>CM060924.1:913419669-914622798 GCA_030737875.1 Allium sativum | reverse complement strand
AATTTAAAACGAATTGAAATGAATTCAAATTAAATTGAAATTTGAATTGAATAGAAATGAATTTTAAAACGAATTTATAAGGAAAGATTCAATTTTGATTTGAATTGAGATGGAGGTTGAAATTGTTTTTGAAACGAATTTAAAACGATTTATAAAATTCGTTTTAAATAAAATCGACGAATTATATATTATATATATTATATATATAATATAATGGCCTGAATAGAATGCGCCGCGCCGCGGTAGTTCGTAAATTTCGACCATTTATTTCAAACGGACATTACGGGAGATCCGACCGTCGGATTCTCCTAAAACCGGAACCGTTGGGTTCGTATCGAAAAGGGCTTTCTAACGAATATTTGAAATTCAAAATCTAACGGTTGGATTTGGAGATACGTCCAAATAAAATTTGAAAAAGGTCGTTGTAAGTGCAGCTCGATGGCCATTGATGGAAATCGACTATACGGGCCTTGATAAAATCTTAAAAATATCAATAATTTGTGTAAAATCATAAGAAATGATTTGGGAAAAATTGGGGTGAAAAACTCCATATTTGAAAAGATAAAAATGGATTTTTATCGAAATGAACTAGTTTTGAACTAAATTTAAAACCCAATTATTTTTAAATAAATAAATTAGATTTAAAAAGGGCTTTTAAATAATCGGAATTTCTAATATATTGGATTGGATTTGAAATGGGTTTATCGTGAACAGTGTATTAAACAACACTTGTTCTTTAACCCGATAATAAATAGAATGTGATTTGGGTTTGTCGTGAACTGTGTTTTAAATGACATTAGTTCTTTAACCCAGAAAAAGGAGTTTAATGAATCTACAATTAGATTGAAATGTGAATTTATAATCTAAATTATCAAATATTGAAATGAGCGAGAATGGAGTATCACCAGTTTTGCTCCAAAGCGGTAGTTAAATCTTTAATTAGATTTGAACGTGAAATGGTAATTAATCTTACCGATAACACCACGGTGTTAGACATGGAGTATTACCAGTTTTGCTTCATGGGATGAATAGGTTGGGATTGGAAAATAAAATAAATAATTACTTCGGTGTGGTTCGCTAATCTCGACTAGTCGGAAAAACCATAATTTGGTTTGAAACGACATCCAAAGGAAGATTAAAGGATAAATTTTAAAGAATTTATCTTGGATAAAATTAATGGGAACCTTTCCCTAAAAATGTGATTTTGTGAATAAAAGAATATTCTGAATTGGAATGAGGCGTATGTTGTGTTTATGTAACATTTGTTTTAATATACGCGGGTTGTTCGGAAAGGCCGGGTTTATACCCATTCTGAATAACCGATTCGACGATATGTCGAAGATGAAGACGGTGGTCGAAGACCGGAAGTATTCACATCGTTTGGGTAATTACTGACGATCTTGATTGGGCTGTACACCCAAGAGGATGGAAATAGTTGGTGGTCGTCCAGACGTACTTGGAGATGGATGGATATGCGAGGAAAGTGCCTCCGGTTTCGTTCAGACCCAGAACGAACTTGTAAATGGATTGTGTGTCTGACATTGGATTTCATTCTGTGTTGATTGATTTCTGTTAAATATATATATGTTTAGCGGCGGAGAATTTATTCTCTTGCTTAACGCCCTTCTCTGAGACGTACGAGCTTAGAGGTTATATATCGATAGATATCAATCGCATGGCATGAATTGCCTGTGTGGCACGCTGAGTTGCATGGATCAAGGCTTCCGTTGAAAAGCAAAGTCTTGTGGTTGATGATCAAAGCACGGCCTATGTGGCATCTTTGTGTATAACGTGAATTCGCGAGCCTCACACCTCGGTATGAGTCAAAAACGGGATGAGGACCCAAGGAGTGCACGACGTTTCTTTCTAGCTATGGGTGGTGTTAGTGACCTACCAGCCCTGACATTTATATACTTTTCACCTTTGTGGTTTGGATGCGAGGTGCCTCGATTATAGGTCCTATAGGGCCGGGAAACGTGTGTTAAGGAATTGCCAATCCTCTAACGTAAGTGAGGACCGGCCTTGGAGGATCCCAGGGTTGCCCAGAGTGCGTAGCCCTGAGACATTTGCTAGAGTGTCTCGAACGCGGAGAGGAGCTTGCCCCTTGCCTCGACTCATGACGGAAATCCAATTTCCATTACGAGTAATTCGGTTTTAATTGTAGAACTAGTATGGCGACATAGTAGATGGTAGCTATGCCGCCTATGATTGATATTTATGATTGAAATGTTTTGACACTATACACTTATTATAGTATCAAATGATTTGTTTTAAATCGTACCAAGCATGTTTGGCTATTATAAGGGAAAACCCTATCCTCCGGCTTGCGTTGCATTATGTGATGGGACCTGGGTCTTATAATAGCTTCATTTTTCGAAAAAAGCATTGCGTTGTTTATTCTATGCACTGGTATTCTTGGGAGGAAACCCGTTCCATGTTATACGGCGTGGTCCCTTGTTTTACCTAACTTTAAAACCAATATTAATAACTGTTTTAGTTCTCACACCAGTCACATACTGACCTGGAGTTTATTGTTTTAACCTAAACTCTGGGTGCCCCTATTTTCCGCACGGGCAGCTAGTAGTTTCGGTTTTGCAGATTTATATTCACAGGATCCTGGTTTACAGCTGGAATGATATCCGGAAAGCTCTGTATCCGTATATCACCATCAGTTGTGCTTTGTTTTATTTTCCACTGCTATGTAATTTATTGTAATCTCTGATATTTCTTTTCGAATGTAATTTATTCATTCATACTCTATATATTCTTGTATTCTGATGGAATTGTTATAATAACAATGAAATGTTCTTCCGTATGGGTTCTGTTGTGTGTTGTCCTCAAAGTATCTGCCCTTTCCTAAACGGGGAAGAAACGGGTTCTTACAGTGGTATCAGAGCTTTGGTTTACAGAGCTCGAGAACAAGACACATTAGAACCATACGAAAGAATTCATCAGATATTGGATTAGTAATATCCAATTAGAATGACTCGTTAGAGATGGGATCAGTAGTATCCTAGAACGAGTGTGAAGAGTATATTTTCCAATTGAAAACAATTTTGTTTTGAAATTTAAATCGCTTTATACGTATTTGATTATTTATTTATTTTGAATATGGACAATCTAGTACATAAAAGTTTTGCATATACGCGTCATGAACGTATATTCGGAATTTTAATAGATTAGATAGATATAGAGTCGCACTCTAGTCGCCCGGACATGGTCCTGATGATGAAGTATACCATCACCAGCATTTATTTTCGAGTGACGAAGGTGTGATTTTCTATATATTTCCATTAGACTGGTGTGAGAACCACAACTAATATAGCTAGAACACTTTGTTGTGAATTGGCATCAAAAACATGATTTTCTGTATATATATCAAAATTATGAATTTGAAAACTCTAATCCACTAATTGATTGATGTTTGTGTTGTTTGTTCATTTGTTTGACAATTTTGAACCATTTAGCCTAATTGAACCAAATATTGAATTGTATTGAAAATTAGTTGCATTTGCTTGCATATACATATACTTACATTGAGCAGGTCATAGCAAGGAGGCTAGAGCAGAGAATAAAATTTGTTTGCCCGACAAATAGGTACATGTTTACTATAATTTCCTATTTTGTTTGGGTGATGATGATTTTATGAGCCTATTAGCTAGCCGCTTGGCTTTTTCTTTTTCTTTTTGAGATCAGAAGGCCTATATGGCAATTTCGGGATTTTCCCGTGGCTCCCGGTGCAGGGGAGGTTATGGCGAAATTTTTCGAAAATTTAGGGTGTTAGCCAAATTTTTGAAAATTTGAAAATTCTCAGAAACTGAAAAGTTGGAGAACGGAAGCCAGATCGAACGTAGAGTTGATTGATCAAACCACTTTCGACTTTGTTCCTTTTCGGGGACGAAAAGTTTTAAGTGGGGGAGATTGTAATAACCCGGAAATTCTGAACCAGTTTAAAATTTTTATTTTGGCAATTTTAGCGAATTTTGAACATTTAAAATGAATTATTTTAAATAAAAATCAACGAAAATTTGTTGAATAGAAATAGAACGTATATATTATATACGTCGTAGTTAAAATATAAATATTTATATATAATTATAAATAGAATTGAAAATGGCGTGGTAGTTCGATAATTCGATTTCAAACTTCAATTGAATGTACCGGGTGCAAAACAATCCGGATTTTAGTGAAACCAAAAATAATAGGATCTACTTGATGATATCTTTCCAACGAATCCAAAAAATCGAAATTTCATAGCGGGAATCAAAAGATATGTCCAGTTGAAAATTCTGAATAGTCGCTATGGAATTCTGGCCCTTAAAAAAAGGGAATTTTGCAAACGACCTCGGATTTCGAGGAAACCACTTTTGTTGGATCCGCAGTGTCAAATTATTGTTAGATACCAAATTTCATAATTTTTCGAATCAATATGTGAGCGTGGCAAAGGAAAACGCGTTTGACCAGTTTCAGTCGATTTTAATCGACTGGAAATTGGCCATTTTTCAAACGGTCTCAGAATTCAACGAAACTAGTTTTGTTAGGACCGTATCGTCAATACAAAGCTAGAAAATATTTTTCTGGAATTTTTCTAGTTAGTATGTGACCACAGTAAATTGAAATGCGCGTTCAAATTCAATATATAGAGTTATATGTTGATTTTGACGAAAACTGGTCGAAACGATCGAATCAACTTGCGATACATATCCCATTGTGTTCGGAATGAGGGTAAAACGCTATGGACGACAGGCGGTGGGCCTCGTTTAGAGGTCAAAAATAAAAGTTGCTTTTTAGTGAAAAATAAAATAATTAAATAATAAAATTTAAACTCTTTCCTCTTCCCTTAACTTCGCTCTGCCCCCCCCCCCCCGTTCATGCTCATTTCAACAGAACCCGAAATAAAAAAAAAGAAAGAAAGAAAGGAGAAGGCAGGGAGGAGCTCGTCGCTCCTCCGATCGATTTCCCCCACCACCGAGCCCCTCCCCAGGCGGCGCGCTGACCCAAGCCCCGTCCCCTTTTTCTCCCTCCAGCCGACAATCAAACCCCCCCTCGATCGATGCATCGCAGAACCCCCCCCCCCCTAGGGAAATTCGAACCCTAGCCCATCCTCCCAGCCACCGACGAGGCCTCCAACCTCTGACCCACCGCCTCGACGCCCAATCCAGCCACCCACGACGCCACTGCTGCCTCCGACCACCACCTGACGGCCGGCGCCTCCCCTAGCTCCGGTTAGATGCCCGACAGTGGTAAATAGGTGAGTTTTTATTCGATTTTATTTAATGTAATTATTTAAATTAGTGAATAAATCATAAAGGACATTGTGTGATGAAGGTAAGATTTTTATTTAGTTAAAGACAGGGTTTTTGGTAATAAAAATCCAATTTTTATATTTGTAGCAAAATAAAAATATCATCTTTATATAGTAGGAGGGATAAAAATATTATTTCTATCATGGTAGCAAGTTAAAGATACTATTTTTATTAGAGCAACAAGTTAAAAATATTATTTTTATTCGTGTAGCTAAGTAAAAATATAATCTTTTATGTGTAAAAGACGTTATAAAAATATAATCTTTCATATTGTAGATGGATTAAAAATATGATTTTTATATTTTTAAAGAATTAAAAATATGATTTTTATATTTTTAAAGTATTAAAAATATAATCTTTACTATATAAATGATATAAAAATATGATTTTTGTTTGTGTAGAGAATTAAAAATATAATTTTTACATGATAGAAATATTAAAAATATCATCTTTATATGAGTAGCAAAATAAAGATGTGATTTTTATAATGATATTTTTATAAAGGCGAAATCTTTATTTTTATAAAGGCGAAATCTTTATTTTTATAAAGGCGAAATCTTTATTTTTGAAATGGAATTTTTATCTATATGACATCGTAGTAAAAATTCGATTTTTATATATTGAATAGCGAAGTAAAAATTTGATTTTTATATATTGAATAGCGAATAAAAATTCGATTTTTATATATTGAATAGCGAAGTAAAAATTCGATTTTTATATATTGAATAGCGAAGTAAAAATGTGATTTTTACATATGTAGTGAAAGTGGACAACGAAAGTGACAAAAGGCAATAACGATGAAGATTTCTATCAATGAAGTGTCGTGAAGTTGGATAGCTATCGGTGAGAATTTCTCACTCTTCAATTTCTTTTTCTAGTTATAAATATATACTAGGATGCAGACGGTGCTTAGTAGCACCCGACACAATCGTCCACAGACCGTGGACTTGTTTGTTTGATTGCAAAAATTAGTTAGATCATTTGATTGAAATTGAACTGTGTGGTGAAATGAATGGATTTGATTGATGTGTGAATGGCGTGGGCCTTCAATAGACCGGGGATAAGGCTAGGCCTCGTCCCGTTTCTAGTATCGTGCCGTTATGCCGCCGAAATTTTCTAAAATATGTTAGAAAAATAAAAATATCAATTTTATTGAATAAACGAACTGAATAGAAATTCATGTGTTAAAATAAAATGTTTTATCGTTAAAAATATAATTTTTAACGTGAAAGTGTAAATAAATATTTATAAACAAATCGGCCGATTTGTTTATATACACTGATTTGACTAATATTGATTGGGTCGATAAATTTTACACATCGCCCAACTGCACAACTAAATCTGTGTTTGATTGTTTGAAACCCCACACGGGTGTTGGGATGAAATTTGAAGTTCACTCATCCTGATAGATTAAATGTATCGATCGATTGATTGACAGGCTGTTATAAGCGTTAGATATCTATATTTGATGCTTATACAGTGTAGTGCACTTTGGTTGATGGTTGATTATTTTTCAATGCTATTATATACGTGTGATGTGTGAAAATCCATATAATTTACTTTATATGGTAATTGATTGGGCCTCATTCCAATTTAGAAGATAAAGAATATTATAAAGTAAAGGTTCATGTGTTGACTGTACTCATCCGTGAGATTAGTCATGTGTTGAACGTAATATTTTAACAATAAATTTTAAATCTTTATCACTATAAAGTAAAGGTTCATGTGTTGACTGTACTCATCCGTGAGATTAGTCATGTGTTGAACGTAATATTTTAACAATAAATTTTATATCTTTATCACTATAAAATAAAGGTTCATGTGTTGACTGTACTCATTCGTTGAGATTAGTCATGTGTTGAACGAAATAATTTAACAAAAATAGTCACACGTGGACAGTACTCATTCGTTGAGATTAGTCGTGTGTTGACAAAAATAAATATTCATTTGTTGAATAGAATAAAGGAATATATGAAGCCGTGTTGATTAGATTAACGCCATTTTGACGTGAACGATATTTATATCGATTTTATTCATTTGAAATGAATCGAATAGAAAACCAATTTGAATTCGAATCAAATAGAAAACGAAATGAATTTGATTTGAAACCAATTTGAATTGAATCGAATAGAAAACCAATTTGAATTGAATCGAATAGAAAACCAATTTGAATTGAATCGAATTGAAAACGAATTCGAATTGAATTTAAAACGAATTGAAATGAATTCAAATTGAATTGAAATTTCAATTGAATAGAAATGAATTTTAAAACGAATTTATAAGGAAAGATTCAATTTTGATTTGAATTGAGATGGAGGTTGAAATTGTTTTTGAAACGAATTTAAAACAATTTATAAAATTCGTTTTAAATAGAAATCGACGAAATATATATTATATATATAATATAATGGCCTGAATAGAACGCGCCGCGCCGCGGCAGTTCGTAAATTTCGACCATTTATTTCAAACGGACATTACGGGAGATCCGACCGTCGGATTCTCCTAAAACCGGAACCGTTGGGTTCGTATCGAAAAGGGCTTTCTAACGAATATTTGAAATTCAAAATCTAACGGTTGGATTTGGAGATACGTCCAAATCAAATTTGAAAAAGGTCGCTGTAAGTGCAGTTTGATGGCCGTTGATGGAAATCGACTGTACGGGCCTTGATAAAATCAATGAAAATATCAATAATTTGTGTAAAATCATAAGAAATGATTTGGGAAAAATTGGGGTGAAAAACTCCATATTTGAAAAGATAAAAATGGATTTTTATCGAAATGAACTAGTTTTGAACTAAATTTAAAACCCAATTATTTTTAAATAAATAAATTAGATTTAAAAATGGGTTTTAAATAATCGGAATTTCTAATATATTGGATTGGATTTGAAATGGGTTTATCGTGAACAGTCTATTAAACAACACTTGTTCTTTAACCCGATAATAAATAGAATGTGATTTGGGTTTGTTGTGAACTATGTTTTAAATGACATTAGTTCTTTAACCCAGAAAAAGGAGTTTTAATGAATCTACAATTAGATTGAAATGTGAACTGATAATCTAAATTATCAAATATTGAAATGAGCGAGAATGGAGTATCACCAGTTTTGCTCCAAAGCGGTAGTTAAATCTTTAATTAGATTTGAACGTGAAATGGTAATTAATCTTACCAATAACACCACGGTGTTAGACATGGAGTATTACCAGTTTTGCTTCATGGGATGAATAGGTTGGGATTGGGAAATAAAATAAATAATTACTTCGGTGTGGTTCGCTAATCTCGACTAGTTGGAAAAACCATAATTTGGTTTGAAACGACATCCAAAGGAAGATTAAAGGATAAATTTTAAAGAATTTATCTTGGATAAAATTAATGGGAACCTTTCCCTAAAAAAGTGATTTTGTGAATAAAAGAATATTCTGAATTGGAATGAGGCGTATGTTGTGTTTATGTAACATTTGTTTTAATATACGCGGGTTGTTCGGAAAGGCCGGGTTTATACCCATTCTGAATAACCGATTCGACGATATGTCGAAGATGAAGACGGTGGTCGAAGACCGGAAGTCTTCACATCGTTTGGGTAATTACTGACGATCCTGATTGGGCTGTACACCCAAGAGGATGGAAATAGTTGGTGGTCGTCCAGACGTACTTGGAGATGGATGGATATGCGAGGAAAGTGCCTCCGGTTTCGTTCAGACCCAGAACGAACTTGTAAATGGATTGTGTGTCTGACATTGGATTTCATTCTGTGTTGATTGATTTCTGTTAAATATATATCTGTTTGGCGGCGGAGAATTTTTTCTCTTGCTTAACGCCCTTCTCTGAGACGTACGAGCTTAGAGGTTATATATCGATAGATATCAATCGCATGGCATGAATTACCTGTGTGGCACGCTGAGTTGCATGGATCAAGGCTTCTGTTGAAAAGCAAAGTCTTGTGGTTGATGATCAAAGCACGGCCTACGTGGCAGCTTTGTGTATAACGTGAATTCGCGAGCCTCACACCTCGGTATGAGTCAAAAACGGGATGAGGACCCAAGGAGTGCACGACATTTCTTTCTAGCTATGGGTGGTGTCAGTGACCTACCAGCCCTGACATTTATATACTTTTCACCTTTGTGGTTTGGATGCGAGGCGCCTCGATTATAGGTCCTATAGGGCCGTGAAACGTGTGTTAAGGAATTGCCAATCCTTTAACGTAAGTGAGGACCGGCCTTGGAGGATCCCAGGGTTGCCCAGAGTGCGTAGCCCTGAGACATTTGCTAGAGTGTCTCGAACGCGGAGAGGAGCTTGCCCCTTGCCTCGACTCATGACAGAAATCAAATTTCCATTACGAGTAATTCAGTTTTAATTGTAGAACTAGTATGGCGACATAGTAGATGGTAGCTATGCCGCCTATGATTGATATTTATGATTGAAATGTTTTGACACTATACACTTATTATAGTATCAAATGAATTATTTTAAAACGTACCAAGAATGTTTGGCTATTATAAGGGAAAACCCTATCCTCCGGCTTGCGTTGCATGGTGTGATGGGACCTGGGTCTTATAATAGCTTCATTTTTCGAAAAAGCATTGCGCTGTTTATTCTATGCACTGGTATTCTTGGGAGGAAACCCGTTCCGTGTTATACGGCGTGGTCCCTTGATTTACCTAACTTTAAAACCAATATTAATAACTGTTTTAGTTCTCACACCAGTCACATGACTGACCTAGAGTTTATTGTTTTAACCTAAACTCTGGGTGCCCCTATTTTCCGCATGGGCAGCTAGTAGTTTCGGTTTTGCAGATTTATATTCACAGGATCCTGGTTTACAGCTGGAATGATATCCGGAAAGCTCTGTATTCGTATATCACCTTCAGTTGTGCTTTGTTTTATTTTCTGCTGCTATGTAATTTATTGTAATCTCTGATATATTTTTTCGAATGTAATTTATTCATTCATACTCTGTATATTCTTGTATTCTGATGGAATTGTTGTAATAACAATGAAATGTTCTTCCGTATGGGTTCTGTTGTGTGTTGTCCTCAAAGTATCCGCCCTTTCCTAAACGGGGAAGAAACGGGTTCTTACATATCACACCTTCGAAACACGAACATAAATACTGATGATGTCATGACAATCATCAGTACCATCTCCGGGCGACTAGAATGTGATTCTATATCTATCCAGTATATTAAAACCTCGAATATACGTTCATGACGCGTATATGCAAAATCTTTATATATTGGATTATCCATATCAATATAAATAAATTATTCAAATACGTATAAAATGGTTTAAATTTTCAAAACAAAATTGTTTTCATTTGAAAAATATACTCTTCACACTCGTTCTAGGATACTACTGATCCTATCTCTAACGAGTCATTCTAATTGGATATTACTAATCCAATATCTGATGAATTCTTTCGTATGGTTCTAATGTGTCTTGTTCTCGAGCTCTGTAAACTAAAGCTCTGATACCAAATGTGACGACAAGCAATTTCGCTCGATCCGAATCAGTCGTTAAACCGATCTAGACCGTTCGAAACCCCTGATCGTTTGAGAACAGGACAAATCAGAACACAAGCAGAAGAAAATTTCATTGCTATTACAACAATTCCATCAGATACAAGAATACACAGAGTATAATGAATAAGTTACATTCGATAAATATCAGAGGTTACAATAAATTACATAGCAGCGGAAAATAATAAAAAGCACAACTGAAGGTGATATACGGATACAGAGCTTTCCGGATATCATTCCAGCTGTAAACCAGGATCCTGTGAATATAAATCTGCAAAACCAAAACTACTAGCTGCCCGTACGGGAAATAGGGGCACCCAGAGTTTAGGTTAAAACAATAAACTCCATGTCAGTCATGTGACTGGTGTGAGAACTAAAATAGTTATTTAAAACTTTACTTTAAAAGAGAGTAATTCAAGGGACCACGCCGTATAACACGGAACGGGTTTCCTCCCAAGAATACCAGTGCATAGAATAAATAGCGCAATGCTTTTTCGAAAAATGAAGCTATTATAAGACCCAGGTCCCATCACACAATGCAACGCAAGCCGGAGGATAGGGTTTTACCTTATAACAGCCAAACATGCTTGGTACGTTTAAAACAAATCATTTGATACTAAAATATTCGTATAGTGTCAAAACAATTTCAATCATAAATATCAATCATAGACGGCATGGGTACCATCTATCATGTTGCCATACTAGTTCTACAATTAAAACCGCAATACACGTATTGGAAATTGGATTTCAGTCATGAGTCGAGGCAAGGGGCAAGCTCCTCTCCGCGTTCGAGACACTCTAGCAAATGTCTCAGGACTACACACTCTGGGCAATCCTGGATGCTTCAGGGCCGGTCCTCACTTACGTTAGAGGATTAATTATGCCTGAACACACGTTTCCCGGTCCTTACAGACCTATAATCGAGGCGCCTCGCATTCCAACAACCACATAGGTGAAAAGTATATAAATGTCAGGGCTGGTAAGTCACTGACACCACCATAGCTAGAAAGAAACGTCGTGCTCTCCCTGCAGTCCGTATCCCGTTTTTGACTCATACCGAGGTGTGAGGCTCGCGAATTCACGTTATACACAAAGCTACGCCACAAAGGCCGTGCTTTGATCATCAACCACAAGACTTTGCTTTTCAACAGAAGCCTTGATCCTTGCAACTCAGCATGCCACACAGGCAATTCATGCCATGCGATTGATATCTATCGATATATAACCTCTAAGCTCGTACGTCTCAGAGAAGGGCGTTAAGCAAAAGAATAAATTCTCCGCTGCCAAACAGATATATATTTAACAGAAATCAATCAACACAGAATAAAATCCAACGTCAGACACACAATCCATTTACTAGTTCGTTCTGGGTCTAAACGAAACCGGAGGCACTTTCCTCGCATATCCATCCATCTCCAAGTACGTTCGGACGACCACCAAATATTTCCATCCTCTTGGGTGTACAGCCCAATCAGGATCGTCAGTAATTATCCAAACGATGTGAAGACTTTCGGCCTTCGACCACCGTCTTCATCTTCGACATATCGTCGAATCGGTTATTCAGAATGGGTATAAACCCGGCCTTTCCGAACAATCCGTGTATATTAAAAACAGTGCTAGAAAACACAACATACACCTCATTCCAATTATGAATATTCTGTTATTTAAATGTTCACATCTTTTGGGAAAGGTTCCCATTAATTTTATCCAAGATAAATTCTTTAAAATCTATCCTTTGGATGTCATTTCAAACCAAATTATGGTTTTTCAAACTAGTCGAGATTAGCGAACTACACCGAAGTAATTATTTATTTTATTTTCCAATCCCAACCTATTCATTCCATGGAGCAAAACTGGTAATACTCCATATCTAACACCACGGTGTTATCGGTAAAATTAATTACCATTTCACGTTCAAATCTAATTAAAGATTTAACTATCGCTTTGGAGCAAAACTGGTGATACTCCATTCTCGTTCATTTTCTAAATTTGATAATCTAGATTACAAATTCACATTTCAATCTAGTTACAGATTCATTAAAACTCCTTTTATTGGGTTAAAGAACTAATGTCTTTTAAAACACAGTTCACGACAAACCCAAATCAAATTCTATTTATTATCGGGTTAAAGAACTGGTGTTATTTAAAACACTGCTCACGATAAACCCACAAATCAATTTTATTTCAAACCCATTTCAAATCCAATTTATTTATTTAAAAATAAATGGGTTTTAATTTTAGTTCAAAACTAGTTCATTTCGATAAAAATCTATTTTTATCTTTTCAAATATGGAGTTTTTCATCCCAATTTTTCCCAAATCATTTCTTATGATTTTACCCAAATTATTGCTATTTTTAATAATTTTATCAAGGCCCGTACAGTCGATTTCCAACAATGGCCATCGAACTGCACTTACAACAACCTTTTTCAAATTTGATTTGGATGTACCTCCAAATCCAACCGTTAGATTTCAAATTTTTAATATTCGTTAGGAAGCTCTTTTCGATACGAACCCAACGGTTCCAGTTTTAGGAGAATCCGACGGTCGGATCTCCCGTAATGTCTGTTTGAAATAAATGGTCGAAATTCACGAACTGCCGCGGCGCGGCGCGTTCTATTCAGGCCATTATATTATATATATAATATATATAATATATATATCGTCGATTTCTATTTAAAACGAATTATATAAATAGTTTTAAATTCGTTTCAAAAACAATTTCAACTTCCATTTCAATTCAAATCAAAATTGAATTTTTCCTTATAAATTCGATTTAGAATTCATTTCTATTCAATTCAAATTGGTTTTCTATTCTATTCAATTCAAATTGGTGTTCTATTCTATTCAATTCAAATTGGTTTTCTATTCAATTCGATTCAAATTCGTTTTCTATTCAATTCAATTCAAATTCCATTCAAATCAAATTCATTTCGTTTTCTATTTGAATCCAATTCATTTCGTTTTCTATTTGAATCAAATTCATTTCGTTTTCTATTTGAATCCAGTTCATTTCGTTTTCTATTTGAATCAAATTCATTTCGTTTTCTATTCGAATCCAATTCATTTCGTTTTCTATTCGATTCGAATTCTAATTGGTTTTCTATTCAATTCAAATTAAATTCGTTATATATTCAATTCATTTCGAAATCGTTTTATATCCAATTCATTTCGAAATCATTTTATATTCAATTCATTTTGAAATCGTTTTATATTCAATTCATTTCGAAATCGTTTTATATTCAATTCATTTCGAAATCGTTTTATATTCATTTCATTCCGAAATCGTTTTATATTCAATTCATTTCGAAATCGTTTTATATTCAATTCTAAATGAACAAACTCGATATAAATATCGTTCACGTCGAAATGGCGTCAATCTAATCCACACGGCTTCATATATTTCTATTTTCAAATATTCTATTTCAAATATTTCTTATTATCAAAATATTTCGTATTTCAAATAATTCTATTTCAAATATTCTACTTTATCTATGCCAACACACGACTAATCTCAACGAATGAGTACCGTCCACGTGTGACTATTTTTTTTAAAATATTTCGTTCAACACATGACTAATCTCAACGGATGAGTACTGCCAACACATGAACCTTTATATTATATTGATAAGGATGTAAATTTTATTGTTAAAATATTTCGTTCAACACATGACTAATCTCAACGGATGAGTACGGTCAACACATGAACCTTTATTTTATAATATTCTTTATTTTCTAAATTGAAATGAGGCCCAATCAGTCACCATATAAAATTAATTATATGGATTTTCATACAACTCATGTATATAATAGCATTGAAAAATAATCAACCATCAACCAAAGTGCACTACACTGTATAAGCATCAAATATAGATATCTAACGCTTATAACAGCCTATCAATCAATCGATCGACATATTTAATCAGTCAGGATGAGTGAACTTCATATTTCATCTTAACACCCGTGTGGGGTTTCAAACAATCAAACACAGATTTTAGTTGTGCAGTTGGGCGATGTGTAAAATTTATCGACCCAATCAATATCAGTCAAATAAGTGTATATAAACAAATCGGCCGATTTGTTTATAAATATTTATTTATTCACTTTCACGTTAAAAATTATATTTTTAACGACCAAATTATTTTATTCAAACTATGAATATTATATTCGGTTCATTTATTAAATAAAATGATATTTTTATTTTTCTAACTTATTTTTAGAAAATTTCGGCGGCATAACGGCACGATACTAGAAACGGGACAAGGCCTAGCCTTACCCCCGGTCTAGTGAAGGCCCACGCCATTCACACATCAATCAATCCACTCAATTCGCCAAACAATTCAAATTCAAATCAAATCATCTAACTAATTTATGCAACCAAACAAACAAGTCCATGGTCTGTGGACGATTGTGTCGGGTGCTACTAAGCACCGTCTGCATCCTAGTATATATATATAACTAGAAAACGAAATTGAAGAGTGAGAAATTCTCATAGAATAGCTAATCCAACGCCATGACTCTTCTTATGCAGATATCTTCGTCGTTTTTGCCTCTTATCACTTTTCAGTGCCCGTATTCTCTTCATATATAAAAATCACATTTTTACTTCGCTATTCAATATATAAAAATCGAATTTTTTACTATGCTATTCAATATATAAAAATCGAATTTTTACTATGCTATTCAATATATAAAAATCGCGCCTTTTCAACTTTAAAGATTTCGCCTTTTCAATTTTAAAGATTTCGCCTTTTCAATTTTAAAGATTTCGCCTTTTCAATTTTAAAAATTTTATCTTTCTAATTTAAAAATCTAATCTTTTCTATTTTAAAAATCTAATCTTTTCTATTTTAAAAATCTAATCTTTTCTATTTTAAAAATCTAATCTTTTCTATTTTAAAAATCTAATCTTTTATATTTCGTTTTTAATGTCTATTGAAAATCGTACTTTTATCTCTATGTTTAAACTAAAAAAACATACTTTTAATATGCTATATAAATAATAAAAATCAAATTTTTATAATTTAAATCCATGCTATTTTATTTCTTTAAAACTATATATAGTTATCTATGAAAAACCAAATTTTAAATAATGCATAAAACTGATTTTAAATACTAAAGAAAAATAAATAAAAATAAAACCTTTCTTTGTAACCTGCCTGGAACCCGTTGAACTGAACTTGCCCTTCAAAACTTCTCACCGTCGCCACACATCAACCGGAGCGCTGGAGGGAGGTCGTCGTTGGCTAGGGGGGTGCGGGTGGGCAGGAGGTGGCGCGGGAAGGTCTGTGGCAGCGGAAAGAGGGACTGACGACGCGGTTTCGGCTAGAAGAAAGGGGGGAGTGAGAGAACGATGGGCTGAGGAAGGAGGAAGGAGGAGCTTCGGTCTTGGGAGGAGGTAGTGGCGCGATAGGGAGAGGCGACGGCTGAGGAACGACGGCTAGGGCAGGCGCGATTTGTGGATCTGCGATTTTTTTTATAATTTTTTGCTTCGATCTGTGTTGAATGAAGACGGGGAAAGAGAAAGGTAGGGTAAGGGAGTTTTTAATTTATTATTTATTATTTATTTTCTCTTTTTAAAAGTTGACTTTTCGTTCGACCACCAAACGAGGTCCAACAACTGTCGTCCATAGCGTTTTACCCCCATTCCGAACACAATGGGATATGCCACGTAGGCTGATTCGATCAGTTTTCGTTAAAATCAACATATAACTTTATATATTGAATTTGAACGCGCATTTCAATTTACTGGGGTCACATACTAACTCGAAAAATTCCGTAAAAATATTTTCTAGCTTCGTATTGACGATACGGTCCTAACAAAACTAGTTTCGTCGAATTCTGAGACCGTTGGAAAAATGGCCAATTTCCAGTCGATTAAAATCAACTAAAACTGGTCAAACGCGTTTTCCTTTGTCACGCTCGCATATTGATTCGAAAAATTATGAAATTTGGAATCTAGCAATAATTTGACACTGCAAATCCAACAAAAGTGATTTCGTCGAAATCCGAGGTCGTTTGCAAAATTTCCATTTTTAAGGGCCTGAATTTCATAGCGACTATTCAGAATTTTCAACTGGACATATCTTTTGATTCCCGCTATGAAATTTTGATTTTTCGGATTCGTTGGAAAGATATCATCAATTAGATCCTATTGTTTTTGGTTTCACTAAAATCCGGATTGTTTTGCACCCGGTACATTCAGTTGAAGTTTGAAATCGAATTATCGAACTACCGCGCCATTTTCAATTCTATTTATAATTATATATAATTATTTATATTCTAACGACGACGCGTATAAATATATACGTTCTAATATATTCAAAATAAATTTCTCGTCGATATTATTTAAAATAATCTATTTTAAATATTCAAAATTCACTAAAATTGCCAAAATAAAAATTTTAAACTGGCTCAGATTTTCCGGGTTATTACATAAAATTTATATATGTGTTGAAATAGAAGTGAATTGCTATATATAAATATATATATATACATACGCCCCTCATCCACAAACCATGGACGATATTTATTGATTGTGATTGGTGTGAAAATTGATTGATAGCGAATGGTTGGTTGTGATTGTTTGTGGTTGATATTGGTTGATTGTGGTTGAAAAATACCCATTGGTGATTGAAATGAATTGGAAATATTTGTGGAAATAAAAATAAAACATGCTGCTTGCGTGTGAATTAGATGCATGAATCCCCATTGTCAAAAACCGCGAGGTTTTAAGGTAGAGCGAGGAGCCGTACTAGGGACGGTGCCGGTTTTAACTACCCTGCCGTTATGCTGCCGAAATTTTGAATAATATTTGTGCGTTAGAATTATTTTCATATGTTGAAATTATCTTCATGCGTTGAAATTAAAGTCATGTGTTGAAACTATATCCATTCGTGGAAATGTTCGTGTGTTGAAAAGTGATGTGTGAAAATTAAATTCATTTGTGAATGAATGAAGTGTCTAAACAATAAAAATCACCTTTATATAATATATATGAAGTATGAAAAATATTCGCCTTATATATAAATAGTTTCAACAATAAAAATTCCATTTTTCTAATATGAACAACATAAGTAAAATATCCATGTGTGGAAATGCTCATGTGTTGAGAAACGTGTGTAGTGGAAAAGTTCATGTGTTGAATAAAAAGATCGAACAATAAAAATTACATTTTTATTGAAACTATAAAGTGTTGAAAACATCCATTTATCGAATGAATATTTTACATGATAAAAATATCATTTTTATCATATATGTGATATGCTAGAGATATGCGGACGCTGAAATAAATATTTGTGAAGAAATATTATTTTTTAACATGCATAGGAACTAAATAAAATAGTCATGTGTTGAAATTTATTTTAGTTCGCCAAAATTATCATTTTTGAAATGTAAAGTGTTAAAAATAGCCACTTGTTCAAATAAAATATGCATGAGATGAAATATACATTAATTAGCTAATGATATGATTTTAGCATATGCATGCAACATTAGAATGAATGGTGTTTTTAAACCAAAGTAAATCAAATATGAAGTAGAATAGAAAATGATAAGTGATAAAAATTGTATATATGTACGTGCATATTTATTGAAGAGGTTATAGCAAAGGGGCTAGAGAAGAGGAATAAAATTTTGTCCCTGACAAATAGGTACACATTTACTGTTTTGTTTGGGTGATGATTTTATGAGCCTATTGGCTAGCCGCTTGGCTCTTTCTTTTTCTTTTTGACATGAGACGCCCGTGTGGCTATTTGGGAATTTTCCCAGCCCCTCCTGTACAAAGGAGGTTATGGCGAAATTTTCCAAAATTTAAAGGCGTTAGTGAAATATTTGAAGTGAAAACGATATTGAAATTGTTGAATGAACTATATTTATATAAATATATAAATATAAATAAAATTAAAACGAAACGTGGCCGTGCAGTTCGTGTTTTGAAACCGTGATTTCAAACAACTAGTGCGGGAAATCCAACCATTGGATTTTCCCGAAACCGCAACTGTTGGGTTCGCCTTGGAAATATCTTTCCAACGGCACCAACTTTGTAAAAATCCAACGGTTGGATTGTCTGGAATGTTTAATTCAAATCTGAAGAAAAACAGCGCCAGAATCGATTGTGTGTGTATATATATATATAATTATATTTAATCGAATAACGACGCTGCAGTTCGTATTTTGAAATCGAAACTTCAAACGATTGTACCGGGAGATCCGACCGTCGGATTTTCCCGAAACTAGAACCGTTGGATTCGTTTTGAAAAGACCTTTCTAATGATGTAAATTGTGTGAAGATCCAACGGTTAGATTTTCAGATATGTGTAAATCGAATCTGAAGAAAAATAGCACCACGGCCGCGTTATGGCCCGAAGCGTCGTTTTGAATAAATTGGTTATTTTAAAATAAATAAAAATAGCGATAAATCGTTATAAAATATCATAAACGATATGGAATGGAAATAAACTGAATTTGCTTGATTTATGTGGTATTTGATGGTTGAATGTGTTTGGTGTGAAAATTACATTAAAGAACAAAATTGGTGTTGTCGGATGATTTAACCATTGAAATAAATTGATTTGAAATTCTAAATATACGTGAATTATTTGAAAAGGCCGAGTTAATTCTCATTTCAAATAATTGACCGACGATTGAAAGTTGAAGATGAAGACGGTGGTCGAAGACCGGAGATCTTCACCACGTTTGGATGGTAACCGAGGTCCTGATTGGGAGGCATCCCGAAATATGGATAATGAGTGGTGATCGTCCAGACGTACGTGGTGGTCGATGGGTTTTCGAGGTATATAGTGCCTCCGGTTTCGTTCAGACCCAGAACGGACTCGTAAATGGACTGTAATAACCCGGAAAATCTGGGCCAGTTTAAATTTTTTATTTTGGCAATTTTAATGAATTTTGCATATTTAAAATGAATTATTTTAAATAATATCGACGAGAAATTTATTTTGAATATATTTAGAATGTATATATTTATACGCGTCGTCGTTAGAATATAATATTTATATATAATTATAAATAGAATTGAAAATGGCGCGGTAGTTCGATAATTCGATTTCAAACTTCAATTGAATGTACCGGGTGCAAAACAATCCAGATTTTGGGGAAACCAAAAATAGTAGGATCTAATTGGGAATATTTTTCCAACGAATCCGAAAAATTGAGATTTCATAGCGGGAATCAAAAGATATGTCCAGTTGAAAATTCTGAATAGTCGCTATGGAATTCAGGCCCTTAAAAATGGACATTTTGCAAACGACCTTGGATTTCGACGAAACCACTTTTGTTGGGTCCGTGATGCCAAATTATTGCTAGATTCCAAATTTCATAATTTTTCGAATCAATATGTGAGCGTGGCGAAGGAAAACGCATTTGACCAGTTTTAGTTGATTTTAATCGACTGGAAAATGGCCATTTTTCCAACGGTCTCAGTATTCGACGAAACTAGTTTTATTAGGACCGTATCGTCAATACGAAGCTAGAAAATATTTTTCTGTAATTTTTAGAGTTAGTATGTGACCCCGGTAAATTGAAATGCGCGTTCAAATTCAATATATAGAGTTATATGTTGATTTTAAACGGAAACTGATCGAATCAGCCTACGATACCTATCCTATTGTGTTCGGAATGGGAGTAATTAGCTATGGGCGATAGGCGGTGGGCCTCGTTTAGAGGTCGTAGGTAAAAGTCAACTTTTTGAAATTAAAATAATAAAAAAAACCTTCCTATCCTTAACTTCTCTCTGCCCACCCCCCCTCTTCTTCAAATTCGATCAGCATAAAAATTAAATAAATAAAAAAAGAAAGAAGAGGGCGACGGAGAAGAAAAGGGGAGGAGCCGCCGCTCCTCCCATCGTCGTCGCCGCTCCTCCCATCGTCGTCGCCGCCAGGAAGCGAGACCCCCCATCTCCCCCTCCTCTCGCGCCGACCCCCTTTTCTCCCCCCCCCCCCCGAAACCCCCTGCCTCGCGACAGAACCCCCCCCCCCCCCCCCAAAAAAAAACCGACGCGAGCTACCCCTCTCCCCCTCTGCCTCGACCACAGCGACACCCCCCCTCTCCGACAATGAACGCTGCTCTTCCCCCTTCTATTTCTATGTAAGTTTTTATTTTATTTTTCTATTTTCAGTTATCATTTTATTTGATTTTAAACTGAATTTATTCGATAGGAAAATTAGAGATAGAATTTTTATTCGATCGGAGAGTTAAAGATATGATTTTTATATGATAAGGAAGTTAAAAATATAATTTTTATCGTATGTAAAGGTTGAAAATATAATTTTCATATTATATAAATAATAAAAATATAATCTTTTATATTGTTGAAGTATAAAAATATAATTTTTATATAGATAAGATAGTAAAAATATCATCTTTGTATATGTAGCGAAATAAAAATCTGATTTTTATTATATATACATTGAAATAAAGAGGTGATTTTTATAGTGAAAGAAAAGGCGAAATCTTTATTTTTGAAAAGGCGAAATCTTTATATAGAGAATAGCGTGAAAAAAATATAATCTTTACTATATGAACACCGATATAAAAATGGAATTTTTATCTATATACTAGCGATATAAAAATGGAATTTTTATCTATATAGTAGCGATATAAAAATAGCAAAGTAAAAATTCGATTTTTATATATTGAATAGCGTAGTAAAAATTCGATTTTTATATATTGAATAGCAAAGTAAAAATTCGATTTTTATATATTGAATAGCAATATAAAAATGTGATTTTTATATATGTAGTGGCTACGGGCTACAAAAGTGATAAAAGGCGAGAACGACGAAGATTTCTATAAATGAAGAGTCGTGGTATTGGATAGCTATTGGTGAGAATTTCTCACCTTTCAATTTCATTTTCTAGTTATATATATATATATACTAGGATGCAGACGGTGTTTAGTAGCACCCGACACAATCGTCCACAGACCATGGACTTGTTTGGTGGTGTAGTTGGTTAGATTATTTGGTTTGAATTGAGTTGTTTGGTGAAATGGAATGGATTTGATTGATGTGTGAATGGCGTGGGCCTTCACTAGACCGGGGATAGGGCTAGGCCTCGTCCCGTTTCTAGTATCGTGCCGTTATGCCGCCGAAATTTCCTAAAATATGTTAGAAAAATAAAAATATCATTTTTATTGTGTAAATGAACTGAATAGAAATTCATGTGTTGAAATAAAATATTTTATCGTTAAAAATATAATTTTTAACGTGGAAGTGAATAAAATAAAATATTCATTTACAAACCGGACGGTTTGTTTATGTACACCTATTTGAAGGACATTGATTGGGTCGATAAATTTTACACATCGCCCAACTGCACGAATAAAATATGTGTTTGATTGTTTGAAACCCCACACGGGTATTGGGATAAAATACGGTATACACTAATCCCAATAATGAGTTGTATGTCGATCGATTGATTGACAGGCTGTTATAAGCGTTAGATATCTATATTTGATGCTTATACAGTGTAGTGCACTTTGGATGATGGTTGATTATTTATCGTTGCTATTATATACATTTGTTGTATGGAATCCATATAATTAACTTTATATGGTAATTGATTGGGCCTCATTCCAATCGGGAAAATAAAGAATATTATAAAATCAAGGTTCATGTGTTGACCGTACTCATCCGTTGAGATTAGTCATGTGTTGAACGAAATATTTTAATAATAAAATTTACATCTTTATCAATATAAAATAAAGGTTCATGTGTTGACTGTACTCATCCGTTGAGATTACTCATGTGTTGAACGAAATATTTTAATAATAAAATTTACATCTTTATCAATATAAAATAAAGGTTCATGTGTTGACAGTACTCATCCGTTGAGATTAGTCATGTGTTGAACGAAATATTTTGATAATAGAAATATTTGAAATAAAATATTTGAAAATAGAAATATATGAAGCCGTGTTGATTAGATTGACGCCATTTTGACGTGAACAATATCTTTATCGATTTCATTCATTTTAAAATGAATATTGAAAAGTGATTTCGAAATCGAATATTTTGAAATGAAATTTGAATCGAATAGAAAACCAATTTGAATTGAATCGAATAGAAATCCAATTTGAATTGAATCGAATAGAAAACCAATTTGAATTGAATCGAATAGAAAACCAATCTGAATTGAATCAAATAGAAAACCAATTTGAATTGAATCGAATAGAAAACCAATTTGAATTGGATTGAATAGAAAACGAATTTGATTTGATTGGAAAGCGAATTGAATTTGATTTGATTAGAAAACGAATTGAATTTGATTTGATTAGAAAACGAACTGAATTTGATTTGAATAGGAAACGAATTTGATTTGAATAGGAAATGGATTTGATTTGAATAGAAAACGAATTGAATTTTATTTGAATAGAAAAAGAATTTGAATTGAATCGAATAGAAAACCAATTTGAATTGAATCAAATAGAAAACAAATTTGAATTGAATCGAATAGAAAACCAATTTGAATTGAATCGAATAGAAAACGAATTTGATCTGAGTAAGAAACGATTTCGAATTGAATTGAATTGAAAACGATTTCGAATTGAATTGAATTGAAAACGATTTCGATTTGAATTGAATTGAAAACGAATTTGATTTGAATTGAATATATAACGAATTTGATTTGAATTGAATAAGAAAACGAATTTGAATTGAATTGAATAGAAATGAATTCGAATTGAAATCAATTTGAAGTGAATTTAAAGCAAATTATATGGAATATTCAATTTTGATTCGAAATTGAATAGGAAGTTGAATTTGTTTTGAAAACGAAATCAAAATGATTTATAAAATTCGTTTTAAAAGGGAATCGACGAAATATATATTATATATAATATAATGGCCTGAATAGAACGCGCCGCGCCGCGGCAGTTCGTAAATTTCGACCATTGACTTCGAACGGACATTACGGGAGATCCGACCATCGGATTCTCCTAAAACCGGAACCGTTGGGTTCGTATCGAAAAGTGCTTTCTAAAGAATTTTAGAAATTTGAAATCTAATGGTTGGATTTGGAGATACGTCCAAATCAAATTCGAAAAAGGTCGCTATAGGTGCAGTTCGATGGCCGTTGTTGGAAATCGACAGTACGGGCCTTGATAAAATTATTAAAAATATCAATAATTTGTGTAAAATCATAAGAAATGATTTAGGGAAAATTGGGATGAAAAACTCCATATTTGAAAAGATAAAAAAATAGATTTTTATCGAAATGAACTAGTTTTGAACTAAAATTAAACCCGTTTATTTTTAAATAAATAAACTGGATTTGAAATGGGTTTAAATAGAATTGATTCATGGGTTTATTGTGAACTGTGTTTTAAATAACACTAGTTCTTTAACCCGATAATAAATAGAATGTGATTTGGGTTCATCGTGAGCTGTGTTTTAAATGACATTAGTTCTTTAACCCAGTAAAGGGAGTTTTAATGAACCTGCAGTTAAATTGAAATGCGAATTGATAATTTAAATTATCAAATTTAGAAAATGAGCGAGAATGGAGTATCACCAGTTTTGCTCCAAAGCGATAGTTCAATCTTTAACTAGATTTGAACGTGAAATGGTAATTAATTTTACCAATAACACCATGGTGTTAGATATGGAGTATTACCAGTTTTGCTTCATGGGATGAATAGGTTGGGATTGGGAAATAAAATAAATAATTACTTCGGTGTGGTTCGCTAATCTCGACTAGTTTGGAAAACCATAATTTGGTTTAATACGGCATCCAAAGGAAGATTAAAGGATAAATTTTAAAGAATTTATCTTGGATAAAATTAATGGGAACCTTTCCCTAAGAATTGAAATTTAGAAACTAGCTGAAGGTTAGTTAAGAAGAATGGTTTCCTGGGTATTGATCTGATGTTGGTTTCGGCCTTCGGGGTTAATATTTGGGGGATTGCTCTCTTACTGATTTACGGTTAGTGACTAATGAATTGGAATGAGGCATATGTTGTGTTTGTGTAACATTTGTTTTTAATATACGCGGGTTGTTCGGAAAGGCCGGGTTTATACCCATTCTGAATAACCGATTCGACGATATGTCGAAGATGAAGACGGTGGTCGAAGACCGTAAGTCTTCACATCGTTTGGATAATTGCTGACGATCCTGATTGGGCTGTACACCCAAGAGGATGGAAATAGTTGGTGGTAGTCCAGACGTACTTGGAGATCGATGGATATGCGAGGAAAGTGCCTCCGGCTTCGTTCAGACCCAGAACGAACTTGTAAATGGATTGCGTGTCTGACATTGGATTTTATTCTGTGTTGATTGATTTCTGTTAAATATATATCTGTTTGGTGGCGGAGATTTTATTCTTTTGCTTAACGCCCTTCTCTGAGACGTACGAGCTTAAAGGTTATATATCGATAGATATCAATCGCATGGCATGAATTGCCTGTGTGGCATGCTGAGTTGCATGGATCAAGGCTTCTGTTGAAAAGAAAAGTCTTGTGGTTGATGATCAAAGCACGGCCTTTGTGGCGTAGCTTTGTGTATAACTTGAATTCGCGAGCCTCACACCTCGGTATGAGTTAAAAACGGGTTACAGACCGTTGGGAGAACACGACGTTTCTTTCTAGCTTTGGTGGTGTCAGTGACTTACCAGCCCTGACATTTATATACTTTTCACCTTTGTGGTTGTTGGAATGAGGCGCCTCGATTATAGGTCTGTAAGGACCGGGAAACATGTGTTCAGGAATAAATAATCCTCTAACGTAAGTGAGGACCGACCCAAACGATCCAGTGGCTGCCCAGAGTGTGTAGTCCTGAGCATTTGCTAAAATGTCTCGAAGCGGAGAGGATCTTGCCCCTTGCCTCGACTCATGACGGAAATCCAATTTCCAATATGTGTATTTCGGTTTTAATTGTAGAACTAGTATGGCGAGATGATATATGGTACCCATGCCGTCTATGATTTATATTTATGATTGAAAATGTTTTGACACTATTCACTTATTATAGTATCAAATGATTTGTTTTAAACGTACCAAGCATGTTTGGCTATTATAAGGGAAAACCCTATCCTCTGGCTTGCGTTGCATTGTGTGATGGGACCTGGGTCTTATAATGGCTTCATTTTTCGAAAATGCATTGAGCTGTTTATTCTATGCACTAGTATTCTTGGGAGGAAACCCGTTCCGTGTTATACGATGTGGTCCCTTGAATTACTCTCTTTTAAAGAAAAGTTTTAAATAACTATTTTAGTTCTCACACCAGTCACATGACTGACCTGGAGTTTATTGTTTTAACCTAAACTCTTGGTGCCCTTATTTTCGACACGGGCAGCTAGTAGTTTTGGTTTTGCAGATTTATATTCACAGGATCCTGATTTACAGCTGAACGATGCTCGGAAAGCTCTGTATCCGTGTATCACTTTCAGTTGTGTTTTGTATATTTTTCCGCTGCTATGTAATTTATTGTAATATCTGATATTTATCGAATGTAATTTATTCATTTATACTCTGTATATTCTTGTATCTGATGGAATTGTTGTAATAGCAATGAAATGTTCTTCCGTCTGCGTTCTGTTTTGTCCTGTTCTCAAACGATCAGGGGTTTCGAACGGTCTAGATCGGTTTAACGACTGATTCAGATCGAGCAAAATTCCCGGTCGTCACATTTGGTATCAGAGCTTTGGTTTACAGAGCTCGAGAACAAGACACATTAGAACCATACGAAAGAATTCATCAGATATTGGGTTAGTAATATCCAATTAGAATGACTCGTTAGAGATAGGATCAGTAGTATCCTAGAACGAGTGTGAAGAGTATATTTTTCAAATGAAAACAATTTTGTTTTGAAAATGTAAACCATTTTATATGTATTTGAATAAATATTTATTTTGATTATGGACAATCCAATATATAAAGATTTTGCATATACGCGTCATGAACGTATATTCGAAGTTTTAATATACTGGATAGATATAGGATCATACTCTAGTGGCCCGAAGATGATTCTGATGGTTGAGTACTCGTCGTCAGAATTTATATTCGAGTGACGAAGGTGTGATATCTATATATTTCCATTAGACTGGTGTGAGAACCAAAACATATATAGTTAGATATTTTGTTGTGATTGGCATCAAAAACATGATTTTCGGTATATATATCAAAATTATGAATTTGAAACGTTAATCCACTAATTGATTGATGTTTGTGTTGTTTGTTCATTTGTTTGATAATTTTGAACCATTTAGCCTAATAGAACCAAATATTGAATTGTATTGAAAATTGGTCGCATTTGCATGCATATACATGTACTTACATTGAACAGGTCATAGCAAGGAGGCTAGAGCAGAGAATAAAATTTGTTTGCCCGACAAATAGGTACATGTTTACTATAATTTAATGTTTTGTTTGGGTGATGATGATTTTATGAGCCTATTGGCTAGCCGCTTGGCTTTTTCTTTTTCTTTTTGAGATCAGAAGGCCTGTATGGCAATTTCGGGATTTTCCCGTGGCTCCCGGTGCAGGGGAGGTTATGGCGAAATTTTTCGAAAATTTAGGGTGTTAGCCAAATTTTTGAAATTTTTGAAAATTCTCATAAACTGAAAAGTTGGAGAATGGAAGCCAGATCGAACGTAGAGTTGATTAATCAAACCACTTTCGACTTTGTTCCTTTTCGGGGACGAAAAGTTTTAAGTGGGGGAGACTGTAATAACCCGGAAAATCTGGACCAGTTTAAAATTTTTATTTTGGCAATTTTAATGAATTTTGCACATTTAAAATGAATTATTTTAAATAATATCGATGAGAAATTTATTTTGAATATATTTAGAACGTATATATTTATACGCGTCGTCGTTAGAATATAATATTTATATATAATTATAAATAGAATTGAAAATGGCGCAGTAGTTCGATAATTCGATTTCAAACTTCAATTGAATGTACCGGGTGCAAAACAATCCGGATTTTGGTGAAACCAAAAATAGTAGGATCTAATTGGGAATATCTTTCCAACGAATCCGAAAAATTGAGATTTCATAGCGGGAATCAAAAGATATGTCCAGTTGAAAAGTCTGAATAGTCTCTATGGAATTCAGGCCCTTAAAAATGGACATTTTGCAAACGATCTCGGATTTTGACGAAACCACTTTTGTTTTGTCCGTGATGCCAAATTATTGCTAGATTCCAAATTTCATAATTTTTCGAATTAATATGTGAGCGTGGCGAAGGAAAACGCGTTTGACCAGTTTCAATTGATTTTAATCGACTGGAAAATGGCCATTTTTCAAACGGTCTCAGAATTCGATGAAACTAGTTTTATTAGGACCGTATCGTCAATATGAAGCTAGAAAATATTTTTCTGCAATTTTTAGGGTTAGTATGTGACCCCGGTAAATCGAAATGCGCGTTCAAATTCAATATACAGAGTTATATGTTGATTTTAAATGGAAACTGATCGAAATGATCGAATCAGCCTACGATACCTATCCCATTGTGTTCGGAATGGGGGTAATTAGCTATGGGCGACAGGCGGTGGGCCTCGTTTAGAGGTCGTAGGTAAAAGTCAACTTTTTGAAATTAAAATAAAAAAAAACCTTCCTCTCCTTAACTTCTCTCTGCCCCCCTCCTCTTCTTCTAATTCGATTAGCATAAAAATTAAATAAATAAAAAAAGAAAGAAGAGGGCAACGGAGAAGAAAGGGGAGGAGCCGTCGCTCCTCCCATCGTCGTCGCCGCTAGGAAGCGAGACCCCCCATCTCCCCCTCCTCTCGCGCCGACCCCCTTTTCTCCCCCCCCCCCACGAAACCCCCTGCCTCGCGACACAGCCCCCCCACCCCGCCACCAAAAAAACCGACGCGAGCTACCCCTCTCCCCCTCTGCCTCGACCACAGCGACACCCCCCCTCTCCGACAGTGAACGCTGCTCTTCCCCCTTCTATTTCTATGTAAGTTTTTATTTTATTTTTCTATTTTCAGTTAACATTTTATTTGATTTTAAAACTGAATTTATTCGATAGGAAAATTAGAGATAGAATTTTTATTCGATCGGAGAGTTAAAGATATGATTTTTATATGATAAGGAAGTTAAAAATATAATTTTTATCGTATGTAAAGGTTGAAAATATAATTTTCATATTATATAAATAATAAAAATATAATCTTTTATATTGTAGAAGTATAAAAATAAAATTTTTATATAGGTAAGATAGTAAAAATATCATCTTTGTATATGTAGCGAAATAAAAATCTGATTTTTATTATATATACATTGAAATAAAGAGGTGATTTTTATAGTGAAAGAAAAGGCGAAATCTTTATTTTTGAAAAGGCGAAATCTTTATATAGAGAAAAGCGTGAAAAAAATATAATCTTTACTATATGAACACCGATATAAAAATGGAATTTTTATCTATATACTAGCGATATAAAAATGGAATTTTTATCTATATAGTAGCGATATAAAAATAGCAAAGTAAAAATTCGATTTTTATATATTGAATAGCGTAGTAAAAATTCGATTTTTATATATTGAATAGCAAAGTAAAAATTCGATTTTTATATATTGAATAGCAATATAAAAATGTGATTTTTATATATGTAGTGGCTACGGGCTACAAAAGTGATAAAAGGCAAGAACGACGAAGATTTCTATAAATGAAGAGTCGTGGTATTGGATAGCTATTGGTGAGAATTTCTCACCTTTCAATTTCATTTTCTAGTTATATATATATACTAGGATGCAGACGGTGTTTAGTAGCACCCGACACAATCGTCCACAGACCATGGACTTGTTTGGTGGTGTAGTTGGTTAGATTATTTGGTTTGAATTGAGTTGTTTGGTGAAATGGAATGGATTTGATTGATGTGTGAATGGCGTGGGCCTTCACTAGACCGGGGATAAGGCTAGGCCTCGTCCCGTTTCTAGTATCGTGTCGTTATGCCGCCGAAATTTCCTAAAATATGTTAGAAAAATAAAAATATCATTTTTATTGTGTAAATGAACTGAATAGAAATTCATGTGTTGAAATAAAATATTTTATCGTTAAAAATATAATTTTTAACGTGGAAGTGAATAAAATAAAATATTCATTTACAAACCGGACGGTTTGTTTATGTACACCTATTTGAAGGACATTGATTGGGTCGATAAATTTTACACATCGCCCAACTGCACGAATAAAATATGTGTTTGATTGTTTGAAACCCCACACGGGTATTGGGATAAAATACGGTATACACTAATCCCAATAATTAGTTGTATGTCGATCGATTGATTGACAGGCTGTTATAAGCGTTAGATATCTATATTTGATGCTTATACAGTGTAGTGCACTTTGGATGATGGTTGATTATTTATCGTTGCTATTATATACATTTGTTGTATGGAATCCGTATAATTAACTTTATATGGTAATTGATTGGGCCTCATTCCAATCGGGAAAATAAAGAATATTATAAAATCAAGGTTCATGTGTTGACCGTACTCATCCATTGAGATTAGTCATGTGTTGAACGAAATATATTAATAATAAAATTTACATCTTTATCAATATAAAATAAAGGTTCATGTGTTGACCGTACTCATCCGTTGAGATTAGGCATGTGTTGAACGAAATATTTTAATAATAAAATTTACATCTTTATCAATATAAAATAAAGGTTCATGTGTTGACAGTACTCATCCGTTGAGATTAGTCATGTGTTGAACGAAATATTTTGATAATAGAAATATTTGAAATAGAATATTTGAAAATAGAAATATATGAAGCCGTGTTGATTAGATTGACGCCATTTTGACGTGAACAATATCTTTATCGATTTCATTCATTTTAAAATGATTATTGAAAAGTGATTTCGAAATCGAATATTTTGAAATGAAATTTGAATCGAATAGAAAACCAATTTGAATTGAATCCAATAGAAATCCAATTTGAATTGAATCGAATAGAAAACCAATTTGAATTGAATCGAATAGAAAACCAATCTGAATTGAATCAAATAGAAAACCAATTTGAATTGAATCGAATAGAAAACCAATTTGAATTGGATTGAATAGAAAACCAATTTGATTTGATTGGAAAGCGAATTGAATTTGATTTGATTAGAAAACGAATTGAATTTGATTTGATTAGAAAACGAATTGAATTTGATTTGAATAGGAAACGAATTTGATTTGAATAGGAAATGGTTTTGATTTGAATAGAAAACGAATTGAATTTTATTTGAATAGAAAAAGTATTTGAATTGAACTGAATAGAAAACCAATTTGAATTGAATAGAAAACCAATTTGAATTGAATCGAATAGAAAACCAATTTGAATTGAATCGAATAGAAAACCAATTTGAATTGAATCGAATAGAAAACCAATTTGAATTGAATCGAATAGAAAACGAATTTGATCTGAATAAGAAACGATTTCGAATTGAATTGAAAACGATTTCGAATTGAATTGAATTGAAAACGATTTCGATTTGAATTGAATTGAAAACGAATTTGATTTGAATTGAATATATAAAGAATTTGATTTGAATTGAATAAGAAAACGAATTTGAATTGAATTGAATAGAAATGAATTCGAATTGAAATCAATTTGAAGTGAATTTAAAGCAAATTATATGGAATATTCAATTTTGATTCGAAATTGAATAGGAAGTTGAATTTGTTTTGAAAACGAAATCAAAACGATTTACAAAATTCGTTTTAAAAGGGAATCGACGAAATATATATTATATATAATATATATATATAATATAATGGCCTGAATAGAACGCGCCGCGCCGCGGCAGTTCGTAAATTTCAACCATTGACTTCGAACGGACATTACGGGAGATCCAACCGTCGGATTCTCCTAAAACCAGAACCGTTGGGTTCGTATCGAAAAGTGCTTTCTAACGAATTTTAGAAATTTGAAATCTAACGGTTGGATTTGGAGATACGTCCAAATCAAACTCGAAAAAGGTCGCTATAGGTGCAGTTCGATGGCCGTTGTTGGAAATCGACAGTACGGGCCCTTGATAAAATTATTAAAATATCAATAATTTGTGTAAAATCATAAGAAATGATTTGGGGAAAATTGGGATGAAAACCTCCATATTTGAAAAGATAAAAAAAATAGATTTTTATCGAAATGAACTAGTTTTGAACTAAAATTAAACCCGTTTATTTTTAAATAAATAAACTGGATTTGAAATGGGTATAAATAGAATTGATTCATGGGTTTATCATGAACTTTGTTTTAAATAACACTAGTTCTTTAACCTGATAATAAGTAGAATTTGATTTGGGTTCATCGTGAACTGTGTTTTAAATGACATTAGTTCTTTAACCCAGTAAAGGGAGTTTTAATGAACCTGCAGTTAAATTGAAATGCGAATTGATAATTTAAATTATCAAATTTAGAAAATGAGCGAGAATGGAGTATCACCAGTTTTGCTCCGAAGCGATAGTTAAATCTTTAATTAGATTTGAACGTGAAATGGTAATTAATTTTACCGATAACACCGTGGTGTTAGATATGGAGTATTACCAGTTTTGCTTCATGGGATGAATAGGTTGGGATTGGGAAATAAATAATTACTTCAATGTGGTTCGCTAATCTCGACTAGTTTGGAAAACCATAATTTGGTTTAATACGGCATCCAAAGGAAGATTAAAGGATAAATTTTAAAGAATTTATCTTGGATAAAATTAATGGGAACCTTTCCCTAAGAATTGAAATTTAGAAACTAGATGAAGGTTAGTTAAGAAGAATGGTTTCCTGGGTATTGATCTGATGTTGGTTTCGGCCTTCGGGGTTAATATTTGGGGGATTGCTCTCTTACTGATTTACGGTTAGTGACTAATGAATTTGAATGAGGCGTATGTTGTGTTTGTGTAACATTTGTTTTTAATATACGCGGGTTGGTCGGAAAGGCCGGGTTTATACCCATTCTGAATAACCGATTCGACGATATGTCGAAGATGAAGACGGTGGTCGAAGACGGAAGTCCTCACATCGTTTGGATAATTGCTGACGATCCTGATTGGGCTGTACACCCAAGAGGATGGAAATAGTTGGTGGTAGTCCAGACGTACCTGGAGATCGATGGATATGCGAGGAAAGTGCCTCCGGTATCGTTCAGACCCAGAACGAACTTGTAAATGGATTGTGTGTCTGACATTGGATTTTATTCTGTGTTGATTGATTTCTGTTAAATATATATCTATTTGGCAGCGGAGAATTTATTCTTTTGCTTAACGCCCTTCTCTGGGACGTACGAGCTTAGAGGTTATATATCGATAGATATCAATCGCATGGCATGAATTACCTGTGTGGCATGCTGAGTTGCATGGATCAAGGCTTCTGTTGAAAAGCAAAGTCTTGTGGTTGATGATCAAAGCACGGCCTTTGTGGCGTAGCTTTGTGTATAACGTGAATTCGCGAGCCTCACACCTCGGTATGAGTTAAAAACTGGATACGGACCGTTGGGAGAACACGACGTTTCTTTCTAGCTTTGGTGGTGTCAGTGACTTACCAGCCCTGACATTTATATACTTTTCACCTTTGAGGTTGTTGGAATGAGGCGCCTCGATTATAGGTCTGTAAGGACCGGAAAACTTGTGTTCAGGAATAAATAATCCTCTAACGTAAGTGAGGACCGGCCCAACCGATCCAGTGGCTGCCCAGAGTGTGTAGTCCTGTGCATTTGCTAGAATGTCTCGAAGCGGAGAGGATCTTGCCCCTTGCCTCGACTCACGACGGAAATCCAATTTCCAATACGTGTATTTCGGTTTTAATTGTAGAACTAGTATGGTGACATGATATATGGTACCCATGCCGTCTATGATTTATATTTATGATTGAAAATGTTTTGACACTATACACTTATTATAGTATCAAATGATTTGTTTTAAACGTACCAAGCATGTTTGGCTATTATAAGGGAAAACCCTATCCTCCGGCTTGCGTTGCATTGTGTGATGGGACCTGGGTCTTATAATAGCTTCATTTTTCGAAAAAGCATTGCGCTGTTTATTCTATGCACTAGTATTCTTGGGAGGAAACCCGTTCCATGTTATACGGCGTGGTCCCTTGAATTACTCTCTTTTAAAGTAAAGTTTTAAATAACTGTTTTAGTTCTCACACCAGTCACATGACTGACCTGGAGTTTATTGTTTTAACCTAAACTCTGGATGCCCTTATTTTCGACACGGGCAGCTAGTAGTTTTGGTTTTGCAGATTTATATTCATAGGATCCTGATTTACAGCTGGAACGATGCTCGGAATGCTCTGTATCCGTGTATCACTTTCAGTTGTGTTTTGTATATTTTTCCGCTGCTATGTAATTTATTGTAATCTCTGATATTTATCGAATGTAATTTATTCATTTATACTCTGTATATTCTTGTATCTGATGGAATTGTTGTAATAGCAATGAAATGTTCTTCCGTCTGCGTTCTGTTTTGTCCTGTTCTCAAACGATCAGGGGTTTCGAACGGTCTAGATCGGTTTAACGACTGATTCAGATCGAGCGAAATTCCCGGCCGTCACATGGACTGTGTGTCTGACATTGGATTTTTTTTCTGTGTTGATTGATCTCTATTAAATATACATCTGTTTGGTGACGGAGAATTTATTCTTTTGCTAAACGCCCTTCTCTGAGACGCACGAGCTCAGAGGTTGTGTATCGATGGACATCAGTCGCATGGCATGAATTGCTAGTGTGGCATACCTAAGTGGCAAATGATCAGGGCTTTTGTTGAAAAGCAAAGTCTTGTGGTGATGATCAAAGCACCGCCTGTGTGGCGTAGCTTTGTGTATAATGTGAATTCGCGAGCCTCACAACCCGGTATGAACCAGAAACGGGAGAAGGACCTCAGGGAGGGCATGCGTTTCTTTCTAGCTAGAGTGGTGTCAGTGACCTACCAGCCCTGACATTTATATACTTTTCACCTGTGTGGTTGTTGTTGTTGCGGGCGCCTCAGATATATCGGTCGATCCGGGACCGATGGAGCCATTCGTTGGCTCGTTTACGCCCCATAGGGCAGAGAAACGTATTGTTCAGGCATAATAATCCACATCGGTGGACTGGCCCTGACGATCCAAGGGCCCACCCAAGTCTGGGCCCTGAGACATGGGCTAGATTGTCTCAAATTCGGAGAGGACGATCCCTTGCCTCGGTTCATGACGGAAATCCAATTTCCAATTATGTGACTGTGCGGTTTTAATTGTATACCTATATATGGCGACATAGTGGTATGGGGCATTAATGCCGTCTATGATTGGTAGTTATGATTTGAAATTGTTTTCAAAACATATAAACACTAGCAATAATATCAAATGCCTTTGTTTTATTCGTATCAAGCATATTTTGGCCGTTATAAGGTAAAAACTCTATATTCCGATTTGCGTTGCATTGTGTGATGGGAACTGAGTCTTATAATGGCTTCATTTTTATAAAAAGCATTGCGATGTTTAAAAGAAATATTTGTTTTTAAAGCACTAGCAATCCAATGGAATAAACCCGTTCCACAAAAGTGGCGTGGTCCTGTGATTAGCCATATATTAAATGTGTTGAGTGGATTTCTCATACCAGTCCCATGACTGACTCGTAGTTTGTTTCACTTTCAAACTCGGGTGCACCTTTTTCTACACGGGCAGCCTTGTATTCAGGTTTAGCTGGTTCTTTCTGGATAGCTGGAGCTGAAGATGGATTCTATCATTTATCTCTTTTTATGCTGTTCAGCTCCTATTGTACATTATGTTTGTTTTTCCGCTGTAGACATATATGTATAGTTGAACTGTAATTGTACTAAGTAAGATCCTGTATACTGTGTAACTCTGATGATTACTTTTATCCAGTATATTCTATTGTTCACTTTCTGGTGTATTTATTTAATTCTGTTCTGCTATTATCTGTTTCTGTGTTATATTCCAAAGATAACCCTTGTCTCCGTCAGTACGGGAAATGGGGTCGTCACAACATTATTATAATATCAGAATAATATTATTTTACAAATGATTTGGGTTATCGTAAGGTAAAAACCATCCGCGTTTATGTGTGGATCGGTCTTACGACTATTCTTTCTTTTAAAGGATCTTAAAAGTTAAACCAAGTGATTTGAGTTTACTCACACCAGTCACATGACTGACCCAGAGTTTATTTTGTTTTGTTTTCCCTAAACTCTTGGGTGCCCAATTTTGTACGGGCAGTCAAGTAGTCGGGATTTATAGATATTTGAAGAGCTTGGAGCAGGAGGCTTCAGGGTTATATAGCTATTGTTATTTCCATTGTGTTGTAAGTGCTGTACTTTGATAATGATATGTATATTCAAGTACAATCTTTTATTTCAAAGTTATGTTATATTTTATTCGTTCCGCTGTGAGATTCGTGTTTACTCTGATGTTGTATGTTTTTCTTCTTCTTCTATTCTAAGTTTCTATCTTATCTATTCTCACCCTCTAATTTCTTTCATGGACTATCCAGTATTTCCGATGCTTGAATAGTCGATATAGTGTTGTATGCAGATATCCAGGATCGCAAAAACCGCGGGTCGTTACAGTGGTATCAGAGCTTAAGGTTAAGTAATTACCTTGGCTCTGTGGGGTGACTCAGTAAAGATGGGGTTAGCAATACCCTATATTGAGTTGAGTGTATGTATACGAGTGAACGTATTTGTTATTTGATATAAAATTGTTTTATATTATGGTGATTTATTGGTTGAGTTGTTTATGGGTTCTAGTGGATCAGTTTGATCCACTGTATCAGTAGGAGTTTCTAAACACTCGAATACGATGAGTCGACACGATATGTTTTGAAAAGAGGGTAAACGAAAATAATTTTACCCAAAGTATATTTTGATATAGAGAAATTATATATATTGGAATTATATTATATTGGTTGTTATTATAATCGAGTAAGATTATAAATTGAAATCTTTATAAGTAATCAATTAGAAATCATATAAGAGAAACATATGAAATCCGACGAATTGAACTTGAAATTTGAATCAGAATTGGAATTTAAAACCCTGAAAATTTGAAAAGTGTTTGTAAATGAATCTAGGTTAAATATATCTGAATTTTAAAATCCTGGGAGATTTTAAATTTGTTACAAGCATTGAAAATGGTATTTTGAAATATATTTCAAAGTGGAAGTTTTTAGATATGGTTTTGAAAGTGATATAGTATTGAACTTACTTCGGTGGCTAGGAAATAACCCTGATGATGGATCGCGACATCATCAGTGCTCATTTCCGAGTTCTAAGTGACGGATTACTACCAAAGATATTGATTTCGAATTGTTTTGGCAAAATAAGTTGTTTTGAAATCCTGAAAAGGAAGCTTTAACTTTTGAGAAAAGCAAAGCTATTTAAAACTCCCAAGGAGAGATTGTTTGATTTAAAAATAAATTAAATAGAAATTTGTGAAATCAAATTTGAAATTGAAATAAAGGCAATTCAGTGGTAATTGAGATTGGAATTGGAGTTTGAGTGGAATTCGACTTGGATAAAGCAAATGGTTGTATTTGTGGATAAAAACTAATTGGAGTTTGATTGGGATGACATTGGTATATGCTAAATTAACAGCAGATGGAAAGAATATAATGATATGCCCGAAAAAAGGTACACGTTTATATTCTAATAGGGTATGAGATTTAAGAGCCGAATTGGCAAGCCACTTGGCTGTTTGATTTTCTTTTGGGTTGGAGATGGCCCAGAGAGGCGAGTTGTAGTTGTACCGATCGACCAGTACAAAGGAGGTGCTTGCGAAATTTTTCGAAAAGTTAAGGTGTTAGAAAATTTTCAAGATTTTTGAAAATTTTCGGTAGTAGGAATTGATTAATATTTTAATTGAAATCAATTGGTTCAATTGAATCTGAAGTTAATAAGTAAGCCAAATAATTTTTAACGTAGTAATAGGGTTTGATTCCTACCTTAGCAATTTCGAGGACGAAAATATTTTAAGGGGGGAAGAATGTAACGACCCGTATTTTTCCAGTGTAATAATTAATTTATTTAATTATTTAAAATATTGGTTTGGTAACTCAAAGGTTGTTTAATTAAATTATATTGAATATTTAATTAATATAGTAATTAAATAATATATTTAATTTCTGAAATAGTCAGAAATAGTGAATTGACAATATAATGTGAACTGGACAATTCAAAATATATATAATTCAGTTTGGAATTGAATTCGAATAACGAATATATTATTTAAATGAAGTTTGAACGTATAATTATAATATAATTAAAATCCAGTTCAAAATGGTGTGGTAGTTCGCTATTTGGCGATTTGAACTTCAACTGAATGTACATGGTCCGTTTTAAATCAGATTTCTGTGAAACAAGAAACGTATGGAGCTGGTGAAGTATATTTTTCTAGTGGAAGAGAAAAATTGGGATTTCATTGTGTAGATTTTGATTTATGTCCAAATCAAATTTTAGAAAAGTCGCTATGAAATTCTATGAAATTTATAAATATATATTTATATTATAAAAGGATTTTAAATATAAATCGACTATCGATATAACTGAGAACTTTGAAATATCGAGTTATAAATGCCGGTGGAGCTGTATGTTATTCTATTGTGAATATATACGATAATATTTATTTTAAATATTTAATTTAATTATTTTTGAATATATTTATATATTTAAATGGGTTATTTAGAGCTTTAAAAATAGCCAGTTTTGCAAACGACCTCCGTTTTCGATGAAACTAATTTTGTTGGATCTGCAATATTAAATTATTGTTATATTTCAATTTTCTTGATTTTTGAAGTCAGTATGTGGCCGTACGGGATTTTAATGTGAAATACAATCGATATTTTGACGGTTAAAATACGCAGTGTGAGAAAATGGAGTAGGAATTCGATGAAACTAGTTTCGGTGGGTCCGTAATGTCGAACTGTAGCTGCATGTCCAGTTTCGTGATTTTTAGGTATCGTATGTGATCGTACGGATTTTTAGAAGACGGATACGAATAAAATAAAATATCCTAAAAAAACTAAACGAAAATATCTAGATATTTATTTTGCCTATAAATATAACATATAAATCCTAAACCCTAAACTCATTTTTTCTTTGCTCAAACTAAATGCGCCACCAACATTTACATAAAATCAACACTTGGAAAATCAAGATAAAATCAAGATAAAATCCTATAAATTTCGAAACATGTGTATTTGAATTCCTGATGGGATTATCTTCCAGTGTATATGAGTTATAGTAGGTTCGGTTACCTTTTTGTTCGGTAGTTTTGGGTACTGTCGCAGTTATGGTTATGATTTGTCATCGCTAAGGGCATCGATGGAGGGCGAAACCTGAGGGGTTGGAGGCGGCGGGGTCTCGGCGAGGTTCTGGAGTGGTGCGGTTGCTAATAGGGGTCGGTGGCGCTGGCAAAGGGATCTCAAACGGATTGTATTCGAACAGTGATTCTGGCGAGTTGGAGACTGACCGGCGGTCAGCGCTGCTGTTGTGGACGGAGTTCGGAAAGGGGTACTTTCGGACAGAATCTGGTGGTGGGGAGATCGCCTGAGTGGTGACGACGGTGAACCAAAGATTTCCATGTTTGGTTAGTGCTAATCTGGTGTTGCGATATAGTATTTGGTGAAGATAAGGAAGAATGGTGGGTATCGGTTTTCAGTGGGTATTTCAATGGGCCGACAAGGAAAAAGGTTGGGCCAAATATTTAAATAATAAGGAAGGATAGTTTAATTTAAATCTAAATTGTATGTATGAACTTGTAAAATTCATATCTTTGTCATAGATGATCAAAATTCAACGAAACAAGATCCGATAGGATCGTAGGGACAGACACTACACACTGGAACTGACTGGGAGTGAATCGAAGCTCGTTACAATTTATAGCGAAATAATATGTCCATCTGAATCAAGCGATGGTTATCATTATTAACGATGATCGTCCAATGTGAGTAAATCTCACTAACTCTGAACAGTTATATTTTTATAACATATTATTAGAACTGCTAAATGATGATTGATTGCTGCGTGTTGACTGTTTGGATGAACTGCTAGTCAGTTGGTTGAAATTATATATATATATATATATAAATTGTTAAATATATATTGATTTTGTTATCAGAATATTTCATACTGAAGTGATATCGATGTGAATATTATTAGGTAACATTTGTGGATGCAGGGAAATAGGTCGGAGGAATCCAACTGGATTCCTCAACATTTATTTTACTGTTTTTCATATACTGTAATATATGATGTGATATATAATCTATGTTGATTTCGGGTGTTGAATGATATCGATCATTGTTATTTGGGTATTTTAAATACCGTAAAAATACTGGAATGTAAAAAAGGGGGATTTTCAAAGTATATTTGAAAATAAATTATTTATATAAAATCAATGGATTTTATATATAAAAGGAAAAGGATTTTATAAAAGAAAATAATTATAAAATCAAAGAAATATAAAGGAAAATATTTGTATAACAAATAGAAAAGGAAAATATTTGTATAACAAATAGAAAAGGGAAATATTTGTATAACAAATAGCAAAGGAAATATTATTTAGAAAATAAATAAGATCTTTCAAAAGTGTATATGAGAAATAAAATATTTATAAAATCAAAGGATTTTATAAAAGGAATATTTATCATTTGATAAATAAATTAAAATAAAAGTGATATTTATTTAGAAATAAATAGAATTATAAAGGAAATATTTATTTAGAAAATAAATGGAATAAAGGAATAAAGGAATATTTATTTAGAAATTAAATAGAATAAAGGAATATTTATTGGGAAAAATAAATAGAGGTAATGAAAAGGAGTTAATCGAATTTAGTATTCGAAGGAGTTAATCGAATTTAGTTATTCGAAATGAGTAAATCGAATGTGGTATTCGAAAGTTAGTAAATCGAATATGGTATTCGGAAGTTAGTCGAGTTAGTCGAGTTAAACGAATATGGCTAGTCGAGTCGAGTTAGTCGAGTTAAACGAACATGGTTAGTCGAGTCGAGTTAATCGATTATAATTAATCGAAAGGAGTTAGTCGTTTTTAGTTAATCGAAAGGAGTTAGTCGAAGGTAGTTATTCGAAAGGAGTTAGTCGAATATGGTATTCGAAAGGAGTTAATCGATTCGAGTTGGTCGAACCAAGTTAGTCTAGCATGGTTAGTCAAATCGAGTTAGTCGAGTATGGTTAGTCAAATCGAGTTAGTCAAACCAAGTTAATCGAATCGAGTTAGTCGAGTATAGTTATTCGAGATAGAGTTAAAACAGACATAGTTATTCGGTATGAGTTGCCATTTAGCACGACTGCTAGCGTAATTCATAGGGCTGCAGATAGCCTACGGCGATCGGATGTTTCCTGAGGGAATCAGGCGTAACCATTGTGATCGCTGCGATCTAGAGTCAAGCCAATGGAGTTAAATCGAATATTAGCCATTCGAAATAAAGTTAAAACAGACATAGTTATTCGAATATAAGTTAATCGAATATTAATTATTCGATAGGAGTTAAATAAGTTGAGTTAAATAAGTAAGTTAATCAAGTTAAGCTAGTCAAGTTGGGTTAAATAAGTAAGTTAATCAAGTTAAGTTAGTCAAGTTGAGTTAACCAAGTAAGTTAATCAAGTTGAGTTAATCGAGTTGTCAAGATGAGTTAATCAAACCGAGTTAATCCAAATGAGTTAATCCAAAGGATTTATTCGAAATAGTTTATTCGAATAAAATTAAAGGAGTTAATCGAATATAGTTTATTTGAATAGAATTAAAAGAGTTAATCGAATATAGTTTATTCGAATAGAATTAAAGGAGTTAATCAAAAGGAGTTAATCGAAATGAGTTAATCAAATAAGAGTAAATCGAGTTAGAGTTAAATCGAAAAAGGAGTTCAATCGAAAGGAATTATCGAATATTAGTAATTCAAAAGGGGTTATGGAATATAGTTTATTCGAAGAAAGGAGTTATCGAATATTAGTTATTCGAAAGGAATTATCGAATATTAGTTATTCAAAGAAAGGAGTTATCGAATATTAGTTATTCGAAGAAAGGAGTTATCGAATATTAGTTATTCGTAAGGAGTTATCGAATATTAGTTATTCGAAGAAAGGAGTTAATCGAATATTACTTATTCAAAAAGGAGTTAAATCAAATGGGGTTAATCGATAGAGTAAATCAGTTAGAGTTATCGAATAGAGATTTATTCGAAAGAAAGTTAATTAAGGAAGTTTGTTAAAGATTTAAAAGATAAACTTTGTCTATTCCGAAGTTAAAACGTTGTTCAGTTAACGTCTGAGAGGTAATTATACCCCAACTTGATTGACTTCCTTCTTAACTAAGGAATGGCTAAGTGAATTTAGTTAATGAGTGAAATGGTTTGAGTTGGCATGGCGATGTTTGATTTAAACATCAGTTTAAATCCAGTGAAGGAGTTTTGGAAATGTTTTCCAAATAAGAAATCAGAAATGTTTCCTAATAATAGAAAATAAGAAGTTAGAATATATGGAAATAGGAGATAAGTAAATTAATGAACTAAAGAGATAAATTTTAAATGATGATTGATCAATATAATTTCCATCTGGAAATAATATCGTTGTTTGCACACGTGTTTTCGTTTGATAGTTAAATCACAGACTATCAAAGTTTTGACCATTTTTCCGTCGTCAATACGGAGAGACCGTTTGGATTATTATCCGAGAACCAATCCGTATGGGCGTTAGCGTTTCGAATCAAATAGATCGAAGGCAAATTGATGACGGAGTTATGCAAGGGCAATCCTATTTACACAGTAGTGCCTTCGGTTTGTCCAGTCCCAGGACAACCTGTATGGAAGAATGTTTGACAGAGTATATCTGGTGGAACACGTGAGTTGATTGTTTTAAACGTATTTACGTTGGTGGCGGAGGAATTCGTTTCTCTTAGCTTATAGCCGTGGTATTTATGGGGAAATCAATTTGTGATTTGATGGGTATGACGATGTGGAATTCAAAGTGAATGAATGAGTAATCTGTTGAAAGATACGTTATGACCTCCAGCCTCATCAACTGGGAAATGACAGAAATTGGGCAGGCAGCACGGCTAAGTGGGCCGCACCCAAGTAGGGTGAGAGGACCCGTAACTTCCCCGTGAAGGAAAGAGCGGATACTTTGAGAACAACACACAAATGAACGCAGACGGAAGAACATTTCATTGCTATTACAACAATTCCATCAGATACAAGAATATACAGAGTCTAAATGAATAAATTGCATTCGATAAATATCAGAGATTATAATAAATTACATAGCAGCGGAAAATAATACAAAGCACAACTGAAGGTGATATACAGATACAGAGCTTCCCGGATATCATGCCAGCTGTACACAAGGATCCTGTGAATATAAATCTGCAAAACCAAAACTACTAGCTGCCCGTGCGGAAAATAGGGGCACCCAGAGTTTAGGTTAAAACAATAAACTCCAGGTCAGTCATGTGACTGGTGTGAGAACTAAAACAGTTTTTTTAAAACTTTACTTTAAAAGAGAGTAATTCAAGGGACCACGCCGTATAACACGGAACGGGTTTTCTCCCAAGAATACCAGTGCATAGAATAAACAACACAATGCTTTTCGAAAAATGAAGCTATTATAAGACCCAGGTCCCATCACACAATGCAACGCAAGCCGGAGGATAGGGTTTTCCCTTATAATAGCCAAACATGCTTGGTACGTTTAAAAACAAATCATTTGATACTATAATAAGTGTATAGTGTCAAAATAATTTCAATCGTAAATATCAATCATAGGCGGCATGGGTACCATCTATCATGTCGCCATACTAGTTCTACAATTAAAACCGCAATACACGTATTGGAAATTGGATTTCCGTCGTGAGTCGAGGCAAGGGGCAAGCTCCTCTCCGCTTCGAGACACTCTAGCAAATGCCTCTGGACTACACACTCTGGGTAACCCCGGATGCTTTAGGGCCGGTCCTCACTTACGTTAGAGGATTATTTATTCCTGAACACACGTTTCCCGGTCCTTACAGACCTAAAATCGAGGCGCCTCATCCAACAACCACATAGGTGAAAAGTATATAAATGTCAGGGCTGGTAAGTCACTGACACCACCAAAGCTAGAAAGAAACGCCGTGCTCTCCCTGTAGGCCTTATCCCGTTTTTAACTCATACCGAGGTGTGAGGCTCGCGAATTCACGTTATACACAAAGCTACGCCACAAAGGCCGTGCTTTGATCATCAACCACAAGACTTTGCTTTTCAACAGAAGCCTTGATCCATGCAACTCAGCATGCCACACAGGTAATTCATGCCATGCGATTGATATCTATCGATACATAACCTCTAAGCTCGTACGTCTCAGAGAAGGACGTTAAGCAAGAGAATAAATTCTCCGCCGCCAAACAGATATATATTTAACAGAAATCAATCAACACAGAATAAAATCCAATGTCAGGCACACAATCCATTTACAAGTTCGTTCTGGGTCTGAACGAAACCGGAGGCACTTTCCTCGCATATCCATCGATCTCCAAGTACGTCTGGACGACCACCAACTATTTCCATCCTCTTGGGTGTACAACCCAATCAGGATCGTCAGTAATTATCCAAACGATGCGAAGACTTCCGGTCTTCGACCACCGTCTTCATCTTCGACTTATTGTCGAATTCGTTATTCAGAATGGGTATAAACCCGGACTTTTCGAACAACCCGCGTGTATTAAAAACAAATGTTACACAAACACAACATATGCCTCATTCCAATTCATTAGTCACTAACCGTAAATTAGCAAGAGAACAATTTCCCAAATATTAACCCCGAAGGCCGAAACCAACATCAGACCAATATCCAGAAAACCATTCTTCTTAACTAACCTACAGCTAGTTTCCAAATTTCATATTCTTAGGGAAAGGTTCCCATTAATTTTATCCAAGATAAATTCTTTAAAATTTATCCTTTAATCTTCCTTTGGATGTCATTTCAAACCAAATTATGGTTTTCCAAACTAGTCGAGATTAGCGAACCGCACCGAAGTAATTATTTATTTTATTTCCCAATCCCAACCTATTCATCCCATGAAGCAAAACTGGTAATATTCCATATCTAACACCACAGTGTTATCGGTAAAATTAATTACCATTTCACGTTCAAATCTAACTAAAGATTTGACTATCGTTTTGGAGCAAAACTGGTGATACTCCATTCTCGCTCATTTTCCAAATTTGATAATTTAAATTATCAATTCACATTTCAATCTAATTGCAGATTTCATTAAAAACTCCTTTTACTGGGTTAAAGAACTAATGTCTTTTTAAAACACCGTTCACGACAAACCCAAAACACTTTCTATTTATTTATCGGGTTAAAGAACAAGTTTCATTTAAAACACCCTTCACGATAAACCCTCAAATCAATTTTGTTTAAAACCCATTTTTTTTATCCAATCTATTTATTTAAAAATAGTTGGGTTTTAATTTTAGTTCAAAACTAGTTCATTTCGATAAAAATCTATTTTTATCTTTTCAAATATGGAGTTTTTCAACCCAATTTTTCCCAAATCATTTCTTATGATTTTACACAAATTATTACTATTTTAAATAATTTTATCCAGGCCCGTACAGTCAATTTCCATCAACGGCCATCGAACTGCACTTACAGCGACCTTTTTCAAACTTGATTTGGACGTATCTCTGAGACGACCCGAAATCCCGTTCTCACGGAAACAAGGGTTATCTTTGGAATATAACACAGAAACAGATAATAGCAGAACAGAATTAAATAAATACACCAGATAATGAACAATAGAATATACTGGATAAAAGTAATCATCAGAGTTACACAGTATACAGGATCTAACTTAGTACAAATACAGTTCAGCTATACATAAATGTCTACAGCGGAAAACAAACAAAATATGTACAATAGGAGCTGAACAGCATAAAAAGAAATAAATGATAGAATCCATCTTCAGCTCCAGCTATCCAGAAAAAGAACCAGCTAAACCTGAATACAAGGCTGCCCATGTAGAAAAAGGGGCACCCGAGTTTGAAAGTGAAACAAACTACGAGTCAGTCATGGGACTGGTATGAGAAATCCACTCAACACATATATAATTGGCTAATCACAGGACCACGCCACTTTCGTGGAACGGGTTTACTCCATTGGATTGCCAGTTCTTTAAAACAAATCTTTCTTTTAAACATCGCTATGCTTTTTATAAAAATGAAGCCATTATAAGACTCAGTTCCCATCACACAATGCAACGCAAACCGGAGGATAGAGTTTTACCTTATAATGGCCAAAATATGCTTGATACGAATAAAACAAAGGCATTTGATATTATTGCTAGTGTTTATATGTTTTGAAAAACAATTTCAAATCATAACTATCAATCATAGACGGCATTAATGCCCCATACCACTATGTCGCCATATATAGGTATACAATCAAAACCGCACGATGTCGTATTTGAGAATTGGATTTCCGTCATGAACCAAGGCAAAAGATAGTCCTTACCGAATTCGAGACTGCCTAGCCCGAGTCTCAGGATCAGAACGCATCGACCCTTGGATCGTCAGGGCCGGTCCACACGGAGTGGATTAAAAATGCCTGAGCACTACGTTTCGCCGCCCTTTGGGGCGTAAGCGAGCCAACAAGTGACTCCATCGGACCCGGATCGTCCGATCTAACCGAGGCGCCTCGCAACAGCAACAACCACATAAGTCAAACTCGTCAGGGCGTGTAAAACCACTGACGCCACTTTTAGCTAGGAGGAAACGTAGGCCCTCCCTGAGGTCCTTTCTCCCGTTTTAGGTTCATACCGGGGTGTGAGGCTCGCGAATTCACGTTATACACAAAGCTACGCCACATAGGCGGTGCTTTGATCATCACCACAAGACTTTGCTTTTCAACAGAAGCCCTGATCATTGCATCTTAGCATGCCACACAGAATAAATCCTATGTCAGACACACAGTCCATTTACAAGTCCGTTCTGGGTCTGAACGAAACCGGAGGCACTAAATACCTCGCAAACCCATCGATCACCACGTACGTCTGAACGATCACCACTCATTATCCATATTTCGGGATTCCTCCCAATCAGGACCTCGGTTACCATCCAAACGAGGTGAAGATCTCCGGTCTTCGACCATCGTCTTCATCTTCAAATTTTCAATCGTCGGTCAATCATTTGAAATGAGAATTAACTCGGCCGTTTCAAATAATTCACGTATATTTAGAATTTCAAATCAATTTATTTCAATGGTTAAATTATTCGACAACACCAATTGTGTTCTTTAATGTAATTTTCACACCAAACACATTCAACCATCAAAAGCCACATAAATCAAGCAAATTCAGTTTATTTCCATTCCATATCGTTTATGATATTTTATAATGATTTATCGCTATTTTTATTTATTTTAAAATAGCCTTTTTATTCAAAACGACGCTTCGGGCCATAAAGCGGCCGTGGCGATGTTTTTCGTCAGATTTGATTTACACATATCTGAAAATCTACCAGTTGGATCTTCACAAAATTTACATCATTAGAAAGGTCTTTTCAAAACGAATCCAACGGGTCCAGTTTCGGGAAAATCCGACAGTCGGATCTCCCGGTACAATCGTTTGACGTTTCGATTTCAAAATACGAACTGCAGCGTCGTTATTCGATTAAATATATAATTATATTTATATATATATATAAATATAATCGCTTCTGGCGCTGTTTTTCTTCAGATTTGAATTAAACATTCCAGACAATCCAACCGTTGGATTTTTACAAGGTTGGTGCCGTTGGGAAGATATTTCCAAGGCGAACCCGACGGTTGAGGTTTCGGGAAAATCCAATGGTCGGATTTCCCGCACTAGTCGTTTGAAATCACGGTTTCAAAATACGAACTGCACGGCCTTGTTTCGTTTTAATTTTATTTATATTTATATATTTATATAAATATAGTTCGTTCAATGATTTCAATATCGTTTTCACTTCAAATATTTCACCAACGCCTTAAATTTTTGGAAAATTTCGCCATAACCTCCCCTGCACCGGGAGCATCGGGAAATTGCAAATAGCTTTCCCGGTCCTTCTAATCTCAAAAAGAAAAAGAAAAAGCCAAGCGGCTAGCCAACAGGCTCATAAAATCATCACCCAAACAAAACAGTAAATGTGTACCTATTTGTCGGGCACAAAATTTTATTCCTCTTCTCTAGCCCCTTTGCTATAACCTGTTCAATGAATATGCATGTACATATATATACAGTTCTTATCATTTATCATTTTCTATTCGACTTCATATTTGATTTCTATTTGGTTTAAAAACACCATTCACTCTAATGTTACATAAATAGGTGCAAATCATTACATTAGCTAATTAATGAATATTTCAACTCATATATGTTTATTTTGAACAAGTGGCTATTTTTAACACTTCACATTTCAACGATTTATGCATACAATAAAAATGTGATTTTTATTGTAAAACAATTCATTTCAAAACACTATTTTTCTATATAGTTCATATAGGTGATAGAAATAGGATTTTTATCATAAAACAATTTCTTTTAAAACGAGATTATTTTACACAGTTCATATAGTCGATAAAAGGTGATTTTTATTATCAAACAATTTATTTCAAAATATGAATACCATCCAACACATGAATTTCTAATCAACGAATGAATATCAATTCAACACATGAATGTTTTCTATAGTTTCTATATATAGATAAAAATGTGATTTTTATTATCAAACAATTTATTTCAAAATATGAATACCATTCAACACATGAATTTCTAATCAACGAATGAATATCAATTCAACACATGAATGTTTTCTATAGTTTCTATATATAGATAAAAATGTGATTTTTATTATCAAACAATTTATTTCAAAATATGAATACCATTCAACACATGAATTTCTAATCAACGAATGAATATCAATTCAACACATGAATGTTTTCTATAGTTTCTATATATAGATAAAAATGTGATTTTTATTATCAAACAATTTATTTCAAAATATGAATACCATTCAACACATGAATTTCTAATCAACGAATGAATATCAATTCAACACATGAATGTTTTCTATAGTTTCTATATATAGATAAAAGGTGATTTTTACATTTTCAAACGCGAATACCATTCAACACATGAATTTCTAATCAACGAATGAATATCAATTCAACACATGAAGGTTTTCTATTCAATGAATAAATATAGTTTAAGCATATGAAAATAATTCAAACACACGAATATTATTCAAAATTTCGGCAGCATAACGGCAGGGTAGTTAAAACCGGGACCGTCCCTAGTACGGCTCCTCGCTCTACCTTAAAACCTCGCGGTTTTTGACAATGGGGATCATGCATCTAGTTCGCACGCAGGCGGCATGTATATATTTATTTCATTTCCACAAACTAATCCTATGTGGTTTCAACCAAATATTTCTCAACCACAAATGGGTATTTTTCAACCACAATCAACCAATATCAATCACAAACAATCCCAAACAATCATTCGCTATCAATCAATTTTCACAACAATTTCAATCAATAAATATCGTCCATGGTTTGTGGGCGAGGGGCGTATATATATATATTTATATATAGTAATTCACTTTTATTTCCACACATATATATATATAGAAAAAGAAATTGAAGAGTGAGAAATTCTCACACATTTATAATTTTTTTTAAATCAGAAATCTCACCAATAGCTATCCAACTACGACTCTTCCTTTATAGAAATCTTCGCCAATCTCGCCTTTTGTCGCTTCGTTGCCCGTATTCTCTACATATGTAAAAATCGAATTTTTACTATGTTATTCAATATATAAAAATCGAATTTTTATTATGCTATTCAATATATAAAAATCGAATTTTTATTATGCTATTCAATATATAAAAATCGAATTTTTATTATGCTATTCAATATATAACAATCGAATTTCAAAAATATAAATTCCGCCTTTTCAATTTTAAAAATATGATCTTTTCTATTCTAAAAATCTGATCTTTCTATCCCAGTTCAAATCTTTTCTTTTTAAAGTTTGAATCTTTTTCTTTTTAAAGTTCTAATCTTTTTTCTTTTTAAAGTTTAAATTAAAAAATCAGTTTTTAAATCTGTTAAAAATCAGTTTTTAACTTCTTTTAAAAATCAGTTTTATAACCTGTTTAAAATCAGTTTTTAAACCTCTTAAAAATCAGTTTTTAAATCTGTTAAAAATCAGTTTTTTAATCTGTTTAAAATCAGTTTTTCTTTTTACAAAAATCAGAATTTTCCTTTTTAAAAAAATCAGAATTTACTTATTAAAATAAAATCAGTTTTTCCTTTTTTTTTTAAAAACAGTTTTTCCCTTTTTAAAATAAAAATAAGTATTTCCTAATTAAAATACAAATAATAATAAAATAAAATACTCACCGTAATCTACGAAAGGGGGGGGGGGGAACTGCTGCTGCTCTTGGCGGCGTCGGGGAGGTCGCGGTTGGAGGAGGGACAGGCGGAGGCGGGCGGCTCGACGTCGGAGGTTCTAGGTTAGGGCGTCGAAGGTTCTAGGTTAGGGACTTCGATCTATGGAGGGGGAACAGGCGGAGGCGGGGTCTCCTCGACGAGGCGATGGCGGTCGGTCTTCGTCTTCGACGAGGGTTTTTTCTTTTTCTTTTTCTGGTTATTCGATTTCGGTAATGAATGACAGGGGAGGGGGGGCCAAGGTATAGGAGGGGATTAAAATTATTTTTATTATTTAATTTTTCAAAAAAGTTGACTTTTACATACGACCTCGAAACGAGGCCCACCGCCTGTCGTCCATAGCGTTTTACCCCCATTCCGAACACAATGGGATATGTATCGCAAGCTGATTCGATTGTTTCGAATAGTTTCCGTTGAATTTACATTTAAATCCTTATGTTGAATTTTAAACGTACATTTCAAATTACCGGGGTCACACACTAACTAGAAAATTTCCAGAAAAATATTTTCTAGCTTCGTATTGACGATACGGTCCTAACAAAACTAGTTTCGTCGAATTCTGAGACCGTTTGAAAAATGGCCAATTTCCAGTCGATTAAAATCAACTAAAACCGGTCAAACACGTTTTCTTTTGCCACGCTCACATATTGATTCGAAAAATTATGAAATTTGAAACCTAGCAATAACTTGACATCACGGATCCAACAAAAGTGGTTTCGCCGAAATCCGAGGTCATCTGCAAAATGTCCATTTTTAAGGGCCTGAATTCCATAGCGACTATTCAGAATTTTCAACTGGACATATCTTTTGATTCCCGCTATCAAATTTCGATTGGTCAGATTCGTTGGAAAGATATCATCAATTAGATCCTAATGTTTTTGGTTTCACTAAAATCCGGATTGTTTTGCACCCGGTATATTCAATTGAAGTTTGAAATCGAATTATCGAACTACCGCGCTATTTTCAATTCTATATATAATTATAATTAATTATATTCGTTTTCAAATGTCGATTCAAACTCAGTTTTCATCGCCATTATTTAAAATATTTATTTTAAATATTTGAAAATCCACTATTTTAGCCAATTTAAAAAATTTTAATTGGTTCAGATTTTCTGGGTCGTTACAATCTCCCCCACTTAAAACTTTTCGTCCCCGAAAAGGAATAAAGTCGAAAGTGGTTTGATATATCTACAATCACACAACACAACAACCAATCCAATTGTTTTTAGCCTTTAAAAATATACTAATCAAATCCTATACTCCTTTAAAATCATTCAGACTATAGAATTAAAAGTGCACATCTATGAAAAGAAAATAACAATAGAGTAGAGAATTGAATGGTAATGCAAAGTAGGGTAAATGTACCTTGCACCAGAGTCAATCAGAGATATCTACTCGGCATCTAGGATAAGCTTTCTGAATGCTCTCCTCAGTTTCCCAAGTACAATCTCGCGGATCTCCACTCCATTGCACTTTGACTAAGTGAACCTTCTTGTTTCTCAGCTCTTTGGTTTCTTTGCCGATAATCTTTAGCGGCTCTCGCCTCACAGTTAATTTTGGAGTTATTTCAATACCCTGCTGAGCTGCTTCTTCCACGATCAAGTCTGGATCATGAACGTGCTTTCGAAGTTGAGATATATGAAATACATCATGCACTCCAGGCAACCAGTCAGGCAGTTTGACCCTATAAGCAAGAGTCCCAATCCGTTCCAGAATAGGAAACGGACCAATGAATTTGGGTGCCAACTTTCCAGTTTTACCGAACCAGATAACTCCTCTCATCGGCGATACTTTCAAATATACATAGTCGCCAACTTCAAATGATATATCTCTTCTTCTTCTATCGGCATAGCTCTTTTGTCGGCTTTGAGCGGCGAGTAATCGTTTCTTAATAAAATCGACTTTGTCGGCAGCTTCTCGAATCATATCAGGACCCAACACAAGTCTATTTCCTGGCTCGACCCAACAAGCAGGAGATCGGCAAGGTCTACCATATAATGCTTCGGATGGCGACATTGTCAGGCTCGCCTGGTAGCTGTTGTTATAAGAGAATTCAGCCAAATGCAGATGGTCTTCCCATGATCCACCGAAATCTAGAACACAAGCCCGCAATAGATCTTCTAAAATGCGATTCACCCTCTCAGTCTGACCGTCTGTCTGAGGATGATAAGCGGTGCTCAAGTTCAACTTCGTTCCTAGCTCGACTTGAAATGCTTCCCAGAATTTGCTAGTGAATATTGTATCTCTATCACTAACTATACTGAGCGGCACTCCATGTAGTCTAACTATTTCCCTGAAGTAAATCTGCGCCAGACTCTGAGCAGTTCTGTTTGATCTGACATGTATGAAATGGGCGGTCTTCGTGAAGCGATCTACGATCACCCAAATACTGTCATTTCCTTTTCTGGTTCTGGGCAGACCATCGATGAAATCCATAGAAATATGTTCCCACTTCTAGCCAGGAACTTCTAGCGGTTGTAATAATCCAGCCAGTTTCTGTTGGTCACTCTTGACTAGCTGGCAAGTAGGGCATCGGCTAACATATATTGAAACATCTCTTTTCATAGCCTTCCACCAGAATGTTCTTTTGAGATCGTTATACATTTTGGCCACGCCAGGATGGATACTCAGCTTGGAATTGTGACACTCGTCTAACACTTCCCTTTTTAACTCTGGGATGTCAGGAACACAAATCCTTCCTTTTAACCTCAAGGTCTCGTCGTTATCTATTTGGAAACACGAGGGTTCGCCTTTCTGAATCCTTTTAATCATATCCTTAATAAAGTTATCCTCCTTCTGAAGAATAGATATTTTGTCAATCAAGGATGTCGTGATAATAAAGCTGGCGATAATTACATTCTTTCGGCTTAATGCATCGGCCACGACATTGGCTTTCCCGGGAGTATATATAATTTCAAAGTCATATGCTGCAAGAAACTCCAACCAACGCTGCTGCCTCAAATTTAAGTCCTTCTGAGTGAACAGATACTTTAACGACTGGTGATCTGTAAACAGTTCAAATCTCTCGCCCAGAAGATAGTGTCTCCAGATTTTCAAAGCGAATACTATAGCCAATAACTCAAGATCATGAGTTACATAGTTTTTCTCGTGCGGCTTCAGTTGACGGCTAGCATAAGCAATCACTTGGCCTCTTTGCATTAACACTGCACCAAGGCCTTCTCTAGACGCATCAGTCCAGACTTTTAGATCTTGGTTGCCATCGATGATGGTTAACACCGGAGCTGTTGTTAATCTCAACTTTAGCTCTTCGAAAGCCTCCTCACTTTCTGGAGTCCATTTGAACTTAGAATGCTTTTCATGTTCGGCCTTTGATTTAGAGAAGATTAGAATATCATCAATAAAAACCAGAACAAATTTATTCAAAACCCCTCTGAACACTCTGTTCATAAGATCGACGAAGTAAGCTGGAGCGTTACATAAGCCGAACGACATTACTAACCACTCGTAGAATAAGTCGGGGCCTCTGAACGCTGTCATTGGAACACACTCTTCGGCAATTCGAAGTTGATGGAAGCCTGTAGCTAGGTCAATTCGTGAGAATACTTGTGCTCCATTTAATCGATCCAACAAATCATCTATTCGCGGCAATGGATATTTGTTCTTTATTGTCTGTTTGTTCAGATCACGATAATCCACACATAGACGTAGAGTACCGTCAGATTTTGGGACAAATACCACTGCTGCACCCCAATCAGAGAAACTAGGCCTGATCAGACCTTTCCATACGAGCTGTCGTGTTTGATTGTCTAATTCGTCTTTTTCTTTCAAGGACATTCTTCAAATAGCGTGAACTACCGGCCTTGCATTGGGAATCAAAGCAATCTTGAAATCTATTTCTCTTTGCGGAGGTAAGCGAACGACTTCCTCAAACACATCCGCATAATCCTTGACGACGGGAATATCTTTAATGAGGTCAGGAATATTCTCAGTGATTTCAGGGATATTTTCTATTTGGGCTGGAGAAACATTCAAAGCTGCCCAGAAGTCTTTTCTATTAGCATTCTGACCTTCACAGGGAATGGTTATATAATCACCTGATTTAATCTTCGCCTTTACGACTCTGTCGGCGCATTTAACTTCAGCTTCATATTTGGTCAACCAGTCTAACCCCAAGATAAGATCAAACTCTTTAAAATTCATGACGACTGCGATGGTAGGAAACCGATAACGAGAGAAAGAAACCGGCACTCCACAAACCCAACTGAGATCAATGGAACCCCCAACCGGATTCTGGACAGTCATTGGTTCCTTGAGCTTTTTCAAATTCAAATCCAGTTTCTTAGCTGCATCTTTGGCAATGAAGCTTCTTGACGTGCCTGTGTCAAACAGTACTTTAACTGGGATGTCTTTGATAGTTAGCGTGCCTTCTAAAACATCTGGTCTTTCTTGGCTAGCTGAGGGCCCAGACGCTTCTGCTACTTCATTTATATGTACTGTTTTGGACTTCTTAAATTGCCTGCAATCCTTTTCAAGATGGCCAATCCGATGACATTGACAACATTTTCTATTCTCTCGAAACTGGTTATCGGGTTTAGACCCCTTTTTTCGTTTCTTCGAGGTTTTACACTTCCTAGTCAGATGCCCCTGTTTATTGCAGTTAGAGCATGTGGCAGTCGTTGCCCGCTCTTTTTCAGATTTAGCCCTTTTTCTCTTGGCACTGGGCTTCTTACTGACATCAGACTTTGTACTGGCCTCTGGACGATCAGTTTCAGACTCTGCTTTGTCACTACAACAGACTTCTTCTTCGTCGCGCAACATTCCTTTCTTATGGAGATCTTCATACTGATAAGCCATGTAAATCATTTCAGGAAAGGGAAGCTTCACGTGCCCCAATACTTTATTCTGGTGTTTCCTTTGAAGCCCATTGATAAATCTCAAATTCTTCCTCTTCAGATTTTGAATTAGATGAGGAGAAAAGTGAGAAAGTTCATTGAATTTCTTATGATATTCGGGAATTGTCATGTCTCCTTGTATTAGATAAGAAAATTCATCGCATAATCGCTCAGTTGCTTCGGGAGGAGTAAATCTTTCCAAGAAAATCACTTTGAATCTATCCCAGGTGATATCACCTTCTGGATTATCCTTAACAACTGAATCCCACCAGAACAAAGCTTCGTCTTTTAGTGCCCAGGAGGCCAGTAATCTTTTCTGGTCATCCCTCGGCTTTAATACTTCGAAGATTTTCTCAGCCGAACGAATCCAAGCTTGTGTCTTCATAATAGATTCTTCAACAAAGAACGGTATTCCACCCATATTTCGATATTTGATTAATAGGGCCTCAATATCCGGTTCTGCATTCCTTCTGCTTCTGACACTCATTTTCTAGTACTTCTGCAAATGGCAGATCAAGTGTCAGGTCACAGAAAAGGTATTTTAAAATATAGAAACACATACTTCAAATGTAAATGTGTCTATCAAGGTGTAATTTCATTCTGCTACTCATACTAGGATATTTCTGATCCTATCTGTATGGAGTTACCCGTCCTAGAACACTACTGGTTCTATTTCTGACGAGTTCGTTCAAATGTTATATTCCAGAACTAAGCTTAACCAAAGCTCTGATACCACGTTGAGACGACCCGAAATCCCGTTCTCACGGAAACAAGGGTTATCTTTGGAATATAACACAGAAACAGATAATAGCAGAACAGAATTAAATAAATACACCAGATAATGAACAATAGAATATACTGGATAAAAGTAATCATCAGAGTTACACAGTATACAGGATCTTACTTAGTACAAATACAGTTCAGCTATACATAAATGTCTACAGCGGAAAACAAACAAAATATGTACAATAGGAGCTGAACAGCATAAAAAGAAATAAATGATAGAATCCATCTTCAGCTCCAGCTATCCAGAAAAAGAACCAGCTAAACCTGAATACAAGGCTGCCCGTGTAGAAAAAGGGGCACGCGAGTTTGAAAGTGAAACAAACTACGAGTCAGTCATGGGACTGGTATGAGAAATCCACTCAACACATATATAATTGGCTAATCACAGGACCACGCCACTTTCGTGGAACGGGTTTACTCCATTGGATTGCCAGTGCTTTAAAACAAATCTTTCTTTTAAACATCGCTATGCTTTTTATAAAAATGAAGCCATTATAAGACTCAATTCCCATCACACAATGCAACGCAAACCGGAGGATAGAGTTTTACCTTATAATGGCCAAAATATGCTTGATACGAATAAAACAAAGGCATTTGATATTATTGCTAGTGTTTATATGTTTTGAAAAACAATTTCAAATCATAACTATCAATCATAGACGGCATTAATGCCCCATACCACTATGTCGCCATATATAGGTATACAATCAAAACTGCACGATGTCGTATTTGGGAATTGGATTTCCGTCATGAACCAAGGCAAAAGATAGTCCTTACCGAATTCGAGGCTGCCTAGCCCGAGTCTCAGGATCAGAACGCATCGACCCTTGGATCGTCAGGGCCGGTCCACACGGAGTGGATTAAAAATGCCTGAGCACTACGTTTCGCCGCCCTTTGGGGCGTAAGCGAGCCAACAAGTGACTCCATCGGACCCGGATCGTACGATCTAACCGAGGCGCCTCGCAACAGCAACAACCACATAAGTCAAACTCGTCAGGGCGTGTAAAACCACTAACGCCACTTTTAGCTAGGAGGAAACGTAGGCCCTCCCTGAGGTCCTTTCTCCCGTTTTAGGTTCATACCGGGGTGTGAGGCTCACGAATTCACGTTATACACAAAGCTACGCCACATAGGCGGTGCTTTGATCATCACCGCAAGACTTTGCTTTTCAACAGAAGCCCTGATCACTGCATCTTAGCATGCCACACAGAATAAATCCTATGTCAGACACACGGTCCATTTACAAGTCCGTTCTGGGTCTGAACGAAACCGAAGGCACTAAATACCTCGCAAACCCATCGATCACCACGTACGTCTGAACGATCACCACTCATTATCCATATTTCGGGATGCCTCCCAATCAGGACCTCGGTTACCATCCAAACGAGGTGAAGATCTCCGGTCTTCGACCATCGTCTTCATCTTCAAATTTTCAATCGTCGGTCAATCATTTGAAATGAGAATTAACTCGGCCATTTCAAATAATTCACGTATATTTAGAATTTCAAATCAATTTATTTCAATGGTTAAATTATTCGACAACACCAATTGTGTTCTTTAATGTAATTTTCACACCAAACACATTCAACCATCAAAAGCCACATAAATCAAGCAAATTCAGTTTATTTCCATTCCATATCGTTTATGATATTTTATAATGATTTATCGCTATTTTTATTTATTTTAAAATAGCCTTTTTATTCAAAACGACGCTTCGGGCCATAAAGCGGCCGTGGCGCTGTTTTTCTTCAGATTTGATTTACACATATCTGAAAATCTAACCGTTGGATCTTCACAAAATTTACAACATTAGAAAGGTCTTTTCAAAATGAATCCAACGGTTCCAGTTTCGGGAAAATCCGACGGTCGGATCTCCCGGTACAATCGTTTGAAGTTTCGATTTCAAAATACGAACTGCAGCGTCGTTATTCGATTAAATATATAATTATATTTATATATATATAAATATAATCGCTTCTGGCGCTGTTTTTCTTCAGATTTGAATTAAACATTCCAGACAATCCAACCGTTGGATTTTTACAAGGTTGGTGCCGTTGGGAAGATATTTCCAAGGCGAACCCGACGGTTGAGGTTTCGGGAAAATCCAATGGTCGGATTTCCCGCACTAGTCGTTTGAAATCACGGTTTCAAAATACGAACTGCACGGCCTCGTTTCGTTTTAATTTTATTTATATTTATATATTTATATAAATATAGTTCGTTCAATGATTTCAATATCGTTTTCACTTCAAATGTTTCACCAACGCCTTAAATTTTTGGAAAATTTCGCCATAACCTCCCCTGCATCGGGAGCATCGGGAAATTGCAAATAGCTTTCCCGGTCCTTCTAATCTCAAAAAGAAAAAGAAAAAGCCAAGCGGCTAGCCAACAGGCTCATAAAATCATCACCCAAACAAAACAGTAAATGTGTACCTATTTGTCGGGCACAAAATTTTATTCCTCTTCTCTAGCCCCTTTGCTATAACCTGTTCAATGAATATGCATGTACATATATATACAGTTCTTATCATTTATCATTTTCTATTCGACTTCATATTTGATTTCTATTTGGTTTAAAAACACCATTCACTCTAATGTTACATAAATAGGTGCAAATCATTTCATTAGCTAATTAATGAATATTTCAACTCATATATGTTTATTTTGAACAAGTGGCTATTTTTAACACTTCACATTTCAACGATTTATGCATACAATAAAAATGTGATTTTTATTGTAAAACAATTCATTTCAAAACACTATTTTTCTATATAGTTCATATAGGTGATAGAAATAGGATTTTTATCATAAAACAATTTCTTTTAAAACGAGATTATTTTACACAGTTCATATAGTCGATAAAAGGTGATTTTTATTATCAAACAATTTATTTCAAAATATGAATACCATCCAACACATGAATTTCTAATCAACGAATGAATATCAATTCAACACATGAATGTTTTCTATAGTTTCTATATATAGATAAAAATGTGATTTTTATTATCAAACAATTTATTTCAAAATATGAATACCATTCAACACATGAATTTCTAATCAACGAATGGATATCAATTCAACACATGAATGTTTTCTATAGTTTCTATATATAGATAAAAATGTGATTTTTATTATCAAACAATTTATTTCAAAATATGAATACCATTCAACACATGAATTTCTAATCAACGAATGAATATCAATTCAACACATGAATGTTTTCTATAGTTTCTATATATAGATAAAAATGTGATTTTTATTATCAAACAATTTATTTCAAAATATGAATACCATTCAACACATGAATTTCTAATCAACGAATGAATATCAATTCAACACATGAATGTTTTCTATAGTTTCTATATATAGATAAAAATGTGATTTTTATTATCAAACAATTTATTTCAAAATATGAATACCATTCAACACATGAATTTCTAATCAACGAATGAATATCAATTCAACACATGAATGTTTTCTATAGTTTCTATATATAGATAAAAATGTGATTTTTATTATCAAACAATTTATTTCAAAATATGAATACCATTCAACACATGAATTTCTAATCAACGAATGAATATCAATTCAACACATGAATGTTTTCTATAGTTTCTATATATAGATAAAAATGTGATTTTTATTATCAAACAATTTATTTCAAAATATGAATACCATTCAACACATGAATTTCTAATCAACGAATGAATATCAATTCAACACATGAATGTTTTCTATAGTTTCTATATATAGATAAAAGGTGATTTTTACATTTTAAAACGCGAATACCATTCAACACATGAATTTCTAATCAACGAATGAATATCAATTCAACACATGAAGGTTTTCTATTCAATGAATAAATATAGTTTAAGCATATGAAAATAATTCAAACACACGAATATTATTCAAAATTTCGGCAGCATAACGGCAGGGTAGTTAAAACCGGGACCGTCCCTAGTACGGCTCCTCGCTCTACCTTAAAACCTCGCGGTTTTTGACAATGGGGATCATGCATCTAGTTCGCACGCAGGCGGCATGTATATATTTATTTCATTTCCACAAACTAATCCTATGTGGTTTCAACCAAATATTTCTCAACCACAAATGGGTATTTTTCAACCACAATCAACCAATATCAATCACAAACAATCCCAAACAATCATTCGCTATCAATCAATTTTCACAACAATTTCAATCAATAAATATCGTCCATGGTTTGTGGGCGAGGGGCGTGTATATATATATATATATATATATATATATATATTTATATATAGCAATTCACTTTTATTTCCACACATATATATATATAGAAAAAGAAATTGAAGAGTGAGAAATTCTCACACATTTATAATTTTTTTTAAATCAGAAATCTCACCAATAGCTATCCAACTACGACTCTTCCTTTATAGAAATCTTCGCCAATCTCGCCTTTTGTCGCTTCGTTGCCCGTATTCTCTACATATGTAAAAATCGAATTTTTACTATGTTATTCAATATATAAAAATCGAATTTTTATTATGTTATTCAATATATAAAAATCGAATTTTTATTATGCTATTCAATATATAAAAATCGAATTTTTATTATGCTATTCAATATATAAAAATCGAATTTTTATTATGCTATTCAATATATAACAATCGAATTTCAAAAATATAAATTCCGCCTTTTCAATTTTAAAAATCTGATCTTTTCTATTCTAAAAATCTGATCTTTCTATCCCAGTTCAAATCTTTTCTTTTTAAAGTTTGAATCTTTTGCTTTTTAAAGTTCTAATCTTTTTTCTTTTTAAAGTTTAAATTAAAAAATCAGTTTTTAAATCTGTTAAAAATCAGTTTTTAACTTCTTTTAAAAATCAGTTTTATAACCTGTTTAAAATCAGTTTTTAAACCTCTTAAAAATCAGTTTTTAAATCTGTTAAAAATCAGTTTTTAAATCTGTTTAAAATCAGTTTTTCTTTTTACAAAAATCAGAATTTTCCTTTTTAAAAAAAATCAGAATTTACTTATTAAAATAAAATCAGTTTTTCCTTTTAAAAAAAAACAGTTTTTCCCTTTTTAAAATAAAAATAAGTATTTCCTAATTAAAATAAAAATAATAATAAAATAAAATACTCACCATAATCTGCGAAAGAGGGGGGAACTGCTGCTGCTCTTGGCGGCGTCGGGGAGGTCGCGGTTGGAGGAGGGACAGGCGGAGGCGGGCGGCTCGACGTCGGAGGTTCTAGGTTAGGGCGTCGAAGGTTCTAGGTTAGGGACTTCGATCTATGGAGGGGGAACAGGCGGAGGCGGGGTCTCCTCGACGAGGCGATGGCGGTCGGTCTTCGTCTTCGACGAGGTTTTTTTTTCTTTTTCTTTTTCTGGTTATTCGATTTCGGTAATGAATGACAGGGGAGGGGGGGGCCAAGGTATAGGAGGAGATTAAAATTATTTTTATTATTTTATTATTTAATTTTTCAAAAAAGTTGACTTTTACATACGACCTCGAAACGAGGCCCACCGCCTGTCGTCCATAGCGTTTTACCCCCATTCCGAACACAATGGGATATGTATCGCAAGCTGATTCGATTGTTTCGAATAGTTTCCGTTGAATTTACATTTAAATCCTTATGTTGAATTTTAAACGTACATTTCAAATTACCAGGGTCACATACTAACTAGAAAAATTCCAGAAAAATATTTTCTAGCTTCGTATTGACGATACGGTCCTAACAAAACTAGTTTCGTCGAATTCTGAGACCGTTTGAAAAATGGCCAATTTCCAGTCGATTAAAATCAACTGAAACCGGTCAAACACGTTTTCTTTTTCCACGCTCACATATTGATTCGAAAAATTATGAAATTTGAAACCTAGCAATAACTTGACATCACGGATCCAACAAAAGTGGTTTCGTCGAAATCCGAGGTCATCTGCAAAATGTCCATTTTTAAGGGCCTGAATTCCATAGCGACTATTCAGAATTTTCAACTGGACATATCTTTTGATTCCCGCTATCAAATTTCGATTGGTCAGATTCGTTGGAAAGATATCATCAATTAGATCCTAATGTTTTTGGTTTCACTAAAATCCGGATTGTTTTGCACCCGGTATATTCAATTGAAGTTTGAAATCGAATTATCGAACTACCGCGCTATTTTCAATTCTATATATAATTATAATTAATTATATTCGTTTTCAAATGTCGATTCAAACTCAGTTTTCATCGCCATTATTTAAAATATTTATTTTAAATATTTGAAAATCCACTATTTTAGCCAATTTAAAAATTTTAAATTGGTTCAGATTTTCTGGGTCGTTACAATCTCCAAATCCAACCGTTAGATTTTTAATTTCTAATATTCATTAGAAATCTCTTTTCGATACGAACCCAACGGTTCCGGTTTTAGGAGAATCCGACGGTCGGATCTCCCGTAATGTCCGTTTGGAATAAATGGTCGAATTCACGAACTACCGCGGTGCGGCGCGTTCTATTCAGGCCATTATATTATATATATAATATATATAATATATATTTCGTCGATTACTATTCAAAACGAATTTTATAAATAGTTTTGAATTCATTTCAGAAACAATTTCAACCTTTATTTCAAATTCAAATCAAAATTGAATTTCCTATTTTAAATCCTTTTTACTTTCATTTCAATTTGATTTCAATTCAAATCGATTTTTATTCGTTTCGAATTCTTTTCATTTTCTATTCAATTTAAATTCAATTCGTTTTCTATTCAATTTGAATTCAATTCGTTTTCTATTCAATTCGAATTCAAATTGGTTTTCTATTCAATTAAAATCAAATTCGTTTTATATTCAATTGAAATCAAATTTGTTTCTATTCAATTCAATTCAAAATCATTTTATATCCAATTCATTTTGAAATCTTTTTATATTCAATTCATTTCGAAATCGTTTTATATTCAATTCATTTCGAAATCGTTTCATATTCAATTCATTTCGAAATCGCTTTATATTCAATTCATTTCGAAATCGCTTTATATTCAATTCATTTCGAAATCATTTTATATTCAATTTATTTTGAAATCGTTTTATATTCAATTCATTTCGAAATCGTTTTATATTCAATTCATTTCGAAATCGTTTTATATTCAATTCATTTCAAATTAGTTTTATATTCAATTCAATTCAAATTTGTTTTCTATTCGATTTAATTCAAATTGGTTTTCTATTCGATTCAATTCAAATTGGTTTTCTATTCAGTTCAATTCGAATTTCTTTGTCTATTCAATTCAATTCAAATTTCTTTATCTATTCAATTCAATTTGAATTTCTTTTCTATTCAATTCAATTCAAATTTCTTTATCTATTCAATTCAATTTGAGTTTCTTTTCTATTCAATTCAATTTGAATTTCTTTTCTATTCAATTTATAAAAACGAATATAATCGATATAAATATCGTTCGCGTCAAAATAGCGCATCTCTAATCAACACGGCTTTATATATTTCAATAATTCCGTTATTCTATTCAACAAATGAATATTTATTCTTGTCAACACATGACTAATCTCAACGAATGAGTACTGTCCATTTGTGACTATTTTTGTTATTTAATATATTTTATGAAAATTAAGGTATCTATCGTTTGATATTAAATCAGACTCCAACCGTAAATTAGTAAGAGAACGATTCCCTGAATATTAACCCCGAAGGCCGAAGCCAACATCAGATCAATATCCAGGAGACCACTCATCTCATCTATTTTCCAATTAGTTTCTAATTTTATATATGATAAAATGTAAATTTTATTGTTAAAATATTTCGTTCAACACATGACTAATCTCAACGGATGAGTACGGTCAACACATGAACCTTTATTTTATAATATTCTTTATTTTCTAAATTGGAATGAGGCCCAATCAATTACCATATAAAGTTAATTATATGGATTCCATACCACACATGCATATAATAGCAACGATAAATAACCAACCATCATCCAAAGTGCACTACACTGTATAAGCATTAAATATAGATATCTAACGCTTATAACAGCCTGTCAACCAATCGATCGCCATATTTAATCAATCAGGATGAGTGAACTTCAAATTTCATCACAACACCCGTGTGGGGTTTCAAACAATCAAACACAGATTTTAGTTGTGCAGTTGGGCGATGTGTAAAATTTATCGACCCAATCAATATCAGTCAAATCAGTGTATATAAACAAATCGGTCGATTTATTTATAAATATTTATTTATTCACTTTCACGTTAAAAATTATATTTTTAACGATAAAACATTTTATTCAACCTATGAAAAATATTCTATTCAGTTCATTTATTAAATAAAATGATTTCTTTATTCTCTAACTTATTTTAGAAAATTTCGGCGGCATAACGACACGATACTAGAAACGGGACGAGGCCTAGCCTTATCCACGGTCTAGTGAAGGCCCACGCCATTCACACATCAATCAAATCCATTCCATTTCACCAAACAACTCAAATTTCAATCAAATAATCTAACTAATTTTTGCAATCAAACAAACAAGTCCATGGTCTGTGGACGATTGTGTCGGGTGCTACTAAGCACCGTCTGCATCCTAGTATATATATATAACTAGAAAAGAAATTGAAGACTGAGAAATTCTCACCAATAGCTATCCCAACTCCACGACACTTCTTTGATAGATATCTTCATCGTTCTCGCCTTTTTATCACCTTCGTTGCCCGTATTCTCTACATATGTAAAAATCGAATTTTTACTTGACTATTCAATATATAAAAATCATATTTTTACTATGCTATTCAATATATAAAAATCAACTTTCAAAAATATGGCCCTTTTTATATATATAGATTTCATTTTTCAAAAATATAGATTTCGCCTTTTAAAAATATAGATTTCATTTTTTAAAAATATAGATTTCATTTTTACTCCTTCTATAATATAGAAATCATATTTTTAATATCTATACTATATAAAGATCAGATTTTTAATCCACTACACATGTAAAAATCACGCCTTTCTCCATTTAAAAATATCGTCTTTCTCCATTTAAAAATATCGTCTTTCTTCCTTTAAAAATCTAATCTTTTCTATTTTAAAAATCTAATCTTTTCTATTTTAAAAATCTAATCTTTTCTATTTTAAAAATCTAATCTTTTCTGTTTTAAAAATTCTATCTTTACAGTTTTAAAAATCCTATCTTTACAGTTTTAAAAATCCTATCTTTACAGATTTAAAAATCCTATCTTTACAGTTTTAAAAATCCTATCTTTACAGTTTTTTTTAAAAACCATAAAAACCAGTTTTTAAAATCAATAAAAATCAAGGAAACTTACAGAGGGGGGGGGGGGAGGTAGCTGCGCGTCGGAGGTTGCTCGCAGGGGGGGGCTGCTCTGACGTGGCGGATGAAAGGGGGGTCCGTTGATGGCTGGGGGTCACGGCTAGGCGGGGCTGATCGATGGTGGGCCCTGGCGTGGTTGAGGGGCTGGAGCGTCTGATTTTGGGGTCGGAGCGTCGATTTGGGGATGGGTTTCAAAGGAGAGAGGGCGCGTGCGAGCAGGAGGGGGGTCTGAGCGGGAAGGTTGGAGGAGCACGAGGGGAAGGGGCGACGGCACGCGGAGGTCGACGCGGCGGCGGTGGCACGTGATTTGAGCTCCGTTGTCTTTTTTTTATCTGTTACGAAATGAAGAAGAGGGGGGGGGCATAGGAAATAAAGGGGAGGAAGGAGGGATTTTATTTTATTTTTTATTTATTTAATTATTTAATTTGCAAAAAGTTGACTTTTACATACGACCTCTAAACGAGGCCTACCGCCTGTCGTCCATAGCTAATTACCCTCATTCCGAACACAATGGGATATGTATCGTAGGCTGATTTGGTCGTTTCGATCAGTTTCTGTTAAAATCAACATATAACTCTATATATTGAATTTGAACGCATATTTCCATTTACTGGGGTCACATACTAACTAGAAAAATTCCCGAAAAATAATTTCTAGCTTCGTATTGACGATACGGTCATAACAAAACTAGTTTCGTCGAATTCTGAGGCCGTTAGAAAAATGGCCATTTTCCAGTCGATTAAAATCAACTGAATTGGTCAAACGCGTTTTCCTTTGCCACGCTCACATATTAATTCGAAAAATTTTCAAATTTGGAATCCAGCAATAATTTGAAATTACGGATCCAACAAAAGTTGTTTCGTCAAAATCCGAGGTCGTTTGCAAAATGGCTATTTTTAAGGGTCTGAATTCCATAGCGACTATTCAGAATTTTCATCTGGACATATCTTTTGATTCCCGCTATGAAATTTCAATTTTTCGGATTCGTTGGAAAGATATTCCCAAATAGATCCTATTATTTTTGGTTTCACTAAAATCCGGTTATTTTGCACCTGGTACATTCAATTGAAGTTTGAAATCGAATTATCGAACTACCGCGCCATTTTCAATTCCTTTTATAATTATATATAAATATTTATATTCTAACGATGACGCGTATAAATATATACATTCGAATTATATTCAAAATAAATTTCTCGTCGATATTATTTAAAATAATTCCTTTTAAATATTCAAAATTCATTTAAATTGCCAAAATAAAAATTTTAAACTGGCCCAGATTTTCGGGTTATTACAATCTCCCCCACTTAAAACTTTTCGTCCCCGAAAAGGAACAAAGTCGAAAGTGGTTTGATTAATCAGCTCTACGTTCGATCTGGCTTCCATTCTCCAACTTTTCAGTTTCTGAGAATTTTCAAATTTTCAAAAATTTGGCTAACACCCTAAATTTTCGAAAAATTTCGCCATAACCTCCCCTGCACCGGGAGCCACGGGAAAATCCCGAAATTGCCATACAGGCCTTCTGATCTCAAAAAGAAAAAGAAAAAGCCAAGCGGCTAGCCAATAGGCTCATAAAATCATCATCACCCAAACAAAACAGTAAATTATAGTATACATGTACCTATTTGTCGGGCAAACAAATTTTATTCTCTGCTCTAGCCTCCTTGTTATGACCTGTTCAATGTAAGTACATGTATATGCAAGCAAATATGACTAATTTTCAATACAATTCAATATTTGATTCAATTTGGCTAAATGGTTCAAAATTATCAAACAAATAAACAACCAACACAAACATCAATCAATTAGTGAATTAACGTTTCAAATTCATAATTTTGATACATATACAGAAAATCATGTTTTTGGTGACAAATCACAATAATAAATCTATCTATATAAGTTTTGGTTCTCACCCCAGTCTAATGGAAATATATAGATATCACACCTTCGTCACTCGAAAATAAATACTGGTGATGGTATACTTCATCATCAGGACCATGTCCGGGCGACTAGAGTGTGACTCTATATCTATCTAATATATTAAAACTTCAAAAATACGTTCATGACGCGTATATGCAAAACCTTTATATACTAGATTGTCCATATTCAAAGTAAATAAATATTCAAATACGTATAAAACGATTTAAATTTTAAAACAAAATTGTTTCCAATTGAAAAATATACTCTTCACACTCGTTCTAGGATACTACCGATCCCATCTCTAACGAGTCATTCTAATTGGATATTACTAATCCAATTATCTGAGGAATTCTTTCGTATGGTTCTAATGTGTCTTGTTCTCGAGCTCTGTAAACCAAAGCTCTAATACCAAATGAGAGGACCCGTAACTTCCCCATGAAGGAAAGAGCAGATACTTTGAGAACAACACACAAATGAACGCAGACGGAAGAACATTTCATTGCTATTACAACAATTCCATCAGATACAAGAATATACAGAGTATAAATAAATAAATTATATTCGATAAATATCAGAGATTACAATAAATTACATAGCAGCGGAAATTAATACAAAGCACAACTGAAGGTGATATACGGATACAGAGCTTCCCGGATATCATGTCAGCCGTACACCAGGATCCTGTGAATATAAATCTGCAAAACCAAAACTACTAGCTGCCCGTGCGGAAAATAGGGGCACCCAGAGTTTAGGTTAAAACAATAAACTCCAGGTCAGTCATGTGACTGGTGTGAGAACTATAACAGTTTTTTTAAAACTTGAATTTAAAAGAGAGTAATTCAAGGGACCACGCCGTATAACACGGAACGGGTTTTCTCCCAAGAATACCAGTGCATAGAATAAACAACGCAATGCTTTTCAAAAAATGAAGCTATTATAAGACCCAGGTCAATGCAACGCAAGCCGGAGGATAGGGTTTTCCCTTATAATAGCCAAACATGCTTGGTACGTTTAAAAACTAATCATTTGATACTGTAATAAGTGTATAGTGTCAAAACAATTTCAATCATAAATATCAATCATAGGCGGCATGGTTACCATCTATCATGTCGCCATACTAGTTCTACAATTAAAACCGCAATACACGTATTGGAAATTGGATTTCCGTTATGAGTCGAGGCAAGGGGCAAGCTCCTCTCCGCTTCGAGACACTCTAGCAAATGCCTCAGGACTACACACTCTGGGTAACCCCGGATGCTTCAGGGCCGGTCCTCACTTACGTTAGAGGATTATTTATTCCTGAACACACGTTTCCCGGTCCTTACAGACCTAAAATCGAGGCGCCTCATCCAATAACCACATAGGTGAAAAGTATATAAATGTTAGGGCTGGTAAGTCACTGACACCACCAAAGCTAGAAAGAAACGTCGTGCTCTCCCTGCAGTCCTTATCCCGTTTTTAACTCATACCGAGGTGTGGGGCTCGCGAATTCACGTTATACACAAAGCTACGCCACAAAGGCCGTGCTTTGATCATCGACCACAAGACTTTGCTTTTCAACAGAAGCCGTGATCCATGCAACTCAGCATGCCACACAGGCAGTTCATGCCATGCGATTGATATCTATCGATACATAACCTCTAAGCACGTACGTCTCAGAGAAGGGCGTTAAGCAAGAGAATAAATTCTCCGCTGCCAAACAAATATATATTTAACAGAAATCAATCAACATAGAATAAAATCCAATGTCAGACACATAATCCATTTACAAGTTCGTTCTGGGTCTGAACGAAACCGGAGGCACTTTCCTCGCATATCCATCGATCTTCAAGTACGTCTGGACGACGACCAACTATTTCCATCCTCTTGGGTGTACAACCCAATCAGGATCATCAGTAATTATCCAAACGATGTGAAGACTTCCGGTCTTCGACCACCGTCTTCATCTTCGACTTATCGTCGAATTGGTTATTCAGAATGGGTATAAACCCGGACTTTTCGAACAACCCGCGTGTATTAAAAACAAATGTTACACAAACACAACATATGCCTCATTCCAATTCATTAGTCACTAACCGTAAATTAGCAAGAGAACAATTTCCCAAATATTAACCCCGAAGGCCGAAACCAACATCAGACCAATATCCAGAAAACCATTCTTCTTAACTAACCTACAGTTAGTTTCCAAATTTCATATTCTTAGGGAAAGGTTCCCATTAATTTTATCCAAGATAAATTCTTTAAAATTTATCCTTTAATCTTCATTTGGATGTCATTTCAAACCAAATTATGGTTTTCCAAACTAGTCGAGATTAGCGAACTGCACCGAAGTAATTATTTATTTTATTTCCCAATCCCAACCTATTCATCCCATGAAGCAAAACTGGTAATACTCCATATCTAACACCACAGTGTTATCGGTAAAATTAATTACCATTTCACGTTCAAATCTAACTAAAGATTTGACTATCGTTTTGGAGCAAAACTGGTGATACTCCATTCTCGCTCATTTTCCAAATTTGATAATTTAAATTATCAATTCACATTTCAATCTAATTGCAGATTTCATTAAAAACTCCTTTTACTGGGTTAAAGAACTAATGTCTTTTTAAAACACCATCCACGACAAACCCAAAACACTTTCTATTTATTTATCGGGTTAAAGAACAAGTGTCATTTAAAACACCCTTCACGATAAACCCTCAAATCAATTTTGTTTAAAACCCATTTTTTTTATCCAATCTATTTATTTAAAAATAGTTGGGTTTTAATTTTAGTTCAAAAGTAGTTCATTTCGATAAAAATCTATTTTTATCTTTTCAAATATGGAGTTTTTCATCCCAATTTTTCCCAAATCATTTCTTATGATTTTACACAAATTATTACTATTTTTAGTAATTTTATCAAGGCCCGTACAGTCGATTTCCATCAACGGCCATCGAACTGCACTTACAGCGACCTTTTTCAAATTTGATTTGGACGTATCTCCAAATCCAATCGTTAGATTTTGAATTTATAATATTCATTAGAAAGCTCTTTTCGATACGAACCCAACGGTTCCGGGTTTAGGAGAATCCGACGGTCGGATCTCCCGTAATGTCCGTTTGGAATAAATGGTCGAATTCACGAACTACCGCGGTGCGGCGCGTTCTATTCAGGCCGTTATATTATATATATAATATATATTTCATCGATTACTATTCAAAACGAATTTAATAAATAGTTTTGAATTCGTTTCAGAAACAATTTCAACCTTTATTTCAAATTCAAATCAAAATTGAATTTCCTATTTTAAATCCTTTTTACTTTCATTTCTATTTGATTTCAATTCAAATCGATTTTAATTCGTTTCGAATTCTTTTCGTTTTCTATTCAATTTAAATTCAATTCGTTTTCTATTCAATTTGAATTCAATTCGTTTTCTATTCAATTCGAATTCAAATTGGTTTTCTATTCAATTCAAATCAAATTCGTTTTATATTCAATTGAAATCAAATTCGTTTTCTATTCAATTCAATTCGAAATCGTTTTATATTCAATTCATTTCGAAATCGTTTTATATTCAATTCATTTCGAAATCGTTTTATATTCAATTCATTTCGAAATCGTTTTATATTCAATTCATTTCGAAATCGCTTTATATTCAATTCATTTCGAAATCGCTTTATATTTCATTCATTTCGAAATCGTTTTATGTTCAATTCATTTCGAAATCGTTTTATATTCATTTCATTTCGAAATCGTTTTATATTCAATTCATTTCAAAATCGTTTTATATTCAATTCATTTCAAATTATTTTTATATTCAATTCAATTCAAATTGGTTTTCTATTCGATTCAATTCAAATTGGTTTTCTATTCAGTTCAATTCGAATTTCTTTATCTATTCAATTCAATTCAAATTTCTTTATCTATTCAATTCAATTTGAATTTCTTTTCTATTAAATTCAATTCAAATTTCTTTATCTATTCAATTCAATTTGAATTTCTTTTCTATTCAATTCAATTTGAATTTCTTTTCTATTCAATTTATTAAAACGAATATAATCGATATAAATATCGTTCGCGTCAAAATAGCGCATCTCTAATCAACACGGCTTTATATATTTCAATAATTCCGTTATTCTATTCAACAAATGAATATTTATTCTTGTCAACACATGACTAATCTCAACGAATGAGTACTGTCCACGTGTGACTATTTTTGTTATTTAATATATTTTATGAAAATTAAGGTATCTATCGTTTGATATTAAATCAGACTCCAACCGTAAATTAGTAAGAGAACGATTCCCTGAATATTAACCCCGAAGGCCGAAGCCAACATCAGATCAATATCCAGGAGACCACTCATCTCATCCATTTTCCAATTAGTTTCTAATTTTATATATGATAAAGATGTAAATTTTATTGTTAAAATATTTCGTTCAACACATGACTAATCCCAACGGATGAGTACGGTCAACACATGAACCTTTATTTTATAATATTCTTTATTTTCTAAATTGGAATGAGGCCCAATCAATTACCATATAAAGTTAATTATATGGATTCCATACCACACATGCATATAATAGCAATGATAAATAACCAACCATCATCCAAAGTGCACTACACTGTATAAGCATTAAATATAGATATATAACGCTTATAACAGCCTGTCAACCAATCGATTGACATATTTAATCAATCAGGATGAGTGAACTTCAAATTTCATCCCAACACCCGTGTGGGGTTTCAAACAATCAAACACAGATTTTAGTTGTGCAGTTGGGCGATGTGTAAAATTTATCGACCCAATCAATATCAGTCAAATCAGTGTATATAAACAAATCGACCGATTTGTTTATTAATATTTATTTATTCACTTTCACGTTAAAAATTATATTTTTAACGATAAAACATTTTATTCAACCTATGAAAATATTCTATTCAGTTCATTTATTAAATAAAATGATTTCTTTATTTTCTAACTTATTTTAGAAAATTTCGGCGGCATAACGGCACGATACTAGAAACGGGACGAGGCCTAGCCTTATCCCCGGTCTAGTGAAGGCCCACGCCATTCACACATCAATCAAATCCATTCCATTTCACCAAACAACTCAAATTTCAATCAAATAATCTAACTAATTTTTGCAATCAAACAAACAAGTCCATGGTCTGTGGACGATTGTGTCGGGTGCTACTAAGCACCGTCTGCATCCTAGTATATATATAACTAGAAAAGAAATTGAAGAGTGAGAAATTCTCACCAATAGCTATCCTAACTCCATGACACTTCTTTGATAGATATCTTCATCGTTCTCGCCTTTTTATCACCTTCGTTGCCCGTATTCTCTACATATGTAAAAATCGAATATTTACTTCACTATTCAATATATAAAAATCATATTTTTACTATGCTATTCAATATATAAAAATCAACTTTCAAAAATATGGCCCTTTTTATATATATAGATTTCATTTTTCAAAAATATAGATTTCGCCTTTTAAAAATATAGATTTCATTTTTAAAAAATATATATTTCATTTTTACTCCTTCTGTAATATAGAAATCATATTTTTAATATCTATACTATATAAAGATCAGATTTTTAATCAACTACACATGTAAAAATCACGCCTTTCTCCATTTAAAAATATCGTCTTTCTCCATTTAAAAATATCGTCTTTCTTCCTTTAAAAATCTAATCTTTTCTATTTTAAAAATCTAATCTTTCCTATTTTAAAAATCTAATCTTTTCTGTTTTAAAAATCCTATCTTTACAGTTTTAAAAATCCTATCTTTACAGTTTTAAAAATCCTATCTTTACAGTTTTAAAAATCCTATCTTTACAGTTTTTTTAGAAAACCATAAAAATCAGTTTTTAAAATCAATAAAAATCAAGGAAACTTACAGAGGGGGGGGGGGGGGGTAGCTGCGCGTCGGAGGTTGCTCGCGGGTGGGGGGGGCCTGCTCTGACGTGGCAGATGAAAGGGGGGGTTCGTTGATGGCTGGGGGTCGCGGCTAGGCGGGGCTGATCGATGGTGGGCGCTGGCGTGGTTGAGGGGCTGGAGCGTCTGATTTTGGGGTCGGAGCATCGATTTGGGGATGGGTTTCAAAGGAGAGAGGGCGCGTGCAAGCAGGAGGGGGGTCTGAGCGGGAAGGTCGGAGGAGCACGAGGGGAAGGGGCGACGACAGGAGGAGGTCGACGCGGCGGCGGTGGCACGCGATTTGAGCTCCATCGTCTTTTTTTTATCTGTTACGAAATAAAGAAGAGGGGGGGGGCAGAGGAAATAAAGGGGAGGAAGGAGGGATTTTATTTTATTTTTTATTTATTTAATTATTTAGTTTGCAAAAAGTTGACTTTTACATACGACCTCTAAACGAGACCCACCACCTGTCGTCCATAGCTAATTACCCCCATTCCGAACACAATGGGATATGTATCATAGGCTGATTCGGTCGTTTCGATCAGTTTCTGTTAAAATCAACATATAACTCTATATATTGAGTTTGAATGCGTATTTCCATTTACTGGGGTCACATACTAACTAGAAAAATTCCCGAAAAATAATTTCTAGCTTCGTATTGACGATACGGTCCTAACAAAACTAGTTTCGTCGAATTCTGAGGCCGTTAGAAAAATGGCCATTTTCCAGTCGATTAAAATCAACTGAAATTGGTCAAACGCGTTTTCCTTTGTCACGCTCACATATTGATTCGAAAAATTATGAAATTTGGAATCCAACAATAATTTGACATTACGGATCCATCAAAAGTGCTTTCGTCGAAATCCGAGGTCGTTTACAAAATGGCTATTTTTAAGGGCCTGAATTCCATAGCGACTATTCAGAATTTTCATCTGGACATATCTTTTGATTCCCGCTATGAAATTTCAATTTTTCGGATTCGTTGGAAATATATTCCCAAATAGATCCTATTATTTTTGGTTTCACTAAAATCCGGTTTATTTTACACCTGGTACATTCAATTGAAGTTTGAAATTGAATTATCGAACTACCGCGCCATTTTCAATTCCTTTTATAATTATATATAAATATTTATATTCTAACGACGACACATATAAATATATACATTCGAATTATATTTAAAAAAAATTCTCGTCAATATTATTTAAAATAATCCCTTTTAAATGTTCAAAATTCATTTAAATTGCCAAAATAAAAAATTTAAACTGGCCTAGATTTTCGGGTTATTACATAGGGTATATTGTTACTATCTAGAGAATATTCATATTTGTTACTTCTTTCAATTCTGTATCTCCCGGGAATGGTTATGTTGGTTTACCAACTGTAAGGTGACAATATATTCGATACACTCAAGCGAAATGAGTGGTCGGTCATGTGTGGCCGAGTTGCAAGATGTTCTTGTTGAACTCCAATGTATCGCTTCTAGAGTACACTGAGCAGAAGGTGGATCCATACCTTGTCATAGTTGGAATCCATTCCCCAAATAAGAGCCCGTGGTTTTGATTGTATATTATATATGTAGAACGTTAGATGTAAGCGTTTCTGCTAGATTGATATTACTTGTGTTAGACATTATTATAATATCAGAATAATATTGTTTTACAAATGATTTGGATTATCGTAAAGTAAAAACCATCCGTGTTTATGTGTGGATCGGTCTTACGACTATTATTTCTTTTAAAGGATTTTAAAGTTAAAATAAGTGATTTGAGTTTACTAACACCAGTCACATGACTGACCCAGAGTTTATTTTGTTTTGTTTTCCCTAAACTCTTGGGTGCCCAATTTTGTATGGGCAGTCAAGTAGTCGGGATTTACAGATATTTGAAGAGCTTGGAGCAGGAGGTTTCAGGATTATATAGCTATTGTTATTTCCGCTGTGTTGTAAGTGTTGTACTTTGATAATGATATGTATATTCAAGTACAATCTTTTATTTTAAAGTTATGTTATATTTTATTCGTTCCACTGTGAGATTCGTGTTTACTCTGATGTTGTATGTTCTTCTTCTTCTTCTATTCTAAGTTTCTATCTTATCTATTCTCACCCTCTAATTTCTTTCATGGACTATCCAGTATTTCCGATGCTTGAATAGCCGACATAGTGTTGTATGCCGATACCCAGGATCGCAAAAACTCCGGGTCGTTATAGTTAGTGCTAAGCACAAATATTGATTGATTTACTCTATTAACTAAATAAATGAAGGATATGGTCATTCTCTAGTGAAAGAATAGTATGGCTGTTACAATTGTTCTTCTCACTAAGAAGAAACATAATCTACCATCCATAAAAATAATTGTATTTAGAAAATCACAGGAACATAATATGAGACAAGTAATAATATTTGAAATAAATAATTCGAACAAAATATGAGATATGAAGTGCAATACAATAGGACATATGATGTGGGAAATGCTCAAAAATGAATCAAGAGAACTGACAAAAAAGAAAAACATGAACCCATCAAAAACGGCAGATGGTCAGTTGATTCTCCAATCATCATAAAGGAAGAAAACTGCAAATACCTGATTATTACTGTGCATTCTATACAATGCATCAAAAAACTCATCAAAGCATTTAGCAGCCTCAAGTAGAAACAAGCTACCATGGTTGGAGCAATTATAGAAAAAATAGAAGTAATGCCTGTAGAAAAGATAAAGCATCACATGAGGATTCGTCAGGGTTCCAAAATTAGACAGAACTAAAAAAGTTTGAAAATGCGCAAATTTCAGTTATGCATAAATCTGCAAGATTATAACATACCTTTTTGAACCAGTAATGTATATAAATTTAAATAATAAATTAGTCTATAACTTGTTAAGCCGACCAAACATTTGATGTGTTCATTGTTTTGTGTAACGACCCGTGCTTTTGACCGTCAAATATTTAATTTAATTTAATTTATTTATTTTTAATATGACATTTGGAATATACATGGATTTTAATATTTAATTCGCTATTTAAATGAAGTTCGAACGCAATAAATTATATATAATATAAATAGAGTTCGAAATAGCACTGCAGTTCGCAGTATGCAGTTTTGAACTTCAACTGAATATATAGAGTCCGATATAAGTCGGATTTCTGTGAAACGAGAGACGTTGGAACCGTATTGACGATAATTTTCATATGAAAGAGAAAACTCCAGATTTTGTGTTATAGATAGTAAGTTATGGCCAAAACAAAATTTGAAATAATCGCTGTGGAAATCGTTATTTAAATATCGGCCTTTAAAATGGCCATTTTGCAAACGAACTCTGTTTTCAATGAAATTAGTTTCATTGGAACCGTATCGTCAAATTATTGTCAGAAAATCAAATTGCGTGGCAAACCGATGTCGTATGTGGCCACGGTAGCCATAAACGCCCATTCATTTTCTATAGCACGTAATTAAATTTATTTAATTTAATAAAGAGGTTTTTGAGTGTAACTTGAGCAGACGATCGAATTAGGCCACGAAACCAGTCCCGTTGAGTTCATATCGTCAATTAGAGTCAGGATAGGTATATAGTTTGTTATTTTTAGAGATCGGATAATTTGGCGTTAAAAAGGGTATTGCGATGCACGTAAAAATAGCCTATCGGGGAAACAGTCTCAGAATGCGACGAAACTAGTGCCGTTGGTTTTATATCAACAAATTATTGTAGGATTTCGAGGTTCCAAGTTGATCGGATTTATCTAGTGATTGTGGAAAATTTAAACGCGTGTTTATTTCTGGTTTTATAAAGGAACTTTTTTCAAATGATGTCGGAATCCGACGAAACTTGTCCCATTGGGTCCGGTTTTTTTTACTAAGATTAGTTTTTTATCAGAAAACAGAAGTCAATTGTGGATAGTTTTACGTATTACTTTACCGTGAAGTTTCGATATAATTAAATATTAATAAAAGCTTCCCCATTACCGTTCATTTTACCTTGTGCCACAACGTTTACTTGCGGCCCAAATAAAGCTTTTCTGGTGCCCCAACTTCACTGTATGATTTCTTCCATCCCAAACCATTAGTTCCTTCACTGCCAATCCATCGAAACACCGTGCCAACCAAGTATAGTTTTGAAATTTACCCCCACGCCACACCGATGTCTTACTTTACTGCACATCTAACCTATATTTTCACTAGCTACATTTTGAAAATCCCACCTACCTTGTACTAACAACCGTGCTTCCCACGTAATTTATCCCCTATAAAAATGCTGTTACTCCATCCTTTTCTTTCTCGTTTTCTTTCTCAGTAAACCATTCCTCCTCAATCAAATATAAAAATCAAAATGCAGTTACAATTCTTTACAGCAAGTAATGTATATATATATACCAAACTGTGAGGTCAAACCCCTAAGCAAGTTACACCGTGGTCAATACGTTTCAGCAGCGCCTCCATCATTCCAACGGCTGAGAAGCTCGTATTCAATTCCCCTTCTTTTCCTTAAATCTGCTAACCGAATTCAAATGGTTTCAACTACGAAATAGTTCATCTACACGAGATCGAAGGTGCTACCGGCGGTGATGGACTCTGGCGTGGTATGGAGGCCAGATCTTGGTCAGAAAGGCGCGGAGTTCAAGGGGACTTTGCTGAACCTAGAGGAGGAGATGGAGGCTCGCACCAGGGGGGATCGAGGTGCCATGGACCGGACTTTGGCGTGGGGTTGTCGGATTAGACTCCGGTGGATGGAAGGGCGACCAACGGCGAGCGGTTTGATGCGTGTATGGTTCCTGAACAACGAGAAAGGGTCGGGCCTGTTTTGTAATCCTGACGTAAACCATTATTAACTAATTGGATAATTAAGTAAGCTAATTAGTTTTAACTGTAATTTGTAATTTCTACAGATCGATCATGGAGATGATACGTGATGAGGGGATTGATTTGGTTGAAGCTGGGATATACTTAATGTGAGGGAGGAATAAGGAAACAATTGGCCAGTGATGTTAAGGAGAAGTGATTAAAATTCATTAGCATTAAATTGAGTTTTAATTTAAATTACTAATTTGAGTTGTTTAATTATCACAGGCATATTCAAAAGGGAGCAAGGGATTAAGTAACCAGGCCGAATTATTTGAATAACAGTTAAGTAATCAGACCGAATTATTTGAATGACACTTGAGATATAAACTTGGTCAAGGGATTTACTTTTTAATAAAGTAGTAAATAGGTTAAACTTTAACTGTTGGATCATACAGAAAGTAATAGATGGACCCGTATAGTTGTGACCTTAAAATTAAAGTATAATTGAATTAAAATATAATCAATGAAGAAATTATTAAGGAAATTATCCCATTAAATCATGCTAATCTTATATGTTTCGGAATCATATAGGGATCCTGAAGTTCAGGCGGTTTGAACGTGAGGGGAAGGGAATGGTCGGCCCCATTTAACTATAAACTAAAAAGTAATTGAATATGTAATTATTTAATTAAGGGATGTTTAGTTTAATTAAATCTTGTTACTTAAATATTAACAACTCATGTCTGTGTTATCAGAAGTGAGCCAAACAAGAAGCGTTATGACCGTATTGCTGAACACTACAATCTGGAACTAATTTGGATAGAAATAGAGACAATGAAAATTTACAGTTAAATTAAGCGACTGTTTAATTTAACTGTAACGGAACCGCTTCAACAGCAAATCAACTCAAGGTGAGTTAAACTCACTCAGTTTTTTCCATTTATATTTTTATATAAATTGGGTTTTTATTTTGTGTGTTCTGCTTGCTGATGATTGCCTGTTTGCTAGTTATACATGCGTTTGTTGATTTATTTGATGAAATTAAACTGTGTTTAATTTCAGTGAAATACCAAATCGGTATTTTTAACGATTGGTTCCAATAAAGGTAACTCACCTTGGTTGGTCACGTTTATAAAATAAACGTGCTAAAATTGTTAGAATTGTTTGAATTGCGTGTGAATTGGTTGATGTTAAATGGTCGTTATTTATTTCAGTTAAATGAAATTGAAGTGATCTGATTTGAGATAACCGCTGTGATTTCAGGGAAGAACAGGTTGGAGGGATCCAACGGGATTCCTCAATATATTATTTATTTCATATTATCAACATATGAACTGTCCTGTTTGGGGTGATTGTTTTGAGTGTTGATTGTTAATTGTTGGCTAAAATTTCAACATCTGTTTTGTTTAAACCAATAGACGGTATTGGTTGAGTATTTGACAGCGTATGGCCTATAAAATCAATCGTTTTATAGATATTAATCCACCGTCAGGTGAGTCAATAGAGATGAAGTTATAAAATTTATTTTATAACTGGAGAATTTTTTTGAAGGGTATCATTGTGAATAAAAGTTATTAAAGAAAAATAAATAAATATTTTATTTATTTAATATTTTGATTTGTTAATAATTTATTTTATAAAATAAATTCTGATGTTAATCAGATTTACAAGTATGAGAATAAGAAATGAATCGAATGGTTAAAATTTGATAATTGTTTTGTAAAGAAAACAATTAATGGAATTTATTTAAATTAATTATATTTTTAATTAATTTAAAGCAAGGATTAATTAGAATCGGTTAATGAGATAATCAAGCTTTGAGTTAATTAAATCGACCAGATTGAACTAAAATTGATTATCAAATTGATGAGTTTAATGAATACTGTTTAAATGTAAGTAAGGGTTTTAAAAAGGATTTACTATTTATTTTAAATAATAAAGAATGATATAACAAATGTTTTGCAAGGAGAATTTAGTGGAAATTGAATATGATTGCTAGTTATTTTTCTAAGTATTATAATGAAATGATTTGAAAGGCATTAGCATATAAGAATTCAATTATCGTATTTTCAAAGATTAAAAGAGTTAGAAGTTTTTATTTAACAAGAAGTGGACTAGTTTATTTTAAATAAGAGGCCAAGTGATGTTGAATACTAAACCAGTGAACCCATTTGTGTGTCATGATTGAATCACTGTATATTTTGATAGTTAAATCACCGACTTTCAAATCTGTCCAATACGATTGTTGGTACGGAAAGACCGGGATCGAATTTATTCGAAAACCATTCCGACCAACAAATACGTGAAGATCTCAGAAGATGATCGAGATGGAGCATTGAAGACCATGGATTTTCATAGATGGACGAACCACTAATATTCTCTGCCTGGCAAGTAGAGATAAGCTGTGATTCTGTCGTGGTTGGAATCTACGGGGTGCAAGGACTTCTCGCTACTGATCCATGGGGTGATTCCTATATTGGGTGCAGTAGGAGAGTACCTTCGGTTCATCCTGTTCCTGGATGACTTGTATGGACAGATGTCTGACAGAGTATTTCCAAAGGGTTACGTACGTTGATTTCTTCAAACGTGCAAAAGTTGTTGGAGAAGAAGTGCCGTTCTCTTAGGTTTCAGCTAGAGTATTTTTGTGGGCGTCAATTAGTGATATCTGACGGATCTGACGATGTGGCATTCAAAGTGAATGGTGATCAGATGTTTCAAAAATAAACTCTAAAGCTCAAGCCTCATCAACCGGGAAATGACAAAAATTGGGCAGGCAGCATGGCTATGTGGTTCGCTCCCATTAGGGTGTATAATCACCTATCTAGAGAAAATTATATTTGCTTCTTTAATCTATGTTTCGATGCTGTCCCTTTTTGGGAGACGGTTGCTGATCCCAACCGTCGGTGATATACATTCGATACACTCAAGCGAAATGAGTGGTCGGTCATGTGTGGGCCGGGTTGCAAGACGTTCTTGTTGAACCCAGTGTATTCGCCTCTAGAGATACACTATCGGTAGGCGGTCCCATACCTTGTCATAGTCGGAATCCAATCTCCAATAAGTGCCCGCGGTTTTTTTTGTATACTATATATGTGGAGGGTGAGATGCAAGCGTTCCACTAGATTGTTATTTACTTGTATTTAGACATTATTATAATATCAGAAAAGATATTGATTTCAAAAATGTTTTGGGTTATCGTAAGGTAAAAACCGTCCGTGTTTATGTGTGGATTTGGTCTTACGATTATCGTTTTCTTTTGAAAAGATTTTGAATTTTAAAATCATGATTGGATAATTTATCCTAAATACTGTGCGAGTTTATCTCACTCTGGTTCACCAGACTGACCCGGTGTTTTTAATGCTCGGGTTAGCCCGAGGTGTACAGGTTCATGTTATCGAATGCTGTGAAGTCCAGATACGAGCTGGAGATGTTCAGACGTATGATATTATATAGCTACCATTCCGTTGTGTGTTGTATATGGGAACAGACTATTATAGCTGTCCCATTGTGTGATGTACTCTTATACTGTAAGTATTTTTAAAGCTCTCAATAAATATTTATTTTTGTATTATATTTTGTTCTGCTGCGATGTGAGATTCTGTGTTGTGGTGTTTCTTCTTCTTCTTCTTCTATTCTAATATTTCTTTCTTTCTTATCTCACCCTCTAATTTCTTTCTAATAACTATCCAGTGTTTTCGGTGCTTGGAGGGTCGACATGATTTTCGGCAAAGGTATTTATGTCGATTTTCGGGACTGGAAATCCTTGGGTCGTTACAGTGGTATCAGAGCTGAAGGTTAAGTGATTACCTTGGCTCTGTGGCGTGACTCAGTAGAGACGGGGTTAGCAATACCCTAGATTGAGTTGAGTATATATATGAGTGAACGTACTTGTAGATTTTATAAAAATTGTTTTATATTATGGAGATCTATTTGTTTGAGTTGTTTATGAGTTCTGGTCGATCAGTTTGATCCACTGTATCGATAGGGGTTTCTAAACACTCAAGTACAATAAACCGACACAATATGTTTTGAAAGAGGGTAAATGGAATAATTTTACCCAAATTATGTTTTGATATAAAGAATATATATATATATATATATATATTGGAAATATTATAATATATTGGATGTGTTGGTTGATTATAATTGAAATGGTTATATAAATAACCAATTGGAATTCGTATAATATAAAAGCAGATTTATTAAATCTGAAATTAAAATCAGAATTGGAATTAAAATTACAAAATGTGGAAAGGTGTTGTAAATGGATTGAATTGGATATATGAGAATTTTAAAATCTTGGGAAAATTTAATTTGTTTTAAGAGCATTGTGTTTGGTATTTTGAAATAGATTTCAAAACAAAAATGTTTAAATATGATTTTGAAATGTTATATAGTATTGAACTCACTTTGATAGCTGGGGAATAACTCTGAAGTTGTTGGCTACATCATCAGTGTTCATTTCCAAGTTCTAAGTGATGGATTACTACCAAAAATCTTGTTTTGAATTAGTTTGAGAAGAACAAGTTGTTTTGAATCCTGAAAAGGAATAATTGATTTTTGAAAGAGCTGAACTGTTTAAAAAATCCCCGGGAAATTGTTTGAACAAAGACAAAATTAAATAGAAGTTTTTGAAAAATACGAATTGGATTGGAAATAAATGGGTTTATAACGTTCTTTTTTACCTTAGCAATTTCGAGGACGAAATTATTTTATGGGGGGAAGAACAAGCTATTGAGATGAGAAGCATCTACAAGAAAGGGGCTCAAAGGCTACATGAGCAAATTAACTACGTGTTTATTCGAAGCTCGAGATCACAGATCGTTTTTATTTTGTTTATGGAAGGCGGAGAAGAAAAGGGGAAGGACGTGAAAAAAATAAAAGAATGATGCAGGAGGAGTGGAGAAATAGAAAACGAGGGAGACAAAAAGAAATGGTAAGCGAGAACAACAAGACGTAATGTAAAGATCAGGGTGGAACCAAACAAACAGCGACCAAAACTGAACAGGAGCAAAGCTGTTAATTATCAGCAAATTATTAATTATTTTTATTAGTTATCGCATATTTGCAATAATAATATAATTAGAAATTAATTATGTTTATTATTAATTACCCACTTCTAGTTTACTAATTATCAATTATCAATTTTAGTTATATTTGTTAACTATAGCCGTAATTAATAAACATTAACTATTATTAATTAACAATAATAAATTATTATAAATAAAATATCATTTATTTTGAGTTTATCAACTATTATTTACTAATTAATATTTTAGTAATATAATTTACTTTTAGTTTATTATTGATGTTCAAAAGTCGACACAACACCCAAAGGTTTTCACGAACTATTATTTAGCCACGCGTTGGGCCGAGCCATGTGAGCATCGACTGGTTCTAACAACCGGGCCAAAAGACCGAGTAATACCATAAACTATTATTTATTTCTTTTTTTTGGCAAGGATGTCGGTTTTTAAAGTGATCCGTAACACTTTTTGTATTGAAATAATAATACATGAAGATCGGAGACATACAACGAGTATATTTATGAATATATTGACTTCTGCACAGGGAAGAAAGAAAAAGGGAAACCAAAGAAAGGCAACACTATAGCCCAAGATAAGTTAGAAAGTTACATACATAACACATTATACTCTTGCCACATGAAAAGGAAAGTCACTCGCAAAAATAACCTTACTGATTATAAAACCATGAGTCTTCAAAACTTCACACAAGTAGACCAACAAAACCACCTGTCATTAGAGAAGTGCAAACCCTTTAACCTCTCATTCTTTTTTTTCTAGTTAAGAAACTAGGAGTAAGCAGAGGAGAGCTTGAAGAAGAAACAACTTTAGTAGCAGGAATAGGTGGTGGTGCTTCGTAGGCTGGAGGAGGGACTATGTAAGCATTGGGATGGTCTTGATTACTTTTGGTCTTTTTCTTGGCAGAAGATGATGGGGAGGATCCACTAACAACTTTTCTGTCTTTAGCATGGAGGGGAATTACTAATGTAACAACCGATTTAAGCTTATGAAAGGGGCTTAACTTGTTTAAGAAGCCTGGTTTGAACTGAAAGGAGGAGTTGATAAGGGTCTTTGCAACAACTTCACCAACAGTAGCCGAAGAACACTTTTCCACTGAACTATGAGTTTTAGTACCTTTATTACCCGACGCAATGACCTTTTCATCGTTCATGCCTTCAGCAAGCAAATCATGCATTGGATTTTGGCAACCAAGTAAATCTTCATTGGTACTTTTACTACCTTGTTGAATAACCTCAGTTGCATCATTCTTTGTACACCTAGTGTTAACATTACTGGTAACACAATCTGACGTATCACCATTAACATGTATCGCACCATCTTCGGTCTCATTCTCTCCACGAATAAGTTTTTCCTTTACACACATTTAATCAAGAACCCCAAACCTGTTAGAAAAACAAAAGTTAACATCATTAGTTACCCTGTTATCTTAGTCAGTTTCCTTTTCCAAATTCTACACTAAATCGGATGTGACAACAAGCTTTCGCACAGGATAGGGTTTAAAGATTTTCTTTTTTCTGTCGATTTTTTTCCAAAATGACATCTTACTGATAACTGGGTTAGCATTTGCTTCAACCACAACTGTTCCATTATCAGTATCTTTCAACTTAATGGCAAACGGACTTCATTGCCTTTATCCACGAGCTTAAACCCGGTAATGACAAGGCAAAGAGAGGCATATTAGTCAACTTTATCCATACAGGAAGACTTTGTATACTACTACGAATATTACCTAAAGAGGCATTTCAAGGTTTATAATGAATAATTTGTTTCGAATACTCATTAGATCTACTTCTACGATTTTATTCCTATCATCTAAATTTGAAAGATGAAAAAAACATATTACCATTCGATTTGATTTTAGTTGAACCCTTCGGCTTCAAGATCCGCTTAAGGTGATTCATCACCAGCGTGTTGCATAGAGGCTTATCTAAGAAGAAGCCTACGAAATAGTCATGCCAAACATCAAACCGAGCTTGCACTCTGTCATTGATGGGAACTAGACTCTTTCCATTGTATTTAAGCACGAAAGATGAAGGCAAAAATGCTACCTTATTCCTAGGTTTGAAGGCAAACAAGGTGGACCATTTGACTTTGGGGAGAACAGGGTTAGAAACATGGATAACAGGGAAAGGAAAGAAGGTGGTAGAGGGTTTTGTGATGAAGGGATGGGAGAAGGCAGTGGATTGGGTAAAGGAAGTGACCCAAGAACAACGATTTGAGGAGCACAGAGCAGTGTGATGTGACAAGGAAGCGGCCATGAAATATATTTTTTAATAACACAATAAGATTTTGAATTGAAAAATGGTTTGAATTCTATAAAGGATATTGCATTAATTATAATCATCCCGGGTTGGAAAGCGAATAATTAAGATCCAAATTTTAAATGTCTAGTCTGTTATAATTTGAAAACAACCAGGTAAAAAATTGTTGAAAAGGGTCCATTTTTTGAGTTCCCTAAATGGTTTATTTCTACTTTATTAGTTATCAGTTGTAATTTACTTCAAGTTGATTAACTTTTGTTTATTAATTATTAGTTATTACTTCCTAATTATAAAATAATATTAGTTTTTAAATATTACTTATCATGTATATATTATTTTGTTTAGTTAAAAATTATAAATCGTTATATGGTAAAATTTAAATTAATAAACATTATATATTAATTATTAATAAATAATTAAGTGTAACTATCAAATATTGAGTATATATTATTATTTGTTCGTTATTTTTATAATTAATAATATTTTATTAAAATTTATTTTTTCATGAAATATCTACTTTTTACTTTAGGATTTTATGATAATTCCATTTTTTTGAATTTTGTGAATACTTTTAAACTTAGTTTGTATTACATAGTAAATAATACACATAAATTATAATTCTATTTTAAATAATGAACATCAGACATTATTTCTTTTCACAATCATTTGTTATTTGTTATTTTTTATTTTTTAATATTAATTTTTTAATATTTTTATTAAAAATTAATAATCAGCATTAATAACCTATTGGTAATCGATTATTTGTAATTTTTATTATTAAATATTATATATCAAAAAATAATTATCAAAATTTAATTATTAAAAGTAAGTTATTCAATAAAATTTATTAGTTATTGATGATTAATATTTTTGTTATTTCCATGAACTAATTATTCAAAGTAATTATTTAATGCTAACTTTTAATTATATGTAAATTAATAAATAATCAATAGTATTTATTGATTTTTAATTATTAAATAGAGATTACTGTCTTTCAGTTTCAAAATTTTAATTTTTTTAAACTACTAAATGTTAGTTATAATTATAAAATATAAAATGCTAAATGTTCTTTCTTAATTATTAATAATTAAACAATCATTTTAATTATTAAATGTTCAATAGTAATCATTAAATAAATTTATTAAATAGAAACTACTATTTTATTTTAAATTGGTTTGAATATTAAATATAGTTATTAATTATAACTATAAAACATTAAATATTTCTGATTAATTATAAATTATTAATATTTCTAATTATTTATAAATTAATAATTTTTTTATTCTCAATCATTACTATTTCTAATTAATTATAAATTATTAATTTTTTGATTATTGGTTATTTATTAATTATTATTTTAATAGTACTCATAATTAATTAATATTATTTGAATCTAATTATCGAATATTAAATATCACTTCATAAGTACTAATTATATTAATAGTTTTCAGTTATCACATACTGGTCTTTATTGTTATATAATTATATATCTAATAGCAGTTACTAAGTATTACATCTTAATTATGAAATAATACTTAAATATTAAATATTAAGCATCAAATATTGGTTACTAATTATTAATTGTAGATTACTAGTTATTATATATTAATTATTAATTGACTAATTAATTATTAAATGAAATTAATAAGTATTACTTATGATTTACTAACTGTTAGCGATTAAATAAAAATAATTAATTATAAATGATAATTATTGATTATTTATAATAGTTAGAAATTCTAAATTATTTATTAATAATCATTAATGATACTTAATTATGAATAATGACATTTGTAAGCTAAAAAATATATTATTATGTGCATTTTCTTAGAGTAATATGACTTGATGCTTCGGTGCATTTGCTTCATTCTGCTATACAGAACTTATGCAAATAACACTAACTGCTTCGGTGCATTTGCGGTCGTAAGGAACCGATGCAAATAATATTATTTTCTCTGACCATTAAGACAACCGAGGCAAATAACAATATTCACTTCAGTGAATTTGCTTCGGAGTTGTTAACAAAACCGAAGCAAACGACATCATTTGCCTCGATTATGAGCACAACCGAAGCAAATGAGATGGAGCAACATGCATGATACAATTTGCTTCAGTTTTTAATACAATCAAAGCAAACAATACCATTTGCTTTGGTTGAAAGCTAAACTGAAGCAAATGATATGAAGCAATAGGCATGTTTTGTACTAGTGATAGGTTGTCCTTATTTTATTCTAGTTAATCAACAATTGTTAATCAACAATTGACATAACTAAGAACGTGGATTGGACTTAGTAGTTGTAACATCTCGAATTTTTAGCTATTTTATAATGAACATTTAAAATTTATTTTTAATGTTAAACTGGAATAATAAATAAAATTTATATGAAGTTATCGATTTAATATCAAATATATTGAATAATCATATATGAAAATGAAAACTATTGAATTCACAGTTAAAATTGAATCGAAACTATTCAGTCAATCAATATAAATTCTACTAGAATTAGAATGATAATAATTATTTATTAATTTAATTGTTTGAAAATGATTTATATTTTAAATTGATTTAATTTAATCGTCGGTTTAAAGTGATATCTTTTTCGGACGATCCAATCAGGCTTTGACATTCGTTCCAATGGGTTCAAAATCGTGGTTAAACCCTAGAGATGTCGGTCGTTACGCTCAAATAGGAGTACAGAACCGCGTGATATTTTCGAGTAGAAAATTAAATAAAACTCATATCAAATCTTTTCAGCCGACCTACTCCAACGCAGACCTAAATAAAATCGCACATCCTATATTTCATCTCGAGCCAACGAAATTGTCTCTGATCTTCTATGTCAAGCTGACAACAATTTAATGGCGTATGTACTTCTTGTTTCTTCCTTTGCTTATAAAAGCCACCGCGCCCATTCATACTTCATCGCTTCAGAAAATTCAAGTATGCCTTTTTCATTCTTCCCCCATCCCTTTTTGTAGCACCCTCCCTCTAGGTAGATCCAAATCGATCGTTATACCAACTTAAATCGAACCAAAAAGGAGGATACGCTTACTTTGGGCGCACAATACATCAGAACAAACAACAGAAGATTTTTATAAACATCATAATAATGTTACATTGGAGTACAGAATATAAGAGTATCGAAAATAATATACAGCGGAAAATAAATTTACAGTAAATGTAATACAATTCAGCGGAAACAATAAACTAACACAGCGGAAAATTACCAATGCTCTGGAGACAGCTTTAGGCTTCGATCCAGAATCCTGCTAAATGAAATAATATGCAAAACCAAAACTACTAACTGCCCGTGTGGAAATATAAGTGTAACAACCCGCAAATTCTGAACCAATTTAAAAATATTATTTTAGAAAATTTTAATGGATTTTGAGGTTATAATATAATTTATTAAAGTTAATAATGGCTAGAATTTATTTTAATCGAAGTTAAAAACGAATATAATTTAATTTAATTATAAAAGGGAATTAGAAATAACGCAGTAGTTTGAAAAGTCAAACTTGAACTTTGACTGACCGTATAGGATGCAAAATTTAACGGATTTTAGTGAAACCAAAAATATTAGAATCTATTTAAAAATATCTTTCTAACGAATCTGAAAAATTGAAATTTCATAACGGGAATCAAAAGTTATGGCCAATTCAATATTTAGAAAGGTCGATGTAGAATTTACATATTTAATATACATGGCCCAAAAGGCTACTTTTCACATATGAAGGAATTTCGACTCGAAACCACTTCCATTGAGTTTGGAATGATGTTTCTGCATTGAAAAATAGTAAACACTTATATATTTTGAGTTTCAGAATTTATTTGTTTAAAAATATATTTTTAATATTAAATATATTAGCCTTGAAAATAGTCAATTTTCAAACGACCTCCGTTTTCGACGAAACCACTTTTGTTCGAACCGGAATGTTGAATTATAGCTGGGTTTCAATTTTCAGAATTTTTCGAATTAATATGTGAGCGTGGCAAACGAAAATGTGTTTTGACTATTTCAGTTAAATTTAAATGCCTTAAAAATAGCCATTTTTCAAACAGTCTCAGAATTCGACGAAAATAATTATGTTGGATTCCTATCATCATAAGAAAGCTAAAAATATATTTTTTTAGAATTTTCTGAGGTCATATGTGGTCCCGGCATATTTAAATGTACGGTCAGGATTTAATTAATTAATTTTTAATGGAATTTTAAATAAAATTTCTACAGAATTCGGAATTGGACCCCGAGACCCATCCCATTGCATTCAGAAGGCCTCAAAACGTTAAGATCGACAGTAAGCAAGCCCAATTTGGAGACAGCCCGCATTTTCACCTTTATAACACATTTTTAATAATAAAATAATAAAAAAATCCGAAAATTTAACCCTAACCCTAATTCTTAGCCGCCGCCTACCCTTTCAACAATGGCCAGAAATATCCGAAATTAAAACACTAATTTCTCTCAATCCGTTCAACAAAAATCTACAAATTATATACCAAATCGAAGAGAATTCAGAGAGCTTCGAATCTATACGGTTAAGATCGGATTTTGATGCACGGATTTCGCGAATTCTGGGCTGAAACGTGGCGGGTTCGATTTGCGAGGCAAGGAGGAGGCCGAGTTCGATGGGGTTTCAGCCGAAGGTGGAGCTCGGCTAGGGCTTCTGTAACGACCCGCATTCTACGCATCTAGGATCGTAGAATATTTATTTCTTTTTCCTAGTAATTCGTATGGTCGTGTACTTTTGGGGAACGACTAGTAGGTTCATTTCCCATGTTCACGATTTTTGCCAATTTTTAAATGACCGTTTTGCCCCTAGTTGATCTTGTTTCGTCCATAACTTTTGACTGGAAAGGAATTTTGACCTGAAACCACTTCCATTGGATTCGAATGATGGTTTCTCTTTCCGTAGAGTGGTCACATTAGTCAAACGGACTTACCGTTTGGGCTGTAGGGCTGAATTAAGGTTCAGAAGTGGAAAAACAGCTTAATTGGGCCAAACCGGGTGATTAGCAACTAGGCCCAATGGGGGATTTCGGGTTTAGGGGTATATGAGGGCTGATAGGGTTAGAATTTCGGTTTCTTCTTCATTTTTCCAGCCGCCACTTGCTTTCCTTCAACCTAGTCATGGCCTCCAACATCTAGAATCATCCCAAATCACCTCTAAACACTTTCTAATTGAAGATTAAGCTAATTAGCATCAAACCAAGGCTAATCAACATCAAATCAGAGTTGGAGCTGCTGCTAAGCATTGGAATTCAACCCAAACAGAGAATCATTTCAGATCTATAGTTTATTTTGTGGCAAAGGTGAGTGATTAGCTTGCTTTTTCACTAATTATGGCTAGTTATGGTAATTAGCGAAGATTAGCGAAAATATAACTCAGAAAATTCTAGAAAAATTCCTAAAATTCTAAAACCTCATTTTATGCCTCTGATATGAATTTGGGTTAATTTCGACTGATTTTGCAAATCCCGGATTTTAGGGGATTAAGGGGTAATTAGTGATAATTAGCGAATTTGTGCATGATTAAAATCTGGAAAAATATTCAGAAATTCATAAATATTATTTTAGGTCTCTGTTAGAAAAATTGGCTAATTTGGTTAAGTTTTGTTAATCCTATCCTCAGTTTTGCTTGAACATGCTTAAGGGGAAAATATGGGTTTTGGGTATGTTTGATCCATTTTACATGCTATGATTTATGTTTTGGTGTTTGTGGTCGATACTATATGTTGCTATGACTGTATGAGATGTCTTGTGATTGTTTAGAAGTGTTAGTTTGGTCAAAAACGCCGTCGAATGGCGAAAGACTGTCGCTGGAGACGAGCAGGAGGCTTCCACGTATGATATTTATGTATTATCTCCCTGTGTCATCGATGGTCACTGCTTGGGCATTAGTAGTGTACCTTTTTCTTTCTTTTGCTTAGAGACAGTATTTTTGAAGTTGTAATAAGGATGTTGGATCATAAGCTGTATTTTGGATTTCCGCTGCCATGTTAGACATGATTTAGTTTTCAGCTTATGCACTGTCTCGCCTGTTTTATGTCAAGTATTTTATTATTATATTTTATTCCATGCGCTGTGAGACATTTTACAGGTTCTTTGTTAGTTCTTCACCTTCTTTCTTTCCTTCTGACGACCGTTCTGTGCTAGTTGGACATGTGCACAGCGCACAATTGGAGTAAATGTCGGCTAGTACGGGGCGGGCCGTCACATTTGGTATCAGAGCTCTAGGTTGCGTAGTTAACTTGGGGAAAGTCATCAGGGAGAGTTAGTATACGTATATGAGAGCGCGTATTTGCTATTATTTTGATTTTTCAAAATTGGTTTTCAAAGCTATATAGATATATATACTATTAGTATAGTTAAGGATGAAGTCGCACTGCACTAGTACCACCATGGAGATGGCTAATTCGTTCTCTTTACAGATTGAACGATGAACCGAAACTTGAGGAACAATGGTCGAAGGGGTAACAATGGAAATGACCCAGACTTGAGGACGATGTTCACCAACTTCATGAGGGATATGATTAGGGATGTTCAGGGAGCAGTCCCTAATGTTGTTAATGGTGGTGGCGTAGCGGTGCAGGCGCCTAGGGCCGATTTCGCCAAGCTGAGCAAGGATTATACTAACCTTGGTGGAAAGCCGTTCCACGGAACGGAATCGGCTACGGATGTTCAGAATTGGTTGGATAGCTGCGAGCGCATCTTTGAGGACTTGGGTATCGAGGATGCGATGAAGAGAAGGCTAGCATCCCGTCAGCTGCAAGGACGGGCAATGAATTGGTGGGATGCCATCAAAGCAGCTACTCCCGAGGATCAGATTACTTGGGATCAGTTCAAGGCTCGCTTTAGCGATAAGTTTATCCCAGCTGCTCAGAAGTAGGTATTGTTTAAGAAGTTTCTAGAGTTGAAGCAAAATGGCAGGGCTATCTCGGAGTACGTTGCTGAGTTCGACACTTTGTCGAAATATGGATTATCTTTGATTGATACTGCCGAGAAGAAGAATGAGAAGTTTATAACTGGCTTGGATGGATACTTGGGGGAAAGGCTTATAAACCACATCGATGAGACGTTTGACTCGATTGTGGGGAAAGCATTAAGGTCAGAGAGTCTTTACCCTAAGCCAAAGATTGAGTTTGCTATTGCATCAGCAGAGGAACCAAAGCCGCAAGCAAGCGGTGGAGGTAAGGAGAATCCCCAGAACAAAAGGAAGCAGAATCAGGCCCAAGCTAAGGATGGTCCAAAGAAGAAAAGCATGGAAGATTCTGAGTGTTTTAGCTGTGGCAAGAAGGGCCACTATGCTAGAGATTGTCGGGAAAAGCCTGGGGAAAGGAAGTGCTTCAATTGTGGGCAAGCGGGACATCACAAGAATGAATGTCCACAACCTCCTAGGGAGAAGCAGATCGTGAAAGCATATGCTATCAACGCTGTTCCTTCTTCGTCGAATGCCCCAACTGCGGCGCAGAAGGAAAAAGGTGTCGTTATTCGAGGTATGCTTTCTATTTATAATGTTCATGTTCTAGCTTTGTTTGATATCGGGACTTCCCATTCCTTCGTATCAAGTGACCTGGTAGATAGGTTGGAATTGGAACCCAAGATAGTCGATAGACCTTTAGTAGTGACAAACCCGATAGGTGGTTTGGCTAGCTTTTGTAGGATTTGTCATAATATGGTCTTATCGAGTCATGGATGTATGTTTGTTGTGATTGCTTTATTTCGAGCTTTACTAGGTTTTGCTTGATTTTGGGAGCCGATTGACTCCAAAGGTATAGAGTGACAGTAGATTGTGAAGAGCCTTTGACGACCATTAGAGTGGATGATGGACGTAGGGTGGTATTAGATTGCCTACCTTATGTAGAAGATGATAACGGGAGTTAAAGAAGAAAATGTACATTGGATGGTCAGGATTTGGTCAAGTGATCGACGATAGTTTCAAGCAAGATTGGCGAGGATAGCCAAAGTCAGATATGGATGCTTGAGTGTTTGGATGTTTTGCTCATATCATCTCACGCAGGTTGTCTGAACTCGGAGGAGATGTTCCTTGGGTGCTTGTCTGATATTGGTTTAGGCCTTTGGGGCTTGTGCTCGGGGAATGTCGAGGTCGACTAGGGTGGTCTGCGTGGGAGATAAGTGGTTGTTGTGATTTTCATTGGATGATATCTTGGTTTACTCGAGGAATGATGGGCAGCTGTAACAGGATAAGACTATTCGATGGTAAGGATTGCCCCGAGTTAGACTCGATAGAGTTAGGAGATGACTTGAGTGGGACTCGAGAAAGACGCAAAGTAATGAATTGTTTAGGACCCTATGTTGATGTTGTTTTTGAAAGAATAGGATGTATTCGTTGATCATAGAAGATGCAACGAAGGTTAGGACGATTCAAGTTGGACTTGAACTCGTAAAAGGAAAGAGGTGTTTGATTGATCTTAGAGATGCAACGAATAGGGGGGACGACTCACGTTGGACTAGAGTTAGTCGGGAATAGGTACTCAAGACTGGGTCTGAGTTATAGATTGACTCGAGTTGGACTCGAGAAGGCTGCAAGGAATTAGATTCGGCTCGAGTTGGACTCGAGTGGGCAGCAAGATAATGGGTAGACTTGGGTTGGACTCAAGTATTTTAGGAGGACTAAAAGCAGGGGTATATGGGGACGCCCATTACCTTGGATACGTTGGACGTGATCTAGTTATCCTTGGAGGATAAACGTACGTTGGACGTACGGTAGTCCGTTTGGAGGCGGGGCTTCCATTAGTTTTAGTTATCCTTGGAGGATAAATGTACGTTGGACGTATGGTGGGGCTTCCATTAGTTATTGATGTTGGTTAGACTAGACATACAGGTATAGACGTATTTATGGCTTTAGCAGGTGATGGATAGGATTTGTTTGATGGATGCTATGATTGCTATGTTTGTTCTTATCTTTCTTCTCTTGATTAGACTATCACCTGTAGGATCCTGTTGAATGGAAATAAGATAAATTTGTTGATCATGGTGATATGACGGGTGTGAGATACTTCACGTTAGACTTGAAGTATGTCTGGGAATTGTGGAGCGTCTGTTGATCTTGGAGATTCAGCGGATATAGGAGCTTCAAGTTGGACTTGGACTCATAGGTAGAGTACCTAGATTCATTGGATGAGTCTAGTTCACCTTTGGAAGGTGAATGTACGTTGGACGTGCAGTACAGAGATAGGAAGAGTACCTAGGTTCATTGGATGAGTCTAGTTCACCTTTGGAAGGTGAATGTACGTTGGACGTGCAGTACAAATTTGGGTAGGGTACCTAGATTCATTGGATGGATCTAGTTCACCTTTAGAAGGTGAATGTACGTTAGACGTACAGTACGGATATAGGTGTAGTGCCTAGGGTCATTGGATGGACCTAGTTTGCCTCTAGAGAGGTGAATATACGTTGGATGTGCAGTAGGGATGTAGGCAAGATTCAGGTTAGACTTGAAAGGACATTTGGAATGTAGTTGGTGATTTGACGTATAGGGTTGGATTACCTAAGAAGATGACAGTATGGACGGATGTCGTAGTACCGGACTAGGTGCAGTAGCTGATGCATTGGGTAGGAGACATGCCAGTTTAGAGGCCATGTTTCTGGAATGGAAGCAACTATAGTATATCATGGGATATAACCTCGGACCTAAGTGTGAATTGGATTCAGAAACGCTAGTAAGCTTGAAGATTAGATCGATCTGGATTGAGTGGATCGGTTCCAGTCAGAGGGACGATCCTAACCTATTGGAAATCACCGCTAGGGTAGAGATGGGGATCGATGGCGAGGGAACGACTGTACTTGGGAAGTAGAGGATAACATAAGAAAGTCGTATCCAAAGCTCTTCGCTTGGTAAGATTTTAGCGGCGATAGTTCTTCCCTTGTTAGTAAACCGCATGCTAGGATAGGTTTGTTGTGCTATCATGTATGTTTGATTGTTTGAAATTGGTTGATAGGCATGCGGGACCCATTGTTTGTTTCTTAGTTAAGGAATTTCGGGGGCGAAATTTCTTAAGGGGGGGAGAATGTAACGACCCGCATTCTACGCATCTAGGATCGTAGAATATTTATTTCTTTTTCCTAGTAATTCGTATGGTCGTGTACTTTTGGGGAACGACTAGTAGGTTCATTTCCCATGTTCACGATTTTTGCCAATTTTTAAATGACCGTTTTGCCCCTAGTTGATCTTGTTTCGTCCATAACTTTTGACTGGAAAGGAATTTTGACCTGAAACCACTTCCATTGGATTCAAATGATGGTTTCTCTTTCCGTAGAGTGGTCACATTAGTCAAACGGACTTACCGTTTGGGCTGTAGGGCTGAATTAAGGTTCAGAAGTGGAAAAACAGCTTAATTGGGCCAAACCGGGTGATTAGCAACTAGGCCCAATGGGGGATTTCGGGTTTAGGGGTATATGAGGGCTGATAGGGTTAGAATTTCGGTTTCTTCTTCATTTTTCCAGCCGCCACTTGCTTTCCTTCAACCTAGTCATGGCCTCCAACATCTAGAATCATCCCAAATCACCTCTAAACACTTTCTAATTGAAGATTAAGCTAATTAGCATCAAACCAAGGCTAATCAACATCAAATCAGAGTTGGAGCTGCTGCTAAGCATTGGAATTCAACCCAAACAGAGAATCATTTCAGATCTATAGTTTATTTTGTGGCAAAGGTGAGTGATTAGCTTGCTTTTTCACTAATTATGGCTAGTTATGGTAATTAGTGAAGATTAGCGAAAATATAACTCAGAAAATTCTAGAAAAATTCCTAAAATTCTAAAACCTCATTTTATGCCTCTGATATGAATTTGGGTTAATTTCGACTGATTTTGCAAATCCCGGATTTTAGGGGATTAAGGGGTAATTAGTGATAATTAGCGAATTTGTGCATGATTAAAATCTGGAAAAATATTCAGAAATTCATAAATATTATTTTAGGTCTCTGTTAGAAAAATTGGCTAATTTGGTTAAGTTTTGTTAATCCTATCCTCAGTTTTGCTTGAACATGCTTAAGGGGAAAATATGGGTTTTGGGTATGTTTGATCCATTTTACATGCTATGATTTATGTTTTGGTGTTTGTGGTCGATACTATATGTTGCTATGACTGTATGAGATGTCTTGTGATTGTTTAGAAGTGTTAGTTTGGTCAAAAACGCCGTCGAATGGCGAAAGACTGTCGCTGGAGACGAGCAGGAGGCTTCCACGTATGATATTTATGTATTATCTCCCTGTGTCATCGATGGTCACTGCTTGGGCATTAGTAGTGTACCTTTTTCTTTCTTTTGCTTAGAGACAGTATTTTTGAAGTTGTAATAAGGATGTTGGATCATAAGCTGTATTTTGGATTTCCGCTGCCATGTTAGACATGATTTAGTTTTCAGCTTATGCACTGTCTCGCCTGTTTTATGTCAAGTATTTTATTATTATATTTTATTTCCATGCGCTGTGAGACATTTTACAGGTTCTTTGTTAGTTCTTCACCTTCTTTCTTTCCTTCTGACGACCGTTCTGTGCTAGTTGGACATGTGCACAGCGCACAATTGGAGTAAATGTCGGCTAGTACGGGGCGGGCCGTCACAGCTTCGACGTGGCGGGGTCTGATCGGTGGTCGGTGGCTCGTAGGGGGGTGCGACGTGATGGATTGGAGAGGGATATTGGGTTCGGTCGTGACAGTAGAGAATGAGAGGAAGAAGGTCTCTTTTTCTTTTAATATTTTATTTATTTAATATTTAATTTATGCGATCTTTAAAAATCAATAACTCTCTCATACGAGGTCCGATTGACGAACCGTAAGTTGCGTTGGACTCGTCTTTCCGAGATCTTCGCGATGGCGTAGACCAGAGCTGAATCCGAGACAGTCGAATTTTTAGCAAAAATCAGTGTGAGATTTCTATTTTAAATTAATTAATTATTTATTCATTACATCATGAAATTTATATATTTAATCTATGTATAATTCTTGTTGCTGTTGTATGTATCTGTTGAAATGTTGATTGTTTGGTGAATGTGATGAACCTCTGTTTGGAATTGTATGTATTCATGTTGGTTATAATTAGAATTATCATTATTGTCATATTTGGGTAGTCCATTCCTAACCGTTATTAGTAAGAATAAAATGAATATTATTTCACCGTGAGATTTGTTAGAAATAAAAAGAACAATTTGCCATGTTAAATTTGCTAGATTTAAAAAGGACCTTTTTCTTTTTCTTTTTACCGTCATTTAGATGAAAATTAAAAAGTACATTTTCATTGTAATTTTATTAGAATTAAAATTACATTGTTGTTTTGCAATTTTAGATGCAAGCAAATACATAAATAAAAAAGATTACATTTTTCAATGTAATTAGAATTGAAATAAAATGATTACATTTTTCAATGTAATTAAAATTGAAGTAAAATGATTATATTTCCAATATAATTAAAATTGAAATAAAATAACATTTTGATTAAAACTTAAGTATTGAAATAGAAATAACATTTTGGTTAAAGCATAATTATTGAAATAAGAGATCACATTTTTGGCCAAAACTTAATTAGTGAACATTTTTGGTTAAAACTTTATTAGTGAAATGAAAATATCACTTTTATCAAAACTTGATTATTTAATTGAAATTTTCACTTTTATCAAAACTTGATTATTGAATTGAAATTTTCACTTTTATCAAAACTTGATTATTGAATTGAAAATATCATTTTCGTCAAAACTTGCTTTCTGAAATGAAAGTAACAATTTTGTTTACATTTTATATGTAAATAAGAAATTATTTTCAGAAGTTACATAGAAATGAATTATTATTTTTATTTGTGTTTTTCAACACAAATATAACTCAGCAAAAGAATTATCTTTTTTATTTGTGTTTACCAACACAAATAAAACTTAGAATATGAATTATCTATTTATTTGCATTTTACAATGCAAATATTACATAGAAAATGAGATCACAAATGAATCATCTTTTCATTTGTATTCTTAACACAAGCATAAACATAAGAAAAATAAATGTCTTTATATTTGTGTTCTTAACACAAATACACATAGAATAATGAATGTCTTTTAATTTTTGTCCCTTAACACAAATATAAACATTGAAATTGAATTACTTCTTTTATTTGTGTACTCAACACAAATATTAACATAGAAATTGAATTGTTTCTTTTTATTTGTGCTCTTAACACAAATATACACTTAGCAAATGAAGTATCTTTTTATTTGTGTTTTTCAACACAAGTGTAACTTAGAAAAGGAAGTATCTTTTATTTGTGTCTTTCAACACAAATATAACTTAGAAAATGTATTATCTTTGTATATGCATCTTTCAATACAAATATAACATAGAAATAAAGTTCATCTCCTTATTTGTATTTTCCATACAAATATAACATAAGAAATTAAGTTCATCTTTTTATTTGTATTCTCCATACAAATATAACATAGAAATTAAGTTCATCTTTTTATTTGCATTTTCCATACAAATATGACATAGAAATAAAGTCCATCTTTTTATATGCATGCTACAACACAAATATGTACTTAGAATTTGTTGCACAAATAAAATTCACTTTTTATTTGTCGTTTGAAACTCAGAATTTATTAGACGAATAAAATCTACCTTTTTATTTGTCATTTAAAAATTAGGATTTATTACACAAATAACATTCACTTTTATTTGACATTAGAATACATTGAAAAATATTTACACATAAAATATTTATGTGTTATCAGAATGTATAGAAAAGTATAAACACATAAAAGGATTCTTTTATTTGTTATTAGAACACATAGAAAAGTGTAAAACAATGAAATACCCTTTTTATGTTATTCTAGAATTGAAATTTTGAGTTCAATCTTTTATTTGCATTCAGTAATGCAAACATACATTGAAAATAAAGTTTACCCTTTTATTTGCATTCACCAATACAAATATATGTTGAAACCAAAAATTTATTCTTTTATTTACATTCATTAATGTAAAAGTACATTGAAAATGAAATTAGTTCTTTTATTTGCACTCATTAAGGCAAATATATTTTGGAAGGAAAAATTGTCCTTTTATTTAGAATCACTAATGTAAATATACATGGATATTAAAGTTTATTCTTTTATTAGCATTCTCTAATGCAAATATACATTAAAATATAAATTGTTCTTTTATCTGCATTACCTAATGCAAATATATTTTGAAAATAGAGTTTGCCCTTTTATTTGCATTCACAAATGCAATATATTCTAAAAATAAAATTTGTTCTTATATTTGCATTCTTCAGTGCAAATATACATAGGAAATAAATTTATTTCTTTTATTTGCATTCACAAATGTAAATATATATTGAAAATAAAATTTGCTCTATTTACATTCACAAATGTAAATATACTTTGAAAAATCAAGTTTGTTCTTTTATTTGCATTCCACAACGCAATATAACCTCAAAAATAAAAGTTACATTTTTATTTGCAAACATAAAAATGAAATAAACATCCTTGTCAAACTTGATTTAGTTAAAATGAAATAAACATTTTTGCCAAACTTGATTAATTAAAATAATTACTTTTGTCAACTAATACTAGTTGAAATTAAATAATCACTTTTATCAATTTATACTAGTGGAAACAAAATATGCATTTTTGCCAATTTATGATTAGTTGAGATGAAAATAACATTTTTGTCAATTATATTAGTTGAGAAAAATGTACATCTTGTCAACTTTAGATGGTTGAAAACAAAAAGGACATTTTTGTTAAATAAAAGAATTAAGCACAGATAGCATTTTTATAATTTATATGCAAATTTAATAATTGTTTTATTTGCATAACATGTAGAAGAAATTATAAGCAAATATTCACTTTTGTCAATTCACCCTAGTTAAGACCAATTATTTACTTATGTCAATTTACATTTGTTGAAACCAATTATTTGTTTGTCACGGCTATATATTGTGTATTACACTTCCATTCGCAAGTTACCCGACTTGTGTATGTGATTGGGACGATTATTTTCACACATCGCCCAAGTGCACAACTTAGTTTATTATTTGTTTGATGGTTGAAACCCCACACGGGTGTTGGGATGAAAATTTATATACACTAATCCCAATTTTCAGTTGTATGTTGATCGTTAGATCGACAGGCTGTGATGATCGTTATTGTTTCATTTTTAACGCTTACACAGTGGAAATTGCACTCTAGATGTAGATGGATGATTATACTGCTCCTGTCATATCTATGATGTGTGTGAAATCCATATAATCCAAATTATATGGTAAATGTTTGAGTCACATTTCAGTTCAGGTGTTCTTTTAAATAAAGAATATTTTTACATTAGAAATCTTTTTAAAATAAAGTATATATTTTCATAAATTATATTTTTAATCAAGTACATGTTAAAACAAAGAATATTTGTAAAAGATAAATAATTTGTAATATAATGAATACTCCTCATTTAGAATCTTTTATATAAAGAATATTTTTAATGATTAAATTAAAAATATGTTTTCTAAAGATTTTTAGGATTTGCAATTATAATTTGTGATATGAAATAAATGGATATGTGAAGTGGATTTATCGTGGACGGTGTTTTTAAATGACATTTGTCCTTTAATCCAATTTACATTGAAATTATTATTTGGAATTCATAAATCTAGTTTATAGATTTAAAATAAATGACCTTGTAATAATGATTTTTGATATCAAATCAAAACTGGAGTTTTAATAAATCTTTTAAGGAAGATTTAAGATTTTATTTTCAGAGTTTATCTTTGATAAAATTAATGAGAATCTTTTAATATGAATATCTTATTAAAAGAATATTCTGAGTTGGAATGTGGCGTAATGTGTGATTTTCCAATACTTTCTTTTTAATCACAAAATACGCGAGTTATTCAGAAAGACCGGGTTTAACCCATTCTGAATAATCATCACGACGATCAAGAGTCGAAGATGAAGACGGTGATTGAAGACCGAAGGTTTTCACATCGTTGGGATGATGATGACTGGTATCTTGAATTGGGATTGGCCTTCCAAGGCAAGGTATTTAGTAATGATCGTCCAAACGCATTTGGAAATCAACGGACACGTTGTTTCGCTCAGACCCAAAGCGGACTTGTAAATGGATTGCGTGTTTGACATTGTATTAATTTCTACTGTATTTGTTGAACGCTACTGATTATATATTTCTGTTTGGTGGTGAAGAATTTATTCTTTACTTATCACCCTTCTCTAAGACGTATGAGCTTAGAGGTTATATATATATTAGTAGATGATCAATAACATGGTAGGGTCTGACAATGTGACATGCTAAGATGCAAATGATCAAGGCTTTGTTGAAAATCAGGCCTTGTGGTTGATGATCAAAGCACAGTCTATTTAGGCATAGCTTAGTGTATATCATGACTTCGCGAGCCTCACACACCAGTTGAGTCTAAAACGGGAGAAGGGAACGCAGGGAGTGCACACGTTTCTTTCTAGCTAGAAGTGGTGTTGGGCTTTAACACGGCCCGTCATTTGCTTATGTGGTTGATGGAATTTTTGTGAGGCCTCGGTTTATTCATATCGGTCTCCCTCGGCTGATTTGTAGATCCAATAGGATCGGGGAGCGTGTGTTCAGGCATAACTAATCCACTAAAGTATTTGTGGACCGGCCCTGCTGTATCCAAGGGTTCGCCAGCGTACGAATCCTGGGACATTGCTAGAGTGTCTCGAATTGGCCAGGAGCTCCTCCCTAGCCTTGACTCATGACGGAAAACCAATTTCCAATACGCCCTTGCAGTTTTGATTGTATAACTAGTATGGCGACATAGTAGATGGTAGCTATGCAGTCTAGGATTGATATTATATTTGAATGTTTTAAATATATATCTATACACACTAATAATAATATCGTTTTTACATATCAAGCATCTTTTGACCATTATAAGGTAAAACCCTATCCTCTGGTGTGCGTTGCATTGTGTGATGGGACCTGGGTCTTATAATGGTTTCATTTTTCTAAAAAGCGTTGCGATAATTGACGATTTATTTTATTTATGCACTGACAATCCAATGGAGTAAAACCGTTCCGCGTTAGCGGCGTGGTCCTGTGATTAGCCTACTTATTAGATAAGTTAAGTATAGAATTCTCACACCAGTCCCATGACTGACCTGTAGTTTGTTTCACTTTGCAAACTCGGGTGCCCTCTTTTTACATGGGCAGTCGGGTAGCTTTTTGCAGATATAGTTAAGCAGGATCCTGGATTGAAGCCTGAAGCTGGGTCCAAAATATTGGTAGCCTAAAGCTGAGATTAGTTCCGCTGCAATGTATTTAATTTATTGTAAATGTATCTTCCGCTGTATTATTTATCGATGTACTCTGATATATTCTGTACTCTGATGAAACATTTATTATTGATGTCATAAAAGTCCTTGTTGTTGTTCTGATGTTTTGTATGCCCAAAGTTAACGTACGCGGAATTTGAACGGTCTTGATCGATCTTGTGATCGATTGGGGTCGGGCGAAATCCGGGGTCGTTACAGCTGGTATCAAAGCTCAGGTTAGCTCAAATCTTTGGGGTACAATTCATTAGAACTAAACAGAAGACTCATCAGAGGTTGGATTAGTAATATCCAATAAGAATACTCATTAGAGATAGGATCAGCAGTATCCTAGAATAAGAATACTCATTAGAGATGGGGTTAACAATGCCCTAGAATGAGTCAAAGTGGAAAATTTATAATTAACGTACTTGTTATTATATATAATTCGATTTTAGAAAATATGATTTTGAATATATAAAAGTAATACATTTTTGAAAATTTAATCAACTAATTGATTGATGATTGTGTTGTGTGAATATGAATTCAACTAATAAAATTATTAAACAATTAAAGAATGAGAATTAAATTAGTTAAATAAACAACTTTAGCTTCATTTCCTTTTCGAGGACGAAAAGATTTTAAGTGGGGGAGATTGTAACAACCCTCAAATTCTGAACCAATTTAAAAATTTTATTTTAGAAAATTTTAATGGATTTTGAGGTTATAATATAATTTATTATAACTAATACTGGCTAGAATTTATTTTAATCGAAGTTAAAAACGAATATAATTTAATTTAATTATAAAAGGGAATTAGAAATAACGCAGTAGTTTGAAAAGTCAAACTTGAACTTTGACTGACCGTATAGGATGCAAAATTTAACGGATTTTAGTGAAACCAAAAATATTAGAATCTATTTAAAAATTTCTTTCAAAAATCTGAAAAATTGAAATTTCATAGCGGGAATCAAAAGTTATGATCAATTCAATATTTAGAAAGGTCGTTGTAGAATTTACATATTTAATATACATGGCCCAAAAGGCTACTTTTCACATATGAAGGAATTTCGACTCGAAACCACTTCCATTGAGTTTGGAATGACGTTTTTGCATTGAAAAACAGTAAACACTTATATATTTTGAGTTTCGGAATTTATTTGTTTAAAAATATATTTTTAATATTAAATATATTGGCCTTGAAAATAGTCAATTTTCAAACGGCCTCCGTTTTCGACGAAACCACTTTTGTTGGAACCGGAATGTTGAATTATTGCTGGGTTTCAATTTTCAGAATTTTTCGAATTAATATGTGAGCGTGGCAAACGAAAATGTGTTTTGACTATTTCAGTTAAATTTAAATGCCTTAAAAATAGCCATTTTTCAAACAGTCTCAGAATTCGACGAAAATAATTTTGTTGGATTCGTATCGTCATAAGAAGGCTAAAAATATTTTTTTTAGAATTTTCTGAGGTCATATGTGGTCCCGGCATATTTAAATGTACGGTCAGTATTTAATTAATTAATTTTTAATGGAATTTTAAATAAAATTTCTACAGAATGCGGAATTGGACCCCGAGACCTATCCCATTGCGTTCAGAAGGCCTCAAAACGTTAAGATCGACAGAAAGCAAGCCCAATTCGGAGACAACCCGCATTTTCACCTTTATAACACATTTTTAATAAAAAAATAATAAAAAAAATCCGAAAATTTAACCTTAACCCTAATTCTTAGCCGTCGTCTACCCTTTCGACAATGGCTAGAAACATCCGAAATTAAAACACTAATTTCTCTCAATCCGTTCAACGAAAATCTACAAATTATTTACCAAATCGAAGAGAATTCAGAGAGCTTCGAATCTATACGGTTAAGATCGGGTTTTGATGCACGGATTTCACAAATTCTGGGTTGAAACGTGGTGGGTTCGGGTTCGATTTGCGAGGCAAGGAGGAGGCCGAGTTCGATGGGGTTTCAGCCGAAGGTGGAGCTCGGCTAGGGCTTCGACGTGGCGGGGTCTGATCGGTGGTTGGTGGCTCGTAGGGGGGTGCGACGTGAAGGATTGGAGAGGGATATTGGGTTCGGCCTTGACAGTAGAGAACGAGAGGAAGAAGGCCTCTTTTTCTTTTATTATTTTATTTATTTAATATTTAATTTATGCGATCTTTAAAAATCAATAACTCTCTCATACGAGGTCCGATTGACGAACCGTAAGTTGCGTTGGACTCGTCTTTCCGAGATCTTCGCGATGGCGTAGACCAGAGCTGACTCCGAGACATTCGAATTTTCAGCAAAAATCAGTGTGAGATTTCTATTTTAAATTAATTAATTATTTATTCATTACATCGTGAAATTTATATATTTAATGAGACGACCCGAACTTCCCCGGTAAGGAAATCGTGGATACTTTGAGAACAACACACAGTAGAGCACATACAGAAGAACATTTCATTGTTATTACAACAATTCCATCAGTTACAAGAATATACAGAGTATAAATGAATAAATTACATTCAACAAATATCAGAGATTACAATAAATTACATAGTAGCGGGAAAAATATACAAAACACAACTGAAAGTGATACACGGATACAGAGCTTTCCGAGCATCGTTCCAGCTGTAAATCAGGACCCTGTGAATATAAATCTGCAAAACCAAAACTACTAGCTGCCCGTGCGGAAAATAGGGGCACCCAGAGTTTAGGTTTAAACAATAAACTCCAGGTCAGTCATGTGACTGGTGTGAGAACTAAAACAGTTAATTAAAACTTTGCTTTAAAAGATAGTAATTCAAGGGACCACGCCATATAACACGGAACAGGTTTCCTCCCAAGAATACTAGTGCATATAACAAAACAGCGCAATGCTCTTTGGAAAAATGAAGTTATTATAAGACCCAGGTCCCATCACACAATGCAACGCAAACCGGAGGATAGGGTTTTCACTTATAATAGCCAAACATGCTTGGTACGCTTAAAACAAATCATTTGATACTATTATAAGTGTATAGTGTCAAAACAATTTCAATCATAAATATCAATCATAGGCGGCATGGGTACCATCTATCATGTCGCCATACTAGTTCTACAATTAAAACCGCAATATCACGTATTGGAAATTGGATTCCATCATGAGTCGAGGCAAGGGGCAAGCTCCTCTCCGCGTTCGAGACACTCTAGCAAATGTCCCAGGACCCCACTTTGATCCTTGGAATCGGTTGGGCCGGTCCTCACCTAACTTTGGAGGATTAGTTATTCCTGAACACATGTTTCCCGGTCCTTACAGACCTATATCCGAGGTGCTTCGCATTCCAACAACCACACAGGTGAAAAGTATATAAATGTCAGGGCTGGTAGGTCACTGACACCACCCTAGCTAGAAAGAAACGTCGTGCTCTCCCAGCGGTCCGTCTCCCGTTTTTGACTCATACCGAGGTGTGAGGCTTGCGAATTCACGTTATACACAAAGCTACGCCACACAGGCCATGCTTTGATCATCAACCACAAGACTTTGCTTTTCAACAGAAGCCTTGATCAATTGCCACTTACGCGTGCCACAATGGCAATTCACTCCATGCGACTGATGTCCATCGATATACAACCTCTGAGCTCGTACGTCTCAGAGAAGGGCGTTAAGCAAGAGAATAAATTCTCCGCCGCCAAACAGATGTATATTTAATAGAGATCAATCAACACAGAATAAAATCCAATGTCAGACACACAATCCATTTACAAGTTCGTTCTGGGTCTGAACGAAACCGGAGGCACTTTCCTCGCATATCCATCGATCTCCAAGTACGTCTGGACGATCACCAACTGTTTCCCTCATCTTGGGTGTACAACCCAATCAAGATCATCAGTAATCACCCAAACGATGTGAAGACTTCCGGTCTTCAACCACCGTCTTCATCTTCGACATCTCGTCGAATCGGTTATTCAGAATGGGTATAAACCCGGCCTTTCTGAATAACTCACGTATATAATAAACAAATGTTACACAAACACAACGAATGCCTCATTCCAATTCAGAATATTCTTTTCTTCACAAAATATCATTCTTAGGAAATGTTCCCATTAATTTTATCCAAGATAAATTCTTCTAAATTTATTCTTTAATCTTCCTTTGGATATCATTTCAAACTAGTCGAGATTAGCGAACCACACCGAAGTAATTATTTATTTTATTTCCCAATCCCAACCTATTCATCCCATGGAGCAAAACTGGTAATACTCCATATCTAACACCACGGTGTTATCGGTAAAGATAATTACCATTTCACGTTCAAATCTAATTAAAGATTTAACTATCGCTTTGGAGCAAAACTGGTGGTACTCCATTCTCGATCACCTTTCAGATTTGATAATTTAAATTATCAATTCACATTTCAATCTAATTAAAGATTCATTAAAACTCCACTTAGTTTTAATCCTTTCAAAAATCAACATCCTGCCTTTAACTGGGTTAAAGAACCAATGTCGTCTAAAACATGATTCACGATAAACCCAAATCACATTTGATATTAAATACAAGGCTCTGAATAGAAAATATACCGGCTTATATTCAATATCAAATTCTGAAACCAACAAATATCGTATTGGAAATAACGATATAAAATATATCTTTCAAATTCCCATAACAATATCTGTATAGTCACGAGATCCAATATCGAAATATTCCGAAGATAATTTCGATTCAACCCCAGTCTAATTCACGTATTGGGAATATTGATTATTTCTAAAAAATCACTTTCAAATTCAATTTATTTATTTCGAAAATAAATTGATTTTAATTATAGTTCAAAACTAGTTCATTTCGATAAAAATCTATTTTTATCTTTTCAAATATGGAATTTTTTCAGCCCAATTTTTCCCAAATCATTTCTTATGATTTTACACAAATTATAGATATTTTTAATAATTTTATCAAGGCCCGTACAGTCGATTTATATCAACGGCCATCGAACTGCACTTACAGCGACCTTTTCTGAAATTGATTTGGACATAATTCCAAATCCAACCGTTAGATTTCAAATTTCTAATATTCACCGGAAAGTTCTTTTCGATACGAACCCAACGGTTCCGATTTTAGGAGAATCCGACGGTCGGATCTCCCGCAACGTCAATTCGAAGTTAATGGTTGAAATTCACGAACTGCCGCGACGCGTTCTATTCATGCCATTATATATATGTAATATATATATTATATATATTTCGTCGATTTCCTTTTTTAAAACGAATTTTATAAATAGCTCTAAATTCGTTTCAAAAACAATTTCAACTTCATCTTCAATTTCAAATCGATTTGATTTCAATTCAATTCGAATTCATTTCAATTTTATTTAATTCGAATTCAAATTTGTTTCAATTCAAATTCTAATTCGTTTCAATTCAATTCAATTTGAATTTACCTTCGATTTAATTCAATTTGAATTCATTTCTATTTAATTTGAATTCAAATTCACTTTCTATTCAATTCGAATTCATTTCAAAATGATTCAATAAAATTTCAATTTGAATTTTAATCTAATTTAATTTGAATTTCATTTCAAAATATTAAATTTTGAAATCACTTTTCAATATTCATTGTAAAACGAATAAAAACGATATAAATATCGTTCACGTCAAAATAGCGCAACTCTAATCAACACGGCTTTATATATTTCAATAAATTCATTATTCTATTCAACAAATGACTATATATATTCCATTCAACACATGAATCTATATTTCTTTCAACACACGACTAATCTCAACACATGAGTACTGTCCACACATCACTATTTTTGTTATGTAAAATATTTTATAAAATTATGGTATCTATCGTTTGATTTTTAAATCAGACTCCACCGTGAAGTAGTTCTAATTTTAAATATGATGAAGATGTAAATTTTATTATTAAAATATTTTACTCAACACATAAATAGTTTCAACACATGAATTTTCTTTTATAATATTCATTATTTTCCCAATTGGAATGAGGCCCAATCAATCACCATATAATGTTAATTATATGGATTCCATACAACACATGTATATAATAGCAATGATAAACAATCAACCATCATCCAAGGTGCACCACACAACTGCACAAGCATCAAATATAAATATTCAACGCTTACGCAGTCTGTCGACCCATCGATCGACATACAATTAAATAATTGGGATTAGTGTACCCAAATATCATCCCAACACCCGTGTGGGGTTTCAAATCAACAAACACAGATTTTTATTTGTGCAGTTGGGCGATGTGTAAAATTTATCATCCCAATCAATATCAGTCAAATCAGTGTATATAAACAAATCGGCCGATTTGTTTATAAATATTTATTTATTCACTTTCACGTTAAAAATTATATTTTTAATGATAAAATATTTTTAACTATATAAATATTTGATTTCCTTTCAACACAAGAATATTTTATTATCGATTTCACATCAACAACACAAACAAATTTTCACCACATATCAATCAAACAAACAAGTCATCCATGGTCTGTGGATGACGGGTGTCGGGTGCTGCTAAGCACCGTCTGCATCCTAGTATATATATATAACTAGAAAAAGAAATTTAGAGTGAGAAGTTCTCACCAATAGCTATCCGAACTCCACGTCACTTCATTTATAGAAATCTTCGCCGTTCTCGCCTTTTGTCACTTTCGTTGCCCGCTTTCATTACATATATAAAAATCAAATTTTTACTTCGCTATTCAATATAGAAAAATCGAATTTTTACTTCGCTATTCAATATAGAAAAATCGAATTTTTACTTCGCTATTCAATATATAAAAATCGAATTTTTACTTTCGCTATTCAATATATAAAAATCGAATTTTTACTTCGCTATTCAATATATAAAAATAGAATTTTTACTTCGCTATTCAATATATAAAAATCGAATTTTTACTTCGCTATTCAATATATAAAAATCAAACTTTTACTTCGCTATTCAATATATAAAAATCGAATTTTTACTACGATGTTCTTCATATAAAGATTTCGCCTTTTCAAATATAAAGATTTCGCCTTTTCAAATATAAAGATTTCGCCTTTTCAAATATAAAGATTTCTATTTTTATTTCAACATATACATAATAAAAATTATATATTTTTTCCTACATATAATAAAAATCATATTTTTATTTGCTAAAAGTCGCATCTTTCTTCTTTTAAAAATCTCAACTTTTCTATTTAAAAATCTAATGTTTTCTATATTAAAATATCTAATCTTTTCTATTTTAAACATCTCGCCTTTTCTACTACTAAAAATCTAACCTTTTCATAGATAAAAAAATATAACCTTCTTCATAGATAAAAATATAACCTTCTTCATAGATAAAAATATAACCTTCTTCATAGATAAAAATATAACCTTCTTTTTAGATAAAAATATAACCTTCTTCATAGATAAAAACATAACTTTTTTTTTCTATTTCAACGCTATTCGAATAAAAATCTCATTTTACTCGGCTCTTTTATATATTAAAATTCTACTCTCCTTTGCTATAAGAATGTATGAAAATAAAAAAAATTCTACGCGAATGAATATATAAAAAATCGAATTTTTTTATATAAAATAAAAATCAAAGATTTACTTAACATAAAAAAAAATCAAATTCTATATAAACAAAAATTATAACACTCACTTTGTTTTTGGTCAGAGGAGGAGAAGGATGGCTTCTCAGTCGAAGAAGAAGAAGAATAGGAGGCGGCGCAGGAGGGTGCGGCGGGCTGTGGGGGTTTGGGGTCCTCGATCGATCGCTAGGGGCGGGGGGGGAAAGGAGGAGCAGGCGGTGAAGAAGGAGAGGTAGCTCGCGGCTTTAAAGGGGTGCGACGGCGGTGAGGGTTTCAGTGGTTGGGAGGCTCGCGTGTGGAGAAGGGGGCGGAGCAGGTTGGGAGGAGGGGACGCGAGAGGGGGCTCCGCCCTAATGGCGGCGCGCGGCGGCGCTGCTTGGAGGAGCGGCGGCTCCTCCCCCTTTTTCGTTCTTTTTTTTCTTTTGATTCGAACTGATTTACACGGGGGGGGGGGGGGGGGGGGCAGAATGAATAAGGAGAGGGAAGGGAGAGATTTTAATTTTTAATTTATTTTATTATTTAATTTAAATAAGCAACTTTTCTTTTCGACCTCGAAACGAGACCCACCGCCTATCGTCCATAGCTAATTACCCCCATTCCGAACACAATGGGATATGTATCGTAGGCTGATTCGATCGTTTCGATCAGTTTTCGTTAAAATCAACATATTACTCTATATATTGAATTTGAACGCGCATTTCAATTTACCGGGGTCACATACGAACTCTATAAATCCCAGAAAAATATTTTCTAGCTTCGTATTGACGATACGGTCCTAACAAAACTAGTTTCGTCGAATTCTGAGACCGTCGAAAAAATGGCCATTTTCCAGTCGATTAAAATCAACTGAAACTGGTCAAACACGTTTTCCTTTGCCACGCTCACATATTGATTCGAAAAATTATGAAATTTGAAACCTAGCAATAATTTGACATCACGGACCCAAAAAAAGTGGTTTCATCGAAATCCAAGGTCGTTTTCAAAATGTCTATTTTTAAGGGCCTGAATTCCATAGCGACTATTCAATTTTCAACTGGACATATCTTTTGATTCCCGCTATGAAATCTCGATTTTTCGGATTCGTTGGAAAGATATTCTCAATTAGATTCTATTATTTTTTGTTTCACTAAAATCGGGTTTATTTTGCACCCGGTACATTCAATTGAAGTTTGAAATCGAATTATCGAACTACCGCGCCATTTTCAATTCTATTTATAATTATATATAATTATTTATATTCTAACGACGACGTATATAATATATACGTTCGAATTCTATTCAAAATAAATTTCTCGCCGATATTATTTAAAATAATTCATTTTAAACGTGCAAAATTCTCTAAAATTTGCCAAAATAAAAATTTTAAACTGGCCCAGATTTTCGGGTTGTTACAATCTCTCCCACTTAAAACTTTTCGTCCCCGAAAAGGAACAAAGTCGAAAGTGGTTTGATTAATCAACTCTACGTTCGATCTGGCTTCCATTCTCCAACTGTAACACCCCGTGTATTCTATAACAGTGAAATTCACAAATTGAAGTATAACTAATTTCAATTCAAAGAATTAAGGGAAATGGGATACGCCATTGCGTTTGTCTCGGAATTCTGCTTGAGATAGAGTCTGAGTTTGCATAAAACGGATTCCGTATGAAGAAGATATGGCCTCTAGAAGTTTCAGAATTCAGTTTAAAATTCAAAAAGACCAAAACAGCTTAGAAAACAGGTTTAAAATTCAAAAATCGGTCCGAATTGGCCAAGGCGGAAATTTTCCCGCCCAAGACACCCAGGTCGATAGGGTAGTCGACCTGGGCTACCCAGGTCGACTGGGTAGTCGACCTGGGGCACCCAGGTTGACTACATAGTCGACCTGGGGGTCGACTGGGGGGTCGCCCTGGCCCCTGAGCTAGGTCGAACCCAGCCCCCCTGGCTGGCCTGGTCTGTGTTTGGTCGATTTTCTGAGCCTTGCCTTGTCACTATGGCTAGGTGTCAGCTCCTGGTTGGTCTCTCCTTCCATTGAACGGCTATTATTAAACCAAGCTCCATCGACGGTCCAAATTAACTCACAAACTCTATAAAAATGACCTAAGACTAACCCTAATTCACACAAACTAAAATGGAGATGAGACCGTCATGCTGTTGAGGAGAGACTAAGGATAGCCGTCAGAATTGAGAGACAATTAGGAGATAACTCAAAGCTTAAAGCAACGTCAATCAAAACAACGCCTACAACAAAGGATAGCATCTCCAAATTCAGAATTCAGATTCCTGAATTGAAGATTCGTCGTGCGTTGTAAGTAGAGTGCTATTCCGATGTGAATAATTATTTGCGTTTGATTTGTGTAAAATGTGAAATGGAATTGTGGCGATAATAATCTATATTTGTATGTTATTTTGATTCTAAACGATTTGGAAATGTTATGTTATACGATTGGATATTTGCAAGTATGTGATTTACGTTGGAAGTTAACAACCATATGTTGTGTTATTTTATTTAGGAATTCATACAAGTATATTATTCATGTTAACAATCATATGTTGTAGTAATTTATTTGGGATTCATGCAAGTATATTATGCCAATATGATGTACATACTTTTATGATCACTTTTAGTGTGTAATTGGATTCGACTAAGTACTAAGGTTTATATGAATCTATGTTGGAATTGGCAAATCATACTTTTGTATTAGAAAACAAAAGTAAGCATTTTTATGAACATGACTAACTATGTTTGGTGTTATGCCTAGTTGAAACCATGTTTAGGCCTATGTTGTTATACAAAACTTATGGTAATATATGTGACACAATTAAGCTAGATTTACATTCCAATTACAAGTTTACATGAATAGAATGATTCATGTTTAGGTATTTTTATGCCATGATCATATGAATAGAATGATTCATGTTTAAGTATGTTTATGCCATGATTATATGCTGTTACCATGCAAGTTCACATATGCCTAATACATGTAATTAGATCGTTATTCACACACCTTTTTTTTATGTCACTTAGAATATATAAACACCATTTTATAAGCCTCCCATTTTTCATGTGGCTAAGTTGGGTTTAAATGTTAAACCCAACATATGTTATACTTTAGTGAACGTATAAAGCGGGGGTAATGACGATGGGGTTAAAATATAGAACATATGTGTTGGCATGTTTGACGCATGCCAACAACCTTGAAAAACAATTAAGTGGCATAAATGAATTTTAACCAATAAAGATGAATTTGAATAATGGGCCGCAAATATTTACATGTAAAAAGAAAAGAGATAAAATATGTAAATGTAGAAAATACGATGTGTTTAACCCGAGGTTGGATTGAGTTGTGATGCAAACCTGCCCGGAACCGCCAGGCTACCCAGTAGTCACAACAATACCTATCCAATGTGGATGGTTAAACACGGAGCCCAATAAGGACCCGAGGTTAGATTAAGTTGTGGCGTAAGACTGCCCGGACCCAACCGGCAACAGGCAGCCACAACAATACCTGTCTAATGTGAGAGGTCGAGGCTTTAATAAGACAAATAAGGCTGAGTCAGGATTGATAGGATTAAGTAAATTGAATTAATACTTAATCAAAATGAAACATGCTAAACTATACAGACGGATTGGGGGTTAGGTTTATAAAACACTTAACCAACTTAGCATGTTGGCTAGAAATAGAAAACCTAGTAGCGGGGGACCCTTTTCAACAGTAACCCTAGAAGGTGTATCAGGATACCTTGAACTAGGCAGGGTGGGGCATGATTACTGGGCTGACTATAAGAGGTCAAATCGAAGGCGGTGGTGCAGCAGTGTAGGTTCTAACGGGGTGCGGGCGTGCACACACTCCGGCACAGAAAAATAAGGCACTGGGCACCAGTAGCATACCTGTGCATTCTAGGATTGTGTCGGGCCGCCACCATGGGACTTGATACACCCCATGGTGGGACCAGCATAGGTAACTACAACATCGGGGGCCGTAAGACGCATGTAACTATGCGAGTAGGAGCCGATCATTAGGAACGAATCACTTCACCCTGATTATGGGGTGCCTGTTGGGAACCAGTCTAAATGGATGCAGAGATTAATATGGGGTACGATAGTATATTCGACTCTAGACAACTTAACTTAGTTTATGGTGCTTTCTCATTTCCAGTTTATACTTATCATACCCAGTTCTTTATTCATAGACTGAACAGTCCTAGAACTACTCAGGCTTTATGTCTGACTCTACTTTTCTTTCGCCTTCTTTTCTTTCGTTCCCCCCTAGGTCCACAGGGAGGGAATACCGCAGCTTGACCAGTTTTCACATCCAGCTTGAAGAGAAAGAATGTATTGCTTGGATCTTTTTCGTTTTGGACTATGGCTTTGGACAGCAACTATGGGACTTTTGCAGTTTATTTTTGTTTCTTTATGCTTCTTTAAATAATGTAATCAAGACAGTTATAAAGATGTTATGTTTTTGGCAGTATTGTAAGACAATTATGGCATGGTTTGTGTAACACGTATTTTAATGAAATAAAAGTTGTTGTTGTTTTCCCCTGTTGAAAAATATGTGTTCTTATATCTGTCTTGTATATCTGTGACTTATACTTATAAACCTCCACCAAAAATTAGGGCATTCCCTTTGGGAGCGACCCTAACGGAGGTGGGGTGTTTCACTTGGTATCAGAGCATAGGTTTACCAGATAAGATAGAAAGTTTTGAAAATTTATTTTTCAAAAAGAAAATTTAAAGAAGCATTTTTAAAAGATAAAATATTATTTTATTTTTAAAAGGCAAAGTCCCCCCCCAAAGCCACAGGTACTTTCTCTTATCCTTCGTTTTGAATCTATCCTTTTTGTTTCAGCATATCCGAAGAACTTAACTTGCCTGAAGGTGTACCAATACCTGGTTGGTTTAGACGGTTCTTAGAAGCAAGGGCCACTCAGCCAGGTCCTACCGTTCCTCCTCCCCCAGCTGCAGGAAATCATCCGGCTACAGCAGCACCTCTTCCTCCACCTCCTCGCGGGGAAATACTTTTGCTAAGATATGTAAAGATTTTAAAGCTATGGGAGGAAAATATTTTCATGGAACTGAGTCCTTCGTGGCAGCTAGAAATTGGCTAAAAGAAACTGAGGACTTATTCGTCATCTTTGAGGTAGAAGATAGGCAGAAGTTACAACTGGCAGTACGACTACTTAAAGGCGAGGCTTCCTACTGGTGGGAAGTCACTAATGTAGAAAGACCGGTGGAAACATGGGAGGACTTTAGGGCAAGGTTTGAGGCTAAATTTCTCTCAGACGCTGAAAGGAGTTTGCAGTGGGAAAAATTCTTATTTCTTCAGCAAGGGAATAAGACAGTCAAAGAATATGTTAATTAGTTCGATGAGCTGGCTAGGTTCGGACTGGACCTAGTCAACACCCCGCACAAGAAGGCTGTCCGTTTTGTCAAAGGGTTGAATGAGCCATTACATAGTTTGGCCAGGACTCATATACCCATGGGAGCTACGTATGAAAGATTGGTACAGATGGCATTGCTGAACGAAGAGGATAAGGGCAAGAAGGAGACAAAGGCAGAAAGCTCTCAAGGGAAGAAAAAGGGTTTACAGCCTAATAAGACGGACTTTAAGAAGTGCGGGAAAGACAACAAAGAGAAGAGGAAGTGTAATTTCTATGGCAAAGTGGGGCACTTAGTGAAAGATTGCCGGAAAAAGAAGGCCAAGATGAATGGTGAGTGTTTTTCTTGTGGTGAGACGGGCCACCTGGCTAAGGATTGCCCAAAGAAGCGGGGGCAGGGACAGAGGGCTAGATCCACCTCAGGGGCACAAGTTCATGCGCTAGAAGCACCACCTCTGCAACAGCGAGGTATAAATACTACTGTATAAAGTGTAGTTTATCTTTATGATCACCCAGTTCGCACTTTATTCGATTCTAGCGCATCACATTCCTTTATCTCATCTGCTTTAGTAGAATCTCTGCATCTAGAAATTAGAATGGTAGAGGACCCCTTAATTGTTTCAAATCCCATTGGGGGCCCAGCTTATTTATCTATGATCTGTGTGGGATTGAAAATTTCTATTCTAAGCATAGAATTTAAATGTAGTGCCTTTGTTTTGGGCTTTTCGGGATATGGTTTGATTTTGGGCATGGATTGGCTGTCCAGTAATGGGGCCATCCTTGATTGTGAGAAAAGGGTTGTTAGGCTCCTGACCCAACTCGGTAACACTTTGGAAATTACTTGTAATCCCTCGTATGCGGTTATGCTTAGTTATCTTGAATCGCTAGATGTCTCCGTTGAAAATTTGCAATCGGTTAGAGTGGTCCGGGAATATCCGAATGTCTTCGAAGAGGTGAAGGGCTTGCCTCCGAAGCGGGATATAGACTTCCGCATATATCTTGTATATAATGCAAAGCCCGTTGCGTTTCCCGTTAGACACATGGCTCCGTGGGAAAGGAAAGAGCTCAGTAAATAGATTAAAGAGCTTCTAGAGAAGGGGTTCATTAGAAGGAGCATTTCAGAATGGGGCGCTCCAGTGGTGTTCGCTACAAAGGTGGACGGTTCACTCCGTCTATGTGTTGACTATAGGGAGCTCAACAAGCTAACGAAAAAGAATAGGCACCCTCTTCCCAGAACTGACGATCTATTTGATCAGCTTGTAGGAGCGTCTGTTTTCTCCCAACTCGATTTAGCGACTGGTTTTCATCAGCTAAGGGTGGCTGAGGATAGTATCGATAAAACGGCGTTCAGAACCCTGGACGGCTTCTTTGAATTGCTTGTCATGCCATTCGGCTTGACAAATGCACATGCTTACTTCGTGGACCTGATGAGTAGGGTATTCAGAGATTTCCTCAACAAGTTCGTAGTGGTCTTCGTAGACGATATCCTTATCTTCTCAAAGGGTGAAGAGGAACATGCTCAGCACTTAAGGGCAATCATGGAATCTCTGCGAGTCCATCAGCTAAAACCAAATTCTCCAAATGCCACTTTTGGAGAGAGGAAGTAAGATTTCTTGAGCACATAGTATCCAAGGAAGGATTAGCAGTAGACCCGGCTAAGGTAGTAGCGGTGCAGGATTGGAAGACACCAAGGAATGCAACTGAGGTCCGAAGTTTTCAAGGACTAGCAGGTTTCTATCGAAAGTTCATAAGGGATTTTGCGAAAATCTTAGCTCCGCTCACAAGGCTGACCAAGAAGAATCTAGTGTTTAATTGGGACTTGGATTGCGAGTTTGCTTTCCAACGACTAAAAAGGGCTCTTACAACAGCCCCGGTTCTGACGTTGCCAGATGGAAGAAAGATGTTCACGGTCTATACAGATGCATGTAGGAAAGGGCTAGGCGTTGTCCTAATGCAAGAAGGAAGGGTAGTAGCTTATGGTGGAAGGCAACTGAAAGTGCATGAAAAGAACTACCCGACCCACGATCTTGAGTTAGCCGCCATCGTCTTCGCACTCAAGTCTTGGCGACACTATCTCCTAGGTGAGAAGTTCGAACTTTACACTGACCATAAATCGTTGAAATACCTTTTCTCGTAGAAGGACCTTAGCTTGAGGCAACAGAGGTGGATGGAGTTTCTTGCCTCGTATGATTTCGAGATCTCCTATACTCCGGGCAAAGGCAACGTAGTGGCAGACGCGTTGAGCCGAAAGAAACTGACCCTAAGCCCGCTGTTAGTTGAAAGACAAAGCCTAGAGTTTATAGCCAACTTTGACTTTAGGCCTTCCTCCGATTTTGTACAGGGCTTGCTAGCATCTCTCGAAGTACGCCCGACTTTGGTGGACTCAATAGGGACAACACAACGCGAAGACCCTCAGCTTGTGGAGACGATTGATAGACTAATTAGGGGTGAGACTTCAAGTCACCTCAACAGATACTCCATCGACGATAAGGGTTGGCTAAGGCGAGGCGGAAGACTATGCGTCCCACAGACAAGGGATTTGGTAAAGAAGGTTCTCGAGGAAGCACACCACTCCAAGATGACGATACATCCGGGCGGGGATAAAATGTACAAGGACATAAAGCGAACTTTCTTCTGGAACGGCATGAAGAAGGACGTGGCAGATTTTGTTTCTAAGTGTATGGTGTGCCAACAGGTTAAGGTGGAACAGAAAAAGCCCGGCGGTCTGCTACATCCTCTTGAGTCCCGTAGTGGAAGTGGGATAGCATCTCGATGGACTTCATTGATGGGCTGCCTAGGTCTAGGAAAGGCAATACTAGCATTTGGGTAATAGTGGATAGGCTTACTAAAAGCGCCCACTTTTTACCTGTCAAAAGTAGAAGAACTGCCTCATCCCTAGCATCTCTTTACCTCAAGGAAATTGTTCGACTCCATGGAATACCATCCAGCATTGTTAGTGACCGAGACCGTATCTTCACAAGTGAGTTTTGGCGGAGTCTGCAAGAAGCGATAGGCACACAGTTATGCTTAAGCACAGCCTATCATCCCCAAACCGACGGCCAGACAGAAAGAGTGAACGGAGTTTTGGAGGACCTTTTAAGACTGTGCGTCCTTGACTTCGGAGGGACGTGGGAAGACCATCTTCCTTTGGTGGAATTTGCCTACAACAACAGCTATCAAGCAACCATCGGAATGGCGCCATTCGAAGCTTTATATGGAAGACCGTGCCGATCGCCCACTTGTTGGTGGGAGTCTACTGATAAGCTCATACTTGGACCAGATATGATCCGAGAGGCTTCAGAGAAAGTAGACTTAATACGAAGAAGGATGAAGACAACCCAAGACAGACAAAAGTCCTACGCCGACAAGAGGAGCACCGACCTTGAATTTGAGGTAAGGGACAGAGTTTTTCTTAAGGTATCTCCACTAAGGAACGTTGTTCGTTTTGGAACCACAGGAAAGCTAGCACCAAGGTTCGTAGGTCCATTCCCTATCATCGAGAAAATTGAGAAAATGTCCTATAGATTAGAGCTACCCGAAAAATTGGCCGGAGTTCACAACGTTTTTCACGTTTCACATCTCCGAAAATGTCTACATGAGTCTGCTGAAGTGGTAGAGCCAAATATCCTAGAAGAGGCTGAAGTGGAACGCGAAGCAACCGTGAGGAAAGTTCCAACCCGCATATTAGGAACGGAAGTAAAGTAGCTACGCAACCGCAATGTCAAGCTCATCAAAGTTCAATGGAGCGACGCCGAGGGAGACGCAACTTGGGAAACTAAAGCTAGAATACGCGCAGCCTACCCTTTTCTTTTCGAGGGTACATCTTTGACCTTTCCTTTTTCCTTAAGTTGCGCTTTTATCTATCTTTTTAGGTATATTCCCTCGACCTTACCTTTTTAGGAAGAAACCCTTTGGATGAAAACATGTAATTGAAACATGTTATGGATGATGGTTGCAAGTGGATGCAAGTGATTGCTAGTGGTTGCTCGTGGTTGCATATACACACACAATCTAGGTTGTAGATCGGCTCAATCACTTCATATTGCATATGCATAAATGTATTTATATTTGTATATGGTTGAAGTTTAATGTGTTGTCATATGGATGTTGCATTTGCATGAATGACTGTACACTCATGTAGAATCATGAATAGAAAACTTTGCATACATAATGGATTCATGGCACTTACATAATTTTGCATTAAGGAGGTCAACTGAATCAGTAGACCGCCTGATTTTGCATTAGATAAGTACATGTACACACACACTTCGCATATGATCATGAAGCATTAGAAGTCTTTTAAGGACAATGGATGCTCGTGTTTGATGGATGAGTAGATGGATGTTTGGATGTAAGGATACACATTCTTCCTGAACTTGAAGATTTCGGGGATGAAATCCTTTTAAGTGGGGGAGAATGTAACACCCCGTGTATTCTATAACAGTGAAATTCAAAAATTGAAGTATAACTAATTTCAAATCAAAGAATTAAGGGAAACGGGATACGCCATTGCGTTCGTCTCGGAATTCTTCTTGAGATAGAGTCCGAGTTTGCGTAAAACGGACTCCGTATGGAGAAGATATGGCCTCTGGAAGTTCCAGAATTCAGTTTAAAATTCAAAAAGACCAAAACAGCTTAGAAAATAGGTTTAAAATTCAAAAATCGGGCCGAATTGGCCAAGGCGGGAATTTTCCCGCCCAAGACACCCAGGTCGACTAGGTAGTCGACCTGGGCTACCCAGGTCGACTGGGTAGTCGACCTGGGGCACCCAGGTCGACTACATAGTCGACCTGGGGGTCGACTGCGGGGTCGACCTGGCCCCTGAGCCAGGTCGAACACAGCCCCCCTAGCTGTCCTGGTCTGTGTTTGGTCGATTTTCTGAGCCTTGCCTTGTCACTAGGGCTAGGTGTCAGCTCCTGTTTGTTCTCTCCTTCCATTGAACGGCTATTATTAATCCAAGCTCCATCGACGGTCCAAATTAACTCACAAACTCTATAAAAAGGACATAAGACTAACCCTAATTCACACAAACTAAAATGGAGATGAGACCGTCATGCTGCTGAGGAGAGACTAAGGATAGCCGTCAGAATTGAGAGACAATTAGGAGATAACTCAAAGCTTAAAGCAACGTCAATCAAAACAACGCCTACAACAAAGTATAGCATCTCCAAATTCAGAATTCAGATTCCTGAATTGAAGATTCGTCATGCGTTGTAAGTAGAGTGCTATTCCGATGTGAATAATTATTTGCGTTTGATTTGTGTAAAATGCGAAATGGAATTGTGGCGATAATAATCTATATTTGTATGTTATTTTGATTCTAAACGATTTGGAAATGTTATGGTATACGATTGGATATTTGCAAGTATGTGATTTACGTTGGAAGTTAACAACCATATGTTGTGGTATTTTATTTAGGAATTCATACAAGTATATGATTCATGTTAACAATCATATGTTGTAGTAATTTATTTGGGATTCATGCAAGTATATTATGCCAATATGATGTACATACTTTTATGATCACTTTTAGTGTGTAATTGGATTCGACTAAGTACTAAGGTTTATATGAATCTATGTTGGAATTGGCAAATCATACTTTTGTATTAGAAAACAAAAGTAAGCATTTTTATGAACATGACTAACTATGTTTGGTGTTATGCCTAGTTGAAACCATGTTTAGGCCTTTGTTGTTATAAAAAGCTTATGGTAATATATGTGACACAATTAAGCTAGATTTACATTCCAATTAAAAGTTTACATGAATAGAATGATTAATGTTTAGGTATTTTTATGCCATGATCAGATGAATAGAATGATTCATGTTTAAGTATGTTTATGCCATGATTATATGCTGTTACCATGCAAGTTCACATATGCCTAATACATGTAATTAGATCGTTATGTTGCAAGTTCATGCGTTCACACTCCTTTTTTTTATGTCACTTAGAATATATAAACACCATTTTATAAGCCTCCCCTTTTTCATGTGGCTATGTTGGGTTTAAATGTTAAACCCAACATATGTTATACTTTAGTGAACGTATAAAGCGGGGGTAATGACGATGGGGTTAAAATATAGAACATATGTGTTGGCATGTTTGACGCATGCCAACAACCTTGAAAAACAATTAAGTGGCATAAATGAATTTTAACCAATAAAGATGAATTTGAATAATGGGCCGCAAATATTTACATGTAAAAAGAAAAGAGATAAAATATGTAAATGTAGAAAATACGATGTGTTTAACCCGAGGTTGGATTGAGTTGTGATGTAAACCTGCCCGGAACCGCCCGGTTGTCCAGTAGTCACAACAATACCTATCCAATGTGGGTGGTTAAACACGGAGCCCAATAAGGACCCGAGGTTAGACTGAGTTGTGGCGTAACACTGCCCGGACCCAACCGGCAACAGGCAGCCACAACAATACCTGTCTAATGTGAGAGGTAGAGGCTTTAATAAGACAATTAAGGCTGAGTCAGGATTGATAGGATTAAGTAAATTGAATTAATACTTAATCAAAATGAAACATGTTAAACTATACAGACTGATTGGGGGTTAGGTTTATAAAACACTTAACCAACTTTGCATGTTGGCTAGAAATAGAAAACCTAGTAGCGGGGGACCCTTTTCAGCTGTAACCCTACAAGGTGTATCAGGATACCCTGAACTAGGCAGGGTGGGGCACGATTACCGGGCTGACTGTAAGAGGTCAAATCGACGGCAGTGGTGCAGCAGTGTAGGTTCTAACGGGGTGCGGGCGTGCACACACTCCGGCGTAGAAAAATAAGGCACTGGGCACCAGTAGCATACCTGTGCATTCTAGGATTGTGTCGGGCCGCCATCATGGGACTTGATACACCCCATGGTGGGACCAGCATAGGTAACTACAACATCGGGGGCCGTAAGACACATGTAACTATGCGAGTAGGAGCCGATTATTAGAAACGAATCACTTCACCCTGATTATGGGGTGCCTGTTGCGAACCAGTATAAATGGATGCGGAGATTAATATGGGGTACGATAGTATATTCGACTCTAGACAACTTATCTTAGTTTATGGTGCTTTCTCATTTCCAGTTTATACTTATCATACCCAGTTCTTTATTCATATACTGAATAGTCCTAGACTTACTCAGGCTTTATGTATGACTTTACTTTTCTTTCGCCTTCTTTTCTTTCGTTTCCCCCCTCCCAGGTCCACAGGGAGGGAATACCGCAGCTTGACCAGTTTTCACATCCAGCTTGAAGAGAAAGAATGTATTGCTTGGATCTTTTCCGTTTTGGACTATGGCTTTGGACAGCAACTATGGGATTTTTGCAGTTTATTTTTGTTTCTTTATGCTTCTTTAAATAATGTAATCAAGAAAGTTATGAAGATGTTATGTTTTTGGCAGTATTGTAAGACAATTATGGCATGGTTTGTGTAACACGTATTTTAATGAAATAAAAGTTGTTGTTGTTTTCCGCTGTTCAAAAATATGTGTTCTTATATCTGTCTTGTATATCTGTGACTTATACTTATAAACCTCTACCAAAAATTAGGGCATTCCCTTTGGGAGCGACCCTAACGGAGGTGGGGTGTTTCACTTGGTATCAGAGCATAGGTTTACAAGATAAGATAGAAAGTCTTGAAAATTTATTTTTCAAAAAGAAAATTTAAAGAAGCATTTTTAAAAGATAAAATATTATTTTATTTTTAAAAGGCAAAGTCCCCCCAAAGCCATAGGTACTATCTCTTATCCTTCGTTTTGAATCTATCCTTTTTGTTTCAGCATGTCCGAAGAACTTAACTTGCCTGAAGGTGTACCAATACCTGGTTGGTTTAGACGGTTCTTAGAAGCAAGGGCCACTCAGCCAGGTCCTACCGTTCCTCCTCCCCCAGCTGCAGGAAATCATCCGGCTGCAGCAGCACCTCTTCCTCCACCTCCTCCGTGGGGAAATACTTTTGCTAAGATATGTGAAGATTTTAAAGCTATGGGAGGAAAAGATTTTCATGGAACTAAGTCCTTCGTGGCAGCTAGAAATTGGCTAAAAGAAACCGAGGACTTATTCGTCATCTTTGAGGTAGAAGATAGGCAGAAGGTACAACTGGCAGTATGGCTACTTAAAGGCGAGGCTTCCTATCGGTGGGAAGTCACTAATGCAGAAAGACCGGTGGAAACATGGGAGGACTTTAGGGCTAGGTTTGAGGCTAAATTTCTCTTAGACGCTGAAAGGAGTTTGCAGTGGGAAAAATTCTTATTTCTTAAGCAAGGGAATAAGACAGTCAAAGAATATGTTAATCAGTTCGATGAGCTGGCTAGGTTCGGACTGGACCTAGTTAACACCCCACACAAGAAGGCTCTCCGTTTTGTCAAAGGGTTGAATGAGCCATTACACAGTTTGGCCATGACTCATATACCCATGGGAGCTACGTATGAAAGATTGGTACAGATGGCATTGCTGAACGAAGAGGATAAGGGCAAGAAGGAGACAAAGGCAGAAAGCTCTCAAGGGAAGAAAGAGGGTTTACAGCCTAAGAAGACGGACTTTAAGAAGGAAGGGAAAGACAACAAAGAGAAGAGGAAGTGTAATTTCTTTGGCAAAGTGGGGCACTTAGTGAAAAATTGCCGGAAAAAGAAGGCCAAGACGAATGGTGAGTGTTTTTCTTGTGGTGAGATGGGCCACCTGACTAAGGATTGCCCAAAGAAGCGGGGGCAGGGACAGAGGGCTAGATCCACCTCAGGGGCACAAGTTCATGCGCTAGAAGCACCACCTCTGCAACAGCGAGGTATAAATACTACTGTAGAAAGTGTAGTTTATCTTTATGAATACCCAGTTCGCACTTTATTCGATTCTAGCGCATCACATTCCTTTATCTCATCTGCTTTAGTAGAATCTCAGCATCTAGAAACTAGAATGGTAGAGGACCCCTTAATTGTTTCAAATCCCATTGGGGGCCCAGCTTATTTATCTATGATCTGTGTGGGATTGAAAATTTCTATTCTAAGCATAGAATTTAAATGTAGTGCCTTTGTTTTGGGCTTTTCGGGATATGGTTTGATTTTGGGCATGTATTGGCTATCCAGTAATGGGGCCATCCTTGATTGTGAGAAAAGGGTTGTTAGGCTCCTGACCCAACTCGGTAACACTTTGGAAATTACTTGTAATCCCTCGTATGCGGTTATTCTTAGTTATCTTGAATCGCTAGATGCCTCCGTTGAAAATTTGCAATCGGTTAGAGTGGTCCGGGAATATTCGAATGTCTTCGAAGAGGTGAAGGGCTTACCTCCGAAGCGGGAGATTGACTTCCGCATATATCTTGTTGATAATGCAAAGCCCGTTGCGTTGCCCGTTAGGCACATTGCTCCGCGGGAAAGGAAAGAGCTCAGTAAACAGATTAAAGAGCTTCTAGAGAAGGGGTTCATTAGAAGGAGCATTTCAGAATGGGGCGCTCCAGTGGTGTTCGCTACAAAGGCGGACGGTTCACTCCGTCTATGTGTTGACTATAGGGAGCTCAACAAGCTAACGAAAAAGAATAGACACCCTCTTCCCAGAATTGACGATCTGTTTGATCAGCTTGTAGGAGCGTCTGTTTTCTCCCAACTCGATTTAGCGACTGGTTTTCATCAGCTAAGGGTGGCTGAGGATAGTATCGATAAAACGGCGTTCAGAACCCTGGACGGCTTCTTTGAATTGCTTGCCATGCTATTCGGCTTGACAAATGCACATGCTTACTTCGTGGACCTGATGAGTAGGGTATTCAGAGATTTCCTCAATAAGTTCGTAGTGGTCTTCGTAGACGATATCCTTATCTTCTCAAAGGGTGAAGAGGAACATGCTCAGCACTTAAGGGCAATCATGGAAACTCTGCGAGTCCATCAGCTAAAAGCCAAATTCTCCAAATGCCACTTTTGGAGAGAGGAAGTAAGATTTCTTGGGCACATAGTATCCAAGGAAGGATTAGCAGTAGACCCGGCTAAGGTAGTAGCGGTGCAAGATTGGAAGACACCAAGGAATGCAACTGAGGTCCGAAGTTTTCTAGGACTAGCAGGTTTCTATCGAAAGTTCATAAGGGATTTTGCGAAAATCTCAGCTCCGCTCACAAGGCTGACCAAGAAGAATCTAGTGTTTAATTGGGACTTGAATTGCGAGTTTTCTTTCCAACGACTAAAAAGGGCTCTTACAACAGCCCCGGTTCTGACGTTGCCAGATGGAAGCAAGATGTTCACGGTCTATACAGATGCATGTAGGACAGGGCCAGGCGCTGTCTTAATGCAAGAAGGAAGGGTAGTAGCTTATGGTGGAAGGCAACTGAAAGTGCATGAAAAAAACTACCCGACCCACGATCTTGAGTTAGCCGCCATCGTCTTTGCACTCAAGTCTTAGCGACACTATCTCCTAGGTGAGAAGTTCGAACTTTACACTGACCATTAATCGTTAAAATACCTTTTCTCGCAGAAGGACCTTAACTTGAGGCAACAGAGGTGGATGGAGTTTCTTGCCTCGTATGATTTCGAGATCTCCTATACTCCGGGCAAAGGCAACGTAGTGGCAGACGCGTTGAGCCGAAAGAAACTGACCCTAAGCCCGCTGTTTTTGAAAGACAAAGCCTAGAGTTTATAGCCAACTTTGACTTTAGGCCTTCCTCCGATTTTGTACCGGGCTTGCTAGCATCTCTCGAAGTACGCCCGACTTTGGTGGACTCAATAGGGACAGCACAACGCGAAGACCCTCAGCTTGTGGAGACGATTGATAGACTAATTAGGGGTGAGACTTCAAGTCACCTCAACAGATACTCCATCGACGATAAGGGTTGGCTAAGGCGAGACGGAAGACTATGCGTCGCACAGACAAGGGATTTGGTAAAGAAGGTTCTCGAGGAAGCGCACCACTCTAAGATGACGATACATCCGGGAGGGGATAAAATGTACAAGGACATAAAGAGAACTTTCTTTTGGAACAGCATGATGAAGGACGTGGCAGATTTCGTTTCTAAGTGTATGGTGTGCTAATAGGTTAAGGTGGAACAGAAAAAGCCTGGCGGTCTGCTACATCCCCTAGAGGTCCCGCAGTGGAAGTGGGATAGCATCTCGATGGACTTCATTAATGGGCTGCCTAGGTCTAGGAAAGGCAACACTAGCATTTGGGTAATAGTGGATAGGCTTACTAAAAGCGCCCACTTTTTACCTGTCAAAAGTAAAAGAACTGCCTCATCCCTAACATCTCTTTACCTCAAGGAAATTGATCGACTCCATGGAATACCATCCAGCATTGTTAGTGACCGAGACCCTATCTTCACAAGTGAGTTTTGGCGGAGTCTGCAAGAATTGGTAGGCACACAGTTATGCTTAAGCACAACCTATCATCCCCAAACCGACGGCCAAACAGAAAGAGTGAACGGAGTTTTGGAGGACCTTTTAAGACTGTGCATCCTTGACTTCAGAGGGACGTAGGAAGACCATCTTCCTTTGGTGGAATTTGCCTACAACAACAGCTATCAAGCAACCATCGGAATGGCGCCCTTCGAAGCTTTATATGGAAGACCGTGTCGATCACCCACTTGTTGGTGGGAGTCTACTGATAAGCTCATACTTGGACCAGATATGATCCGAGAGGCTTCAGAGAAAGTAGACTTAATATGAAGAAGGATGAAGACAGCCCAAGACAGACAAAAGTCCTACGCCGACAAGAGGAGCACCGACCTTGAATTTGAGGTTGGGGACAGAGTTTTTCTTAAGGTATCTCCACTAAGGAACGTTGTTCGTTTTGGAACCACAGGAAAGCTAGCACCAAGGTTCGTAGGACCATTCCCTATCATCGAGAAAATTGAGAAAATGTCCTATAGATTAGAGCTACCTGAAAAATTGGCCAGAGTTCACAACGTTTTTCACGTTTCACATCTCCGAAAATGTCTACATGAGTCTGCTGAAGTGGTAGAGCCAAATATCCTAGAAGAGGCTGAAGTGGAACGCGAAGCAACCGTGAGGAAAGTTCCAATCCGCATATTAGGAACGGAAGTAAAGAAGCTACGCAACCGCGAAGTCAAGCTCGTCAAAGTTCAGTGGAGCGACGCCGAGGGAGACGCAACTTGGGAAACTGAAGCTAGAATACGCGCAGCCTACCCTTTTCTTTTCGAGGGTACATCTTTGACCTTTCCTTTTTCCTTAAGTTGCGCTTTTATCTATCTTTTTAGGTATATTCCCTCGACCTTACCTTTTTAGGAAGAAACCCTTTGGATGAAAACATGTAATTGATACATGTTATGGATGATGGTTGCAAGTGGATGCAAGTGATTGCTAGTGGTTGCTCGTGGTTGCATATACCCACACAATCTAGGTTGTAGATCGGCTCAATCACTTCATATTGCATATGCATAAATGTATTTATATTCGTATATGGTTGAAGTTTAATGTGTTGTCATATGGATGTTGCATTTGTATGAATGACTGTACACTCATGTAGAATCATGAATAGAAAACTTTGCATACATAATGGATTCATGGCACTTACATAACTTTGCATTAAGGAGGTCAACTGAATCAGTAGACCGCCTGATTTTGCGTTAGATAAGTACATGTACACACTTCGCATATGATCATGAAGCATTAGAAGTCTTTTAAGGACAATGGATGCCCGTGTTTGATGGATGAGTAGATGGATGTTAGGATATACATTCTTCCTGAACTTGAAGATTTCGGGGACGAAATCCTTTTAAGTGGGGGAGAATGTAACACCCCGTGTATTCTATAATAGTGAAATTCACAAATTGAAGTATAACTAATTTCAAATCAAAGAATTAAGGGAAACGGGATACGCCATTGCGTTCGTCTCGGAATTCTGCTTGAGATAGAGTCCGAGTTTGCGTAAAACGGACTCCGTATGAAGAAGATATGGCCTCTGGAAGTTTCAGATTTCAGTTTAAAATTCAAAAAGACCAAAACAACTTAGAAAACAGGTTTAAAATTCAAAAATTGGGCCGAATTGGCCAGGGCGGGAATTTTCCCGCCCAATACACCCAGGTCGACTCGGTAGTCGACCTGGGCTACCCAGGTCGACTGGGTAGTCGACCTGGGGCACCCAGGTCGACTACTTAGTCGACCTGGGGGTCGACTGGGGGGTCGACCTGGCCCCTGAGCCGGGTCGAACCCAGCCCCCCCGGCTGGCCTGGTCTGTGTTTGGTCGATTTTCTGAGCCTTGCCTTGTCACTAGGACTAGGTGTCAGTTCCTGGATGGTCTCTCCTTCCATTGAACGGCTATTATTAAACCAAGCTCCATCGATGGTCCAAATTAACTCACAAACTCTATAAAAAGGACCTAAGACTAAACCTAATTCACACAAACTAAAATGGAGATGAGACCGTCATGCTGCTGAGGAGAGACTAAGGATAGCCGTCAGAATTGAGAGACAATTAGGAGATAACTCAAAGCTTGAAGCAACGTCAATCAAAACAACGCCTACAACAAAGGATAGCATCTCCAAATTCAGAATTCAGATTCCTGAATTGAAGATTCGTCGTGCGTTGTAAGTAGAGTGCTATTCCGATGTGAATAATTATTTGCGTTTGATTTGTGTAAAATGCGAAATGGAATTGTGGTGATAATAATCTATATTTGTATGTTATTTTGATTCTAAACGATTAGGAAATTTTATGGTATACGATTGGATATTTGCAAGTATGTGATTTACGTTGGAAGTTAACAACCATATGTTGTGGTATTTTATTTACGAATTCATACAAGTATATGATTCATGTTAACAATCATATGTTGTAGTAATTTATTTGGGATTCATGCAAGTATATTATGCCAATATGATGTACATACTTTTATGATCACTTTTAGTGTGTAATTGGATTCGACTAAGTACTAAGGTTTATATGAATCTATGTTGGAATTGGCAAATCATACTTTTGTATTAGTAAACAAAAGTAAACATTTTTATGAACATGACTAACTATGTTTGGTGTTATGCCTAGTTGAAACCATGTTTAGGCCTATGTTGTTATAAAAATCTTATGGTAATATATGTGACACAATTAAGCTAGATTTACATTCCAATTACAAGTTTACATGAATAGAATGATTCATGTTTAGGTATTTTTATGCCATGATCATATGAATGGAATGATTCATGTTTAAGTATGTTTATGCCATGATTATATGATGTTACCATGCAAGTTCACATATACCTAATACATGTAATTAGATCGTTATGTTGCAAGTTCATGCGTTCACACTCCTTTTTTTTATGTCACTTAGAATATATAAACACCATTTTATAAGCCTCCCCTTTTTCATGTGGCTAAGTTGGGTTTAAATGTTAAACCCAACATATGTTATACTTTAGTGAACGTATAAAGCGGGGGTAATGACGATGGGGTTAAAATATAGAACATATGTGTTGGCATGTTTGACGCATGCCAACAACCTTGAAAAACAATTAAGTGGCATAAATGAATTTTAACCAATAAAGATGAATTTGAATAATGGGCCGCAAATATTTACATGTAAAAAGAAAAGTGATAAAATATGTAAATGTAGAAAATACGATGTGTTTAACCCGAGGTTGGATTGAGTTGTGATGCAAACCTGCCCGTAACCGCCCGGCTGTCCAGTAGTCACAACAATACCTATCCAATGTGGGTGGTTAAACACGGAGCCCAATAAGGACCCGAGGTTAGACTGAGTTGTGGCGTAAGACTGCCCGGACCCAACCGGCAACAGGCAGCCACCACAATACCTGTCTAATGTGAGAGGTCGAGGCTTTAATAAGACAATTAAAGCTGAGTTAGGATTGATAGGATTAAGTAAATTGAATTAATACTTGATCAAAATGAAACATGATAAACTATACAGACTGATTGGGGGTTAGGTTTATAAAACACTTAACCTACTTAGCATGTTGGCTAGAAATAGAAAACCTAGTAGTGGGGGACCCTTTTCAGTAGTAACCCTACAAGGTGTATCAGGATACCCTGAACTAGGCAGGGTGGGGCACGATTACTGGGTTGACTGTAAGAGGTCAAATCGACGGCGGTGGTGCAGCAGTGTAGGTTCTAACGGGGTGCGGGCGTGCACACATTCCGGCGCAGAAAAATAAGGCACTGGGCACCAGTAGCATACCTGTTCATTCTAGGATTGTGTCGGGACGCCACCATGGGACTTGATACACCCCATGGTCGGACCGGCATAGGAAACTACAACATCGGGGGCCGTAAGACACATGTAACTATGCGAGTAGGAGCCGATCATTAGAAATGAATCATTTCACCCTGATTATGGGGTGCCTGTTGGGAACCAGTCTAAATGGATGCAGAGATTAATATGGGGTACGATAGTATATTCGACTCTAGACAACTTAACTTAGTTTTTGGTGCTTTCTCATTTCCAGTTTATACTTATCATACCCAGTTCTTTATTCATAGACTGAATAGTCCTATACTTACTCAGGCTTTATGTCTGACTCTGCTTTTCTTTCGTTCCCCCCCCCCCGAGGTTCGCAGGGAGGGAATACCGCAGGTTGACCAGTTTTCACATCCAACTTGAAGAGAAGGAATGTATTGCTTGGATCTTTTCCGTTTTGGACTATGGCTTTGGACAACAACTATGGGACTTTTGCAGTTTATTTTTGTTTCTTTAAATAATGTAATCAAGACAGTTATGAAGATGTTATGTTTTTGGCAGTATTGTAAGACAATTATGACATGGTTTGTGTAACACGTATTTTAATGAAATAAAAGTTGTTATTGTTTTCCGCTGTCCAAAAATATGTGTTCTTATATCTGTCTTGTATATCTATGACTTATACTTATAAACCTCCACCAAAAATTAGGGCATTCCCTTTGGGAGTGACCCTAACGGAGGTGGGGTGTTTCACCAACTCTTTAGTTTCTCAGAATTTTCAAATTCTTCAAAAATTTGGCTAACACCCTAAATTTTCGAAAAATTTCGCCATAACCTCCCCTGCACCGGGAGCCACGGGAAAATCCCGAAATTGCTATATAGACCTTCTGATCTCAAAAAGAAAAAGAAAAAGCCAAGCGGCTAGCCAATAGGCTCATAAAATCATCATCACCCAAACAAAACAGTAAATTATAGTAAACATGTACCTATTTGTCGGCAAACAAATTTTATTCTCTGCTCTAGCCTCCTTGCTATGACCTGTTCAATGAAAGTACTTGTATATGCAAGCAAATGCGACCAATTTTCAATACAATTCAATATTTGATTCAATTAGGCATAATGGTTAAAAATTATTAAACTAACAAACAACACAAACATCAATCAATTAGTGAATTAGAGTTTCAAATCCATAATTTTGATACATATATACAAAAAATCATGTTTTGATGCCAATTCACAACAATGTATTCTAGCTGTATTAGTTTTGGTTCTCACACTAGTCTAATGGAAATATATAGATATCACACCTTCGAAATACGAGCATAAATACTGATGATGTGGCCACATCATCAGAATTATCCCCGGGTGTGTAGAATGTGATTCTATATCTATCCAGTATATTAAAACTTCGACTATACGTTCATGATGCGTATACGCGAAATCTATATATACTCGATTGTCCAAATTCAAAATAAATAAATATTCAAATACGTATAAAGCGATTAAAATTTTCAAAACAAAATTGTTTTCATCTGAAAAATATACTCTTTACACTCGTTTTAGGATACTACTGATCCTATCTCTAACGAGTCATTCTAATTGGATATTACTAATCCAATATCTGATGAATTCTTTCCTATTGTTCTAATGTGTCTTGTTCTCGAGCTCTGTAAACCAAAGCTCTGATACCAAACTGAGACGACCCGAACTTCCCCGGTAAGGAAAGCGCGGATACTTTGAGAACAACACACAGTAGAGCGCATACAGAAGAACATTTCATTGTTATTACAACAATTCCATCAGATACAAGAATATACAGAGTATAAATGAATAAATTGCATTCAACAAATATCAGAGATTACAATAAATTACATAGCAGCGGGAAAAATATACAAAACACAACTAAAAGTGATACAGGGATACAGAGCTTTCCGAGCATCGTTCCAGCTGTAAATCAGGACCCTGTGAATATAAATCTGCAAAACCAAAACTACTAGCTGCCCGTGCGGAAAATAGGGGCACCCAGAGTTTAGGTTAAAACAATAAACTCCAGGCCAGTCATGTGACTGGTGTGGGAACTAAAACAATTATTTTAAACTTTGCTTTAAAAGATAGTAATTCAAGGGACCACGCCGTATAACACGGAACGGATTTCCTCCCAAGAATACTAGTGCATATAACAAAACAGCGCAATTCTCTTTGGAAAAATGAAGCTATTATAAGACCCAGGTCCCATCACACAATGCAACGCAAGCCGGAGGATAGGGTTTTCCCTTATAATAGCCAAACATGCTTGGTACGCTTAAAACAAATCATTTGATACTATTATACGTGTATAGTGTCAAAACAATTTCAATCATAAATATCAATCATAGGTGGCATGGGTACCATCTATCATGTCGCCATACTAGTTCTACAATTAAAACCGCAATATCACGTATTGGAAATTGGATTCCATCATGAGTCGAGGCAAGGGGCAAGCTCCTCTCCGCGTTCAAGACACTCTAGCAAATGTCCCAGGACCCCACTTTGATCCTTGGAATCGGCTGGACCGGTCCTCACCTAACTTTGGAGGATTAGTTATTCCTGAACACACGTTTCCCGGTCCTTACAGACCTATATCCGAGGCGCCTCGCATTCCAACAACCACACAGGTGAAAAGTATATAAATGTCAGGGCTGGTAGGTCACTGACACCACCCTAGCTAGAAAGAAACGTCATGCTCTCCCAGCGGTCCGTCTCCCGTTTTTGACTCATACCGAGGTGTAAGGCTTGCGAATTCACGTTATACACAAAGCTACGCCACACAGGCCGTGCTTTGATCATCAACCACAAGACTTTGCTTTTCAACAGAAGCCTTGATCAATTGCCACTTACGCGTGCCACAATGGCAATTCACTCCATGCGACTGATGTCCATCGATATACAACCTCTGAGCTCGTACGTCTCAGAGAAGGGCGTTAAGCAAGAGAATAAATTCTCCGCCGCCAAACAGATGTATATTTAATAGAGATCAATCAACACAGAATAAAATCCAATGTCAGACACACAATCCATTTACAAGTTCGTTCTGGGTCTGAACGAAACCGGAGGCACTTTCCTCGCATATCCATCGATCTCCAAGTACGTCTGGATGATCACCAACTGTTTCCCTCATCTTGGGTGTACAGCCCAATCAAGATCATCAGTAATCACCCAAACGATGTGAAGACTTCCGGTCTTCAACCACCGTCTTCATCTTCGACATCTCGTCGAATCGGTTATTCAGAATGGGTATAAACCCGGCCTTTCTGAATAACTCACGTATATAATAAACAAATGTTACACAAACACAACGAATGCCTCATTCCAATTCAGAATATTCTTTTCTTCACAAAATCACATTCTTAGGGAAATGTTCCCATTAATTTTATCCAAGATAAATTCTTCTAAATTTATTCTTTAATCTTCCTTTGGATATCATTTCAAACTAGTCGGGATTAGCGAACCACACCGAAGTAATTATTTATTTTATTTCCCAATCCCAACCTATTCATCCCATGGAGCAAAACTGGTAATACTCCATATCTAACACCACGGTGTTATCGGTAAAGTTAATTACCATTTCACGTTCAAATCTAATTAAAGATTTAACTATCGCTTTGGAGCAAAACTGGTGGTACTCCATTCTCGATCACCTTTCAGATTTGATAATTTAAATTATCAATTCACATTTCAATCTAATTAAAGATTCATTAAAACTCCACTTAGTTTTAATCCTTTCAAAAATCAACATCCTGCCTTTAACTGGGTTAAAGAACCAATGTCGTCTAAAACACGATTCACGATAAACCCAAATCACATTTGATATTAAATACAAGGCTCTGAATAGAAAATATACCGGCTTATATTCAATATCAAATTCTGAAACCAACAAATATCGTATTGGAAATAACGATATAAAATATATCTTTCAAATTCCCATAACAATATCTGTATAGTCACGAGATCCAATATCGAAATATTCCGAAGATAATTTTGATTCAACCCCAGTCTAATTCACGTATTAGGAATATTGATTATTTCTAAAAAATCACTTTCAAATTCAATTTATTTATTTCGAAAATAAATTGATTTTAATTCTAGTTCAAAACTAGTTCATTTCGATAAAAATCTATTTTTATCTTTTCAAATATGGAATTTTTTCAGCCCAATTTTTCCCAAATCATTTCTTATGATTTTACACAAATTATAGATATTTTTAATAATTTTATCAAGGCCCGTACAGTCGATTTCCATCAACGGCCATCGAACTGCACTTACAGCGACTTTTCTAAAATTGATTTGGACATAATTCCAAATCCAACCGTTAGATTTCAAATTTCTAATATTCACTGGAAAGCTCTTTTTGATACGAACCCAACAGTTCCGGTTTTAGGAGAATCCGACGGTCGGATCTCCCGCAACGTCAATTCGAAGTTAATGGTTGAAATTCACGAACTGCCGCGGCGCAGCGCGTTCTATTCAGGCCATTATATATATATATATATGTACTATATATATTATATATATTTCGTCGATTTCCTTTTTAAAATGAATTTTATAAATAGTTCTAAATTCGTTTCAAAAACAATTTCAACTTCATCTTCAATTTCAAATCGATTTGATTTCAATTCAATTCGAATTCATTTCAATTTTATTTAATTCGAATTCAAATTTGTTTCAGTTCAATTCAAATTCTAATTCGTTTCAATTCAATTTGAATTTACCTTCAATTTAATTCAACTTGAATTCATTTCTATTTAATTCGAATTCAAATTCACTTTCTATTCAATTCGAATTCATTTCAAATTGATTCAATAAAATTTCAATTTGAATTTTAATATAATTTAATTTGAATTTCATTTCAAAATATTAAATTTTGAAATCACTTTTCAATATTCATTGTCAAACGAATAAAATCGATATAAATATCGTTCACGTCAAAATAGCGCAACTCTAATCAACACGGCTTTTTATATTTCAATAAATTCATTATTCTATTCAACAAATGAATATATATATTCCATTCAACACATGAATCTATATTTCTTTCAACACACGACTAATCTCAACACATGAGTACTGTCCACACATCACTATTTTTGTTATGTAAAATATTTTATAAAATTATGGTATCTATCGTTTGATTTTTATATCAGACTCCACCGTGAAGTAGTTCTAATTTTAAATATGATGAAGATGTAAATTTTATTATTAAAATATTTTACTCAACACATAAATAGTTTCAACACATGAATTTTCTTTTATAATATTCATTATTTTCCCGATTGGAATGAGGCCCAATCAATCACCATATAATGTTAATTATATGGATTCCATACAACACATGTATATAATAGCAATGATAAACAATCAACCATCATCCAAGGTGCACCACACAACTGCACAAGCATCAAATATAAATATTCAACGCTTACACAGTCTGTCGACCCATCGATCGACATACAATTAAATAATTGGGATTAGTGTACCCAAATATCATCCCAACACCCGTGTGGGGTTTCAAATCAACAAACACAGATTTTTATTTGTGCAGTTGGGCGATATGTAAAATTTATCATCCCAATCAATATCATTCAAATCAGTGTATATAAACAAATCGGCCGATTTGTTTATAAATATTTATTTATTCACTTTCACGTTAAAAATTATATTTTTAACGATAAAATATTTTTAACTATATAAATATTTTATTTCCTTTCAACACAAGAATATTTTATTATCGATTTCACATCAACAACACAAACAAATTTTCACCACATATCAATCAAACAAACAAGTCATCCATTGTCTGTGGATGACGGGTGTCGGGTGCTGCTAAGCACCGTCTGCATCCTAGTATATATATATGTAACTAGAAAAAGAAATTTAGAGTGAGAAGTTCTCACCAATAGCTTTCCCAACTCCACGACACTTTATTTATAGAAATCTTCGCCATTCTCGCCTTTTGTCACTTTCGTTGCCCGCTTGCACTACATATATAAAAATCAAATTTTTACTTTGCTATTCAATATATAAAAATCGAATTTTTACATCGCTATTCAATATATAAAAATCGAATTTTTACTTCGCTATTCAATATATAAAAATCGAATTTTTACTTCGCTATTCAATATATAAAAATCGAATTTTTACTACGATGTTCTTCATATAAAGATTTCTCCTTTTCAAATATAAAGATTTCGCCTTTTTAAATATAAAGATTTCGCCTTTTCACATATAAAGATTTCGCCTTTTCAAATATAAAGATTTCTATTTTTATTTCAACATATACATAATAAAAATTATATTTTTTTTCCTACATATAATAAAAATCATATTTTTATTTGCTAAAAGTCGCATCTTTCTTCTTTTAAAAATCTCAACTTTTCTATTTTAAAAATCTAATCTTTTCTATATTAAAATATCTAAACTTTTCTATTTTAAACATCTCGCCTTTTCTACTACTAAAAATCTAACCTTTTCATAGATAAAAAAAATATAACCTTCTTCATAGATAAAAATATAACCTTCTTCATAGATAAAAATATAACCTTCTTCATAGATAAAAATATAACCTTCTTCATAGATAAAAATATAACCTTCTTTTTTTTTTTCTATTTCAACGCTATTCGAATAAAAATCTCATTTTACTCGGCTCTTTTATATATAAAAATTCTACTCTCCTTTGCTATATGAATGTATGAAAATCGAAAAATTTCTACGCGAATGAATTTATAAAAAATCGAATTTTTTTATATAAAATAAAAATCAAAGATTTACTTAACATAAAAAAATTATCAAATTCTATATAAACAAAAATTATAACACTCACTTTGTTTTTGGTCAGAGGAGGAGAAGGAGGGCTTCTCAGTCGAAGAAGAAGAAGAAGAATAGGAGGCGGCGCAGGAGGGTGCGGTGGGCTGTGGTGGTTCGGGGTCCTCGATCGATCGCTAGGGGCGGGGGGGGGGGGGGGGGGGGGAGCAGGCGGGGAAGAAGGAGAGGTAGCTCGCGGCTAGGTGGGCGGCGGATTTAAAGGGGTGCGACGGCGGTGAGGGTTTCAGTGGTTGGGAGGCTCGCGTGTGGAGAAGGGGGCGGAGCAGGTTGGGAGGAGGGTACGCGAGAGGGGGCTCCGCCCTGATGGCGGTGCGCGGCGGTGCGCGGCGGCGCGCGACGGCACTGCTGGGAGGAGCGTCGGCTCCTCCCCCTTTTTTGTTCTTTTTTTTTCTTCTTATTCGAACTGATTTACACGAGGAGGGGGGGGTAGAATGAATAAGGAGAGGGAACAGAGAGATTTTAATTTTTAATTTATTTAATTATTTAATTTCAAAAAGCAACTTTTATTTTCGACCTCGAAACGAGACCCACCGCCTGTCGTCCATAGCTAATTACCCCCATTCCGAACACAATGGGATATGTATCGTAGGCTGATTCGATCGTTTCGATCAGTTTCCGTTAAAATCAACATATTACTCTATATATTAAATTTGAACGCGCATTTTCAATTTACCGGGGTCACATACAAACTCTATAAATCCCAGAAAAATATTTTCTAGCTTCGTATTGACGATACGGTCCTAACAAAACTAGTTTCGTCAAATTCTGAGACCGTCGGAAAAATGGCCATTTTCCAGTCGATTAAAATCAACTGAAACTAGTCAAACACGTTTTCCTTTGCCACGCTCACATATTGATTCGAAAAATTATGAAATTTGAAACCTAGCAATAATTTGACATCACGGACCCAACAAAAGTGGTTTCGTCGAAATCCGAGGTCGTTTGCAAAATGTCTATTTTTAAGGGCCTGAATTCCATAGCGACTATTCAGAATTTTCAACTGGACATATCTTTTGATTCCTGCTATGAAATCTCGATTTTTCGGATTCGTTGGAAAGATATTCTCAATTAGATTCTATTATTTTTGGTTGCACTAAAATCCGGTTTATTTTGCACCCGGTACATTGAATTGAAGTTTGAAATCGAATTATCGAACTACCGCGCCATTTTCAACTCTATTTATAATTATATATAATTATTTATATTCTAACGACGACGTATATAATATATACGTTCGAATTCTATTCAATATAAATTTCTCGTCGATATTATTTAAAATAATTCATTTTAAATGTGCAAAATTCTCTAAAATTTGCCAAAATAAAAATTTTTAACTGGCCCAGATTTTCGGGTTGTTACATTTAATCTATGTATAATTATTGTTGTTGTTGTATGTATCTGTTGAAGTGTTGATTGTTTGGTGAATGCGATGAACCCCTGTTTGGAATTGTATGTATTAATGTTGGTTATAATTAGAATTATCATTATTGTCATATTTGGGTAGTCGAATCCTAACCGTTATTGGTTAGAATAAAATTAATATTATTTCACCGTGAGATTTGTTAGAAATAAAAAGAATAGTTTTCCCTGTTAAATTTGCCAAATTTAAAAAGGACCTTTTTTTTCTTTTTCTTTTTACCGTCACTTAGATGAAAATTAAAAAGTACATTTTCATTGTAATTTTATTAGAATTAAAGTTACATCGTTGTTTTGCAATTTTAGGTGCAAGCAAATACATAAATAAAAAAGATTACATTTTTCAATGTAATTAGAATTGAAATAAAATGATTACATTTTTCAATGTAATTAAAATTGAAGTAAAATGATTATATTTCCAATATAATTAAAATTGAAATAAAATAACATTTTGATTAAAACTTAAGTATTGAAATAGAAATAACATTTTGGTTAAAGCATAATTATTGAAATAAGAGATCACATTTTTGGCCAAAACTTAATTAGTGAACATTTTTGGTTAAAACTTTGATTAACATAGAAATGTGTTTATTTTATGCTCGTATATTTTATCTTTTGTAAATAAATAAATGATACTTTGGTTACTTTTGTATGTTTTTACAGGATGTCAAGAAATGCCTCCTTCATTTTAGATTAAAGGCCAACTACAGATAAAAAGCTACTTCCCCGTATTAAATCCACCTCAATTACAAAAGACGTTGTAGCTCACTGGTAATTGCATGGAAATTTGTACTGAGAGACCCGAGTTCGATCCCCGTCGAGCTCACTTTTTGCCATAGAACAGAACGCGTTCACACTGGCCCTTTGCTATGAAGAATATATTAATTAGTGTTATATTATATATATACATATTCATGTGTATGCATGATATTCACTAATAGACATTTTAGGAGTAGTCATGGAAATCAATTCAGAACATTCATTTTTCAATTTCCAATTAAAAGAATTTATGATAGAAATATTGCCAAGAAAAGATCAATTTTGAAGATTTTATCCCTTGTTGCCTTTGGAGTCTAATGAGTATCCTTGTTTGGAAGAATTAATCACATACAATCTGCTCATTAATCAATTTGCCACATGGAAGATAGGGAAGATTTGGAAGATATTCACCGTGATTTGCTTTCCAATCAAGCTTGGTCAAGGAAGGCAAGAGATATGATATTACTTCTTGGGAAAAGAGGGCCATTTAGTCATTGATTTGATTAGGATTTGGTCTACATCTCTATAAATATACATGATGTCCCATTGTAAATGCCATTCATTTTTCTATTCTGTATTCTCTTTTGTTGTAATAAAAGTCTTCTCTTTTTTCTAGTTTTATTGTTATTTTAATTTCATAACAATTTGTGTTATCTACCTAATTAGGTTTGGGTAGAATGCATATTGTTATTGTCTTTTATTACTGCTTGTTAGCGATTCACTGTTGATTAGTTTCAACAGGAATCCTACTTTTAATTTATGTTATTGTTCTAGTTGTTATTCTCTTTTTCTAGTAATTGTTCCTTTTCTTTTCAATTGTTGAATTTGATACTGATTAGATTCAGAGTAATTTCAACAACATAAAAAAAAACAACTCCAAACTTCGTCTAACTCGCCCAAGAATAAATAGATAATAATTTTTAATAACACCTCCCTATGTTCGACCTGTATGCTACACACCTGTATGCTTGCCGAATTTAATTTAAATGTCGCGCTTTACTGATTCATAGAAAAGCAGCGATCAAGTTTTTGGAGCCTTATAAAGAACAACGAGAGCAAGAAAATCAAATTCAAACAAGCCTTGAATCAGAAAATAATCCAATTTCTACTGACATTGAAAATTTTCAAATAACGACTTTGGAAATTGAGAATAATCATCTTGATGAAAATTTTCAAAATTCAACAAATGATTTGGACTTCAACTCTTTTCAGAAAAAAGATTTAAGTTTAGATTTTGATCTTCCTCTTCCGGGCTATGAGAAACTTGAAATTCTAGAAATTGAACAGAATAAAAATGTTGAATTTTTCAATTCAAATTTGGAAATGGATTTTAATGAACATGAATTTTTTGGATTGTACGAGGATGAGTTGCCACATGAGGAAGATGTAGATTCAAGTCACGAGTTCGAAAATTTTAACTTTAAGGAAATTTCAAACGAACTTGAAATTGTCAGTGTCGAAAACATGTTGTCCAGTAATGAAATTGAGAATTGTGATCACATAGTCTTGAACAACAGTCAGATTTCAACTTTCACTGAATTTATATACGATCACAAATTTTTGAAAAATTACACTGACAAATTTGTTGAATACATGAATTACTTTTGGAATGCTGGCTTGGTTGAAAAACTTCAGGTTAGGATGACCCTAGATAGTTATCTCCTGGACTACAAATCGAGGTATAAAGATGAGATGGTTTTCAAACACTCTTACTTGTTAGAAAACATGTCTAGACACAGTGGGAATGGGACTCATAGGGCAAGAACCAAGTGTGGGGGAAAAAGTTGGTGGCACTCCTTGCGTCGCATGCATCGCAAACACATTTATCATTGTACATATGATCCTTTCTTACATATAGTTAAATTGCATTTCATTTTACAAATCATTTTACATTTAATCCATCTTTGGGTTCTATCTTTCACATTTAGGAAACGTGTTTACAGTGTGGACACTGTTTAGTTCTAGTGTGGGGGGGGGAGTCTGCATTTCACTCATTTTCGTTTTTTTCTTTATTTTTCTTTCTTTTTCAATTTCATCCATTTAAATAGGACCATCATGCATTTTAGACTGTAGTAACATGCCATTTTTTTTTTGAAATACGACTCATTTTAGATTTGATACAACAAAAAAAGTTAAGGATTATTAATCAGTTGATAGTATTTTTTTTCTCTCAGCTTAGATCAAATAAGAAATATAATGAAGAGTTTAATTTTGAGGGATAATAGTGTAACCGGTACATAGGGAGATTCTTAGGTGATGGCCATGAAATCTATTCTATATTGTAGACTTTGTTTAAATAAGTGGAGAACTTAAAATACTTATATTGGCTTTTCGGATCTTTAAAACTAAGTTGTGTTAAGTTGAATTCTCGTAACACTCTTTTTGTGCTTATAAATTCCATAATAATAATAGTAATCCAAGGGTATCCAACATTGCTTGTATATCGAGCGTTGGTGTGCAAACCTGCCAAGCTCTATCCGACACGTTGTTGACAAAGTCAGCGTTGGAATATCTTGGCCTCATTTTATGAGATTGGACACCTAAGGATTACCGACACGTTGTTGACAAAGTCAAAGTCGGCCTGCACAATCCGCCAAGCTCTTTACCCACTCTCCGTTAGTCCGCGAGGCAGTGCATGGGTGGTAAACCTTGGTCTTCTAAGTTAGGTGTATGTACTTAATCATAAATCTTAAAATTTTATAGAAAAAAGAATAAGCGATTATGCCCAAACACTTCTTGACCTTATTGATTTGACTAGCCATACATGAGAAAATTAGAATACCACTTTACAAACTGTGCCAAGCAAACTAAGAATTTATTTCATGGCTGCACTATGTTATCGACCGAACTAACTGGCCAAACTGGAATTTAACATTTGAAAACTTGATTTATATTGAAAATTTGTGACAAGTCGAGGTATCTAAAATAAAATCAACTGATTAGAAATTATTAACTTAATTTGTTCTACCACTTTCCTGAAATAAGTCGTGTTTTCATTTATCGTTTTTATTTGCATATGTCCATTGCATTCATGTAGTTTCATTAGAATCATAACATACTGCATTTGGATTTTGTGGGTAGTATCCGCTGAAAACCCTCACGAGACACCACTCGTCCTACTAGGGACACCTGGAGGTTTAACGGCTTGTTGCTTGCGCTCAATGCAATCGTGTTTCCTACGAAAGTGCGACCTATCTAGTTAGTTTTTCATTTTCTTTTTACTCGAGGACGAATAAAACTTTATTAGTGAAATGAAAATATCACTTTTATCAAAACTTGATTATTGAATTGAAATTTTCACTTTTATCAAAACTTGATTATTGAATTGAAATTTCCACTTTTATCAAAACTTGATTATTGAATTGAAAATATCATTTTTGTCAAAACTTGCTTTCTGAAATGAAAGTAACAATTTTGTTTACATTTTATATGTAAATAAGAAATTATTTTCAGAAGTTACATAGAAATGAATTATTATTTTTATTTGTGTTTTTCAACACAAATATAACTCAGCAAAAGAATTATCTTTTTTATTTGTGTTTACCAACACAAATAAAACTTAGAATATGAATTATCTATTTATTTGCATTTTACAATGCAAATATTACGTAGAAAATGAGATCACAAATGAATCATCTTTTCATTTGTATTCTTAACACAAGCATAAATATAAGAAAAATAAATGTCTTTATATTTGTGTTCTTAACACAAATACACATAGAATAATGAATGTCTTTTAATTTTTGTCCCATAACACAAATATAAACATTGAAATTGAATTTCTTCTTTTATTTGTGTAATCAACACAAATATTAACATAGAAATTGAATTGTTTCTTTTTATTTGTGTTCTTAACACAAATATACACTTAGCAAATGAAGTATCTTTTTATTTGTGTTTTTCAACACAAGTGTAACTTAGAAAAGGAAGTATCTTTTATTTGTGTCTTTCAACACAAATATAACTTAGAAAATGTATTATCTTTATATATGCATATTTCAATACAAATATAACATAGAAATAAAGTTCATCTCTTTATTTGTATTTTCCATACAAATATAACATAAGAAATTAAGTTCATCTTTTTATTTGTATTCTCCATACAAATATAACATAGAAATTAAGTTCATCTTTTTATTTGTATTTTCCATACAAATATGACATAGAAATAAAGTCCATCTTTTTATATGCATGCTACAACAAAAATATGTACTTAGAATTTGTTGCACAAATAAAATTCACTTTTTATTTGTCGTTTGAAACTCAGAATTTATTAGATGAATAAAATCTACCTTTTTATTTGTCATTTAAAAATTAGGATTTATTATACAAATAAAATTCATTTTTATTTGACCTTAGAATACATAGAAAAATATTTACACATAAAATATTCTTTTATGTGTTATCAGAATGTATAGAAAAGTATAAACAAATAAAAGGATTCTTTTATTTGTTATTAGAACACATAGAAAAGTGTAAAACAATGAAATACCCTTTTTATGTTATTCTAGAATTGAAATTTTGAGTTCAATCTTTTATTTGCATTCAGTAATGCAAACATACATTGAAAATAAAGTTTACCCTTTTATTTGCATTCACCAATACAAATATATGTTGAAACCAAAAATTTATTCTTTTATTTACATTCACTAATGTAAAAATACATTGAAAATGAAATTAGTTCTTTTATTTGCACTCATTAAGGCAAATATATTTTGGAAGGAAAAATTGTCCTTTTATTTGTAATCACAAATGTAAATATACATGGACATTAAAGTTTATTCTTTTATTTGCTTTCTCTAATGCAAATATACATTAAAATATAAATTGTTCTTTTATCTGCATTACCTAATGCAAATATATTTTGAAAATAGAGTTTTCCCTTTTATTTGCATTCACAAATGCAATATATTCTGAAAATAAAATTCGTTCTTTTATTTGCATTCTTCAGTGCAAATATACATTGGAAATAAAATTATTTCTTTTATTTGCATTCACAAATGTAAATATATATTGAAAATAAAATTTGCTCTATTTACATTCACAAATGTAAATATACTTTGAAAAATCAAGTTTGTTCTTTTATTTGCAATCCACAATGCAATATAACCTCAAAAATAAAAGTTACATTTTTATTTGCAAACATAAAAATGAAATAAACATCCTTGTCAAACTTGATTTAGTTAAAATGAAATAAACATTTTTTCCGAACTTGATTAATTAAAATCATTACTTTTGTCAACTAATACTAGTTGAAATTAAATAATCACTTTTATCAATTTATACTAGTGGAAACAAAATATGCATTTTTGCCAATTTATGATTAGTTGAGATGAAAATAACATTTTTGTCAATTATATTAGTTGAGGAAAATATACATCTTGTCAACTTTAGATGGTTGAAAACAAAAAGGACATTTTTGTTAAATAAAAGAATTAAGCACAAATAGCATTTTTATAATTTATATGCAAATTTAATAATTGTTTTATTTGCATAACATATAGAAGAAATTATAAGCAAATATTTACTTTTGTCAATTCACCCTAGTTAAGACCAATTATTTACTTATGTCAATTTACATTTGTTGAAACCAATTATTTGTTTGTCACGGCTATATATTGTGTATTACACTTCTATTCGCAAGTTACCCGACTTGTGTATGTGATTGGGACGATTAATTTCACACATCGCCCAAGTGCACAACTTAGTTTATTATTTGTTTGATGGTTGAAACCCCACACGGGTGTTGGGATGAAAATTTATATACACTAATCCCAATTTTCAGTTGTATGTTGATCGTTAGATCGACAGGCTGTGATGAGCGTTATTGTTTCCTTTTTAACGCTTACACAGTGGAAATTGCACTCTGGATGTAGATGGATGATTATACTGTTCCTGTCATATCTATGATGTGTGTGAAATCCATATAATCCAAATTATATGGTAAATGTTTGAGTCGCATTTCAGTTCAGGTGTTCTTTTAAATAAAGAATATTTTTACATTAGAAATCTTTTTAAAATAAAGTATATATTTTCATAAATTATATTTTTAATCAAGTATATGTTAAAACAAAGAATATTTGTAAAAGATAAATAATTTGTAATATAATGAATACTCCTCATTTAGAATCTTTTATATAAAGAATATTTTTAATGATTAAATTAAAAATATGTTTTCTAAAGATTTTTAGGATTTGCAATTATAATTTGTGATATGAAATGGAGATGTGAATTGGATTTATCGTGGACGGTGTTTTTAAATGACATTTGTCCTTTAATCCAATTTAAATTGAAATTATTATTTGGAATTCATAAATCTAGTTTATAGATTTAAAATAAATGACCATGTAATAATGATTTTTGATATCAAATCAAAACTGGAGTTTTAATAAATCTTTTAAGCAAGATTTAAGATTTTATTTTCAAAGTTTATCTTTGATAAAATTAATGAGAATCTTTTAATATGAATATCTTATTAAAAGAATATTCTGAGTTGGAATGTGGCGTAATGTGTGATTTTCCAATATTTTCTTTTTAATCACAAAATACGCGAGTTATTCAGAAAGACCAGGTTTAACCCATTCTGAATAATCATCACGACGATCAAGAGTCGAAGATGAAGACGGTGATTGAAGACCGAAGGTTTTCACATCGTTGGATGATGATGACTAGTATCTTGAATTGAGATTGGCCTTCCAAGGCAAGGTATTTAGTAATGATCGTCCAAACGCATTTGGAGATCGACGGACACGTTGTTTCGCTCAGACCCAGAGCGGACTGGTAAATGGATTGCGTGTCTAACATTGTATTCATTTCTACTGTATTTGTTGAATGCTACTGATTATATATTTCTGTTTGGTGGTGAAGAATTTATTTTTTACTTATCACCCTTCTCGAAGACGTATGAGCTTAGAGGTTATATATATATTAGTAGATGATCAATAATATGGTAGGGTCTGACAATGTGACATGCTAAGATGCAAATGATCAAGGCTTTGTTGAAAAGCAGGCCTTGTGGTTGATGATCAAAGCACAGTCTATTTATGTGACCATCCCAAAACCCCGTGACACGGTGTTAAGGATAATCATTGGAATATAACACATTAATCATCATTAGCAGATCACAGATAATAGCATAAACAGAAACTAGAATAATTTACACACATATGACAGCGGAATCATATAGATATCATCACATCAGAGAAGCACAGTACAGGATACAACTTAGTGCATAATGATACATAGTCAGTCACCATCGCCTGAGGCGGAATCATCCATAAAGAGTAAACAAAATAATATCAGTCTACATCGCCAATGGAGGAATCATAATATAGATACAATAATGGAGGAGAAAATCCAAGTCAGCACGGTGTAGTCAAGCCTCGACATGAGTCAAAAGTGCGTCAGAAACCTGTAACTAGGCTGCCCGTGTGAAAATGAGGGCACCCGAGTTTGCAAGGTGAAACAAACTACGAGTCAGTCATGGGACTGGTATGAGAAATCTACTTAACTTATTAACAACAATAATAAGGCAAATCAAAGGACCACGCCACTTTCGCGGAACGGGTTTACTCCAATGAGTGCTAGTGCATGAAATAAAGTAAAAGATTAAATCATCGCAATGCTTTTTATAAAATGAAGCCATTATAAGACTCAGGTCCCATCACACAATGCAACGCAAGCCGGAGGATAGAGTTTTTACCTTATAATGGCCAAAAATGCTTCATACGAATAAAACAAAAGTGTTTGATATTATTACTAGTGCATATATGTTTCAAAAGCAAATTCAATCATAAATATCAATTCTAGGCGGCATAACTACCACCTACTATGTCGCCATACTAGTAATACAATCACGTCCGCATATTTCGTATTGGAAATTGGATTCCTTCATGAGTCGAGGCAAGGGGCAAGCTCCTCTCCAATTCGAGACACTCTAGCAACTGCCTCGGGACCGCACACAACAATCCCTGGATCCTCCAAGGCCGGTCCTCTCTTACTTTTGAGGATTGGCAATTCCTGAACACACGTTTCCCGGTCCTTACAGTCCTATAATCGAGGCGCCTCGCATTCCAACAACCACACAGGTGAAAAGCAGATATAAATGTCAGGGCTGGGAGGTCACTAACACCACCATAGCTAGAAAGAAACGTCGTGCACTCCTTGGGTCCTTCTCCCGTTTTTGACTCATACCGAGTTGTGAGGCTCGCGAATTCACGTTATACACAAAGCTACGTCACACAGACCATGCTTTGATCATCAACCACAAGACTTTGCTTTGCAACAGAAGCCTTGATCATATGCCACTCAAGAGTGCCACACAGGCAATCCACTCCATGCGACTGATTTCTATCAATACATAACCTCTGAGCTCGTACTTCTCAGAGAAGGGCGTTAAGCAAGAGAATAAATTCTCCGTTGCCAAACAGATATATATTTAACAGAGATCAATCAGCACAGAACAAAATCCAATGTCAGACACACAGTCCATTTACAAGTCCGTTCTGGGTCTGAACGAAACCGGAGGCACCAATTCCTCGCATATCCGTACAATCAACAGTATGTTTGGACGACTACTACTTCAGTTCCTTCATGGTAGCTACCCCAATCACGAGCATCAGTAGCCCCCATCCATCCAATGTGAAGATCGTTGGTCTTCAACCATCTTCGACTTCTCAACGTCGATCGATTATTTGAAATGAGATGAACTCGGCCTTTTCAAATAATCCACGTATATTTAGATTTTCAAATCAATTTGTCACATGGTTGGACTATTCAACATTCACATTTCAGTTCTTTAGTTATAATTTTCATGTTAAATACATTCAACCATCACATATAAGGCAAACACAACAAAATGGGATTATTTTCACTCTATATCGTCTATAGTATTTTATAACGATATATCGCCATTTTTATTTATTTTAAAACGGCCTTATTTAATTAAACGACGTTTCAGGTCATGTCGATGCACTGGCGCTGCTTTTCACTAATTTTGTTTTACACATATCTGAAAATCTAACCGTTGGATCTTCACAAATTTTATATCATTAGGAAGGTCATTTCAAAACGAATCAAACGGTTTTAGTTTTGGGAAAATCCGACGGTCGGATCTTACACACTAGCCATTTGAAATTACGATTTCAATTTACGAACTACAACGTCGTTATTCGATTTAATTTAATTATATTTATATATATATAAATATAATCATTTCTGGCGCTGTTGTTCTTCAGATTTGAATTAAACATTCCAGACAATCCAACCGTCGGATCTTCACAAAGTTGGTGCCGTTGGAAAGATATTTCCAAGGCGAACCCAACGGTTGCGGTTTCGGGAAAATCCAATGGTCGGATTTCCCGCACTTGTCGTTTGAAATCACGGTTTCAAAACACGAACTGTACGGCCACGTTTCGTTTTTATTTTATTTATATTTATATAAATATAGTTCATTCAAAAATTCCTATATCGTTTTCACTTCAATTATTTCACTAACGCCTTTAAATTTTGGAAAATTTCGCCATAACCTCCTTTGTACGGGAGTGGCTGGGAAAATTCCCAAATAGCCACACGGGTGTCTCATGTCAAAAAGAAAAAGAAAAAGCCAAGCGGCTAGCCAACAGGCTCATAAAATCATCACCCAAACAAAACACTAAATGTGTACCTATTTGTCGGGCACAAAATTTTATTCCTCTTCTCTAGCCCCTTTGCTATAACTTGTTCAATAAATATGCATGTACATATATACAGTTTTTATCACTTATCATTTTCCATTCAACTTCATATTTGATTTACTTTGGTTTAAAAACTCCATTCATTCTAATGTTGCATGCATAGGCTAAAATCATATCATTAGCTAATTAATGTATATTTCAACTCATGCACATTTATTTGAACAAGTGGCTATTTTTAACACTTCACATTTCAGAGATGATAATTTTGGCGAACTAAAATAGATTTCAATACATGACTATTTTATTTAGTTCCTATGCATGTAAAAAAATAATATTTCTTCACAAATATTTATTTCAACGTCCGCATATCTCTAGCATATCACATATATGATAAAAAATGATATTTTTATCATGTAAAATATTCATTCGATAAATGGATGTTTTCAACACTTTATAGTTTCAATAAAAATGTAATTTTTTATTGTTCGATCTTTTTATTCAACACATGAACTTTTCCACTACACACGTTTCTCAACACATGAGCAATTCCACACATGGATATTTTACTTATGTTGTTCATATTAGAAAGATGAAATTTTTATTGTAGAAACTATTTATATATAAGGCAAATATTTTTCATACTTCAAATATATTATAAAAAGGTGATTTTTATTGTTTAGACACTTCATTCATTCACAAATGAATTTAATTTTCACACATCACTTTTCAACACACGAACATTTCCACACATGGATATAGTTTCAACACATGACTTTAATTTCAACGCATGAAGATAATTTCAACATATGAAAATAATTCTAACACACAAAAATTATTCAAAATTTCGGCAGCATAACGGCAGGGTAGTTAAAACCGGCACCGTCCCTAGTACGGCTCCTCGCTCTACCTTAAAACCTCGTGGTTTTTGACAATGGGGATTCATGCATCTAATTCGCACGTAGGCAGCATGTTTTATTTTTATTTCCACAAATATTTCCAATTCATTTCAATCACCAATGGGTATTTTTCAACCACAACCAATCAATATCAACCACAAACAATTATTCAACCATTCGCATTTTTCATCCAATATTTCACACCAATTCACAACAATAAATATCGTCCATGGTTTGTGGACGAGGGGCGTATATATATATATATATATATATATATGTATATATATATATATATTTAATATAATTGCTATATTTCACTTGCATTTCAACACATATATCAATTATTCTATGCATGTAAAATTCATACTTCGCTTATATAGCTTACATTACGCTTGTACATGAGGTATACAACACATGTGTAATTTATATTTCGCTAATATAATTTATACACGACATTTTTCCATTCAAATTCATTTAATTTAGATTTCTCACATTGGTTTGCGGAGTGCTAAAAATCGTAGATGACTCAGAAAAATCCGCGGCTTCTTCTATGAGGTAGAGAGCTTCCTTGCGGTCCCGATGTTTCCTGTTTCATCGAATTTCGTCAACACACCAAAAAGATATGATTATTCAAAGTGCAGACATCAAAAAGGACTCACCTTTCTATTTGGTTCGAAACTAAGTTTGAGGTTTTCGCGAAATCCGTGGCACGTGGGGATGATCGGGGAGTTGGACATGGAAGAGCTTCGAGAGGGGGTCCTATCGGTGGTGGTTTGGTGGCGCTTGGTGGTCGGTGGCGTCGTCGGCGGCGATGGGAAGTGGCGGGCTTTCTGGCCTCGATTCAGGCGGAGGAGGCGTCGTGGGAGGTCGTGGGTGGGTCGGATCTGACGAGGGGACGGAGGCGCGTCGAGCGGCGGTGGTGGCGTTGGCTGGAAGCGGCGGCGGCGGAGGAGAGAAGGAAGGGATGGGTTTCGCCGTTGGTTCGAGGGTTTTTATTTATTTTTTATTTTTTAAATAATGAATCGAATTTTCTGATTCGCCGGAATATATATATTTCAGAAAATTAGGGTTTTCACCAACGAACTCCTTTTCAAGCCCAACGACTGTCGTCCCTAGCTAAATACCCCCATCCCGGACACAATGGGATATGTTTCGTTGGCCAATTCAACTGTTACAGTCAGTTATTTTTCAAATTGAAGTATAAAACATTTAATTTTTAACTCTGAACGCACATTTCAATTTGCCAGGGCCACAAACTAATTCGAAAAATTCCAGAAAAATAAATCTAGCTATGTTTTGACGCTACGGTCCCAACAAAACTAGTTTCGTCGAATTCTGAGATCGTTTGAAAAATGGCCATTTTCTGGTCGATCCAATTTAACAAAAATTGACCAAACGCATTTTCTTTTGCCACGCTCACATACTAGCTTCAAAAATTATGAAATTTGAAACCTAGCAAAAGTTTGACATCCCGGACCCAACAAAAGTGGTTTCGTCGAATTCCGAGGTCGTTTGCAAAATATCAATTTTCCAGGGCTATATATTCTATATAGCGACCATTCTGAAAATTCATTCGACCATAACTTTTGATTCCCGTTATGAAACTTCGATTTTTCAGATTCGTTAGAAAGGTATTGACTAACAGATTTAAATATTTTTGGTTTCACTAAAATCCGTTATATTCTCCACCCTGCACATCAGTCAAAGTTTGAATTCAGTTTTTCAAACTGACTCACTATTTCTAATTCACTATTTTATTGAAATATTCTATTTCAATTGTTCAAATTCTTTTGAAATCACCAATTTAAAAATTTTAAATTGGCTCGTATTTTCCGGGTTATTACAATCTTCCCCACTTAAAACTTTTCGTTCTCAAAAAGGAAACAATAGTAAAGTAGGAAACAAAATGTAAATGCAAAGCATTGTAAAGGTACCTTGCACCGGAGTTAGTCAGAGATGCCCACTTTGCATTTGGGGTAAGCTCGCTTAATGCTTTCCTCAGTCTCCCAAGTACAGTCTCTAGGATCACTGCTCCACTGCACTTTGACTAAATGAACCTTTTGGCTTCTTAGTTCTCTAGTTTCTTTGCCAACAATCTTTAATGGCTCTCTTCTGAGTGCTAATTCTGGAGTTATATCTATATCCTGTTGCGCTGCTTCTTCTACAACAAGATCCGGATCATGCACATGTCTTCTAAGTTGAGATATGTGAAATACATCATGCACTCCAGGCAACCAATCTGGCAATTGAACCCTATAAGCAAGAGTTCCAATTCGTTCGAGTATAGGAAAGGGACCAATAAATCTTGGTGCCAACTTCCCAATTTTGCCAAATCTGATTACTCCTCTCATCGGAGAAACTTTCAAATAAACATGATCACCAATAGCAAATGTCAAATCTCTCCTTCTAGAATTTGCATAACTTTTCTGTCGGCTTTGGGCGGTTCTCAAACGCTTTTTGATGAAGTCAACTTTATCAGATGCTTCTCTAATCATATCGGGTCCTAACACAAGTCTATTGCCAGGTTCTACCCAACATGCTGGAGATCTGCACGGTCTGCCATATAATGCTTCAAATAGCGACATTCCCAAATTTGCTTGATAGCTATTGTTATATGAGAATTCTGCCAAATGCAAGTGATCTTCCCATGACCCACCAAAATCAATTATACAAGCCCGCAATAAATCTTCTAGAATTCTATTCACCCGCTCAGTTTGGCCATCTGTTTGAGGGTGATAAGCGGTGCTCATATTCAGTTTCGTTCCTAATTCTGTCTGGAAAGCATCCCAGAATTTGCTAGCAAATATCGGGTCTCAATCACTGACTATGCTGATGGGAATTCCATGCAGCTTAACGATTTCTTTGAAATATATCTATGCTAGACTTTGAGCAGTTCTATTGGATCTGACAGGTATAAAATGGGCAGTCTCCGTGAAGCGATCTACGATTACCCAAATGCTGTCATTACCTTTCCTGGTTCGCGGCAAACCATCTATGAAATCCATGGAAATATGTTCCCATTTCCAACTTGGGACTTCCAATGGTTGCAACAATCCAGCTAGCTTTTCTTGGTCGCTCTTGACCAATTGACAAGTAGGGCATCTGCTAACATACAAAGAAATATCTCTTTTCATTGCCCTCCACCAGAAAGTGCGTTTGATATCGTGGTACATCTTACTCACACCAGGATGGATGCAAAATTTGGATTTATGGCATTCGTCTAACACTTCTCTTCGAAGGCCTGGAATATTTGGAATTCAAATCCTATTATTTAACCTGAGAACCCCCTTATTATCAATACGAAAACTCGTGGTTTCACCTTCCTTGACCCTCTGACTGATTCTCTGAATGAATTCATTGTCTTTTTGAAGGGCTGAAATCTTATCAATCAATCTAGGCGTAATTATAAGGTTGGTCATGATTGCAGTTTTCCTACTAAGCGCATCCGCTACAACGTTAGACTTCCCCGGCGTATACAGGATATCAAGATCATACGCTGCAAGAAATTCTAGCCAACGCTGCTGTCTCAAATTCAGATCTTTCCGGGTGTATAAATACTTCAATGATTGATGATCTGTGTACAGTATAAATTTCTCGCCCAATAAATAATGCCTCCAGATTTTCAATGCAAAAACGATGGCTAGCAACTCAAGATCATGAGTCACATAATTCTTCTCATGCGGTTTCAGTTGGCGGCCTGCATAAGCGACTACTTGGCCTCTTTGCATTAACACTGCACCAAGACCTCTAATAGAAGCATCTGTCCAAACCGTTAAATCCTGATTGCCATCAATAATGGTTAACACTGGAGCAGTGGTCAGTTTTGATTTCAAATCCTGGAAAGCTTCTTCACAGTCGGAAGTCCACTTAAACTTCTCATGTTTCTTCGTGAGCTTCGTTAACGGACCGGATATCTTTGAAAAATCCTTGACAAACTTCCGATAATAACTAGCCAACCCCATAAAATTTCTAACCTCTGTGGGAGTAGTGGGTTGTTTCTAGTCTTTAATCGCTGTTGTTTTGCTTGGGTCAACGGAAATTCCTTTCTCTGACACGACATGGCCAAGAAATTTCACTTCTTCTTGCCAGAAGACACATTTAGAGAATTTGGCTTTGAAGACGTTCTTTCTTAGAATCTCCAATACTTGTTCTAAGTGTTTTTCATGCTCGGGTTTTGATTTGGAGTAGATTAAAATATCATCGATGAATACGAGGAAAAATTTATTCAGAACTCCCCTGAACACTCTATTCATTAGATCGACAAAGTATGCTGGAGCGTTGCACAGGCCGAACGACATTACTAACCATTCATAAAATATGTCTGGACCTCTGACAGCTGTCAAAGGAACACACTCTTCTGCTATTCTCAATTGATGAAAACCTGTAGCTAGGTCCATTCGGGAAAATACTTTCGCCCCATTCAATTGGTCTATCAAATCGTCTATGCGGGGTAATGGATACTTGTTTTTGAGCGTCTGTTTGTTGAGGTCTCGGTAATCAACGCATAATCGAAGAGTACCGTCTGACTTTGGGACAAACACAGCAGCTGCACCCCAATTAGAAAAACTAGGTCTGATTAGACCCTTCCATAACAGCTGACGAGTTTGATCTCCTAATTCTTCTTTTTCTTTCGGAGTCATTCTGCGAATTGGATGTACCACTGGTCTGGCATTGGGAATTAGATCGATTCGTAATTCTATTTCTCTTTGCGGAGGTAAGTTTTCAACTTCTTCAAACACATCCGCATAGTTTCTAACAATCGGAATCTTTTCCATGGAAGTGGGGATAAGTTCTAATGCCGACCAAAATTCTTCTCTATTTGGATTCGAACCATGACAGGGTATAAATATATGTCCAAGCTTCGTTCGAATTTTAACGATTCTTTCCGCACACTTTACCTCAGCTTCGTATTTGGTTAACCAATCTAGCCCAAGGATAACGTCGAATTCGGGAAAATCCATAACGATCAAATTGTTTTTGCTATTCTGCTCGGCTCATTCTAGGACTTTACTAGTCCTATCTCTAATGAGCGACTCGCCTTAGAATACTACTGATTCTATTTTGACGAAGTGTTTAATGTGTTAGACTCCAGAACTAAGGTTAACCAAAGCTCTGATACCAGCTGTGACGATCCCAAAACTCCGTGACACGGTGTTAAGGATAATCATTGGAATATAACACATTAATCATCATTAGCAGATCATAGATAATAGCATTAACCAGAAAATAGAATAATTTACACACATATGACAGCGGAATCATATAGATATCATCACATCAGAGAAGCATAGTACAGGATACAACTTAGTGCATAATGATACATAGTCAGTCACCATCGCCTGAGGCGGAATCATACATAAAGAGTACACAAAATAAGATCAGTCTACATCGCCAATGGCGGTATCATAATATAGATACAATAATGGCGGAGAAAATCCAAGTCAGCACGGTGTAGTCAAGCCTCGCCATGAGTCAAAAGTGCGTCAGAAACCTGTAACTAGGCTGCCCGTGTGAAAATGAGGGCACTCGAGTTTGCAAGGTGAAACAAACTACGAGTCAGTCATGGGACTGGTATGAGAAATCTACTTAACTTATTAACAACAATAATAAGGCAAATCAAAGGACCACGCCACTTTCGCGGAACGGGTTTACTCCAATGAGTGCTAGTGCATGAAATAAAGTAAACGATTAAATCATCGCAATGCTTTTTATAAAATGAAGCCATTATAAGACTCAGGTCCCATCACATAATGCAACACAAGCCGGAGGATAGAGTTTTTACCTTATAATGGCCAAAAATGCTTCATACGAATAAAACAAAAGTGTTTGATATTATTACTAGTGCATATATGTTTCAAAAGCAAATTCAATCATAAATATCAATCCTAGGCGGCATAGCTACCATCTACTATGTCGCCATACTAGTAATACAATCACGTCCGCATATTTCTTATTGGAAATTGGACTCCTTCATGAGTCGAGGCAACGTGCAAGCTCCTCTCCGATTCGAGACACTCTAGCAAATGCCTTGGGACCGCACACAGCAATCCCTGGATCCTCCAAGGCCGGTCCTCTCTTACTTTTGAGGATTGGCAATTCCTGAACACACGTTTCCCGGTCCTTACAGACCTATAATCGAGGCGCCTCGCATTCCAACAACCACACAAGTGAAAAGTAGATATAAATGTCAGGGATGGGAGGCCACTGACACCACCATAGCTAGAAAGAAACATCGTGCACTCCTTGGGTCCTTCTCTCGTTTTTGACTCATACCGAGGTGTGAGGCTCGCGAATTCACGTTATACACAAAGCTACGTCACACAGACCATGCTTTGATCATCAACCACAAGACTTTTCTTTGCAACAGAAGCCTTGATCATATGCCACTCAGGCATGCCACTCAGGCAATCCACTCCATGCGACTGATTTCTATCAATACATAACCTCTGAGCTCGTACGTCTCAGAGAAGGGCGTTAAGCAAGAGAATAAATTCTCCGCCGCCAAACATATATATATTTAACAGAGATTAATCTTCACAGAACAAAATCCAATGTCAGACACACAGTCTATTTACAAGTCCGTTCTGGGTCTGAATGAAACCGGAGGCACCAATTCCTCACATATCCATACAATCAACATTATGTTTGGATGGCTACTTCTTCAGTTCCTTCATGGTAGGTACTCCAATCACGAGCATCAGTAGCGCCCATCCATCCAATGCGAAGATCGTCGGTGTTCAACCGTCTTCGACTCTTCGACTTCTCAACGTCGATCGATTATTTGAAATGAGATGAACTCGGCCTTTTCAAATAATCCACGTATATTCAGATTTTCAAATCAATTTGTCACATGGTTGGACTATTCAACATTCACATTTCAGTTCTTTAGTTATAATTTTCATGTTAAATACATTCAACCATCACATATCAAGCAAACACAACAAAATGGGATTATTTTCACCTTATATCGTCTATAGTATTTTATAACGATATATCGCCATTTTTATTTATTTTAAAACGACCATATTTAATTAAACGACGTTTCAGGTCGTGTCGATGCACTAGCGCTGCTTTTCACTAATTTTGTTTTACACATATCTGAAAATCTAACCGTTGGATCTTCACAAATTTTATATCATTAGGAAGGTCATTTCAAAACGAATCCAACGGTTTCAGTTTTGGGAAAATCCGACGGTCGGATCTTCCACACTAGCCATTTGAAATTACGATTTCAATTTACGAACTGCAGCGTCGTTATTCGATTTAATTTAACTATATATATATATATATATATATATAATCATTTCTGGTGCTGTTTTTCTTCAGATTTGAATTAAACATTCCAGACAATCCAACCGTCGGATCTTCACAAAGTTGGTGCCGTTGGAAAGATATTTCCAAGGCGAACCCAACGGTTGCGGTTTCGGGAAAATCCAATGGTCGGATTTCCCGCACTAGTCGTTTGAAATCACGGTTTCAAAACACGAACTGCACGACCACGTTTCGTTTTAATTTTATTTATATTTATATATTTATATAAATATAGTTCATTCAAAATTTCCTATATCGTTTTCACTTCAATTATTTCACTAACGCCTTTAAATTTTGGAAAATATCGCCATAACCTCCTTTGTACGGGATGGGCTGGGAAAATTCCTAAATAGCCACACGGGCGTCTCATGTCAAAAAGAAAAAGAAAAAGGCAAGCGGCTAGCCAACAGGCTCATAAAATCATCACCCAAACAAAACAAAAAATGTGTACCTATTTGTCGGGCACAAAATTTTATTCCTCTTCTCTAGCCCCTTTTCTATAACATGTTCAATAAATATGCATGTACATATATACAGTTTTTATCACTTATCATTTTCCATTCAACTTCATATTTGATTTACTTTGGTTTACACCATTCATTCTAATGTTGCATGCATAGGCTAAAATCATATCATTAGCTAATTAATGTATATTTCAACTCATGCACATTTATTTGAACAAGTGGCTATTTTTAACACTTCACATTTCAAAGATGATAATTTTGGCGAACTAAAATAGATTTCAACAAATAACTATTTTATTTAGTTCCTATGCATGTAAAAAAAAAAATTTCTTTACAAATATTTATTTCAACGTCCGCATATCTCTAGCATATCACATATATGATAAAAATGATATTTTTATCATGTAAAATATTCATTTGATAAATGGATGTTTTCAACACTTCATAGTTTCAATAAAAATGTAATTTTTTATTGTTCGATCTTTTTATTCAACACATGAACTTTTCCACTACACACGTTTCTCAACACAAGAGCAATTCCACAAATGGATATTTTACTTATGTTGTTCATATTAGAAAGATGGAATTTTTATTGTAGAAACTATTTATATATAAGGCGAATATTTTTCATACTTCATATATATTAAAAAAGGTGATTTTTATTGTTTAGACACTTCATTCATTCACAAATGAATTTAATTTTCACACATCACTTTTCAACACACGAACATTTCCACACATGGATATAGTTTCAACACATGACTTTAATTTCAACGCATGAAGATAATTTCAACATATGAAAATAATTCTAACACACAAAGATTATTCAAAATTTCGGCAGCATAACGGCAGGGTAGTTAAAACCGGCACCGTCCCTAGTACGGCTCCTCGCTCTACCTTAAAACCTCGTTGTTTTTGATAATGGGGATTCATGCATCTAATTCGCACGCAGGCGGCATGTTTTATTTTTATTTCCACAAATATTTCCAATTCATTTCAATCACCAATGGGTATTTTTCAACCACAACCAATCAATATAAACCACAAACAATTATTCAACCATTCGCATTTTTCATCCAATATTTCACACCAATTCACAACAATAAATATCGTCCATGGTTTGTGGACGAGGGGCGTATATATATATATATATACATATATATATATATATATATTTAATATAATTGCTATATTTCACTTGCATTTCAACACATATATCAATTATTTTATGCATGTAAAATTCATACATCGCTTATATAGCTTAGACTACGCATGTACATGAGGTATACAACACGTGTGTAATTTATATTTCGCTAATATAATTTATACACGACATTTTTCCATTCAAATTCATTTAATTTAGATTTCTCACATTGGTTTGCGGAGTGCTAAAAATCGTAGATGACTCAGAAAAATCCGCGGCTTCTTCTGTTAGGTAAAGAGCTTCCTTGTGGTCCCGATGTTTCCTGTTTCATCGAATTTCGTCAACACACCAAAAAGACATGATTTTTCAAAGTGCAGACATCAAAAAGGACTCACCTTTCTATTTGGTTCGAAACTAGGTTTGAGGTTTTCGCGAAATCCGTGGCACGTGGGGACGATCGGGGAGTTGGACGTGGAAGAGCTTCGAGAGGGGGTCCTGTCGGTGGTGGTTTGGTAGCGCTCGGTGGTCGGTGACGTCGTCGGCGGCGATGGGAATTGGCGGGCTTTCTTGCCTCGATTCAGGCGGAGGAGGCGTCGTGGGTGGGTCGGATCTGACGAGGGGACGGAGGCGCGTCGAGTGGCGGTGGTGGCGTTGGCTGGAAGCGATTGTAGCGGCGGCAGCGGAGGAGAGAAGGGAGGGACGGGTTTCGCCGTTGGTTCGACGGTTTTTAGTTTTATTTTTATTTTTTAAATAATGAATGGAATTTTCTGATTTGTTGGAATATATATATTTCAGAAAATTAGGGTTTTCACCAACGAACTCCTTTTCAAGCCCAACGACTGTCGTCCCTAGCTAAATACCCCCATCCCGGACACAATGGGATATGTTTCGTTGGCCAATTTGACTGTTACAGTTAGTTATTTTTCAAATTAAAGTATAAAACATTTAATTTTTAACTCTGAACGCACATTTCAATTTGCCAGGGCCACAAACTGATTCGAAAAATTCCAGAAAAATAAATCTGGCTATGTTTTGATGCTACGGTCCCAACAAAACTAGTTTCGTCGAATTCTGAGATCGTTTGAAAAATGGCCATTTTCTGGTCGATCCAATTTAACAGAAATTGACCAAACACATTTTCTTTTGCCACGCTCAAATACTAGCTTCAAAAATTATGAAATTTGAAACCTAGCAGCAGTTTGACATCCCGGACCCAACAAAAGTTGTTTCGTCGAATTCTGAAGTCGTTTGCAAAATATCAATTTTCCAGGGCTATATAATCTATATAGCGACCATTCTGAAAATTCATTCGGCCTTAACTTTTGATTCCCGTTATGAAACTTTGATTTTTCAGATTCGTTAGAAAGGTATTGACTAACAGATTTAAATATTTTTGGTTTCACTAAAATCCGTTATATTCTCCACCCTGCACAGTCAGTCAAAGTTTGAATTCAATTTTTCAAACTGACTCACTATTTCTAATTCACTATTTTATTGAAATATTCTATTTCAATTGTTCAAATTCTTTTGAAATCACCATTTTAAAATTTTTAAATTGGCTCGTATTTTCCGGGTTATTACAATTTAGGCATAGCTTTGTGTATATCGTGACTTCACGAGCCTCACACACCGGTTGAGTCTAAAATGGGAGAAGGGACGCAGGGATTGCACACGTTTCTTTCTAGCTAGAAGTGGTGTTGGGCTTTAACACGGCCTGACATTTGCTTATGTGGTTGATGGAATTTTTGCGAGGCCTCGGTTTATTCTTGTCGGTCGCCCTCGGCTGATTTGTAGATCCAATAGGATCAGGGAGCGTGTGTTCAGGCATAACTAATCCACTAAAGTATTTGTGGACCGGCCCTGCTGTAACCAAGGGTTCGCCAACGTCCGAATCCTGGGACATTGATAGAGTGTCTCGAATCGGTCAGGAGCTCCTCCCTAGCCTTGACTCATGATGGAAACCCAATTTCCAATACGCCCTTGCGGTTTTGATTGTATAACTAGTATGGCGACGTAGTAGATGGTAGCTATGCCGTCTAGGATTGATATTATATTTGAATGTTTTAAATATATATCTATACACACTAGTAATAATATCTTTTTTACGTATCAAGCATCTTTTGACCATTATAAGGTAAAACCCTATCCTCTGGTGTATGTTGCATTGTGTGATGGGACTTGGGTCTTATAATGGTTTCATTTTTCTAAAAAGCATTGCGATATTTGACGATTTACTTTATTTATGCACTGGCAATCCAATGGAGTAAACTCGTTCCGCGTTAGCGGCGTGGTCCTGTGATTAGCCTACTTATTAGATAAGTTAAGTATAGAATTCTCACACCAACCCCATGACTGACCTGTAGTTTGTTTCACTTTGCAAACTCGGGTGCCCTCTTTTTACACGGGCAGTCGAGTAGCTTTTTGCACATATAGTTAAGCAGGATCCTGGATTGAAGCCTGAAGCTGGGTCCAGAATATTGGTAGCCTGAAGCTGAGATTAGTTCCGCTGCAATGTATTTAATTTATTGTAAATATATCTTCCGCTGTATTATTTATCGATGTACTCTGATATATTCTGTACTCTTATGTAACATTTATTATTGATGTCATAAAAGTCCTTGTTGTTGTTCTGATGTTTTGTATGCCCAAAGTTAACGTACGCGGAATTTGAACGGTCTTGATTGATCTTGCGATCGATTGGGGTCGGGCGAAATCCGGGGTCGTTACAATAAGCACCCAGAGTTTTGGCAGAAAAAATAAACTCCGAGTCAATCATGGGACTAGTGTGAGAACTCAAAAACAGTTATTAATCTTTTACTTTAAAATAAGGTAAATCACAGAACCACGACATATGTCACGGAACAGGTTCACCCCCATGAATACCAGTGCATAAACAATAACCAATAATCGAAACATGGATCTACAATGCATCATACAACATGCAATTTTCCAATCTACCCATTTAGGCTTAACCACAAATTTAGATTTTTCAAATCCAATTCAATTTACAGAAATTATTCCTTTGGACTTTATTTCCCGATTTCTTATTTCAAACATTTTGAAATACATATCTAGATTTTATATCAAAGTAGATTTCACTTCGGGATCTCAAACCAAAATCTGTGGAAATATGAATTCCAAAACATCACAATGCATACAAATAAGTATGCAACCAAATATCGCGCTCCACGTCGACAAGGCAAAGGGAACGTACCTAAGAAACTCGATATATATATGTGCACCTCCCACTATGGAGCAGGCTACACTGACGATGCTCCATTCCACACTCTAGGGAACCCGAATTTGTATATCTCACCCATACTTTTAGCCCCTAGGTTACCCGAATCTTTAGCCACATACCAAATCATTTCATATCCCGAAGTAGGGAAAATCATTTCACAACATAATAATCACAAGTACTTTCCAAAATATAGTACTTTACATTAGCAATTCACACATATGATCAGTCACTATTAATCACATAACCTTTGAGCTCGTACGTCTCAAAGAAGGGTGTTAAGCAAGAGAATAAATTCTCCGCCACTAAACAGATACATCATCAATAGCAACTAATCGGTTACGTGATGAACCACAATGTCAAACACATAATACATTTCGAAATCATTTCGACAACATCGGGTTTATCCCTCGAAATCCTTTTCGTGTTATAAACATTTTTATAAAACATTCCCTGTCCAAAATCGAGAATACATTTCTTCACTTAAGAAAAATATCATTTCAAAACCATTCATTAAATTTGAAATGAACTCAACAACATCGCTACACATCTCATAGTCAAATCGTGAAGTGTTTCACAAGATGTTAGGCTACACATATTTCTACCCAACCCAATGCTAAATGTAAAAGCATACTTTGCTCATAAACTGGTCGAGCACAATACAAACCATCAATCCATCCCATTCAATATCAAAAACCAAGTGTAATTGGTTTATATCACATTTCATGTTTTAGTAAATTTAATCACTATTCTTTCATTCAAATCTAATCAAAGATTTATTAAAACTCTACTTATTTTCAATCTCTAAAATCATTACTTAATGATTATTTAACTTTAGAAAAATTAATCCTACCGTTACTCGGTTTAAAGAACAAATGTTATTTAAAACACAATTCACGATAAATCCAAAATCATCTGCCATTCAAATGGAACTTTCACGGAAATCATAACAGTATATAATCCATATAAATTTTCGTATCAAACTAATATTATAAGTGGAATATTGGCAAAGCCTTTTAAATTCCATAAATAGTAACGGTCTTCATTCATAGATGCTCATCTCGATTATTACCAAATCAAATTCCATTCAATTCCAATTTAATATTTTAAATTGGAAAACTTTACTTTGGAAAATTCCCTTAATCTTATTTAAAATATTTATAAATTCCCAATCATAACTTCACTGTTAATTGGGTTAAAGAACTAATGTTATTTAAAACACAGTTCACGATAAACCAAAAATCCAATTCTAATTAAATATTAATTAATTGGTAAACTTCTCTTAATCTTAATTAAAAGACTTATTCTATTCTCAACTAGGTATAATAACAGTGTTAATAAAGACACTGTTCACCACAAACCCAAAATCCAATTTGATATTAAATACAAGGCTCCGAAAAAAAAATCGACTTATATTCAATAACAATTCTGGGAGCAACAAATATTATATTGGGAATAACGATATATATATCTTCCAAATTCCTCAACAATATCCGTATAATCACGGAATCCAATATCGAAATATTCCAAAGATTATTTCTATTCAAATCCAGTCCAATTCATACGTTGGAAAATTCTGGTTATACTAAAACCCTTTACAAATCCAATTTATTTATTTAAAAATAATTGGATTATTATTCTAGTTATTAACTAGTTCATCTAGATAAAAAAAATTATCTTTTCAAATCTTGGAATTTTCAATCCAAAATCTTTCCGAATCATTTATTATGATTTACACAATTTTTCCTATTTTTAATAATTTTATTTAGACCCATACAGTCGGTTTCCAATATCGGCCATCGAACTACATCCATAACGACCTTTTCAAAAAACTCATTTGGACGTAATTTAAAACCCACCCGTTAGATTTCAAATCTCTTATTATCATTGGAAAGATCTTTTCGACACGAACCCAACGGTTCTGGGTTTAGGAGAATCCGGCGGTCGGATCTCCCATTACATCAATTTGAAGTCAATGGACGAAATTCGCGAACGGTCGCTGTGCGGCGTAATCTATTCAGGCCATTTAAATATACATAATATATATCGTCGATTTCTATTCAAAAAGTATTTTATAAATTCATTTTAAAAACGATTCCAACTTCTGTTTCAATTTTAAATCAGAATTGAATATTCCTTGTATAGTTAAAAATTATATTTTTAACAACCCAATAATTATTTCATTACATGACAATTTTATCCATTGCATATATAATTTTATACAACGCATAGATATATTTTTATACAATGCATATTTTTTTTATACAATGCATTTTTGTTTATACAACACATATATATATTTCATACAACGCATATATATGTTTCATACAACACATACATATATTTCATACAACGCATACATATTTTATACAACACATACATATTTTATACAACGTGTATATATTTTATACAACATATATATATATATATATTATTTACTCCATTTCACATCACAATCACAACACAATAAAGTTAATTTAATCATCCATGGTTTTCAAACTACAGTAAATGTGAGCTAACAGGCACCGTACATCATTTGTGATAATTAAAAGCTAATAAAAATCAATACTGGCAGTTCATATATGCAGTTATAAAATAAATAACTGTATAAGAATTTTAGTGAGAAGTTCTCACATTAGGTTCCACTCCGTCATTCTTTAAGTCTAAATTGTTTTAATAAAATTAAACCCACGTTTAATTTTATCAAAAACTACAAAAGCTTCCATTTCAGTTCTGGTCAGTTCCATGTTGTAGATATTTTCATCACGGTTCCAACGGATTTGAAATCGTCGGATTTGGACCTCGTATGAAGAAGATATGATATTATTTACATTTAATTATATTAATCGATAATTAATCAATAATTAATTAATTAAGGGGTAAAGCCTTCCTTCACGTTCGTTACTGGAAACTCGTTCTCCCATATATCGACAATCACGTTGCGCGCTGCCTTAGAGCTGTCAGAAGTCGATTAAACTCCACCGGGACACACACCTCCACGTCAACTACTAGCACCGGCGATCGGGTCCCACTCGAGTGCTCCATCTTCTCGGAATTTGAACCTGAAACCGGCGGCTTTGTATGAAAATTCCAATCGCAATTTCGAACCAGAAACCATCTCCACCATTAGTCGACAAGATCTCTCCTAGCTCTACCTGATTTGCGTTGCAAGTTCCTCGATTTATTGCATGTATTGATCAAAATTTGTGGAAGAGGATTGTGAGGTTTTTTATCGTCGATTCGCATTGTAGCCAGCTGCTAGGGTTGACCGGGAAATCATTTGACTAGGGTTTGGAGAAAAGGGATGATATTTATAACTATTTTTAATAATATTTTAATCCTTTAATATTTGTTTATCAATTCGAACTCCAAATCAAGCCCAACGACTGTCGGCCCTAGCTAAATACCCCTATTCCGGATACAATGGCATATGTTTCGTAAGCCAAATTTACTGTTTTGATTAGTTTTCATCAAAATTAAAATATAAATTAATATAACGTTCAAAATTGATTTCAACGTGCATTTTAATTTACCGGGGCCACATACTGACTCCAAAAATTACATAAAAATTTATCTAGCTATGTTTTGACGATACGGTCCTAACAAAACTAAATTCGACGAATTTAGACACCATTTGAGAAATGGTCATTTTCCAGTCGATTAAATTCAAACTGAAATTACCAAATACATTTAAATTCACTGCGATTACATATTAATTCCAAAAATTATGAAATTTGAAACCTAACAATAATTTGACATTCCAGATCCAACAAAAGTCGTTTCATCGAAAACAGAGGTCGTTTGCAAAATGGCTATTTTTAAGGGCTATATATTATATTAAAATATATATAAATTCCATAGCGACTATTCTGAATTTTAAACTGGATATAACTTTCAATTTATAATGTGAAATTTTAGTTTCTTACATTCATTAGAAAGATATAGCTAAATAGGTTCTAACATTTCTTGTTTCGTCCAACTCTGATTTATATTGAATTCTGTATATTCATTTGAAGTTCAAAACCAAATTTTCAAACTACTGCGCCATTTCGAGTTCGTTTTATAATTAGAATAAATTTATATGTTTTAACTTCGATTAAAATAAATTTTAAATCGTTATTATTTAAAATAAATCATTTTAAATATTCAAAAGCAATTAAAATAGCTAAAACAAAAATTTTAAATTGGTTTATAAATTCCGGGTTGTTACAATCTCCCCCACTTAAAATATTTTCGTCCTCGAAAAGGAATGGAGCTGAAAGTTGTTTAACTAACCAACTCAACATTCATTCTGGCTTTCATTCTTCAACTTTTCAGTTTCTAAGAATTTTCTAATTTCTCAAAAATTTGGCTAACACCCTAAATTTTCGAAAAATTTCGCCATAACCTCCTTTGTATAGCCCTATCGGTAAAACCATAACTTGCCTCATAAGCCACTCATCAATCCAAAAGAAAACGAAAAAGCCAATCGGCTCATAAAATCATCAAACCCCAATAAATACAGTAAATATATACCTATTCGTCGGGCATACAATTTTATTCCTCTTCTTAGCTTCCATGCTATGACCTGTTTAACATATATACATGTATATGTATGCAATTCCAATCAATTTTCAATTTAATTCAATATTTGATTCGATTTGGATAAATTTACCTTTCCATTGTCATATTGGTTATATTAGTTGAATTAATAATCAAACATCACAACCACAATCAATTTATTGATTAGCTTTTCAAATATATAACTTTTATATATAACCAAAATCATACTTTCTAAGATCGGATTATATATATGATCAGAAATACGTTAATTATAAATATATTACTCTCGAATCATTCTAGGGCATTACTAACCCCATCTCTAATGAGTTGCTCATTCTAGGATGCTACTGATCCTATCTCTAATGAATTTCTCATTCTAGGATACTACCGATCCTATCTCTAATGAGTTAATTCTAATAGGACATTACTAATCAATTTGAATCACCTACCCTCGAAGCGCTACTCAATGCTGAAGTGATCGAAATTTAAGGAGAAGGAGGTTATCGCGTGGGTTTGTGCGAAGCTTTCAAGAGGAGGGCGACGTCATTTTTGGTTGCGGACCGGAAGTCACGATTCAGGCAGTTTGGGGATGTCGCGGTATAGGGTTGAAACCGCGAGGAAGACATGGCATAGAGGTGTGGTAGACGGTTTTCAGATGTTGAGGGAGTTCGATTTTGGTATGCTCGACTGTAATGATAGTGCGTGATTTACTGATAGTGGAATTTGGGGTTCGACAATGGAATAGGAGGGAAGTATTGTTTGATTCGGACAGTGGGATAATGGAAGTTCGATAGTAGGATATTTAGATCAGCTTGGATGGTGTTGCAGCAGAAAACTATGACTATAGCTTATAGAAAATGAAATGGAGATTTGTTAGAAAGGTGTTCGAGGAAATGTCAAGATGGAATGGAGGCTGATTTCGGCAAAAGGGGATCAATGACATGTGAAGATATGTCTGTAGATTGGTCGAAGGTATACATTGTATCATAATTTAAATTACATAGGAGAATTTATTAACTTATAAGTAGTAGTTAATTTAAATAAATAAATGTTTGATTGATAAATTTAAAAATAAATAAACGTAGGTGCAAATAAGTTCATTCGAGATGACTTGAGTAGATTTGTAGCCACGAAGATACAACATTTAAATGTATATTCAGCAAAGGAAAAATAAAGGTGAGTAAACTCACTCTCTGGTACGATTATAATTTATTATAATTGAATTTTTATTTAATACAAATGTTTATATGTTGTTTTTTGGTTGGTTGGTTGATTGCATTGCTGAATATTGATAATTTGTGGTCATTATATATTAGTTGTATTTAGGCTTGGTGATTGTGGCTATTATATATATATATATATATATATATATATATTGGATATTTCCCAGAGTACCATTAGCGGATGCCCGCAACAACATTAGTGGATGACCATATCTCCTCACGATATATTGAGTGGATGACCTTCATACCGCGATATCCTGCCTTGAAGCAGGATGGGTATTATTTATGTTGTTTTACATATGTGGATGTAGGGAAAACAAGTCGAAAGGATCCAACTGGATTCCTCAAAATTTATTTACTGTTGTTTACATATTTATATATGTGTGATGTGCTGAACTGGATTGACGGTTAGTGTGTTTGGATGTTGAATATCACTGACCTTAGATATTGATATTTAGAAATATTATACAAAGGATTTTTATATTTAAAAAGGGAATTTTAATTTCTGAAATAGAAACAGAATTTAAAATGGATTAAGAAATATTAGCTTGTTTTAATAATAAAAAATGTAATTGTATTTATAAAGGATGTTTGTTAGTGGAAAGAAAAATTATCATTTGGTAATACTAAATTCTAAATTCAAGTATGAATTTAAAAGGAAAAAATTATTTTCCGTAGTGGAAATTGGATTTCAAATGGATTTGAAATATAAACTTGTTTATTTAAAACAAGAAGTGAAATTTTGAACGATGTTTATAAATAAAAGAGAGGATTTTTCATTGGATAATTATAAATTTAAATTCAAATATGAATTTAAAAAGGGATTTATAATTTGAAATCGTTTCAGGGAAATAAAACGATGAAATTTATTCCGATGTTCAGAATATAAAATGAATTGAAATAAATTCATACAGATTTATGATTAGAATTCGACCATGTCGAATTTATTAAATAGTGAATTATTTCCAAATAAGATATTACGATTATATTGGATAGAAACTAAAATTTAATTATGAAAATAGATTCCATATTAATATATATATATATAAGTTATAAAAATAAAATATTCCAAAATGGGAATCAAATTTCAAATAGATTATTAAATGGAAGTTTTTATAAACAACGATTATAAATGCAACGTAGTATGTTTCATCGAGTAAATTGGATATTGATTTCCAAATGTAAGAAATGAAATAAAAAGATGAGATTTAAATTGAGTTTTGTATCACAAGCTTTTATCTATCTCATGATAAGAACGTTGTCGGTCAAGATCTGAGAGGTAAATAAAATACCCCGACTTGAACGACTTCACTATTATCAAGAGATGGTATTAGTTTGTAATGGTAAGGGATGTTGAATTAATTAGTTATTTGCATAAAAGAAATTTATAATTGGAATTCTATGATATTGATATTTTATAAATAATCTATTTTCATATGAATTGGACTTGAATATTGAAATTTGAGTGTTGAATAAATTCATAACTGAGTTATGAATGTGGAATGAAATTATCGATGAGTTTGAATAACCTGAATTGTTAAGTTAGACTTGGATAACGGGATCGATTTATTTTAAAATATTGAAAATGCAGTTGAGATTTATTTTATAAACGAAGTTAACGTTTATATTCATATTATAATTAAAATGAACTTGTCGCCGCGCGGTAGTTCGCAATTTGACGTTTCGAACTTCAATTGAGTATACAAAACTCAATATAAGTCGGAACTCGATGAAACAAGAAATATTCGGACCTATTGAATGAAAATTTTCTAATGGAAGAGAAAAACCTAGATTTAGCCTTCTAGATTTTGAGTTATATCAAAATTAAGTTTTCAGAAAAACAACACTATAATCGTTTTTAAACCATAACGGTTTATTAAATAAAATGAAAGGATTTGAGTGAATAAAAATCGGAAGTTTCATTAGAAAAATCCAGAATTGAGTTGTAAAATAAATTTGAACTCAGGTGGAGTAAATAAAGTGATTTTTGATATAAAAATCAGATCTTTCTTTACGAAATGAAGTTGACTAATGTGAAAGGCAATTAGTTAAAGAAAGATTGGATCGAATTCAACTTTGGTTAAGTAAATTGGATTTGTGAATTTTAATTTGAAATCAAATATGAAACTCAAATTAGAAACATAATTCAACTTATTTGTAAGTCAATAATAATTTTTTTTACGAATGGGCTAATTTGAGTATAAATTAGCGAATTGGATAAATGTAAACCTCGGATTGATTTGAATGAATGAAAATTTAGGAATCGTTGAATATGCTAAATAGGTATGGGATGAAGAGAATGAAGATTATAATTTGAGTGCCCGCCAAAAAGGTACATGTTTAAAATTCCATATGAGATTTTATGAGCCTACTGGGCAAGCCGCTTGGCTTTTTTTATTTTTTTGAATGGAAAGGGCCTAGAGAGGCGAGTTATAGTTGTATCAATTGAGCCATACAAAAGAGACACTAGCAAAATTTTCCGAAAATTTAAGGAGTTAGAATATTTTTAAGAAGTTTTGATAACTTAAAATCAATACATCAATATATATAAAATATCGAAAGGATTTTGGGAAGTGATTTAATTAATGAAATATTAGAAAGGGCTAGTGATTTTTTGATGGATGTTGTTTTCCATTGATAGTTAAATCACCGGCTATCAAAGATTTTTTTTACCATCATTGTCAGTACGGAGTGACCGGTTGAATTTACTATCCGTAAACCACTCCGTATAGGCATAGGCGTTGCAAATTAGATATGCTGAAAATAATTGAAGACCAAATAAAGTGTAAGGGTAGTTCTGTTAATTCTAGGTAGAAATTGCCTAAGATGGATTAATAGAATAGTGCCTTCGATTTGTCTTGTCCCAGGACAAATTGTATGGACGAATGCCTGACAGAATATGCCTAACAGGTCACACAAGCTGATCTTTTCATGATATTATGTCTAGTGGTGGAGAAATTCGTTTCTCTTCGCTTTTATACTCGTAATATTTTTGTGAAGATCAAATAGTGATTTGACGGTTTTGACGATGTGGCATTCAAAGTGAATGATGGCCAGATGTTCTAGAAAGGTAAACGTGACCTCAAGGCTCACAACCGGGAAATGAAAAAAATCGGGAAGGCAGCATGGCTAGTTGGGTCTAACCAAGTAGGGTGTATTATCACCGATCTAGAGAAAATTCATTTATTATTCTTTCGATTCTATATCTTACGGATTACAGTTGGATGGCCAACAACCGTAGGTGATAATACATTCGGTTCACTCAAGCTAAATAAGTGACCGATCATATGCGGTCGGGTTGCAAGATGTTCTTGTTAAACCCCAGTGTATCCCCACTAGAGTGCACTGATCGGGAGGTGGTCCCATACCTTGTCATAGCTAGAATCTAATTTTCAATAAGCGCCCTGCGGTTTTTGATTTTATACTATGTATGTAGAGCGTGAGATGCAAGCTTTCTACTAGATGGTTATTTATTTGATTAGACATTATTAAAATATCACTGGATTTTGATATAAAAAATGTTTTGGTTATCATAACGTAATAACCACCCGTATTTATGTGTGGATTGGTCTTATGATTACTGTAACGACACAGAAATCCAATTTCCAAATACGACACCGTGCGGTTTTGATTGTAAACCTATATATGGCGACATGATATATGGTAGCTATCTTTTGCCTTGGTTCATGACGGAAATCCAATTTCCAAATACGACACCGTGCGGTTTTGATTGTAAACCTATATATGGCGACATGATATATGGTACCCATGCCGTCTATGATTGATACTTATGATTGAAATTGTTTTAAACACTACACACTTATTATAGTATCAAATGATTTGTTTTAAGCGTATCAAGCATTCTTTGGCTATTATAAGGTAAAACCCTATCCTCCGGCTTGCGTTGCATTGTGTGATGGGACCTGGGTCTTATAATAGCTTCATTGTTATTTATTTAGCATTGCGCTGTTGTTTTATGCACTAGTATTCTTGGGAGGAAACCCGTTCCGTGTTATACGACGTGGTCCCTTGATTTACCTAACTTTAAAATAAAGATTAATAATTGTTTTAGTTCTCACACCAGTCACATGACTGACCTAGAGTTTATTGTTTTAACCTAAACTCTGGGTGCCGTTATTTTGACACGGGCAGCTAGTAGTTTTGGTTTTGCAGATTTATATTCAAAGGAACCTGGTTTACAACTGGAATGATATCCGGAAAGCTCTGTATCCGTATATCTCTTTCAGTTGTGAATTCTATTATTTTTCCACTGCTATGTAATTTATTGTAATCTCTGATATTTATCGAATGTATAATATTTATTTATACTCTATATATTCTTGTATTCTGATGGAATTTTTGTAATTAACAATGAAATGTTCTTCTGTTTGGGTTCTGATTTGTCGTGTTCTCAAAGCGATCAGGGGTTTCGAACGGTCTTGATCGGTTTAGCGACTAATTCGGATCGAGTGAAATTCCTTGTCGTTGCAGTTGGTATCAGAGCTTTGGTTTACAAAGCTCGAGAACCAGGCACATTAGAACCATACGAAATAATTCATCAGAGATTAGATTAGTAATATCCAATGAGAATGACTCGTTAGAGATGGGATCAGTAGTATCCTAGAACGAGTGTGAAGAGTATATTTTTAAAATGAAAACGAATTTTGTTTTGAAAATTTAAATCAATTATACGCATTTGATTATTTATTTATATTGATTTTGGCAATCAAGTATATAGAGATTTTAATATACGTCTGATCCACGTGTATTGAAGCCTCAAATATATTTGATAGATATAGAATCACGCTCTAGTCGCTCGGAGATGATTCTGATGATGAGGCCTCATCATCAGCGTTTATATTCGAGTGCCGAAAGTGAGATATTTATATGATTTCCAATTGACTGGTGTGAGAACCAAAATTAGATAGGGCCTATGGTTGTGATTTGGCACCAAAAATGTGATTTTTTGACTATATATCAAAGTTATGAATTTGAAACATTAATCAACTAATTGATTGCTGGTTGTGTTGTTTGATTATTGCTTGAATAATTAAATGTGGAACCTTTAGCCAAATTGAACCAAATATTAAACTATATTGAAAATTATTTGCAAATGCATGCATGTACATATATATATATATGTGAACAGGTCATAGCAAGGAGGCTAGAGAAGAGGAATAAAATTGTTTGCCCGACAAATAGGTACATGTTTATTGTATTTCTTGTGTTTTGGGTGATTTTATGAGCCGATTGGCTAGTCGCTTGGCTTTTTCTTTTGGATTGAAGAAGGCCATGGGAGGCTATATGAAATATCCTGAAGTCCGCGCTGCAGGGGAGGTTATGGCGAAATTTTTTGGAAATTTAGGGTGTTAGCTAAATTTTTGAAAAATTTGAAAAGTTCTTAGAAACTGAAAGGTTGAAGAACATAAGCCGTAGTCAAAATAATGAAAGTTGAGTTGGTTTTTAAAAAAACTTTCGGCTTCGTTCCTTTTCGGGGATGAAAAGTTTTAAGTGAGGGAGAATGTAACGACCCGGAAATCCAATTTCCAAATACGACACCGTGCGGTTTTGATTGTAAACTTATATATGGCGACATGATATATGGTACCCATGCCGTCTATGATTGATACTTATGATTGAAATTGTTTTAAACACTACACACTTATTATAGTATCAAATGATTTGTTTTAAGCGTATCAAGCATTCTTTGGCTATTATAAGGTAAAACCCTATCCTCCGGCTTGCGTTGCATTGTGTGATAGGACCTGGGTCTTATAATAGCTTCATTGTTCTTTATTTAGCATTGCGCTGTTGTTTTATGCACTGGTATTCTTGGGAGGAAACTCGTTCCGTGTTATATGGTGTGGTCCCTTGATTTACCTAACTTTAAAATAAAGATTAATAACTGTTTTAGTTCTCACACCAGTCACATGACTGACCTGGAGTTTATTGTTTTAACCTAAACTCTGGTTGCCCTTATTTTGTCACGGGCAGCTAGTAGTTTTTGTTTTGCAGATTTATATTCACAGGAACCTGGTTTACAGCTGGAATGATATCCGGAAAGCTCTGTATCCGTATATCTCTTTCAGTTTGTATTCTATTATTTTTCCGTTGCTATGTAATTTATTGTAATCTCTGATATTTATCGAATGTATAATATTCATTTATACTATGTATATTCTTGTATTTTGATGGAATTATTGTAATTAACAATGAAATGTTCTTCTGCTTGGGTTCTGATTTGTCGTGTTCTCAAAGCGATCACGGGTTTCGAACGGTCTTGATCGGTTTAGCGACTGATTCGGATCGAGCGAAATTCCTTGTCGTTGCAATTACCCTTTCTTTCAAAAGGATTTTCAAAGTTAATCAATATGGTTGGAGTTTACTCGCACCAGTCCCATGACTGACCCATAGTGTATTTTGTTTGTTTTACCCTAAACTCTTGGGTGCCCAAATTTGTACGAATAGTCAAGTTTTTCTGGCTTTTACAAATACTACAAGGAGGAGTTAAAAGCAGGAGGCTTAACCGTTGGATATTTAGAGTTATTTTCCGCTGTGATGTATATGTGTTGTACTCTGATGTGGTATGTATATACAAATGCAGTTTTGTATTTCAAAGGTTATATTATATAATATATTTTGTTCATTCCACTATGAGATTCTGATATTCTCTTTTGTTTTGTCTTCTATCTATTTCTATTTCTTTAACCTTAATAACTCATATTTCTGTGCAATCTAGATTGGACATGTGTTGTTTTAGTCAACTCAGTTAGTACGGATTTGCGGGATGTTACATTTGGTACCAGAGCTTAGGTTGAGCGAACACCTAAGCTTTGGTGGGGTTTTACTCATTAGAGATAGGGTCTGTAGTACCCAAGAATGAGTTAAGTGTATATATAAGAGATCGTATTTATAGATTGTGTAAAAACTGTTTTGTATTGTGTTGATTGGTTTGTCGGATGGTTTATGAATTCTGTTTGATATGGAAGTCGACATTGTATCGAAAGGTATTTATAAACACTTGAACAGAGTAATTAAACACGGTATTGTTTTCAAATCTGGGTAAATGAAATAATTTTTCCCAAAACTATATTTTCATATGAAAGGAATAATTTTCCAAAACTATTATAATATATGGATGTGTTGGTTGAGATTATAATCAAATTAGATTATAAATTGTAATGGTTATATACAACCAAATAGAACTTGTAAATATATAAATGAGATGAATTAAAATCAGAATTTGGAATTTAAAACTCGAATAGTTGGAAAATATTTTTTCGATGTATATTAAATATTTTGAAAGTATTTTAAATAAAAATCATTTTAATGGATTTTGAAAGGGATAAAGCACTGAACTCACTTCAGTAGCTGGAAAATAATTCTGATGATGACTATAACATCATTAGTGTTCATTTTCGAGTTTCTAAGTGACAAATTGCTTCCTGAGGAAAAATTCACAATGGAAATTTGTCTGAAAGAAAACAAGTTTTGGAAAATACCAATGTTTTGAATTTGAGATGAATATAAATAAAAACATGGGAATTTGAATTCTAGATTATAAATTTAACTTAAGCAAGTTAAATGAATTGAAATGGATAAATTGATTAGAATCAATTTAAATGTTAATGAATAAAATATGAAATGCAAAGTGGGCTTTTGAAAAGTTAACGAGTCTGTAGCATTTCTTCTGCCTTAGTAATTTCGGGGATGAAATTGTTTTAAGGGAGAAGGAATGTAGCATCCCGGATTTTTATCTATTTTATAATGAAAAATTAAAATTTATCTGAAATGTTAAATTGGAATAATAAATAGATTTTTATATGAAGTTGTCGATTTAATATCAAATATATTGAATAATCGTATACGAAAATGATAACAATTGAATTCACAGTTAAAATTGAATCGAAATGATTCAAACGACCAATATAAATTCTACTAAATTAGAATGATAATAATTATTTATCAATTAAATTGTTTGAAAACGATTTATATTTTAAATTAATTTAATTTAATCATCGGTTTAAAGTGATATCTATTCCAGATGATCGAATCAAGCTTCAACATTCATTCCAGTTGGTTCAAAATGGTGGTTAAACCCTAGAAACGCCGGTCTTTACGCTCAAATAGGAGGTTGGAACCGCGGGATATTTTAGAATAGAAAATTAAATAAAATTCATATCAAATCTTTTCAGCCGACCTACTCCAATGCGGACCTAAATAAAATCGTGCATCCGATATTTCATATCGAGCCAACGAAATTGTCTCTGATCTTCTATATCAAGCTAACAACAATTTAATGGCGTATGTACTTCTTGTTTCTTCCTTTTCTTATAAAAGCAACCACACCCATTCACAATTCATCGCTTCAGAAAATTCAAGTATGCCTTTTTCATTCTTCCCCCGTCCCTTTTCTTGTCCTAGAAATTTAGAAATCGAATCCTTTGTTAAATAAAAAAAGAGGGGAAATCAAAATCGAGCATCGCGATTTGAAATCGCCAGGATTTCCTTAAGTTTGATGGAGGCGTTCGCGACTTAAAGGAGCAGAAGAAGGAAATCGAATATCGCAATTTGAATCATCGTGCCCCTCGAAGCTCGACTCAACACTGGAGCGATCCAAATTTAAGGAGAAGGAGGTTATCATCATCATGGGTTTGTTCGAAGCTTTCAAGAGGAGGTCGACGTCATTTTTGGTTGTAGACTGGAAGTCGCGATTCTGACAGTTTGGGGATGTCGTGGTACAAGGTCGAAACCACGAGGACGACAAGGCAAAGAGGTGTGGTCGATAGTTTTCAGATATTGAGGGAGTTCGATTTTGGTATGCTTGGCAGTAATGATAATTTGTAATTAACTGATGGTGGAATTTGGGGTTCGACAATGGAATAGGAGGGAAGTACGGTTTGATTTGGATAGTGGGATAATGCAAGTTCGATAGTAGGATATTTAGATCATCTTGGATGGTGCTGCAGCAGAAAATATTGGCTATAGGTTATAAAAAATGAAATGGAGATTTGTTAGAAAGGTGTTCGAGGAAATGTCAAGATGGAATGTACGCTGGTTTCAGCAAAAGGGGATCATCGATATGTGAAGATATGTTTGTAGATTGGTTGTAGCAATAAGGTATACATTGTTCGCAATTTAAATTACATAGGAGAATTTATTAACTTACGATTAGTAGTAAATTTAAATAAATAAACGTTTGATCGATATATATATAAAAGTAAATAATCGTAGGTGCGAATTCATTTGAGATGACTTGAGTAGATTTGTAGCAGCAAAGATACAACATTTAAATGGATGTTTAGCAAAGGAAAAATCAAGGTGAGTAAACTCACTCTCTGGTTCGATTATAATTTTTTATAATCGAATTTTTATTTAATACAAATATTTATATGATGTTTGTTGGTTGGTTAATTGCATTGCTGCTTATTGATAATTTGCAATCATTATATATTAGTTATATTTAGGCTTGGTGATTGTGGCTATTATATATATATCGGATATTTCCCGCAGTACCATTAGCGGATGCCCGTAGCATCATTACCGGATGTGTAACAACCCGGAAAATCCGAGCCAATTTGAAAATTTTATTTTGGCAATTTTGATGAATTTTGGATATTTAAAATGAATTATTTTAAATAACAACGACGATAAATTTATTTTGAATAGAATTAGAATATATATATTTATTTGAATTGACGTTAGAATATAAATATTTATTTTTAATTATAAAAGGAATTGGAAATGGCGCGATAGTTTGAAAATTCAATTTTAAATTTCAAATGAATGTACATGATTCAAAATAAACCGTATTTTAGTGAAACCAAAAATATTAGAATCTATTTGAGAATATCTTTCCAACAAATCCGAAAAATTGAATTTCATAACGGGAATGAAAAGTAATGCCAAGTTGAAAATTCAGAATAGTCGCCATGGAATTTTGGCCCTTAAAAATGGAAATTTTGCAAACTACTTCCGTTTTCGACGAAACCACTTTTGTTGGATTCGGGATGCCAAGTTAATGCTAGATTCCAAAATTCATAAATTTATGAATCAATATGTGGACGTGGCGAAGTAAAATGTGTTTTGACAGTTTCAGTCAATTTGGATCGACCAGAAAATGTCCATTTTTCAAACGGTCTCCAAATTTGACGAAATTAGTTTCTTTAGAACCGTATCGTCAATACGAAGCTAGAAAATATTTTTCTGGAATTTTTAGAGTTCGTATGTCGCCCTGGTAAATTAAAATGTGCGTTTAAATTAAATATATATGGATTTGTATTTTAATTTTGATTAAAACTAATCGAAGCAGCCGAACTAGCTTGCGTAACATATCCCATTGCGTTCGAAATTGGGGTATTTGGCTAGGGCGACAATCGTTGAGATTCGGTTGGAGTTCGAGGTGTAAAACAAGTTAAAGTGGAATTGAATATTATAAAATATATTATATAAAACCCATCCCACAACCCTAATTACTTGGTCAAAATCATTCAGTGGTCAACCCTCCCAAATCATGCCCCTCAGTCTCACGATCAGGAAACTCCAAACTTCCCCCCTTTTGATTCTCACGATCTTTCATTAAAATCAAAAAACTTTATACCACCGATCCGTTCAACACAAAGAGCTCGAGTTGTTTAGCAGTTGTGATGGAGATTCGTATTCGGTTTTGTATGAATTGGGGTCTTGAAGCTCGCTAGTTCGGAGGGGTTTTGAGGGCAGATAGGTCCGGCGAGTGGGCTGACGTGGCCACCGTGGAGAGCTCACGTGGAGGCAGACGGAAGGGCAAACTCCGATGGTCCTCAAGCGCAGCGTGCTGGTGGCAAAGCCCAATCCTAGATGGACGAGAATGGGTTTCTGCGATTTCCAGGTTGGAGAAGACGATGAGGGTGAAGGAGTACCAACGAACACAGAAGAAAGGTTTTAAATTTTTTTCCTATTATTTATTTTATGCAATTAGATAAATATGTAAGTGTAATTGATTTTAAATATATAAATGTCATGGAATTTTAAAAATAGAAATAGCAAAATATGATTTTCAAAAATGAAATTGCTATGTAAATTAGAAATGTGATCTTTATATAATCGCATTGTTTAAATTTCATTGTTTTAAAAATATAAAAATACGATTGTTTTTGGAAAAGGTATGTTGTTTTAAAAATATAAATAACATTGTTTTAAAAATTATATAAAAAGCATTGTTAAAATCTGAAATTCATATATGTAGAAATTATAAAAATCTAAGCTTTGATACATAAAAGAAAATATAAAAATCCTTGTTTATAAAATATAATTAGAATTGTTTTGAATATAGAAATATGATTTTTAAAAGTAAATTGCTTTGAAAATATATACATACATCGTTTAAAAAAATAATATACGCATTGTTTTTAAAATAAAATAGCTATAGTATAAAAATATGATTTTTATATGTGTGAAGTGGCGATAAAAATACGATTTTTATATATGTATGTTAATAAAAAAAATATGATTTTTATGTTGAAAGCGAGATTATAAAAATGAGATCTTTTTATATATGTGGTGATATAAAAATATGATTTTTATGTATAAAGGTTTGAAGTAAAAATATGAATTTTATTATATATGAAGCGAAATAAAAATTCGATCTTTATGTAAGAAGTAGAAATATAAAAATATAATTTTTATATAGAAAGAAGTGTTGTAAATATATGAAATAGAAATTAAAATATGATTTTTATTTATTGGAATGAAGCAATAAAAACATATGGTTTTTATATACGAAATGCCATTGTAAAAATGTGATTTTTAATGTGAACAGCGGGAAAAGATAGTGATGGTATCGATGGAAATCAAAACGGAATCCATACCGTTCAGAAATAGAGAATGGAGGAGTGGAACCAAAAGGTGAGAACTTCTCACTTTTATTTTATTTTCTAGTTAAAATACATACTAGGATGCAGACGGTGCTTAGCAGCACCCGACACCCGTCGTCCACAGACCATGGACGACTTGGTTGTTTGTTTGTTTGATTATGTTGTGAAAATTGATTGTGTGATGTGGAATGGAAATAAATATTTTATATTTAAAAATATAATGTTTAACGTATGTTTGAATAAAATAAATATTTATAAACAAATCGGACGATTTGTTTATGTACACACATTTGACTGATATTGATTGGGACGATAAATTTACACATCGTCCAACTGCACAAATAAAATCTGTGTTTGTTGTTTGAAAATCCCACATGGGTATTGGGATGATATATGACTTACACTAGTCCCAATAACTAGTTGTATGACGATCGATAGATTGACAGGCTGTTATAAACATTAAATATTTATATTTAATGCGTATGCAGTGTAGAATGCACTCAGGATGATGGTTGAATGTGTTTGATTGATGTTGTGTACATGAGTTGTATGAAACCCATATAATCACATTATATGGTAATTGACTGTGTCTGATTCCAGTTCTGAAGAATAAATATTTTAAAATAGTGAATATTTTAAAATAATGAATATTTAAAATAATGTTCAGTAAAAGATCAAAATCTGATCTTGTTGTCCGATTTGGGATGGACATGAAAATATTTAGATATATGATGCCATGTTGGTTAGAATAACGCCATTTTGACGTGAACGATATTTATATCGATTTTATTCATTTTTATATGAATATCGAAAAGGAATTGATTTCAAAATCTAATGTTTTGAAAATACTATCATTTATATATCGATGATATTCCATATTCAATTTTAATTAGAAATTGAATATGTAAAGACACGTAAATCCCCGCCCTTTGGATCGACCATAAACCACACAAGTTTGACCCAAAAGTTGGAAATCCACGAATACTTTAACTTTGGGCATACAACACATCAGAACAAATAACAGAAGACTTTTATAAACATCATAATAATGTTACATCAGAGTACATAATATCAGAGTACATCGAATTATATTACAGCGGAAGATTAAATTACAACAAATTTAAAATACAATGCAACAGAGTTAAACATGATATACTAAGTGGAGTCTGAACAGCCAAATAGAAATAATAGGATCCATCTTTAGCTTCATAGCTATCCAGAATGAGTCTGCTAAAACTTGAATACAAGGCTGCCCGTGTGGAAAAGAGGGCACCCAAGTTTGCAAAGTGAAACAAACTATGAGTCAGTCATGGGACTGGTATGAGAAACCTTATTTAACCTACTTGATAATAAGGCTAATCACAGGACCACGCCGCTAACGCGGAACAGGTTTACTCCATTGGATTGTCAGTTCATAAGTAAAGTAAATCATTAAATAACGCAATGCTTTTTAGAAAAATGAAACCATTATAAGGCTCAAGTCCCATCACACAATGCAACGCAAACCGGAGGATAGAGTTTTACCTTATAATGGTCAAAAATGCTTGATACGATAAAATGGAGTTGATATATTATTAGTGTGTATATGTTTTAAAAACATTTCAATCATAATATCAATCATAGACGACATAGCTACCATATACTATGTCGCCGTACTAGTAATACAATCAAAACCGCATGGGTCGTATTGGAAGTTGGATTTCCATCATGAACCAAGGCAAAAGATAGTCCTTACCGAATTCGAGACAATCTAGCTGTAATGACCCGCATTGGCAGGGGTATTATGATTTATTTATTTAATTGTGTAAATGGTAGGTTTAAAGAATTAAAAAGGTCGTGGAATAAAATATTGATGAATATTTTAAATAAAATAATAAATTTAATAATATATTCAATTCTGAAATAATCAGAAGTGGCTGAAATGACGATTTGGTGTGAACCGGATCATCTGTGATATTTAATTCATCTTGGAATTGGATTTGAATAATGAACATATTCAATCGTCGACAGTTGAACGTATAGTTTATAATATAATTATAATCGAGCTCGAAATGGCGCTGCAGTTCGCTAATTGGCGATTCGAACTTCAACTGGATGTACAGGATTCGTTTTAAATCGGATTTCTGTGAAACAAGAAACGTGTGGAGCTGGTGGAGTATATCTTTCTAGTGGAAGAGAAAAATCGGGATTTCGTCGTGTAGATTTTGATGTAGGTCCAAATCAAATTTTAGAAAAGTCGCTGTGGAATTCCTTTATAATTTATAAAGGGATTATTTATATTTTTAAAAGGGATTTCAATATAAATCAAATATCGGGTTGACCCAGAAGTGAATATCGAGTTGTAAATACATACAGGAATATTCTAGAGCTGTGTGGTATGCCACTGTGAATATAGACGATAATATTTATTTTTAAATATTAAATTAATTATATTTAAATATATTTATATATTTAAATAGGCTATTTAGAGCTTTAAAAATAGCCACTTTTGCAAACGAAGTCGGAATTCGACGAAACTAATTTTGTTGGATCTGCAATGTCAAATTATTGTTAGATTCCAAGTTCCGTGATTTTTAGAGGCAGTATGTGGTCGTACGGATTTTTAGAGTGGGAAACAGTCAGTATTTTGACAGTTAAAAATACGCTGTGTGAGCATACAGAGTCGGAATTCGATGAAACCAGTTTCGTTGGGACCGTAATGTCGAACTCTAGCAGTAGGTCCAGTTTCGTGATTTTTGGGTATCATAGGTGATCACACGAATTTTAAAAGGGCAAAACCAGATATAAAAAAGGTTAAAAGAAAAATATCTAGATATTTACAAACACTATAAATACCACTACTTCCTTCCTTAACCTAATTTCAGTTCACTTTTGGTCAACACTTTTATTCCGCCGTGTTTATTTGTTCACAGCAAAAGTAGATCTCTTTGAAAATAAAATAAAAAAACAAATCACTTAAAATCCTCTAAAATCATAATACGTGTATACTTGAGTTCACTAAGTAAATCTCTTGATATCAGTACCACTATGGAGACATACGATTCATCTTCGGTGGAGTTCGACGTTAGCAGCGAGGAGTTAGGGTTCAATTTTTGGTTGGTGTGGTGATCGGTTTGCAATTGGGAGGTTTGTTTGGGGTTTCTTGTGGAATGCCGCACCTGTTGGCAACAACTGGTGAAGTTCGGTTCCATTTCATGTCGTTGGGTCTGTAGAGAACCATGACGTCGCGGCGAGAAAAGGAAGTTGGAGTGGAGAATACTGGTATGGTTGGGAAGCACATCGAACGAGATGAATTGTGATGAGTGTATTCTGAAGTTTAAGAGTATGGTGGAAGTGCGAATTGGGGTTAAAGGATTCGAAATGTCAGTGTATTCGGTTCCTGGGAGTCAAGATGAATTGGGGAAGAAAGGATTGGGTGTGGGCTGGTAACGTGGAGGGTGTTGGGCCTTATGATTTGTGTGAGCCCAAGTTTTAATTAAAGCTTTAGTTTTAATTTAAATTATAATAGTCGTGAACTTGTAAAATCAATAACAATCTTGTACGATATCAGAATCAGACGAAATCAGATCCGTTAGAATTGTATGGGCGAGCGCTACACACTGGAACTGACTGGAAGTGGATTAGAGCTCGTCTGAATTTATGGTGAAATAAATTGTTTGATTCAGATCAAATAAACAGTTTATCGTTCTTTAACGATGAACTGCCAAAGTGAGTAAATCTCACTAACTCTGAACAGTTTATAATTTCATGTTGTATTTTTAGAACTGTTAGATATTGGTTGATGACTGTATGTTGACTATTTGATTGAACTACTAGTCAGTTAGTTAAATTTTCTATATTTGATTCTGTTTAACAGAATATATCATATAGAACTGAAAAGTGATGTTATCTATATTGTTTAACATCTGTGATGCAGGGAGACAGGTTGGAGGAATCCGACTGGATTCCTCAACATTTATTTTACTGTTTTCATATATTGTGATATATGATGTGTTATAAAATCTGTTATGGATTATGGGTGTTGGAATGATGTTGATCATTTTTATTCGATATTTTAAATATCATAAAAGACCCTGGGATGTAAAAAGAAGTATTTCAATGTATATTGAAATAAAGGAATTTTATAAAATCACAGGATTTTATAAAAGGAAATATTTATAAAACGAACACGGTTTTATAAAAGGGATATTTATTTAGAAAATAAATAGAATTGAAAAAGGAGAATATTTATTTAGAAAATAAATAGAAGTTATAAATAGGAAATATTTGTAACGGTAAATAGAAGTTATAAATAGGAAATATTTGTAACGGTAAATAGAAGTTATAAATAGGAAATATTTGTAACGGTAAATAGAAGTTATAAATAGGAAATATTTGTAACGGTAAATAGAAGTTATAAATAGGATATATTTGTAACGGTAAGTAAACGTTATAAAAAGGAAATAGTTGTAACGGAAAACGTAGTTTATAAAAAGAAGTTAATCGATGTTAGTTAATCGATTAGAGAATAAAGTTAAAAAGAAGTTAATCGATGTCAGTTAATCGATTAGAGAATAAAGTTAAAAAGAAGTTAATCGATGTTAGTTAATCGATTAGTGATAAAGTTAAAAAGAAGTTAATCGATGTTAGTTAATCGATTAGTGTTAAAGCGAATGAGTTAATCGAATATAGTTATTCGAATTTAAGCAAAAGAGTTAATCGAATATAGTTATTCGAATTAAAGCAATAGAGTTAATCGAATATAGTTATTCGAATAGAAGCAAATGAGTTAATCGAATATAGTTTATTCGAAGAAAGTAAAAGGAGTCATCGAATATAGTTATTCGAAAGGAGTTAAGTGAAATGGGTAAATCAATAGCATTAGTCGAATAGAGTTAATCCAATAGTGTTAGTCCAATAGAGTTAATTGATAAGGGTTAATCGAATAGAGTTAAGTGAAAAGAGTCAATCGAATATAGCTATTCGAAGAGGGGTAAGTAAGGAAGTTTATTAAGGAATATAAAGTGAACTTTGCCTATTTCAAAGTTAGAAATGTTGTTCAGTTAAGGTCTGAGAGGTAGTTCTACCCCAACTTGATTGGCTTCATTTTTAACTAAGGGATAGTTAAGGTTCGGCAGTAAAGGAAATGGTTTGAGTTGGCATCGCGATGGTTTGTTTAAACATCTGTCTAAGTCCAATGAAGAAGCTTTGGAAATGTTTTCCAAATAAGAAACCAGAAATGTTTTCTAATGAAGAAAACAAGAAATGGAAATGTTTTCCATTGTTAATAACGTATATTTTCCAAATCTAGGAAATAAGAAATATTGAATATAGGGAAACAGGAGATAAGTAAAATTAATGAATTAAAGAGATAAATGTTGATTAATGTTTGATCGATATAAATTTCCATTTAGAAATAATATCATTGTTTGCACACCTATTTTTATTCGATAGTTAAATCACAGACTATCGAAGTTTTGACCATTTTAACGTTGTTAATATGGGGAGACCGGTTGGATTATTATCCAAAGAACCACTCTGTATTGGCATAAGCGTTGCGAATCATATATGCCAAAGATAATTGAAGACGGAGTTATGCAAGGGCTATCCTGTTTACAGAATAGTGCCTTCGGTTCATCCTGTTCCTGGGTGACTTGTATGGACGGATGTTTGACAGAGTATGTCCAGACGATCACGTATATTGATTTCTCCAATCGTACCAAGAGTGGAAGCGGAGAAGGAAACTTCTTTAGCTAACATATAATGTATGGTTGAGGACGTCGATCGGTGATTTGATGGATGTGACGATGTGACATTCGAAGTGGATCTGATGTGATGATAAAGCGTAGCTTCTAGCCTCATCATCCGGTAAATGACAGAAATCGGGCAGGCAGCATGGCTAAGTCGGTCGCACCGAAGTAGGGTGTATAATCACCTGATCTAGAGTTTCATTTACTTCTAAAAATCTATTGTTGATGCTGTCCCATTCGGGAAACGGTTGCTGATCCCAACTGTTGGTGATATACATTCGATACACTCAAGCGAAATGAGTGGTCGGTCATGTGTGGCCGGGTTGCAAGATGTTCTTGTTGAACCCAGTGTATTCCTCTCTAGAGGTACACGAGCGAAAGGTGGATCCATACCTTGTCATAGTTGGAAATCCATTACCCAATACGTGCTTGCGGTTTTGATTGTATACTATATATGTAGAACGTGAGATGAAAGCGTTTCTGCTAGATGATTATATATATACTGTGGCTGATAGACATTATTATAATATCAAAAGGTTTTGATATAAAGATATTTGGATTCTCATAAGGGAAAAACCCGTTCCGTTATGCGGCGTGGTCTTATGAGATATCATTTACTTGTTCAACTGTTTTTAAAACTGTTTTACTCATACCAGTCCCATGACTGACCCGGAGTTTACTTTGTTGTTTTCCCTAAACTCTTGGGTGCCTAAATTTGTACGGGCAGTCAAGTAGTCGGGATTTACAGATATACTGGAAGAGCTGGAGCAGGAGGCTTCAGGATCATATAGCTATAGTTATTTCCGCTGTGTTGTAAGTGATGTACTCTGATAATGTTATTATATACATATAAATCTTTTATTTCCAAGATATGTTATCTGTTATATGTTATTCGTTCCGCTGTGAGATTCGTGTTACTCTGATGTTGTGTTCTTCTTCTTCTTCTATTCCAAGTTTCTATCTTATCTTTTCTCACCCTCTAATTTCTTTCACTAACTACCAGGATTTTTCGGTGGTTTGGTTATCGACATCGTGCTTATGTCGATAACCAAAGTCGCTCAAAATCCGGGTCGTTACAGTTGGTATCAGAGCTTAAGTTAAGAATTACTTGGCTCTGTGGCGTGACTCGGTAGAGATAGGGTTAGCAATACCCTAGATTGAGTTTGAGTGTATATATACGAGTGAACGTATTTGTTATTGATATAAAAATTTGTTTTATATTGTGGAGATCCATTGGTTGAGTTGTTTGTGAATTCTGGTCGATCAGTTTGATCCACTGTATCGGTAGGAGTTACTAAACACTTGAATACGATGAACCGTCATGGTATGTTTTGAAAGAGGGTAAACGAAATAGTTTACCCAACGTATATTTTGAATATATTGGATATATTGGTTGTTATTATAATCGAGTAAGATTATAAATTAAATGGTTATGTAAATAACCAATCAGAATTCATATAAGTGAAATACGTGAAATCAGATGAGTTAAATCTGAGATTTTAAGCCAGAAATTGAAGTTAAAACTCTGGAGAACTGGATAAGTGTTTGTAAATGAAATTGGGTTAAAAATAAGGAAAATTTAAGATCCTGGGAGATTTTAAATTGTTTTGCAAGCAGTGTGAATTATATTTCAAAGTGGAAATGTTTAAAAATGGTTTTATAGTATTGAACTCGCTTCGATCGCTGGATAATAGACTCTGATGATGACAGCTGCATCATCAGTATTCATTTTCGAGTTGTAAGTGACGAATTACTACCAAAGATACTGTTTTGAAATTGTTTTGGGAAAGACAAGTTGTATTGAATTTCAAAATGGGATTTCAAATATAGAATTTGAATTTTTAAATAGATTTGAAATATTAACTTGTTTAAAAGAAATAAAACGAGAAGTTCCTTTATAAACGAAGTTTATAAATAGTTCTTTTATAAACGAAGTTTATAAATGAAGTGAAAAGAATTATCATTGGATAATTCAGAAATAGAAAAAAAAAATACAAGTGTGAAATGGAAAGGGAAATCTATTTTCCAAAGGTAGTAATATCGATTTCAAAAGGAATTGAAATCGAGACTTATGTAAAGAATGAATAAAGAAAGTTTGAAAAGGAATTTGAAGAAAGGAAGTTCAAACATAGAAATTGAATATAGAAATTCAAAGGGAGTTTGAATATATGAAATTCAATGGAAGTGAAATGAAATTTGAATAAAGAAGATTCAAATAGAATTGAAATTGAAATTTGAAAATAGAAAATTCAAAGGGAATTGAAATGTAATAAAGAGAATTCAAATAGATTTGAATTTAGAAATTTCAAATGGAGTTTGAAAATAGATTTGAATAACAAAATTCAAGTATGGAATTTGAATAAGAAAATTGAAATGAAATTCAAATATAGAATTTGAATAAGAGAATCGAAATGGAATTTGAATATAGGAAATTCAAATAAAATTGAAATGGAATTCAATTAGTTGATAAACAAGTTAAAATATATTTGAACATGTTATACTCAAATATGAAGGTGAAATGGGCAAACCAGTAATTTGAAAATCACTGGACGAAGTAAGTTAAAATGATTGGATTGAGTTGGAATGAATTAGAAATGTATAAATATATATGAGATAGGTATGGATAAAGTATGAAGAGTTATAAATGGAATGCTCGACGAAAGGTATGTATTTAATTCATATATGAGATTTTATGCGCCGTATCGGCTAGCCGCTTGGCATTTTGTTTTTCTGTTGGATGGATAAGGGCCATGGGAGGCTATTTGAAATATCCCGATGCTCCCAATACAAAGGAGGTTATGGCAAATTTTTCCGGAAATTTAAGGAGTTAGAATATTTTTTTTTTAGAAAATTTGATAGTTAGAAATCAACGTATCGATATATATATATAAGTCGATGAGAAAACGAACTTAGAAATAGAATAGCAAAATCAAAAAGGAAGACTAAGAATAAATTCTAGTAAGAATAGAAAGAGAAAGTGTAGACGTGTTTAAAAGTGAATAAGTAGTTGTATTGTATTGATTATTCGAATAAGTAATCATATCTGTTTTGATGTTATAAATGTTATTCAGTCAAGGTCTGAGAGGTAGTTATACCCCAACTTGATTGATTTCATTATTAACCAATAAATAGTAAGATTTCAGGCTCGAAGATCAATGTTGAATAAGAGTTAGTTGAATATAGTATTTGGGTTGTCGTAACGATGTTTTACACAACATCCATTGTAACCCAAATAAGTGTAAGCTTGGAAATATAATAAAGAATATTTCCTAAGTATGGAAATAAACGAGATCGGAAAAGAGATAAGTAATTGGAATATTTTCCAATTATAAATAGCATGTATTTTCTAAAAGTTTAGAAAATAAAGGAAGACGATATTCGGAAATGTTCTCTAAATAACATAAAGGGCCAATATGGTTATTGAAAATATTTGGTTAACAAATATTGATAAAGAGATAGAGAAGTGATTTAACTAATGGAATATTGATTATGGGCTCAGTTGAATTTCAAAAAGGAAAATTTGATTTTTGAAAAGAGTAAACTGTTTAAAAACTCCCATGGAAAGACTGTTTGAATTAAAAAAACAAATTTAACAGAAATTTGTGAAAGAAAATTTGAATTAAAGTAAAGCCAGTAAAGTGGTAACTGAATTTTGAATTAGAATGATATTAAGACAAATGGGATTGTGATATTCGAATTTGAAGTGAAATTTGGTAACCAAGTTAAGAGTTTGAAATCGAGAATCAAACTCGAGTTTGAAAAGATATTTGGTGGACATAACGCGAATGTTTGTGTTAGAGATAAAAGTTATTGCAGAATTTGATTGGGGATAACATTAGTATATGCTGAGTTGATAGCATATGGAAGTGATGGGGTTGATATGCCCGACAAAAAGTACAAGTTTATATTCCTATTGGATATAAGATTTATGAGCCGAATTGGCAAGCCGCTTGGCTGTTTGATTTTCTTTTGGGTTGTAGATGGCCCAGAGAGGCGAGTTGGAGTTTGACCGATTGACCAGTACAAAGGAGGTGCTGGCGAAATTTTTCGAAGAGTTAAGGCGTTAGAAAATTTTCAGGATTTTTGGAAATTTTCGTTGATAAGAATTAATTAATAATTTAATCGAAATTAAATTGGTTCAGTTGAGACTGAAGTTAAGAAGTGAACAAATATGTTCTAACCAGTCGATAGGGTCGTCCTCTACCTTTTAGCAATTTCGAGGACGAAATTATTTTAAGTGGGGAAGAATGTAATGACCCGCATTGGCAGGGGTATTATGATTTATTTATTTAATTGTGTAAATGGTAGGTTTAAAGAATTAAAAAGGTCGTGGAATAAAATATTGATGAATATTTTAAATAAAATAATAAATTTAATAATATATTCAATTCTGAAATAATCAGAAGTGGCTGAAATGACGATTTGGTGTGAACCGGATCATCTGTGATATTTAATTCATCTTGGAATTGGATTTGAATAATGAACATATTCAATCGTCGACAGTTGAACGTATAGTTTATAATATAATTATAATCGAGCTCGAAATGGCGCTGCAGTTCGCTAATTGGCGATTCGAACTTCAACTGGATGTACAGGATTCGTTTTAAATCGGATTTCTGTGAAACAAGAAACGTGTGGAGCTGGTGGAGTATATCTTTCTAGTGGAAGAGAAAAATCGGGATTTCGTCGTGTAGATTTTGATGTATGTCCAAATCAAATTTTAGAAAAGTCGCTGTGGAATTCCTTTATAATTTATAAAGGGATTATTTATATTTTTAAAAGGGATTTCAATATAAATCAAATATCGGGTTGACCCAGAAGTGAATATCGAGTTGTAAATACATACAGGAATATTCTAGAGCTGTGTGGTATGCCACTGTGAATATAGACGATAATATTTATTTTTAAATATTAAATTAATTATATTTAAATATATTTATATATTTAAATAGGCTATTTAGAGCTTTAAAAATAGCCACTTTTGCAAACGAAGTCGGAATTCGACGAAACTAATTTTGTTGGATCTGCAATGTCAAATTATTGTTAGATTCCAAGTTCCGTGATTTTTAGAGGCAGTATGTGGTCGTACGGATTTTTAGAGTGGGAAACAGTCAGTATTTTGACAGTTAAAAATACGCTGTGTGAGCATACAGAGTCGGAATTCGACAAAACCAGTTTCGTTGGGACCGTAATGTCGAACTCTAGCAGTAGGTCCAGTTTCGTGATTTTTGGGTATCATAGGTGATCACACGAATTTTAAAAGGGCAAAAACAGATATAAAAAAGGTTAAAAGAAAAATATCTAGATATTTACAAACACTATAAATACCACTACTTCCTTCCTTAACCTAATTTCAGTTCACTTTTGGTCAACACTTTTATTCCGCCGTGTTTATTTGTTCACAGCAAAAGTAGATCTCTTTGAAAATAAAATAAAAAAACAAATCACTTAAAATCCTCTAAAATCATAATACGTGTATACTTGAGTTCACTAAGTAAATCTCTTGATATCAGTACCACTATGGAGACATACGATTCATCTTCGGTGGAGTTCGACGTTAGCAGCGAGGAGTTAGGGTTCGATTTTTGGTTGGTGTGGTGATCGGTTTGCAATTGGGAGGTTTGTTTGGGGTTTCTTGTGGAATGCCGCACCTGTTGGCAACAACTGGTGAAGTTCGGTTCCATTTCATGTCATTGGGTCTGTAGAGAACCATGACGTCGCGGCGAGAAAAGGAAGTTGGAGTGGAGAATACTGGTATGGTTGGGAAGCACATCGAACGAGATGAATTGTGATGAGTGTATTCTGAAGTTTAAGAGTATGGTGGAAGTGCGAATTGGGGTTAAAGGATTCGAAATGTCAGTGTATTCGGTTCCTGGGAGTCAAGATGAATTGGGGAAGAAAGGATTGGGTGTGGGCTGGTAACGTGGAGGGTGTTGGGCCTTATGATTTGTGTGAGCCCAAGTTTTAATTAAAGCTTTAGTTTTAATTTAAATTATAATAGTCGTGAACTTGTAAAATCAATAACAATCTTGTACGATATCAGAATCAGACGAAATCAGATCCGTTAGAATTGTATGGGCGAGCGCTACACACTGGAACTGACTGGAAGTGGATTAGAGCTCGTCTGAATTTATGGTGAAATAAATTGTTTGATTCAGATCAAATAAACAGTTTATCGTTCTTTAACGATGAACTGCCAAAGTGAGTAAATCTCACTAACTCTGAACAGTTTATAATTTCATGTTGTATTTTTAGAACTGTTAGATATTGGTTGATTGACTGTATGTTGACTATTTGATTGAACTACTAGTCAGTTAGTTAAATTTTCTATATTTGATTCTATTTAACAGAATATATCATATAGAACTGAAAAGTGATGTTATCTATATTGTTTAACATCTGTGATGCAAGGAGACAGGTTGGAGGAATCCGACTGGATTCCTCAACATTTATTTTACTGTTTTCATATATTGTGATATATGATGTGTTATAAAATCTGTTATGGATTATGGGTGTTGGAATGATGTTGATCATTTTTATTCGATATTTTAAATATCATAAAAGACCCTGGGATGTAAAAAGAAGTATTTCAATGTATATTGAAATAAAGGAATTTTATAAAATCACAGGATTTTATAAAAGGAAATATTTATAAAACGAACACGGTTTTATAAAAGGGATATTTATTTAGAAAATAAATAGAATTGAAAAAGGAGAATATTTATTTAGAAAATAAATAGAAGTTATAAATAGGAAATATTTGTAACGGTAAATAGAAGTTATAAATAGGAAATATTTGTAACGGTAAATAGAAGTTATAAATAGGAAATATTTGTAACGGTAAATAGAAGTTATAAATAGGAAATATTTGTAACGGTAAATAGAAGTTATAAATAGGATATATTTGTAACGGTAAGTAAACGTTATAAAAAGGAAATAGTTGTAACGGAAAACGTAGTTTATAAAAAGAAGTTAATCGATGTTAGTTAATCGATTAGAGAATAAAGTTAAAAAGAAGTTAATCGATGTTAGTTAATCGATTAGAGAATAAAGTTAAAAAGAAGTTAATCGATGTCAGTTAATCGATTAGAGAATAAAGTTAAAAAGAAGTTAATCGATGTTAGTTAATCGATTAGTGATAAAGTTAAAAAGAAGTTAATCGATGTTAGTTAATCGATTAGTGTTAAAGCGAATGAGTTAATCGAATATAGTTATTCGAATTTAAGCAAAAGAGTTAATCGAATATAGTTATTCGAATTAAAGCAATAGAGTTAATCGAATATAGTTATTCGAATAGAAGCAAATGAGTTAATCGAATATAGTTTATTCGAAGAAAGTAAAAGGAGTCATCGAATATAGTTATTCGAAAGGAGTTAAGTGAAATGGGTAAATCAATAGCATTAGTCGAATAGAGTTAATCCAATAGTGTTAGTCCAATAGAGTTAATTGATAAGGGTTAATCGAATAGAGTTAAGTGAAAAGAGTCAATCGAATATAGCTATTCGAAGAGGGGTAAGTAAGGAAGTTTATTAAGGAATATAAAGTGAACTTTGCCTATTTCAAAGTTAGAAATGTTGTTCAGTTAAGGTCTGAGAGGTAGTTCTACCCCAACTTGATTGGCTTCATTTTTAACTAAGGGATAGTTAAGGTTCGGCAGTAAAGGAAATGGTTTGAGTTGGCATCGCGATGGTTTGTTTAAACATCTGTCTAAGTCCAATGAAGAAGCTTTGGAAATGTTTTCCAAATAAGAAACCAGAAATGTTTTCTAATGAAGAAAACAAGAAATTGAAATGTTTTCCATTGTTAATAACGTATATTTTCCAAATCTAGGAAATAAGAAATATTGAATATAGGGAAACAGGAGATAAGTAAAATTAATGAATTAAAGAGATAAATGTTGATTAATGTTTGATCGATATAAATTTCCATTTAGAAATAATATCATTGTTTGCACACCTATTTTTATTCGATAGTTAAATCACAGACTATCGAAGTTTTGACCATTTTAACGTTGTTAATATGGGGAGACCGGTTGGATTATTATCCAAAGAACCACTCTGTATTGGCATAAGCGTTGCGAATCATATATGCCAAAGATAATTGAAGACGGAGTTATGCAAGGGCTATCCTGTTTACAGAATAGTGCCTTCGGTTCATCCTGTTCCTGGGTGACTTGTATGGACGGATGTCTGACAGAGTATGTCCAGACGATCACGTATATTGATTTCTCCAATCGTACCAAGAGTGGAAGCGGAGAAGGAAACTTCTTTAGCTAACATATAATGTATGGTTGAGGACGTCGATCGGTGATTTGATGGATGTGACGATGTGACATTCGAAGTGGATCTGATGTGATGATAAAGCGTAGCTTCTAGCCTCATCATCCGGTAAATGACAGAAATCGGGCAGGCAGCATGGCTAAGTCGGTCGCACCGAAGTAGGGTGTATAATCACCTGATCTAGAGTTTCATTTACTTCTAAAAATCTATTGTTGATGCTGTCCCATTCGGGAAACGGTTGCTGATCCCAACTGTTGGTGATATACATTCGATACACTCAAGCGAAATGAGTGGTCGGTCATGTGTGGCCGGGTTGCAAGATGTTCTTGTTGAACCCAGTGTATTCCTCTCTAGAGGTACACGAGCGAAAGGTGGATCCATACCTTGTCATAGTTGGAAATCCATTACCCAATACGTGCTTGCGGTTTTGATTGTATACTATATATGTAGAACGTGAGATGAAAGCGTTTCTGCTAGATGATTATATATATACTGTGGCTGATAGACATTATTATAATATCAAAAGGTTTTGATATAAAGATATTTGGATTCTCATAAGGGAAAAACCCGTTCCGTTATGCGGCGTGGTCTTATGAGATATCATTTACTTGTTCAACTGTTTTTAAAACTGTTTTACTCATACCAGTCCCATGACTGACCCGGAGTTTACTTTGTTGTTTTCCCTAAACTCTTGGGTGCCTAAATTTGTACGGGCAGTCAAGTAGTCGAGATTTACAGATATACTGGAAGAGCTGGAGCAGGAGGCTTCAGGATCATATAGCTATAGTTATTTCCGCTGTGTTGTAAGTGATGTACTCTGATAATGTTATTATATACATATAAATCTTTTATTTCCAAGATATGTTATCTGTTATATGTTATTCGTTCCGCTGTGAGATTCGTGTTACTCTGATGTTGTGTTCTTCTTCTTCTTCTATTCCAAGTTTCTATCTTATCTTTTCTCACCCTCTAATTTCTTTCACTAACTACCAGGATTTTTCGGTGGTTTGGTTATCGACATCGTGCTTATGTCGATAACTAAAGTCGCTCAAAATCCGGGTCGTTACACTAGCCCATGTCTCTGGAACAGAACGCATCGTCCCTTGGATCTTAAGGGCCGGTCCACCAAAGTGCAATGGTTGGATTGGTAATGCCTGAACAATACGTTTTCCAGCCCTATGGGGCGTAAATAGAGCCACTAGGCACTCAAATAACCAAGGCGCCTCATTCCATCATCCACATAAGTAAAAATGTCAGGCCTTGTAAAAACCATGACACCACTCCAAGCTAGAAAGAAACGTATGTCCCCTCTGCAGTCCTTACTCCCGTTTCTGGTTCATACCGGGGTGTGAGGCTCGCGACGTAACTCTATACAAAGCTATGCTAATTAAAGCTGTGCTTTGATCATCAACCACAAGGCTCTTCTTTTCAACAAAAGCCTTGATCCATGCATCTTGGCATGCCACATTGTCAATCCATACTATACCATTGACTTCTGCCAATATGTAACCTCTAAGCTCGTACGTCTTAGAGAAGGGTGATAAACACCAAACAGATATATATTTAGCAGAGATCAACGGATACAGTATAAAGGAATAAAACGTCAGACATACAATCCATTTACAAGTCCATTCTGGGTCTGAACGAAACCGGAGGCACCTTATACCTCGCATATCCGAACAATCAACAATACGTCCGGACATCTACTACTGGAACCTTCTCAACGTAGCAACTCTAATCAAAGGCATCATTAGTCCTCATCCATTCGATGTGAAGATCGCCGGTCTTCAACCACCGTCTTCATCTTCGACTCTTGATCGTCGTAGTAATTATTCAGAATGGGTTAAACCCGAACTTTCCGAATAACTCGCATATTTTAAAATAAAAATCAAGTGCTATAAAACACATCATACCCTACATTCCAACTCAGAATATTCTTTTAATAAAATATTCATATTATAGGGTAAAGATTCCCATTAATTTTATCAAAGATAAATTCTTTGATTTATTCTTTTAATCCTTTCATTATCTCATTCATTTCAATCTAATTAGGAATTCATTAAAACTCAAGTCTGTTTTAATATCCAAAATAATTCCTTTATGATTATTCAAATTTAAGAAATAAATCTTATCTTTAACCGGGTTAAAGAACCAATGTCATTTAAAACACAGTCCACGATAAACCCAAGATCATCTTTCATAAAATATTAAATCGGAAAACTTTACTTTGGAGAATTTCCAATTAAATCTTAATAAAAGATTTATAATTTCCAAATTATACTTTCACTGTTAATTGAGTTAAAGAACAAATGTCGTTAAAAACACAGTTCACAATAAACTCAACTCGCATTTCCTTTTATTCCAATTATTAAATATAATTGAAAACTCTAATAATCTTAATTAAAAATTTATTCTTTTATTCAATTCTAATTAAATATTAATTAATTAGAAAACTTAACCAAATCTTAATTAAAATATTTATTCCTTTCATACGGGGTATAAGAACAGTGTTATTTAAGACACCATTCACGACAAACCCAAAATCTAATTTATTCTATTTAATTCCAATTAAATATTATTTAAATGGAAAACTTCATTAAATCTTGATTTTAAGATTTATTCTAGTTCATAACTAGTTTAATTCGATAAAATGTATTTTTATCCTTTTAAATATGAAAATTTTCACCCAAACTCCTTTCAAATCATTTATTATGATTTTACATAATTTTCCCATATTTTTAATAATTTTATTATCGCTCGTACAGTCGGTTTCCAATAACGGCCACCAAACTGCACTTACAGCGACCTTTTCTAAAATTGATTTGGACATAATTCCAAATCCAACTGTTAGATTTCAAAACTCTTATACTCATTGGAAAGCTCGTTTAGATACGAACCCAACGGTTCTGGTTTTAGAAGAATCTGACAGTCGGATCTTCCGTTATGCCAATTTGAAGGTAATGGTTGAAATTTGTGAACGGTCGATGCGCGACGCATTCTATTCAGGCCATTAAATAAATATATAATATATATATCATTGATTTCTATTTAAATCGTTTTATAAAAATTTTATAAACTCGTTTTACAACGATTTTAACTTCATTTTCAATTTTAAATAATAATTGTATATTCTATTTCTTTATTATATTAAAATAATAATATTTCCAAAATATTATATTTCGAAATCACTTCCCTTTTATATTCATTTTAAAATGAAATAAATTGATCGATAAACCCGTTCGGGTTAAAATGGCGTTTGCTACTTAATTCGGCTTCACATTTCTCTTCTTCACTAAATATTATTTAAAATATTCATTATTCTAAAATATTCTTTATTTTAAAAGATTCTTTATTTTAAAATATTCTTTATATTAAAAGATATTCTGAATCGGAATGCGGCTCAACCCATTACCATACAATTTCAGTTGTATGGATTTCATACATCGCATGTATATATATAACAATAATGATACACAATCACTAAGCAATCCATTCACAACCAGAGTGAAATTTATAATTGTGTGAGCGTTAAAATAAATAAATAACGCTCAACACAAATTGTCAATCCATCGATTGCATACAGTTAAATATTGGGACTAGTGTATGTCATCCCAACACCCGTGTGGGGTTTCCAAACAACATCAGTTCATCTAAATAAATTATTGGTTAATAAGTTTAACCAATTTTCATTGTTTACATTATAAATGAATATTTATAATTTACTTTCAACAAACCATACATTTAATGTAACATGGCATGGTCTATGACCTATTTATTTGACTAACATAAATGACATGTTTATTTAACATGGACATGATCTAAATATATGACCTTTTTAATGTAACACGACATTAATTTAAATATATGACATTTTTAAAATAAAATGACATAAATTACATTTTTAAATCTATGATAAATGACATAATTCTAATATATTAATATTTTTAATTTACATGACATTTTTAAATAAAATGATATTTCTAATATAATGGCATTTCTAATATGATGACATTCCTAATTCACTAACATATTGATAATTGTGAAAACCCGTAACTTCCCCGTAAAGGAAAGCGGCGGATAGTTCGAGAACAAGCCACAACAGAACGCATATAGAAGAACATTTCATTGTTATTACAACAATGCACCAGATTACAAGAATATACAGAGTATAAATGAATAAATATTACACAGAAATATCAGAGATTTAAATTACATTTAAATACATCGCAGCGGAAAATAATACAATACACAACTAGAAGTAGATATACGGATACAAAGCTTTCCGGATATCGTTCCAGCTGTAAACCAGGATCCTGTGAATATAAATCTGCAAAACCAAAACTACTAGCTGCCCGTGTCAAAATAAGGGCACCCAGAGTTTAGGTTAAAACAATAAACTCCAGGTCAGTCATGTGACTGGTGTGAGAACTAAAACAGTTATTAATCTTTATTTTTAAAGTTAGGTAAATCAAGGGACCACGCCGCATAACACGGAACGGGTTTCCTCCCAAGAACACCAGTGCTTAAAACAACAGCGCAGTGCTAATTAAAGAAAAATGAAGCTATTATAAGACCCAGGTCCCATCACACAATGCAACGCAGCCGAGGATAGGGTTTTCCCTTATAACAGCCAAAGAATGCTTGATACGTTTAAAACAAATCGTTTGATACTATTATAAGTGCATAGTGTATAAAACAACTTCAAATCATAAGTATTAATCATAGGCGGCATGGGTACCATATATCATGTCGCCATACTAGTTCTACAATTAAAACCGCAAATGTCGTATTTGAAAATTGGATTTCCGTCTATGAACCGAGGCAAAAGATAGTCCTCTATCGATTCGTGACTCTCTAGCCCGAGCCACAGGCAAGCGCGCAGGCAAGCCTTTAGATCGTCAGGGCCGGTCCACCGATGTGGATTATTATGCCTGAACACTACGTTTCCCCACCCTATGGGGTGTAAGTGAGCCAACTAAATGACTCCATCGGTTCGAGAACGACCGATCAATCCGAGGCGCCTCGCAACAGCAACAACCACTTAAGTCAAACTCGTCAGGGCGTGTAAAACCACTGACGCCACTTTTTAGCTAGAAAGAAACGCATGTCCTCCCTGATGTCCGTCTCCCGTTTTTGGTTCATACCGAGTGTGAAACACGCGAAATAACCGTTACACAAAGCTACGCCACAGAGGCCGTGATTTGATCATCACCACAAGACTTTGCTTTTCAACAGAAGCCTCGATCAATTGCCACTTAGGCATGCCACACAGGCAATTCACTCCATGCGTTTGATATCCATCAATATATAACCCCTGAGCTCGTACGTCTCAGAGAAGGGCGTTAAGCAAGAGAATAAATTCTCCGCCGCCAAGCAGATATATATTTAATAGAAATCAATCACACAGACTAAAATCCAATGTCAGACACACAGTCCATTTACAAGTCCGTTCTAGGTCTGAACGAAACCGGAGGCACCTAGTACCCCGCATATCCATCGATCTCCAAGTACGTCTGGACGATCACTAACTGTTTCCATCTTCTTGGGTGTACAGCCCAATCAAGATCATCAGTAATTACCCAAACGACGTGAAGACTTCTGGTCTTCGACCACCGTCTTCATCTTCGACTTATCGTCGTATTAGTTATTCAGAATGGGATAAACCCGGTCTTCCCGAATAACTCGCGTATATTTTAAATAAGTGTTACACAAACACAACATATGCCTCATTCCAATTCATTAGTCACTAACCATAAATTAATTAAGAGAATACTTCCCCAAATATTAACCCCGAAGGCCGAAACCAACATCAGATCAATATTCAGAAAACCATTCTGCTTGGCTAACCGACAGTTAGTTTCTAAATTTCACATTCATAGGGAAAGGTTCCCATTAATTTTATCCAAGATAAATTTCTTAAATTTATTCTTTATTCTATTTTTGAATCTCAATACAAACTAGTCGGGATTAGCGAACCTTACCGAAGTAATCATTTATTTTAATTTCCCCATCCCGACCTATTCATCCCATGAAGTAAAACTGGTAATACTTCATATCTAACACCACAGTGTTATCGGTAAATTCAATTACCATTTCACGTTCAAATCTAATTAAAGATTTAACTATCGCCTGGAGCAAAACTGGTGATACTCCATTCTCGATCTTTTCAATCTAATTAAAGATTCATTAAAACTCCACTTAGTTTTAATCGTTAACTGGGTTAAAGAATCAGTGTCATTTAAAACACCGTCCACGATAAACCCAAAATCACATTCATTAATTATCGGGTTAAAGAACGAGTGTTATTTAAAACACTGTCCACGATAAACCCAAAAATCAATATCGATTCAATTCCAATTAAATATCATTTAATTGGTACACTTTATTAAATCTAAATAAAAAATTTAATCATTTCTCAACTGGGTTCAAGAACAGTGTTAGTGAAGACACCATTCACGACAAACCCAAATCACATTTGATATTCAATATAAGGCTCTGAATAGAAAATATATCGGCTTATATTCAATATCAAATTCTACGATTAACAAATGTCGTATTGGAAACAACGATATAAATATATATCTTTCAAATTTCCATAACAACACCTGTATAATCACGAATTCTAACATCGAAATATTCCGAAGACAATTTCGATTCAAATCCACTCCAATGCAATCATTGGAAATTCTGGTTATTTTTAGAACCCTTTTCAAATTCAATTTATTTATTTAAAAATAAATAGAATTATATTTCTAGTTCAAAACTAGTTCATTTCGATAAAAATCTATTTTTATCTTTTCAAATATGGAGTTTTTCATCCCAAATCTTCACAAATCATTTCTTATGATTTTACACAAATTATTATTTTTTTTAATAATTTTGTCAAGGCCTGTACAGTCGATTTCCATCAATGGCCATCGAACTGCACTTACAGCGACCTTTTTCAAATTTGATTTGGACATAATTCCAAATCCAACCGTTAGATTTTGAATTTCTAATATTCGTTAGAAAGCTCTTTTCGATACGAACCCAACGGTTCCGGTTTTAGGAGAATCCGACGGTCGGATCTCCCGTAATGTTCGTTTGAAATAAATGGTCGAAATTCGCGAACTGTCGCGGCGCGGCGCGTTCTATTCAGGCCATTATATTATATATATAATATATATAATATATATTTCGTCGATTTCTATTTAAAACAAATTATATAAATAGTTTTAAATTCGTTTCAAAAGCAATTTCAACTTCCTTTTCAATTCAAATCAAAATTGAATTCTTCTTTATAAATTCATTTTAAAATTCATTTCTATTCAATTCAAATTTCAATTCAATTTGAATTCATTTCAATTCGTTTTCAATTCAATTTGAATTCGTTTTCAATTCAATTCATTTCGAAATCGTTTTTAATTCAATTCATTTCGAAATCGTTTTCAATTCAATTCATTTCGAAATCGTTTTCAATTCAATTCATTTCGAAATCGTTTTCAATTCAATTCATTTCGAAATCGTTTTCCATTCAATTCATTTCGAAATCGTTTTCAATTCAATTCATTTCGAAATCGTTTTCAATTCAATTCATTTCGAAATGGATAAAATCGATATAAATATCGTTTACGTCAAAATGGCGTCAATCTAATCAACACGGCTTCATAAATTTCTATTTTCAAATATTCTATTTCAAATATTTCTTTTTCAAAATAGTTGTTATTATCAAAATATTTCGTTCAACACATGACCAATCTCAATGGATGAGTACCGTCAACACATGAACCTTTATTTTATAATATTCTTTATTTTTCAAATTGGAATGAGGCCCAATCAATTACCATATAAAGTTAATTATATGGATTTTCATACATTACACACATATAATAGCATTGAAAAATAATCAGCCATCAACCAAAGTGCACTACACTGTATAAGCATCAAATATAGATATCTAACGTTTATAACAGCCCGTCAATCGATCAATCGACATATTTAATCAATCAGGATGAGTGAACTTCAAATTTCATCCTAACACCCGTGTGGGGTTTCAAACAATCAAACGCATATTTTATCTGTGCAGTTGGGCGATGTGTAAAATTTATCGACCCAATCAATGTCCTTCAAATAGGTGTACATAAACAAACCGTCTGGTTTGTAAATGAATATTTATTTATTCACATTCACGTTAAAAAATATATTTTTAACGATAAAAACATTTTATTCCAACATATGAATTTCTATTCAGTTCATTCTTTAAATAAAATGATATTTTTATTTTTTTCTAACATATTTTAGAAAATTTCGGCGGCATAACGGCACGATACTAGAAACGGGACAAGGCCTAGCCTTATCCCCGGTCTAGTGAAGGCCCACGCCATTCACACATCAATCAACTCACCAAACAACCAAATTCAAATCAAATCATATAACTAATCTATGCAACCAAACAAACAAGTCCATGGTCTGTGGACGATTGTGTCGGGTGCTACTAAGCACCGTCTGCATCCTAGTATAAATATATAATTAGAAAAGAAATTGAAAGGTGAGAAATTCTCACATATAGCTATCCTAGCTCCCCGGCACTTCATTGATATAAATCTTCTTCGTTCTCGCCCTTTTGTCACCTTCGTTGTCCGTATTCACTACATATGTAAAAATCGAATTTTTACTTCGCTATTCCATATATAAAAATCATATTTTTATTTCGAAGTTCAATATATAAAAATCACATTTTTAATTCGAAGTTCAATATATAAAAATCACATTTTTAATTCGAAGTTCAATATATAAAAATCACATTTTTAATTCGAAGTTCAATATATAAAAATCACATTTTTAATTCGAAGTTCAATATATAAAAATCACATTTTTAATTCGATTGTTCAATATATAAAAATCACATTTTTAATTCGAAGTTCAATATATAAAAATCACATTTTTAATTCGAAGTTCAATATATAAAAATCACATTTTTAATTCGAAGTTCAATATATAAAAATCACATTTTTAATTCGAAGTTCAATATATAAAAAATCACCTTTTTTATACCTCTACTATATAGATAAAAATATAATTTCACATCGATGTTCATATAGTAAGATTATATTTTTAACATGCTATTCTTCATATAAAGATTCCGCCTTTTCAAAAATAAAGTTTTCGCCTTTTCAAAAATGAAGATTTTATTTTTCTCGAAGTAAAAATCATATTTTTATAGTCGCTATATAGTAAAGACTATATTTTTTTATACTTTAAAAATATAAAAATCATATTTTTAATTCTTCTACATAATAAAGATTATATTTTTAACACTTTAAAAATATAAAAATCATATTTTTATATCATCTACATAATAAAGATTATATTTTTAACACTTTAAAAATATAAAAATCATATTTTTATCTTTTCTATATCATAAAAATTATACTTTTATTTTGCTATTTATATATATAAATCTCAAATCGAATTTCTATACGCTATTTACACATATAAAAACAGTAAATAAATTAAATGTAAATAAATAAATAAAAATAACTCACTGTTTTCATCGTACTGGGGTTGGCGTTCGCGGTCGGAGACGGACGCTGGAGGGGCTGTGGCCCACTCTGGTGGAGGCGGCTGCAAGGGCGGTGGTCGTCTTCCTCGAAGGGGTGCGGTGGTCTCGGTGGCAGCGTGGATTCGAGAGGGATGGAGGGGGAAGATCGGTGCTACTGGGACGCGCTTCACGGAGGAGCGGAGGACGGAGGAAGGGGGGTGAAGCGATGGTGGCGGCTCCGACGGGGGAAAAGGGGCTGGAGCGATTTTTATTTTTTTTATTTTTCTTCTTTAAATCAATTTGCAAAATGAACGTGGGGGGGGGGGGGGGGGGGGGCGGAACGAATTAAAGGGGAGAAAGAGTTTTTTTTTATTATTATTATTTAATTATTTGTAAAAAGTGGACTTTGACATACGACCTCAAAACGAGGCCCACCGCCTGTCGTCCATAGCGTTTTACCCCCATTCCGAACACAATGGGATATGTATCGCTAGCTGATTTGATCGTTTCGATCAGTTTCCTTTAAATCTACATTTAAATTGCTATATTGAATTTTAAACGTATATTTCAAATTACCGGGGTCACATATTAACTCTATAAATTGCAGAAAAATATTTTCTAGCTTCGTATTGACGATACGGTCCTAACAAAACTAGTTTCGTCAAATTCTGAGGCCGTTGGAAAAATGGCCATTTTCCAGTCGATTAAAATCAACTAAAACCGGTCAAACGCGTTTTCCTTTGCCACGCTCACATATTGATTCGAAAAATTATGAAATTTGGAATCTAGCAATAACTTTACATCACGGACCCAACAAAAGTGGTTTCGTCGAAATCCGAGGTCGTTTGCAAAATTCCCATTTTTAAGGGCCTGAATTCCATAGCGACTATTCAGAATTTTCAACTGGACATATCTTTTGATTCCCGCTATGAAATCCTGATTTTTCGGATTCGATAGAAAGATATCATCAATTAGATCCTATCATTTTTGGTTTCACTAAAATCCGGATTGTTTTGCACCCGGTACATTCAATTGAAGTTTGAAATCGAATTATCGAACTACCGCGCCATTTTCAATTCCTTTTATAATTATATATAATTATTTATATTCTAACGACGACGCGTATATAATATATACGTTCGAATTATATTCCAAATAAATTTTTCGTCGATATTATTTAAAATAATTCATTTTAAATATAGGAAATTCGCTATAATTGCAAAAATAAAAATTTTAAACTGGTCCAGAATTACCGGGTTATTACAATCTCCCCCACTTAAAACTTTTCGTCCCCGAAAAGGAACAAAGTCGAAAGTGGTTTGATTAATCAACCCTACGTTCGATCTGGCTTCCATTCTCCAACTTTTCAGTTTCTGAGAATTTTCAAAATTTCAAAAATTTGGCTAACACCCTAAATTTTCGAAAATTTTTGCCATAACCTCCCCTGCACCGGGAGCATCGGGGAATTTCAAATAGCTTCCCCGGTCCTTCAGATCTCAAAAAGAAAAAGAAAAAGCCAAGCGGCTAGCCAATTGGCTCATAAAATCATCATCACCCAAACAAAACAGTAAATTATGTAGTAAACATGTACCTATTTGTCGGGCAAACAAATTTTATTCTCTGCTCTAGCCTCCTTGCTATGACCTGTTTAGTGTAAGTACATGTATATGCAAGCAAATGCGACCAAATTTCAATACAATTCATTATCCGATCAAATTAGGCATAATGGTTCAAAATTATCAACCAAATAAACAAACAACACAAACATCAATCAATTAGTGAGTTAGAGTCTCAAATTCATAATTTGATATATATACAAAAAATCATGTTTTTGATGCCAAATCACAACAATGTATTCTAGCTATATTAGTTTTGGTTCTCACACCAGTTTAATGGAAATATATAGAAAATCACACCTTCGAAACTCGAACATAAATGTTGATGATGCGATCGCTATCATCAATATCATCTTCGGGCGACTAGAGTGCGATGCTATATCTATCCAATATATTAAAACTTTGAATATACGTTTGCAAGGCGTATATGCAAATTCTTTATATACTGAATTGTCCAAAATCAATATAAATAAATAATCAAATACGTTTAAAACGATTTAAATTTTCAAAACAAAATTGTTTTCATTTTAAAAATATACTCTTCACACTCGTTCTAGGACACTACTGATCCCATCTCTAACGAGTCATTCTAATTGGATATTACTAACCCAATATCTGATGAATTCTTTCGTATGGTTCTAATGTGCCTTGTTCTCTGCTTTGTAAACCAAAGCTCTGATACCAACTGTGAAAACCCGTAACTTCCCCGTAAAGGAAAGCGGCAGATAGTTCGAGAACAAGCCACAACAGAACGCATATAGAAGAATATTTCATTGTTATTACAACAATGCACCAGATTACAAGAATATACAGAGTATAAATGAATAAATATTACACAGAAATATCAGAGATTTAAATTACATTTAAATACATCGCAGCGGAAAATAATACAATACACAACTAGAAGTAGATATACGGATACAAAGCTTTCCGGATATCGTTCCAGCTGTAAACCAGGATCCTGTGAATATAAATCTGCAAAACCAAAACTACTAGCTGCCCGTGTCAAAATAAGGGCACCCAGAGTTTAGGTTAAAACAATAAACTCCAGGTCAGTCATGTGACTGGTGTGAGAACTAAAACAGTTATTAATCTTTATTTTTAAAGTTAGGTAAATCAAGGGACCACGCCGCATAACACGGAACGGGTTTCCTCCCAAGAACACCAGTGCTTAAAACAACAGCGCAATGCTAATTAAAGAAAAATGAAGCTATTATAAGACCCAGGTCCCATCACACAATGCAACGCAGCCGAGGATAGGGTTTTCCCTTATAACAGCCAAAGAATGCTTGATACGTTTAAAACAAATCGTTTGATACTATTATAAGTGCATAGTGTATAAAACAACTTCAAATCATAAGTATTAATCATAGGCGGCATGGGTACCATATATCATGTCGTCATACTAGTTCTACAATTAAAACCGCAAATGTCGTATTTGAAAATTGGATTTCCGTCTATGAACCGAGGCAAAAGATAGTCCTCTACCGATTCGTGACTCTCTAGCCCGAGCCACAGGCAAGCGCGTAGGCAAGCCTTTAGATCGTCAGGGCCGGTCCACCGATGTGGATTATTATGCCTGAACACTACGTTTCCCCACCCTATGGGGTGTAAGTGAGCCAACTAAATGACTCCATCGGTTCGAGAACGACCGATCAATCCGAGGCGCCTCGCAACAGCAACAACCACTTAAGTCAAACTCGTCAGGGCGTGTAAAACCACTGACGCCACTTTTTAGCTAGAAAGAAACGCATGTCCTCCCTGATGTCCGTCTCCCGTTTTTGGTTCATACCGGGTGTGAAACACGCGAAATAACCGTTACACAAAGCTATGCCAAAGAGGTCGTGCTTTGATCATCACCACAAGACTTTGCTTTTCAACAGAAGCCTCGATCAATTGCCACTTAGGCATGCCACACAGGCAATTCACTCCATGCGTTTGATATCCATCAATATATAACCCCTGAGCTCGTACGTCTCAGAGAAGGGCGTTAAGCAAGAGAATAAATTCTCCGCCGCCAAGCAGATATATATTTAATAGAAATCAATCACACAGACTAAAATCCAATGTCAGACACACAGTCCATTTACAAGTCCGTTCTGGGTCTGAACGAAACCGGAGACACCTAGTACCCCGCATATCCATCGATCTCCAAGTACGTCTGGACGATCACTAACTGTTTCCATCTTCTTGGGTGTACAGCCCAATCAAGATCATCAGTAATTACCCAAACGACGTGAAGACTTCTGGTCTTCGACCACCGTCTTCATCTTCGACTTATCGTCGTATCAGTTATTCAGAATGGGATAAACCCGGTCTTCCCGAATAACTCGCGTATATTTTAAATAAGTGTTACACAAACACAACATACGCCTCATTCCAATTCATTATTCACTAACCGTAAATTAATTAAGAGAATAATTCCCCAAATATTAACCCCGAAGGCCGAAACCAACATCAGATCAATATTCAGAAAACCATTCTGCTTGGCTAACCGACAGTTAGTTTCTAAATTTCACATTCATAGGGAAAGGTTCCCATTAATTTTATCCAAGATAAATTTCTTAAATTTATTCTTTATTCTATTTTTGAATCTCAATACAAACTAGTCGGGATTAGCGAACCTTACCGAAGTAATCATTTATTTTAATTTCCCCATCCCGACCTATTCATCCCATGAAGTAAAACTGGTAATACTTCATATCTAACACCACAGTGTTATCGGTAAATTCAATTACCATTTCACGTTCAAATCTAATTAAAGATTTAACTATCGCCTGGAGCAAAACTGGTGATACTCCATTCTCGATCTTTTCAATCTAATTAAAGATTCATTAAAACTCCACTTAGTTTTAATCGTTAACTGGGTTAAAGAATCAGTGTCATTTAAAACACCGTCCACGATAAACCCAAAATCACATTCATTAATTATCGGGTTAAAGAACGAGTGTTATTTAAAACACTGTCCACGATAAATCCAAAAATCAATATCGATTCAATTCCAATTAAATATCATTTAATTGGTACACTTTATTAAATCTAAATAAAAAAATTTAATCATTTCTCAACTGGGTTCAAGAACAGTGTTAGTGAAGACACCATTCACGACAAACCCAAATCACATTTGATATTCAATATAAGGCTCTGAATAGAAAATATATCGGCTTATATTCAATATCAAATTCTACGATTAACAAATGTCGTATTGGAAACAACGATATAAATATATATCTTTCAAATTTCCATAACAACACCTGTATAATCACGAATTCTAACATCGAAATATTCCGAAGACAATTTCGATTCAAATCCACTCCAATGCAATCATTGGAAATTCTGGTTATTTTTAGAACCCTTTTCAAATTCAATTTATTTATTTAAAAATAAATAGAATTATATTTCTAGTTCAAAACTAGTTCATTTCGATAAAAATCTATTTTTATCTTTTCAAATATGGAGTTTTTCATCCCAAATCTTCACAAATCATTTCTTATGATTTTACACAAATTATTTTTTTTTTTAATAATTTTGTCAAGGCCTGTACAGTCGATTTCCACCAATGGCCATCGAACTGCACTTACAGCGACCTTTTTCAAATTTGATTTGGACATAATTCCAAATCCAACCGTTAGATTTTGAATTTCTAATATTCGTTAGAAAGCTCTTTTCGATACGAACCCAACGGTTCCGGTTTTAGGAGAATCCGACGGTCGGATCTCCCGTAATGTTCGTTTGAAATAAATGGTCGAAATTCGCGAACTGCCGCGGCGCGGCGCGTTCTATTCAGGCCATTATATTATATATATAATATATATAATATATATTTCGTCGATTTCTATTTAAAACGAATTATATAAATAGTTTTAAATTCGTTTCAAAAGCAATTTCAACTTCCTTTTCAATTCAAATCAAAATTGAATTCTTCTTTATAAATTCGTTTTAAAATTCATTTCTATTCAATTCAAATTTCAATTCAATTTGAATTCATTTCAATTCGTTTTCAATTCAATTTGAATTCGTTTTCAATTCAATCCATTTCGAAATCGTTTTCAATTCAATTCATTTCGAAATCGTTTTCAATTCAATTCATTTCGAAATCGTTTTCAATTCATTTCGAAATCGTTTTCAATTCAATTCATTTCGAAATCGTTTTCAATTCAATTCATTTCGAAATCGTTTTCCATTCAATTCATTTCGAAATCGTTTTCAATTCAATTCATTTCGAAATCGTTTTCAATTCAATTCATTTCGAAATGGATAAAATCGATATAAATATCGTTCACGTCAAAATGGCGTCAATCTAATCAACACGGCTTCATAAATTTCTATTTTCAAATATTCTATTTCAAATATTTCTTTTTCAAAATAGTTGTTATTATCAAAATATTTCGTTCAACACATGACCAATCTCAATGGATGAGTACCGTCAACACATGAACCTTTATTTTATAATATTCTTTATTTTTCAAATTGGAATGACGCCCAATCAATTACCATATAAAGTTAATTATATGGATTTTCATACATTACACACATATAATAGCATTGAAAAATAATCAGCCATCAACCAAAGTGCACTACACTGTATAAGCATCAAATATAGATATCTAATGCTTATAACAGCCCGTCAATCGATCGATCGGCATATTTAATCAATCAGGATGAGTGAACTTCAAATTTCATCCTAACACCCGTGTGGGGTTTCAAACAATCAAACGCATATTTTATCTGTGCAGTTGGGCGATGTGTAAAATTTATCGACCCAATCAATGTCCTTCAAATAGGTGTACATAAACAAACCGTCTGGTTTGTAAATGAATATTTATTTATTCACATTCACGTTAAAAAATATATTTTTAACGATAAAAACATTTTATTCCAACATATGAATTTCTATTCAGTTCATTCTTTAAATAAAATGATATTTTTATTTTTTTCTAACATATTTTAGAAAATTTCGGCGGCATAACGGCACGATACTAGAAACGGGACAAGGCCTAGCCTTATCCCCGGTCTAGTGAAGGCCCACGCCATTCACACATCAATCAACTCACCAAACAACCAAATTCAAATCAAATCATATAACTAATCTATGCAACCAAACAAACAAGTCCATGGTCTGTGGACGATTGTGTCGGGTGCTACTAAGCACCGTCTGCATCCTAGTATAAATATATAATTAGAAAAGAAATTGAAAGGTGAGAAATTCTCACATATAGCTATCCTAGCTCCCCGGCACTTCATTGATATAAATCTTCTTCGTTCTCGCCCTTTTGTCACCTTCGTTGTCCGTATTCACTACATATGTAAAAATCGAATTTTTACTTCGCTATTCCATATATAAAAATCATATTTTTATTTCGAAGTTCAATATATAAAAATCACATTTTTAATTCGAAGTTCAATATATAAAAATCACATTTTTAATTCGAAGTTCAATATATAAAAATCACATTTTTAATTCGAAGTTCAATATATAAAAATCACATTTTTAATTCGAAGTTCAATATATAAAAATCACATTTTTAATTCGATTGTTCAATATATAAAAATCACATTTTTAATTCGAAGTTCAATATATAAAAATCACATTTTTAATTCGAAGTTCAATATATAAAAATCACATTTTTAATTCGAAGTTAAATATATAAAAATCACATTTTTAATTCGAAGTTCAATATATAAAAATCACATTTTTAATTCGAAGTTCAATATATAAAAAATCACCTTTTTTATACCTCTACTATATAGATAAAAATATAATTTCACATCGATGTTCATATAGTAAGATTATATTTTTAACACGCTATTCTTCATATAAAGATTCCGCCTTTTCAAAAATAAAGTTTTCGCCTTTTCAAAAATGAAGATTTTATTTTTCTCGAAGTAAAAATCATATTTTTATAGTCGCTATATAGTAAAGACTATATTTTTTATACTTTAAAAATATAAAAATCGTATTTTTAATTCTTCTACATAATAAAGATTATATTTTTAACACTTTAAAAATATAAAAATCATATTTTTATATCATCTACATAATAAAGATTATATTTTTAACACTTTAAAAATATAAAAATCATATTTTTATCTTTTCTATATCATAAAAATTATACTTTTATTTTGCTATTTATATATATAAATCTCAAATCGAATTTCTATACGCTATTTACACATATAAAAATAGTAAATAAATTAAATGTAAATAAATAAATAAAAATAACTCACTGTTTTCATCGTACTGGGGTTGGCGTTCGCGGTCGGAGACGGACGCTGAAGGGGCTGTGGCTCACTCTGGTGGAGGCGGCTGCAAGGGCGGTGGTCGTCTTCCTCGAAGGGGTGCGGTGGTCTCGGTGGCAGCGTGGATTCGAGAGGGATGGAGGGGGAAGATCGGTGCTACTGGGACGCGCTTCACGGAGGAGCGGAGGACGGAGGAAGGGGGGTGAAGCGATGGTGGCGGCTCCGACGGGGGAAAAGGGGCTGGAGCGATTTTTTTTCTTCTTTAAATCAATTTGCAGAATGAACGTGGGGGGGGGGGGCAGAACGAATTAAAAGGGAGAAAGAGTTTTTTTTATTATTATTATTTAATTATTTGTAAAAAGTGGACTTTGACATACGACCTCAAAACGAGGCCCACCGCCTGTCGTCCATAGCGTTTTACCCCCATTCCGAACACAATGGGATATGTATCGCTAGCTGATTTGATCGTTTCGATCAGTTTCCTTTAAATCTACATTTAAATTGCTATATTGAATTTTAAACGTACATTTCAAATTACCGGGGTCACATATTAACTCTATAAATTGCAGAAAAATATTTTCTAGCTTCGTATTGACGATACGGTCCTAACAAAACTAGTTTCGTCAAATTCTGAGGCCGTTGGAAAAATGGCCATTTTCCAGTCGATTAGAATCAACTAAAACCGGTCAAACGCGTTTTCCTTTGCCACGCTCACATATTGATTCGAAAAATTATGAAATTTGGAATCTAGCAATAACTTTACATCACGGACCCAACAAAAGTGGTTTCGTCGAAATCCGAGGTCGTTTGCAAAATTCCCATTTTTAAGGGCCTGAATTCCATAGCGACTATTCAGAATTTTCAGCTGGACATATCTTTTGATTCCCGCTATGAAATCCTGATTTTTCGGATTCGATAGAAAGATATCATCAATTAGATCCTATCATTTTTGGTTTCACTAAAATCCGGATTGTTTTGCACCCGGTACATTCAATTGAAGTTTGAAATCGAATTATCGAACTACCGCGCCATTTTCAATTCCTTTTATAATTATATATAATTATTTATATTCTAACGACGACGTGTATATAATATATACGTTCGAATTATATTCCAAATAAATTTTTCGTCGATATTATTTAAAATAATTCATTTTAAATATAGGAAATTCGCTATAATTGCAAAAATAAAAATTTTAAACTGGCCCAGAATTACCGGGTTATTACAATAATCATGTTTTTGAATAAACAAAACATATAATCGTTTTTCTTCTACTACATGTAAATGGTATGTTTTGAATAAACAAAACATACAACTACAAATGATTCTTTTTAACCAAAGGTGACATTCCTATATAAGATGTTATTTTCTTATGTTGACAATTCTAGTATGACATAACCAATAAAAATATTGTTTTCATTTTGACACAAATCTATTATGGCAAAAATGACATTTTATTTTGTCACAAATCTAATATGACAATTTTATTCTAATGGAACATTTATCACCAAAAATTACATTTTAATTCTAATGAAACATTTTAATAATAAGAATGTTATTTTTCCCTTATGTAACAATTTGCAGCAAAATGTTTATTTACCCTTTTGTTTACAAATCTAACATAATATGAAAATAAAATGTTTATTTTCATTTTGTATACAAAATCTAATGTAACTTTTCTTAACAAAAATGTTATTTTAATCATCCTCAACAAATTGCTATTTTAATCTAATGACCCATTTTATAAAAAAAATGTTATTTTCTCCAATGCCAAATTTTATAACAATAATGCTATTTTATTCCTAATGCATATTTTATAACAAAATTGCTATTTTATTTGCATCTAAAATGTAAACAAAAAGGTAACCTTTTTAATTCATGTTTTATTTGCATCAAAGAATGCAATTAAAAATGCAACTTTTAAATCAATATTTTATTCACATAAAAAAAATGCAAACAAAAATGTAACTATCATTTTAATGTTTTTGTTTACATCTAAATACAAACAAAAAATGCAACTTTAATTAATGTTTTGTTTGCATCTAAAATTGCAAACAAAAATGCAACCTTTATTTCCACCTTTTATTTGCATCAAAGAATGCAAATAAAAATTCAACTTTTTATTGCAATATTTTATTTGCATCAAAGAATGCAAATAAAATATAACTTCTAATTTCAATGTTTTATTTACATCAAAGAATGCAAATAAAAAATATAATTTTTATTTTTAATGTTTATTTGCATCAAAGAATGCAAATAAAAATATAACTTTTAATTTCAAGTTTATTTGCATCAAAGAATGCAAATAAAAGTATAACTTCTATTTCATGTTTTATTTCTGCATCTAAAATTCAAACAAAATGGGTAATCTTTTTCTATAGTGTTTATTTGCATCTAAATATGCAAATAAAAATGAAATCTTTTTCTTTGAATTGACAATTCTATTTCAATTCAACAATATAAACAAAATGATACTTTTAATTCAAATTTGTCAATAATTTAACAAAAATGTTAATTTTTGAATTACAAATCTAATAACATAACGTAGTGATTTGGTTTAACACAATTTCCAATTTACAAATCTAATAACATGACATAGCGATTTGGTTTAACACAAGGTATACTGACAAAATGACAGTTCTATTTTGTAAATCTTGATCCAACATGGATGACATGTTTAATTTGTCAAGTTTTATTTCAACATAAATATTCCATCAAATTAACAGAACACCAAACAGCATCAAACATTTAAAATCCAATCACGAACATGTATGAATTACTAAACACGATAACAACTAATTTATTTTAAAATTATTTAGATCAGAAATCTCACATCGATTTGTCTGAATTTTCAATATACTCAGTTTCAGATCTGGTTTGTTTCCTTGTGTAGATCTGATTTTTCTGATTCCAACGGATCCAACCTTGTTAAATTCTGACCATATATGAATAAGTTACACTGTTTTAATCGTTAATTATATTATAAAAAAATGGAAGACAATTAATTTTAATTAATCTCTTCATTAACCTTTTAAACAAAATCAGGCCGCCCTTTATTTTCTTCTACATCGTTCCTTCATCACCGTGAAAACCCATAGCCCCATTGCTAGGGTTCACCACCGTCGCTTCTAGAAGCCACCAGCCACCCATCCACGAACTCCACCCCGACCGTGTAATGACCCGCATTTTTCTGCGACATATAATTAATTTTTTTATTATATAAATAGTAGTTTAGAATTCAAATGGTCGTTGAATTAAATAATGGTGAATATTTAATTAAATTTAATAATTAAATAATATATTTAATTTCTGAAATAATCAGGAATAGTGAATTGACATTTTAATGTGAATTGTGCGATTTAAAATAATTAATTCAGCTTAGAGTTGAATTAGAATAACAAAAATATTTAAATAAAGTCAGTTTGAACGTATAATTATATTATAATTAAAATCGAGCTCGAAATGGTGCGGTAGTTCGCTATTTGGCGATTCGAATTTTAAACGAATATACAGAAGCCGTTTTAAATCGGATTTCTATGAAACAAGAAATGTACGGAGTTGGTGAAGTATATTTTTCTAATGGAAGAGAAAATTCAGGATTTTGTCGTGTGGGTTGAGAGTTTTGTCCAAATCAAATTTTAAAATAGTCGCTATAGGATCGTTTATCGACCGTAACAGTTTATTCAATATAACTAGATATCGGGTTTGAATTTAGACAAGGTTCTTTTGAGACATAATGATAATTTAATTTTTAGAATTTTACTGTTATTTTTAATTAATTAAATACGCAACTTTTTATTTGGAGTATGTTACACCCTATATCAATATCTTGGGGTTTCACAATATGAGTTCAACTACCGATATTTTTATATTGTTGGGATCGTGACGTCCAGCTCGACACAATGGTATGGTTATTTCAGTCCATAGCGTTCGTACGTGAACATAATTGTGTACATCGAGGTACAAAATTTTACAAAATAAAAGGGGACAAACAAACCAGCATATACGGGTTCTCGTCCACACATTCCCTTCTCGAATTTCATGGTTTCAAAACAAATCACGTCTTCAATTCTAAACACAATATAAATAAACCACCAATATTTCCCTTAAGACCTAATTTCCTCATTTCTTCAAGCGGCCGCTTTTCATCGTTCTTCCAGGAATGTAGAAAAAGGAAATACATCCACTTCAAATATATAGAAATCAAAATCAAATACGCAGTGTTTTTCCCCTCAGTGATGTTCGTATGTTTTCCGGGTCCTCGAAAATCGGAGTTGCGAATGAGGGAAGAGCTACGGGTGCGGTGAGGTGTAGTCATCTGGAGGCTTGTGGATTTGTTGTAGGAAGAGCATACGGAGACTGGAGTACGCGTTTAACAGTAGGAGGAGCTTCCGGAGGAGATGATGGCGGTCGTCACAGCGGTGGATTCGTTGGCTCCGGCGCAAGTTGGGTTCAGGTGGGTCGGTGTTGTCACGAAAATCGTGAGTTGAGGTTGCAGTATACAGTAGCGGTGTGGCTTGAACGGAGAACGTTGTTCGGTGAGGCTGAGCATGTCGACCATGGTACTGGAAAAAAAGGAGCAGCATGCCTTTGTTTTTACTTTTGGGAAGAGTGGATGAGAGCTTTGGGAAAATGTCGGAGCAGATTTTCCATGGTTTAGGAAGTTCGGTTTCGAACTGTGCAAGAAGGAGAAGGGAATGGGCAGCTGTATTAATGTTTGAAGGAGGAAAGCAGGAGATGATTTATGGATAGATTAGTTTGATGTAAAGGTATTGAAGATGGTAAGTTTTTGGTTCGAACTGTAGTAGAAGAAACAAAGGTTAAGGGAAGAGTTAATTCGAGTTAATCAACGTTAAAAAGGGAATTAAGAATCAAGATGTGGAATTTGTGTTTCCTGGAACCGTGATGTGGCCTGGGTGCAGTTGTTGACTTTTGCATGATACCTGGAATGTGGAGAATGAAGAAGCATTATACAGTAGTGGGTTTATTTCAACAGTCTCGGGTTCAAAGAAAAATGGATACTGGCAGTCGTAGGTGACAAAACAAAGCGAAGTGGAAGATGATTCAGTTGTAGTTCGTTATTGGATTTGGGCCAGAGACTAAAGGGTAAAGGCCCAATTTATTTTTATACATAAAAATATACAATGATTTAGGTTTTTAAAGTTTAATTAAATACATATAAATTTGTATAGGCTATATTGTGCTCATACATTATCAAAATTGGACAAAACTGGATCCGTTGGGATCGTATGGAGGAGAGCTCCTATATGGAACTGACTGGGAGCGAATCAAGGTTCATTACAAATTATAGCAAAATAAATTGTCCGTCTGAATCAATCGATGGTTATTGTTACTTAACGATAACAGTCCAAAGTGAGTAAAACTCACTAACGCTACTCAGTTTATATTTTTATAAACTGTACTTTATTTTTGATAAATATTGATTGATTGCTGTGTATGGACTATTTAAATGGACTGTTAAATAATTGATTGAAAACACAGTTATGGTTATATATATACATATATATATATATATATATATATATCGTTATTAAATTTTAATTCTGTCGATCGGAATATTTCTTCTTGAAATGAAAGTGATGTTAATGATATTGTGTAACATCTGTGGATGCAGGGAAACAGGTTGGAGGAATCCGACTGGATTCCTCAACAACTATTTTATTATTTTCATATATTGTGATATATGACGTGGTTTATAATCTGTTGTTGATTATATGTGTATGGATGATATTGGACATCGTAATTTGATATGTTAAACACCATAACACACCGGAATTTGGAGAAAAAGGGGATTTTCAAAAATGAATATTGAAATTAGATTATTTATGAAATCAAAAGGGGTTTTATAAAAGAGATAATATTTATAAAATCAAAGAAGGTTTTATGAAGGAAATTATTTATAAATGGAATACTTATAAATAGAAATTTATTTATAAAAGGAATATTTATAAATAGGAAATATGTTTAAGTGGAATTTTATATGAAGGGAAATCTTTATAAACGGAATATTTATAAAGTGAATTATTTATTTAGAATAAGTAAATTAGATATTTAAATGGATTATTTATTTGTTAAATAAATAGGATAAGATAAAGAGATATTGACTTAGAAAATAAATAAGTTATGAAAAGGACATTTAGTAGGAAATAAGTTATAAAAAGGGATTATTTATTTAGAGAATGAATAAAGAAATATTTGTAAACCATTTACAATTAAAATAGAAAGAGAAATATGTGTAAAACAAGTACAAATGGATTGTAAAGGAAATATTTTTCATTTGGATAAATAGATATATATAAGTCTGAACTTATATATGAAGAAGTAAACAGAAAAAAGGAGCAGATTGATTTATAAATGATATTTATAAATTAAGTTAAATATTTATCATTTGGATAAATAGAATATATAAGTCAAAACTTATATAAAGAAGTAAAAATCGATTTCAACATCGATGTTTGAAACTGAATAAGGACAAAGGGTTAACCAGTTAGGTTAAACCGTAGAGTTAAACCAGTTAGAGTTAATCAGTTAGGTTAAACCGTAGAGTTAAACCAGTTAGAGTTAATCAGTTAGAGTTAAACCAGTTGGAGTTAATCAGTTGGAGTTAATCGAATTTAGTTTATTCGAATAGAGTTGAAATGAGTTAATCAAATTTACTTATTCGAAGAAGTGAATCGAATCAGAGATATTTGAAGTGAGATAATCGAATCAGAAATATTCGATGTGGGATAATCGAATCAGAAATATTCGAAGTGTGTTGATCGAATCTAGTTATTCGACAAGAGTTAAATCGAATAAGATTTATTCAAAGAAAGAGATTATCGAATATAAGTATTCGAAAGTAAGCAAATCGAAAATAAGTTATTCGAATAAGAATTAATCCAATAAGAGTTATAGATTAGAGTTAACCGAATAAGAGTTAATCAAGTAAGAGTTATTAGGTTAGACTTATTCAAAATAAGAGTTATAGATTAGAGTTAACCGAATAGGAGTAAATATATTAGTTGTCTTAATATTATTCGAGTTAGGAAATAAAAGTCATATTAAAGATAATATATTTCAGATGCAGCAGATTATAACACCATTGTTATAATCACGTAAACTTGTAAAAGAAGGGGGTTCGTAAATAGAATCCGAGGGTTTGTAAGGAAGTGTTAAAGGGTTAAAAGACGAACTTACCCTATTTCGAGATTTGAAAAGTTGTTCAGTTAAGGTCTCAGAGGTAGTTATACCCCAACTTGATTGACTTCGTTTTTAATTTAGAAATGGTTAAGGTTCGAGAGTGAAAGTGGTTGAGTGATTTTAGTAAATAAGTATAGTGTTTTGAGTTGTCGTCGCGATGTTGATTTAAACATCTGTTTAAATCCAAGTAAAGAAGATTTGGAAATGTTTTCCAAATAGAATCAGAACGTGATCAAATATTGAAATTGGAAATATGAATTAGAAAAGCGAATGTTCATGTATAAGGAGTTAAGAAACGGAGTTAAGCTAAATCAGAAATTGACTAGAGACTTGTTAAGTTGAATGGTTTCCTAAGTGTCTATCTGATGTTGGTTTCGACCTTCGGGATTGGTACTTAGGGAATTGTAATTATATTAGTTTACAATCAGAGACTGATAGTTGTAGAAGAATAGTGATAAGTAAATAAGTTATTGTGACGAAAAGGAATTTCGCTCGGTCCGAACCAGTCGCTAAACCGATCCAGGCCGTTCGAAACGCCCTATCGTTTGAGAACAGGACAAAACAGAACGTATACAAAAGAACATTTCATTGTATATTACAACAATGCATCAGATTACAAGAATATACAGAGTATAAATGAATATTACACAGAAATATCAGAGATTTAAATTACATTTAAATACATAGCAGCGGAAAATAATACAATACACAACTAGAAGGAGATATACGGATACAAAGCTTTCCGGATATCGTTCCAGCTGTAAACCAGGATCCTGTGAATATAAATCTGCAAAACCAAAACTACTAGCTGCCCGTGTCAAAATAAGGGCACCCAGAGTTTAGGTTAAAACAATAAACTCCAGGTCAGTCATGTGACTGGTGTGAGAACTAAAATAGTTAATCTTTATTCTTAAAGTTAGGTAAATCAAGGGACCCCGCCGTATAACACGGAACGGGTTTCCTCCCAAGAATACCAGTGCATAAAACAAACAGCGCAATGCTAAATAAAGAAAAATGAAGCTGTTATAAGACCCAGGTCCTATCACACAATGCAACGCAAGCCGGGGGATAGGGTTTTCCCTTATAACAGCCAAAGAATGCTTGATACGTTTAAAACAAATCATTTGATACTATTATAAGTGCATAGTGTATAAAAACAACTTCAAATCATAAGTATCAATCATAGGCGGCATGGGTACCATATATCATGTCGCCGTACTAGTTCTACAATTAAAACCGCAAATGTCACGTATTTGGAAATTGGATTTCCGTCTATGAACCGAGGCAAAAGATAGTCCTCTACCGATTCGAGACTGCCTAGCCCGAGTCTCAGGATCAGAGCTCGAGTGACCCTTGGATCGTCAGGGCCGGTCCACCGATGTGGATTAAAATGCCTGAACACTGCGTTTCCCCGCCCTTTGGGGCGTAAATGAGCCAACGAATGACTCCATCGGACCCGGATCGTCCGATCAAACCGAGGCGCCTCGCAACAGCAACAACCACATAAGTCAAACTCGTCAGGGCGTGTAAAACCACTGACGCCACTTCTAGCTAGGAGGAAACGCAGGCCCTCCCTGAGGTCCGTCTCCCGTTTTTGGTTCATACCGGGTGTGAAACTCGCGAATTCACGTTACACAAAGCTGTGCCACACAGGCTGTGCTTTGATCATCACCACAAGACTTTGCTTTTCAACAGAAGCCTCGATCTATTGCCACTTAGGCATGCCACACAGGCAATTCACTCCATGCGTTTGATATCCATCAATATATAACCCCTGAGCTCATACGTCTCAGAGAAGGGCGTTAAGCAAGAGAATAAATTCTCCGCCGCCAAACAGATATATATTTAATAGAAATCAATCACACAGACTAAAATCCAATGTCAGACACACAGTCCATTTACAAGTCCGTTCTGGGTCTGAACGAAACCGGAGGCACCTAGTACCCCGCATATCCATCGATCTCCAAGTACGTCTGGACGATCACCAACTGTTTCCATCTTCTTGGGTGTACAGCCCAATCAAGATCATCAGTAATCACCCCAAACGACGTGAAGACTTCTGGTCTTCGACCATCGTCTTCATCTTTGACACCACGTCGAATCAGTTATTCAGAATGGGATAAACCCGGTCTTTCTGAATAACTCGCGTATATATTATAAAAGTGTTACACAAACACAACATACGCCTCATTCCAATTCAGAATACTCTTTTATTCGAGTATTTCTATACTTTGGGAAAAGTTCCCATTACCTTTATCCAAGATAAATTCTTTAAATTTATCCTTTAATCTCCTTTGAATATCAATTCAAACTAGTCGGGATTAGCGAACCACACCGAAGTAATCATTTATTTTATTTCCCAATCCCAACTTATTCATCCCATGAAGTAAAACTGGTAATACTTCATATCTAACACCACAGTGTTATCGGTAAATTCAACTACCATTTCACGTTCAAATCAAATTAAAGATTTAACTATCGCCTGGAGCAAAACTGGTGATACTCCATTTTCGATCATTTCAATCTAATTAAAGATTCATTAAAACTCCACTTAGTTTTAATCTTCGGCTGGGTTAAAGAATCAGTGTCATTTAAAACACGGTTCACGATAAGCCCAAAATCACATTCCATTAATTATTGGGTTAAAGAACGAGTGTTATTTAAAACACTGTTCACGATAAACCCAAAAATCAATATCACTTCAATTCCAATTAAATATTATTCAATTGGTACACTTCATTAAATCTAAATAAAAAGATTTAATCTTTTCTCAACTGGGTTCAAGAACAGTGTTAGTGAAGACACCATTCACGACAAACCCAAATCACATTTGATATTCAATACAAGGCTCTGAATAGAAAATATATCGGCTTATATTCAATATCAAATCCTACGACAAACAAATGTCGTATTGGAAATAACGATATATATATATATATATATATCTTTCAAATTTCCATAACAACATCTGTATAATCACGAATTCCAACATCGAAATATTCCGAAGACAATTTCGATTCAAATCCCCTCCAATGCAATCATTGGATATTCTGGTTATTTTCAAAACCCTTTTTAAATTCAATTCATTTATTTAAAAATAAATAGAATTATAATTCTAGTTCAAAACTAGTTCATTTCAATGAAAACCTATTTTTATCTTTTCAAATATGGAGTTTTTTCATCCCAATCCTTTCTAAATCATTTCCTATGATTTTACACAAATTATTACTATTTTTAATAATTTTATCAAGGCCCGTATAGTCGATTTCCATCAATGGCCATCGAACTGCACTTACAAGGACCTTTTTCGAATTTGATTTGGACATAATTCCAAATCCAACCGTTAGATTTCTAATTTATCACATTCGTTAGAAAGCTCTTTTCGATACGAACCCAACGGTTCCGGTTTTAGGAGAATCCGACGGTCGGATCTCCCGCAATGTCCGTTTGAAATAAATGGTCGAAATTCGCGAACTGCCGCGGCGCGGCGCGTTCTATTCAGGCCATTATATTATATATATAATATATATTTCGTCGATTTCTATTTAAAACGAATTATATAAATGGTTTTGAATTCGTTTTAAAAGCAATTTCAACTTCCTTTTCAATTCAAATCAAAATTGAATTCTCCTTTATAGATTCGTTTTAAAATTCATTTCTATTCAATTCAAATTTCAATTCAATTTGAATTCGTTTTCAATTCAATTCATTTCGAAATCGTTTTCAATTCAATTCATTTCGAAATCATTTTCAATTCACTTCATTTCGAAATCGTTTTCAATTCAATTCATTTCGAAATCGTTTTCAATTCACTTCATTTCGAAATCGTTTTCAATTCACTTCATTTCGAAATCGTTTTCAATTCACTTCATTTCGAAATCGTTTTCAATTCACTTCATTTCGAAATCGTTTTCAATTCACTTCATTTCGAAATCGTTTTCAATTCACTTCATTTCGAAATCGTTTTAAAATCGATATAAATATCGTTCACGTCAAAATGGCGTCAATCTAATCATCACGGCTTCACATATTTCTATTTTCAAATATTTTATTTCAAATATTCTTTATTTTCACGATCGAAATGAGGCCCAATCAATTACCATATAAAGTTAATTATAGGGATTTTCATACAACACATGTATGTAATAGCAACGATAAATAATCAACCATCAACCAAAGTGCACTACACTGTATAAGCATCAAATATAGACATTTAACGCTTATAGCAGCTTGTCAATCAATCGATCGACATATTTAATCAATCAGGATGAGTGAACTTCAAGTTTCATCCCAACACCCGTGTGGGGTTTCAAACAATCAAACAAATATTTTATTCGTGCAGTTGGGCGATGTGTAAAATTTATCGTCCCAATCAATGTCCTTCAAATAGATGTACATAAACAAACCGTCTGGTTTGTAAATGAATATTTATTTATTCACATTCACGTTAAAAATTATATTTTTAACGATAAAACATTTTATTCCAACATATGAATTTCTATTAAGTTCATTCTTTAAATAAAATGATATTTTTATTTTTCTAACACATTTTAGAAAATTTCGGCGGCATAACGGCACGATACTAGAAACGGGACGAGGCCTAGCCTTATCCCCGGTCTAGTGAAGGCCCACGCCATTCACACATCAATCAAATCAATTTCATTTCACCAAACAATTCAAATCAACTCAAACAATCTAACTAACAACACAGCCAAACAAACAAGTCCATGGTCTGTGGACGATTGTGTCGGGTGCTACTAAGCACCGTCTGCATCCTAGTATATATATATATATATATAACTAGAAAAATAAATTGAAAGGTGAGAAATTCTCACATATAGCTATCCTAGCTCCACGGCACTTCCTTGATATAAATCTTCTTCGTTCTCGCCTTTTTGTCACCTTCGTTGTCCGCTTTCACTACCTATGTAAAAATCGAATTTTTTTACTGGTATTCCATATATAAAAATCATATTTTTATTTCGAAGTTCAATATATAAAAATCATATTTTTATTTCGAAGTTCAATATATAAAAATCATATTTTTATTTCGAAGTTCAATATATAAAAATCATATTTTTATTTCGAAGTTCAATATATAAAAATCATATTTTTATCCTCATAAAAATATTTCAATTCCAAGAAAATCTAATCTTTCATTTCAAAGAAAATCTCTTTTTCAATTCAAGGGAAAATCCATTTTCCAATTCAAAGAAAATCTATATTCGAAATCAAAGAAAATCTATATTCGAAATCAAAGAAAATCTATATTCGAAATCAAAGAAAATCTATATTCGAAATCAAAGAAAATCTATATTCGAAATCAAAGAAAATCTATATTCGAAATCAAAGAAAATCTATTCTCTAAGCGAAGAAAAATCTAATCTTCTCAATTTCAAAAATCAAATCTTTGTTCATTTCAAAAATCACTTCTTTTATGAAATAAAATCAGTTCTTTAACGAAATAAAAATCAGTTCTTGAAACAACTTACTAAATTTGAATTTAAATAAAAAGAAATAAACTTACCGTGTTCGTCAAAGAGGGGGGGGGCTGCTGCGTTCTCCGAGGGGGGCTTGTGCCAGTGGGGCGGAGGTGTTGACCAGTCGCGGTCGGAGGCCTAGGGTTTGGGGTGGCGGCTCCGGGTGTAGGCGGTTCGAACTTGAGGGCTTCGGGGTCTTTGGGGGGGGTCTCTGGCTCGAGGAAGAAGAGAGAGGGGCGGAGGATCGCGGCAGGAGGAGCGACGGAGGGGGGGGACGATCGCGATTTTTTTTCTTTTTTCTGTTCGGTTTTGAAATGAATCGAACGGGGGGGGGGGGGGGAGATAGGTTATAGAGGGAAGGGTTTATTTTTTTATTATTTTATTTGCAAATAGTTGACTTTTACATACGACCTCGAAACGAGGTCCACCGCCTGTCGTCCATAGCGTTCTACCCCCATTCCGAGCACAATGGGATATGTATCGTAGGCTGATTCGACTGTTTGAATCCGTTTCTATTAAATTTACATTTAAATCACTTTATTGAATTTTAAACGTACATTTCAAATTACCGGGGTCACATACTAACTAGAAAAATTCCCGAAAAATATTTTCTAGCTTCGTATTAACGATACGGTCCTAACAAAACTAGTTTCGTTGAATTCTGACTCCGTTTGAAAAATGGCCAATTTCCAGTCGATTAAAATCAACTGAAACTGGTCAAACGCGTTTTCCTTTGCCACGCTCACATATTGATTCGAAAAATTATGAAATCTGGAATCTAGCAATAACTTAACATCACGGACCCAACAAAACTGGTTTCGTCGAAATCCGAGGTCGTTTGCAAAATTGCTATTTTTAAGGGCCTTATATATATAAAAATATATATAAATTCCACAGCGACTATTTCTAATTTTAAACTGGACATACCTTATTATTTCTAAGATGAAATCTCAGTTTGTTAACTTCGTTACAAAGATATAGTTATACAGATTCAAATATTTCTTGTTTCGTTCAATTCTGACTTATATTGAATTCTGTATATTCATTTGAAATTAGAAATCGAATTTTCGAACTACCGCGCCATTTTCAATTCCTTTTATAATTATATATAATTATTATATATTCTAACGACGACGTATATAATATATACGTTCTAATTATATTCAAAATAAATTTCCCGTCGATATTATTTAAAATAATTCATTTTAAATAATCAAAATTCGCTAAAATGGCCAAAATAAAAATTTTAAACTGGCCCAGATTTTACGGGTTGTTACAATCTCCCCCACTTAAAACTTTTCGTCCCCGAAAAGGAACAAAGTCGAAAGTGGTTTGATCAATTAACTCCACGTTCGATCTGGCTTCCATTCTCCAATTCTTTAGTTTCTGAGAATTTTCAAAACTTCAAAAATTTGGCTAACACCCTAAATTTTTGAAAAATTTCGCCATAACCTCCCCTGCACCGGGAGCATCGGGGAATTTCAAATAGCTTCCCCGGTCCTTCAGATCTCAAAAAGAAAAAGAAAAAGCCAAGCGGCTAGCCAATAGGCTCACAAAATCATCATCACCCAAACAAAACAGGAAATTATGTAGTAAACATGTACCTATTTGTCGGGCAAACAAATTTTATTCTCTGCTCTAGCCTCCTTGCTATGACCTGTTCAATGATATATATGTATATGCAAGCAAATGCGACTAATTTCCAATATCGTTCAATATTTGATACAATTAGGCTAAATGGTTCAAAATTAGCAAACAAACAAACAAACAACACAAACATCAATCAATTAGTTGATTAGCTTTTCAAATTGATAATTTTGATACATATACAAAAATCAAATTTTTGATGCCAAATCACAACAATAGGCCCTATCTAATTTTGGTTCTCACACCAGTCAATAGGAAATATATAGATATCACACCTTCGAAACACGAATACCAATTCTGATGATGTTCGAACTATCATCAGAATCATCTTCGGGCGACTAGAGTGTGATTCTATATCTATCCAGTATATTGAAATTTCAAATACACGTGGATCAGACGTATACGCAAAATCTTTATATACTGGACTGTCCAACTCAATATAAATAGATAATCAAATACGAATAATTGATTTAAATTTTCAAAACAAAATTGGTTTCATTTGAAAAATATACTCTTCACACTCGTTCTAGGATATTACTGATCCCATCTCTAACGAGTCATCCTCATTGGATATTGCTAATCCAATATCTGATGAATTCTTTCGTATTATTCTAATGTGCCTTGTTCTCTGCTTTGTAAACCAAAGCTCTGATACCAAATGTGACGAAAAGGAATTTCGCTCGGTCCGAACCAGTCGCTAAACCGATCCAGGCCGTTCGAAACGCCCTATCGTTTGAGAACAGGACAAAACAGAACGTATACAAAAGAACATTTCATTGTATATTACAACAATGCATCAGATTACAAGAATATACAGAGTATAAATGAATATTACACAGAAATATCAGAGATTTAAATTACATTTAAATACATAGCAGCGGAAAATAATACAATACACAACTAGAAGGAGATATACGGATACAAAGCTTTCCGGATATCGTTCCAGCTGTAAACCAGGATCCTGTGGATATAAATCTGCAAAACCAAAAGTACTAGCTGCCCGTGTCAAAATAAGGGCACCCAGAGTTTAGGTTAAAACAATAAACTCCAGGTCAGTCATGTGACTGGTGTGAGAACTAAAACAGTTAATCTTTATTCTTAAAGTTAGGTAAATCAAGGGACCCCGCCGTATAACACGGAACGGGTTTCCTCCCAAGAATACCAGTGCATAAAACAAACAGCGCAATGCTAAATAAAGAAAAATGAAGCTGTTATAAGACCCAGGTCCTATCACACAATGCAACGCAAGCCGGGGGATAGGGTTTTCCCTTATAACAGCCAAAGAATGCTTGATACGTTTAAAACAAATCATTTGATACTATTATAAGTGCATAGTGTATAAAAACAACTTCAAATCATAAGTATCAATCATAGGCGGCATGGGTACCATATATCATGTCGCCGTACTAGTTCTACAATTAAAACCGCAAATGTCACGTATTTGGAAATTGGATTTCCGTCTATGAACCGAGGCAAAAGATAGTCCTCTACCGATTCGAGACTGCCTAGCCCGAGTCTCAGGATCAGAGCTCGAGTGACCCTTGGATCGTCAGGGCCGGTCCACCGATGTGGATTAAAATGCCTGAACACTGCGTTTCCCCGCCCTTTGGGGCGTAAATGAGCCAACGAATGACTCCATCGGACCCAGATCGTCCGATCAAACCGAGGCGCCTCGCAACAGCAACAACCACATAAGTCAAACTCGTCAGGGCGTGTAAAACCACTGACGCCACTTCTAGCTAGGAGGAAACGCAGGCCCTCCCTGAGGTCCGTCTCCCGTTTTTGGTTCATACCGGGTGTGAAACTCGCGAATTCACGTTACACAAAGCTGTGCCACACAGGCTGTGCTTTGATCATCACCACAAGACTTTGCTTTTCAACAGAAGCCTCGATCTATTGCCACTTAGGCATGCCACACAGGCAATTCACTCCATGCGTTTGATATCCATCAATATATAACCCCTGAGCTCATACGTCTCAGAGAAGGGCGTTAAGCAAGAGAATAAATTCTCCGCCGCCAAACAGATATATATTTAATAGAAATCAATCACACAGACTAAAATCCAATGTCAGACACACAGTCCATTTACAAGTCCGTTCTGGGTCTGAACGAAACCGGAGGCACCTAGTACCCCGCATATCCATCGATCTCCAAGTACGTCTGGACGATCACCAACTGTTTCCATCTTCTTGGGTGTACAGCCCAATCAAGATCATCAGTAATCACCCCAAACGACGTGAAGACTTCTGGTCTTCGACCATCGTCTTCATCTTTGACACCACGTCGAATCAGTTATTCAGAATGGGATAAACCCGGTCTTTCTGAATAACTCGCGTATATATTATAAAAGTGTTACACAAACACAACATACGCCTCATTCCAATTCAGAATACTCTTTTATTCGAGTATTTCTATACTTTGGGAAAAGTTCCCATTACCTTTATCCAAGATAAATTCTTTAAATTTATCCTTTAATCTCCTTTGAATATCAATTCAAACTAGTCGGGATTAGCGAACCACACCGAAGTAATCATTTATTTTATTTCCCAATCCCAACTTATTCATCCCATGAAGTAAAACTGGTAATACTTCATATCTAACACCACAGTGTTATCGGTAAATTCAACTACCATTTCACGTTCAAATCTAATTAAAGATTTAACTATCGCCTGGAGCAAAACTGGTGATACTCCATTTTCGATCATTTCAATCTAATTAAAGATTCATTAAAACTCCACTTAGTTTTAATCTTCGGCTGGGTTAAAGAATCAGTGTCATTTAAAACACGGTTCACGATAAGCCCAAAATCACATTCCATTAATTATTGGGTTAAAGAACGTGTGTTATTTAAAACACTGTTCACGATAAACCCAAAAATCAATATCACTTCAATTCCAATTAAATATTATTCAATTGGTACACTTCATTAAATCTAAATAAAAAGATTTAATCTTTTCTCAACTGGGTTCAAGAACAGTGTTAGTGAAGACACCATTCACGACAAACCCAAATCACATTTGATATTCAATACAAGGCTCTGAATAGAAAATATATCGGCTTATATTCAATATCAAATCCTACGACAAACAAATGTCGTATTGGAAATAACGATATATATATATATCTTTCAAATTTCCATAACAACATCTGTATAATCACGAATTCCAACATCGAAATATTCCGAAGACAATTTCGATTCAAATCCCCTCCAATGCAATCATTGGATATTCTGGTTATTTTCAAAACCCTTTTTAAATTCAATTCATTTATTTAAAAATAAATAGAATTATAATTCTTGTTCAAAACTAGTTCATTTCAATGAAAACCTATTTTTATCTTTTCAAATATGGAGTTTTTTCATCCCAATCCTTTCTAAATCATTTCCTATGATTTTACACAAATTATTAATATTTTTAATAATTTTATCAAGGCCCGTATAGTCGATTTCCATCAATGGCCATCGAACTGCACTTACAGCGACCTTTTTCGAATTTGATTTGGACATAATTCCAAATCCAACCGTTAGATTTCAAATTTATCACATTCGTTAGAAAGCTCTTTTCGATACGAACCCAATGGTTCCGGTTTTAGGAGAATCCGACGGTCGGATCTCCCGCAATGTCCGTTTGAAATAAATGGTCGAAATTCGCGAACTGCCGCGGCGCGGCGCGTTCTATTCAGGCCATTATATTATATATATAATATATATTTCGTCGATTTCTATTTAAAACGAATTATATAAATGGTTTTGAATTCGTTTTAAAAGCAATTTCAACTTCCTTTTCAATTCAAATCAAAATTGAATTCTCCTTTATAGATTCGTTTTAAAATTCATTTCTATTCAATTCAAATTTCAATTCAATTTGAATTCGTTTTCAATTCAATTCATTTCGAAATCGTTTTCAATTCACTTCATTTCGAAATCGTTTTCAATTCACTTCATTTCGAAATCGTTTTCAATTCACTTCATTTCGAAATCGTTTTCAATTCACTTCATTTCGAAATCGTTTTCAATTCACTTCATTTCGAAATCGTTTTCAATTCACTTCATTTCGAAATCGTTTTCAATTCACTTCATTTCGAAATCATTTTCAATTCACTTCATTTCGAAATCGTTTTCAATTCACTTCATTTCGAAATCGTTTTCAATTCACTTCATTTCGAAATCGTTTTAAAATCGATATAAATATCGTTCACGTCAAAATGGCGTCAATCTAATCATCACGGCTTCACATATTTCTATTTTCAAATATTTTATTTCAAATATTCTTTATTTTCACGATCGAAATGAGGCCCAATCAATTACCATATAAAGTTAATTATAGGGATTTTCATACAACACATGTATGTAATAGCAACGATAAATAATCAACCATCAACCAAAGTGCACTACACTGTATAAGCATCAAATATAGACATTTAACGCTTATAGCAGCTTGTCAATCAATCGATCGACATATTTAATCAATCAGGATGAGTGAACTTCAAGTTTCATCCCAACACCCGTGTGGGGTTTCAAACAATCAAACAAATATTTTATTCGTGCAGTTGGGCGATGTGTAAAATTTATCGTCCCAATCAATGTCCTTAAAATAGATGTACATAAACAAACCGTCTGGTTTGTAAATGAATATTTATTTATTCACATTCACGTTAAAAATTATATTTTTAACGATAAAACATTTTATTCCAACATATGAATTTCTATTAAGTTCATTCTTTAAATAAAATGATATTTTTATTTTTCTAACACATTTTAGAAAATTTCGGCGGCATAACGGCACGATACTAGAAACGGGACGAGGCCTAGCCTTATCCCCGGTCTAGTGAAGGCCCACGCCATTCACACATCAATCAAATCAATTTCATTTCACCAAACAATTCAAATCAACTCAAACAATCTAACTAACAACACAGCCAAACAAACAAGTCCATGGTCTGTGGACGATTGTGTCGGGTGCTACTAAGCACCGTCTGCATCCTAGTATATATATATATAACTAGAAAAATAAATTGAAAGGTGAGAAATTCTCACATATAGCTATCCTAGCTCCACGGCACTTCCTTGATATAAATCTTCTTCGTTCTCGCCTTTTTGTCACCTTCGTTGTCCGCTTTCACTACCTATGTAAAAATCGAATTTTTTTACTGGTATTCCATATATAAAAATCATATTTTTATTTCGAAGTTCAATATATAAAAATCATATTTTTATTTCGAAGTTCAATATATAAAAATCATATTTTTATTTCGAAGTTCAATATATAAAAATCATATTTTTATTTCGAAGTTCAATATATAAAAATCATATTTTTATCCTCATAAAAATATTTCAATTCCAAGAAAATCTAATCTTTCATTTCAAAGAAAATCTCTTTTTCAATTCTAGGGAAAATCCATTTTCCAATTCAAAGAAAATCTATATTCGAAATCAAAGAAAATCTATATTCGAAATCAAAGAAAATCTATATTCGAAATCAAAGAAAATCTATATTCGAAATCAAAGAAAATCTATATTCGAAATCAAAGAAAATCTATTCTCTAAGCGAAGAAAAATCTAATCTTCTCAATTTCAAAAATCAAATCTTTGTTCATTTCAAAAATCACTTCTTTTATGAAATAAAATCAGTTCTTTAACGGAATAAAAATCAGTTCTTGAAACAACTTACTAAATTTGAATTTAAATAAAAAGAAATAAACTTACCGTGTTCGTCAAAGAGGGGGGGGGGCTGCTGCGTTCGCCGAGGGGGGCTTGTGCCAGTGGGGCGGAGGTGTTGACCAGTCGCGGTCGGAGGCCTAGGGTTTGGGGTGGCGGCTCCGGGTGTAGGCGGTTCGAACTTGAGGGCTTCGGGGTCTTTGGGGGGGGGGGTCTCTGGCTCGAGGAAGAAGAGAGCGGGGCGGAGGATCGCGGCAGGAGGAGCGACGGAGGGGTGGGGGGGACGATCGCGATTTTCGTTTCTTTTTTTTTTTCTTTTTTTTCTGTTCTGTTTTGAAATGAATCGAACGGGGGGGGGGGGGGGGGGCAGATAGGTTATAGAGGGAAGGGTTTATTTTATTATTATTTTATTTGCAAATAGTTGACTTTTACATACGACCTCGAAACGAGGTCCACCGCCTGTCGTCCATAGCGTTCTACCCCCATTCCGAGCACAATGGGATATGTATCGTAGGCTGATTCGACTGTTTGAATCCGTTTCTATTAAATTTACATTTAAATCACTTTATTGAATTTTAAACGTACATTTCAAATTACCGGGGTCACATACTAACTAGAAAAATTCCCGAAAAATATTTTCTAGCTTCGTATTAACGATACGGTCCTAACAAAACTAGTTTCGTTGAATTCTGACTCCGTTTGAAAAATGGCCAATTTCCAGTCGATTAAAATCAACTGAAACTGGTCAAACGCGTTTTCCTTTGCCACGCTCACATATTGATTCGAAAAATTATGAAATTTGGAATCTAGCAATAACTTAACATCACGGACCCAACAAAACTGGTTTCGTCGAAATCCGAGGTCGTTTGCAAAATTGCTATTTTTAAGGGCCTTATATATATAAAAATATATATAAATTCCACAGCGACTATTTCTAATTTTAAACTGGACATACCTTATTATTTCTAAGATGAAATCTCAGTTTGTTAACTTCGTTACAAAGATATAGTTATACAGATTCAAATATTTCTTGTTTCGTTCAATTCTGACTTATATTGAATTCTGTATATTCATTTGAAATTAGAAATCGAATTTTCGAACTACCGCGCCATTTTCAATTCCTTTTATAATTATATATAATTATTATATATTCTAACGACGACGTATAGAATATATACGTTCTAATTATATTCAAAATAAATTTCCCGTCGATATTATTTAAAATAATTCATTTTAAATAATCAAAATTCGCTAAAATGGCCAAAATAAAAAATTTAAATTGGCCCAGATTTTACGGGTTGTTACAGTTATGGAAATGTTTTCCAGCGTTTACATATATTTTCTAAACATAGAAAATAAGGAAATATATATATATATATTTATATATATATGATTGATGATTGATTGATAGAATTTCCATTTGGAAATAATATTGTTGTTTGCACACGTGTTTTTCTTTGATAGTTAAATCACAGACTATTAAAGTTTTGACCATTTTAACATTGTTAATATAGAGAGACCGGTTGGATTATTATCCAAAGAACCACTCTGTATTGGCTTAAGCTTTGTGAATCATTTATGCCAAAGATAATTGAAGACAGAGTAAAGTGCAAGGGCGGTTGTATAAATCTTAGATAACAGTGCCTAAGATGGATATACTGAATAGTACCTTCGGTTCATCTTGTTCCTGGATGACTTGTACGGATGAATGTCTGACAGAGTATTTCCAGAAAGGTCACGTACATTGATTTCTTCAACCGTACCAAGAGTGGAAGCAGAGAAGGAAACTTCTTTTAGCTGACACGTAATGTATGGTTGTAGACGTCAAATTAGTGATTTTTGATGGATCTAACAATGTGGCATTCGAAGTGAATCTGATGTGATGATAAAGTGTAACCTCAAGCCTCATCAACCGATAAATGACAAAAATCGGGCAGGCAGCATGGCTATGTAGGTCGCACCTATTAGGGTGTATAATCACCTGATCTAGAGTTTCATTTACTTCTAAAAATCTATTGTCGATGCTATCCCATTCGGGAAACGGTTGCCGATCCCAACCGTTGGTGATATACATTCGATACACTCAAGCGAAATGAGTGGTTGGTCATGTGTGGCCGGGTTGCATGATGTTCTTGTTGAACCCAGTGTATCCCTTTCTAGAGGTACACTAGCGAAAGGTGGTTCCATACCTTGTCATAGTTGGAAATCCATTACCCAATACGTGCTTGCGGTTTTTATTGTATACTATATATGTAGAACGTGAGATGAAAGCATTTCTGCTAGATGATTATTATATTGTGGTTGATAGAAATTATTATAATATCAAAAGGTTTTTGATATAAAGATATTTTGGATTCTCATAAGGGAAAAACTCGTTCCGTTATACGGTGTGGTCTTATGAGATATCATTTGTTGCTCAAACTGTTTTAATCTGTTTTACTCACAGCAGTCCCATGACTGACCCGGAGTTTATTTTGTTTTGTTTTCCTAAACTCTTGGGTGCCCAATTTTGTACGGGCAGTCAAGTAGTCGGGATTTACAGATACTTGAAGAGCTAGAGCAGGAGGCTTCAGGATTATATAGCTATAGATATTTCCGCTGTGTTGTAAGTGTTGTACGTTGATAACGATGTATATTCAAGTATAGATATATATTTCAAAGTTATGTTATATATATATATATTATATGTTATTCGTTCCGCTGTGAGATTCGTGTTACTCTGATATTGTGTTCTTCTTCTTCTATTCTAAGTTTCTATCTTATCTTTCCTCACCCTCTAATTTCTTTCATTAACTTTCTGTTATTTCTTGATGTTTGGTTAGTCATCATTGAGTTTTATGGCGATAACCAAAGTCGACAAATTTTTGGGTCGTTACAGTTGGTATCAGAGCTTAAGGTTAAGTATTACCTTGGCTCTGTGGCGTGACTCGGTAGAGATAGGGTTAGTACTACCCTAGATTGAGTTTGAGTGTATATATACAAGTGAACGTATTTGTAGATGATATAAAAATAATTTTATATTGTGAAGATTTATTAGTTGAGTAGTTTATGAGTTCTGGTCGATCAGTTTGATCCAATGTATCGGTAGGAGTTTATATACACTCAAATACGATGGGTTGGCACGATATGTTTTGAAAGAGGGTAAATGAATATAATTTTACCCAAAGTATATTTGATACATATTGGATATATTGGTTGATATTATAATCGAATAAGATTAAAAAATGTGAAATGGTTATTGTAACAACCCGGAAAATCCGAGCAAGTTTAAAATTTTTATTTTGGCAATTTTAATGAATTTTGAATATTTAAAATGATTTATTTTAAATAAAAACGACAAGAAAAATTATTTTGAATATAATTAGAACGTATATATTTATATAGATCGTCGTTAGAATATAAATAATTATTTATAATTATAAAAGGAATTGAAAATGGCGCGGTAGTTCGATAATTCGATTTCAAACTTCAAATGAATGTACAGGATTCAAAATAAACCGGAATTTAGCGAAACCAAAAATATTAGAATCTAATTGAGAATATCTTTCCAGCGAATCCGAAAAATCAAAATTTCTTAGCGGAAATCAAAAGATATGTCCAGTTGAAAATTCAGAATAGTTGCTATGGAATTCTGGCCCTTAAAAATGGAAATTTTGCAAATGACCTCGGATTTCTACGAAACCACATTTGTTGGATCCGTGATGTCAAGTTATTGCTAGATTCCAATTTTCATAATTTTTCGAATCAATATGTGAGTGTGGCAAAGGAAAACGCGTTTGAACAGTTTCCGTTAATTGTAATCGACTGGAAAATGGTCATTTTTCAAATGGTCTCAGAATTTGACGAAACTAATTTTGTTAGGACCGTATCGTCAATACGAAGCTAGAAAATATTTTTCTCGAATTTTTCGAGTTTATATGTGGCCCCAGTAAATTGAAATGTTCATTTAAAAATCAATATAAAGATTTATATTTTAATTTAAGCGAAAACTAATCGAAACGAGAGAATTGGCCTACGAAACATATCCCATTGTGTTCGGAATGGGGGTATTTAGCTAGGGGCGACAATCGGTGGGCTTGATTTCGACTTCGAAATAAAAAGTTACTTTTTGGTGGATTAAAATAAATTAAATATTATAATTATATATAGTTGGCCTCCCCCTATCCCATTTATACCACGGTCAACGCTTAGATCTTAGAAAAAAACAAAATAAAATAAAAACTCGCGCCTCCCCCAAATCGACCTGACGTCGTCGCTCCACCAACACCCTCCCTCCGTTCATCCGCTCCGCCCTCTCCTCCCCCATCGTGCCTCTCTCCTCCTCCAATTAGAAGCTGCCGTGCCCCCCATCGAACCCTAGCGCGCCCCCCTGAACCCCGCAGCACCCCTCGCCTCCTCTCCGATGTCAGCACCCCCCCATCTTCCTCGATCCGTGAACCAGGAGCGCCCCCCTTCAGGCGATGGTGATGAACCCTTCCCCCTTCAAAACAAGGTAAAGTTTAATTACTTTGTTTTGTTTATTTCAGTTCTTTTAATTATTTATTTTATATCAAACTGAAAAATAAAATAATGATTTTTAAGTAGAAAAAAAATAGATTTTTATATAGTATGAATAAGATTTTGCTTTGAATATAAATAGGATTTTAATTTTTCTTTGAACATGAATAGGATTTCTGCGAAGAAGGAAAGGAAAATATGAAAAAAAAAATATGTTTTTTCCTTTGAAGAGAAAAAAGGTATAATCTTTATATTTAAAAAGGTATAATCTTTATATTTAAAAAGGTATAATCTTTATATTTAAAAAGGTATAATCTTTATATTTAAAAAGGTATAATCTTTATATAATCAAGAAGTAGCAAGAAAGATTTGATTTTTATACATGTATAGCATATATAAAAATATGATTTTTATTAGATGTGAAGATTAAAAATATAGTTTTTATAATATAGAAAGGTTAAAAATATAATTTTTACAATATAAAAAGGTTAAAAATATAATTTTTATACTAGTGGCATATTAAAAATATGGTTTTTATCAAAGTAGAAGTATAAAAATATAATTTTTATATAGAAAGAAGCGTTGTAAATGTATGAAGCGAAATAAAAATCTGAACTTTATTTTATCATGAAGTAGAGAGAATATAAAAATGTGATGTTTATATATCTAGTGAATACAAATGACGAAAGTGGCAAAAGGCGAGCACGGGGAAGATTTCCTACATATGAAGAGTCGTGGCGTTTGGATTAGCTTTGGTGAGAACTTCTCACCTTAAATTTACTTTTCTAGTTAAATATATATACTAGGATGTAGACGGTGTTTAGTAGCACCCGACACCATCGTCCACAGACCATGGACTTGTTTGTTTGGTTGTGTAGTTGGTTAGATTATTTGATTTGAATTTGATTGTTTGGTGAAATGGAATGGATTTGATTGATATGTGTATGGCGTGGGCCATTACTAGACCGGGGATAAGGCTAGGCCTTGTCCAGTTTCTTGTATCGTGCCGTTATGTGTTGAAATAAAATATTTTATCGTTAAAAATATAATTTTTAACCTGTGTTTGAATAAAATAAAATAATCATTTACATATCAGACGATTTGTTTATGTACACTGATTTGACTGGTATTGATTGGGCCAATAAATTTTATACATCGCCCAACTGCACAAATAATATTCAGTGTTTGTTGATGTGAAACCCCACACGGGTATTGGGATAATATTTGACGTACACTAGTCCCAATAATTAGTTGTGTGTCGATCGATAGGTTGACAGACAGTTGTGTTGTGTACTTTGGATGATGGTTGATTATTTATTGTTGCTATTATATACATGTGTTGTGTGGAATCCATATAATTAACATTATATGGTAATTGATTGGGCCTCATTCCAATTTAGAAAAGAAAGAATATAAAGAAATATATATCCATGTGTGGAAAAGAAATATATATTCATGTGTTGAAAAGAAATACATATTCACGTGTTGAAAAGAAATATATATCCATGTGTGGAAAAGAAATATATATTCATGTGTTGAAAAATATATTTATTCATGTGTTGAAGAAAATATTCATTTGTTGAATAAAATAGCAAAGTTATTGAAATATATAAAGCCGTGTTGATTAGATTTGCGCCATTTTGACGCAAACGATATTTATATCAATTTTATTCGAATATCGAAAAGGAAGTGATTTCAAAATATAACGTTTTGAAGATATATATATCGATGATATGAAATATTCAATTTTGATTTGAAATTGAATATGAAGTTGAAATCGTTTTGAAAACGAATTTAGAACGATTTATAAAATACGTTTAGAATTGAAATCGATGAAATATATATAATATATACATTATATATATTAAATGGCCTGAATAGAATGCGCCGCGCCGCGGCAGTTCGTAAATTTCGACCATTGACTTCGAATTGACGTTACGGGAGATCTGACCGTCGGATTATCCTGAAACCGGAACCGTTGGGTTCGTATCGAAAAGAGATTTCCAATGAATATTTGAAATTTGAAATCTAATGGTTGGATTTGGAGATACGTCCAAATCAAATTTAGAAAAGGTCGTTGTAAGTGTAGTTCGACGACCGTTATTGGAAATCGACTGTACGGGCCTTGATAAAATTATTAAAAATATCTATAATTTGTGTAAAATCATAATATATGAATTGGAAAGAACTGGGATGTAAAATTCCACATTTGTAAAGATAAAAATATATTTTTATCGAAATGAACTAGTTATGAACTAGAATTAAAATCCAATATTTTTAAATAAATAAATTGGGTTTGAAGTGGTTTTAAAAATAATCAGAATTTGATATTGAATATAAGCCAATATATTTTCTATTCAGAGCCTTGTATTTAATATCAAATGGAATTTTGGGTTTGTCGTGAACCATGTTTTAAATGACATTGGTTCTTTAATCCAATTAAAGATTAGAACTAAGTGAAGTTTTAAGGAATCTTTAACTAGATTGAAATGATCGAGAAAGGAGTATCACCAGTTTTGCTCTAAGCGATAGTTAAATCTTGAACTAGATTTGAACGTGGAATGGTAATTAGTTTTACCGATAACACCGTGGTGTTAGAGATGGGGTACTACCAGTTTTGCTCCATGGGATAAATAGGTTGGGACTGGGAAATAAAATAAATAATTACTTCGGTGTGGTTCACTAATCCCGACTAGTTTTGAAATGATATTCAAAGGAAGATTAAAGAATAAATTTCAAAGAATTTATCTTTGATAAAATTAATGGGAACCTTTCCCTAAGAATGTGAAATTGACTGATGAATTGGAATGAGGCGTATGTTGTGTTTGTGTAACAATTGTTTATTTTATACGTGGGTTATTCAGAAAGGCCGGGTCTATACCCATTTTGAATAACCGATCCGACGATAAGTCGAAGATGAAGACGCTGATATGCGAGGAAAGTGCTTCCGGTTTCGTTCAGAACCAGAACGAACTTGTAAATGGACTGCGTGTCTGACATTGGATTTTATTCTGTGTGATTGATTTCTGTTAAATATATATATATATATATTTGGCAACGGAGAATTTATTCTCTTGCTTAACGCCTTTCTCTGAGATGTACGAGCTTAGAGGTTATATATCGATAGATATCAATCGCATGGCGTGAATTGCCTGTGTGGCATGCCTAAGTGGCAATTGATCAAGGCTTCTATTGAAAAGAAAATTCTTGTGGTTGATGATCAAAGCACGACCTACGTGGCTTAGCTTTGTGTATAGCGTGGATTCGCGAGCCTCACACCTCGGTATGAGTCAAAAACGGGATACGGACTGCAGGGAGAGCACGACGTTTCTTTCTAGCTATGGGTGGTGTCAGTGCTTAAACAGGCTGACATTTATATACTTTTTACCCGTGTTGTTGGAATGTGAGGCGCCTCGAATATATATGGCGATAACTATGTAACGACCCAGAAAATCTGAACCAATTTAAAATTTTTAAATTGGCTAAAATAATGGATTTTAAATATTTAAAATAAATATTTTAAGTAATAGCGATGAAAACTGAGTTTGAATCAACAATTGAAAACGAATATAATTAATTCTAATTATAAACAAGGCCTGAAAAGGCGCTGCAGTTTCAAAAATTGAATTCAAACTTTGTCGGACTGTACCGGGTGCAAAAAAAACGGATTTTAGTGAAACCAAAAATATTTAAATCTGTTAGTGAACACCTTTCTAACGAATCTGAAAAATCGAATTTTCATAGCGGAAAGCAAAAGTTATGGCCAAATGAATTTTCAGAAAGGTCGTTATGGAATTTATATAGCCCGTGAAATTGGCCATTTTGCATACGGGCTCGGAATTCGATGAAACCACTTTTGTTGGATCCGGGATGTGAAGTTATTGCTAGGTTTCAAATTTCATAATTTTTGAAGCTGGTATGTGAGCGTGGCAAAGGAAAACGTGTTTTGGTCAATTACAGTTAAATTGAATCGACCAGAAATGGGCCTTTTTGCAAACGGTCTCAGAATTCGGCGAAACTAGTTTTGTTGGGACCGTATGGTCAAAACATAGCTAGATTTATTTTTCTGGAATTTTTTGAATCAGTTTGTGGCCCAGGCAAATTGAAATGTACGTTCAAATCAAATATTGAATGTTATATATTTTAAATTGAATGAAAACTGACTGAAACAGTCGAATGGGCCTACGAAACATATCCCATTGTGTTCGGAATGGGGGTAAAACTCTAGGGATGGCAACCGTTGGGTTTAGATTGGTGGTCGTGTCAGAAGACCCCTTTAAAAACCCATCGACCAATCATAATTTTTATATAAAAAAAAGAAAATTCTTTTTTTCTCTCTCCCCGATCGAAGGCGGAAACCGCTCGAGATCTTCCCATTCATTTTCCGATCAATCCACGCAAAATTAGCCCCTCCTCCAGTTGAAGATTTTGTAGAGCTTCGCGAGATCTTCAAATCCATATAGGGGTTGATTTTTTTCGTGCAGTATTTGGGGAGATATCGTGCTCGAAAGTCGAGCGTTTCAAATCGCCGCCGCCGCCACCACCACCTCCGACCACCGAGTTCGACGAGGTTTCCCTCGTTCTGCGCGCCTCTCCTTCCCCTTCCAGGTGTAGTCATCTGGAGGCTTGTGGATTTGTTGTAGGAAGAGCATACGGAGACCGGAGTACGCGTTTAACAGTAGGAGGAGCTTGCGGAGGAGATGATGGGGGTCGTCACAGCGGTGGATTCGTTGGCTCCGGCGCAAGTTGGGTTCAGGTGGGTCGATGTTGTCACGAAAATCATGAGTTGAGGTTGCAGTATACAGTAGCGGTATGGCTTGAACGGAGAACGTTGTTCGGTGAGGCTGAGCATGTCGACCATGGTACTGGAAAAAAAGGAGCAGCATGCCTTTGTTTTTACTTTTGGGAAGAGTGGATGAGAGCTTTGGGAAAATGTCGGAGCAGATTTGCCATGGTTTAGGAAGTTCGGTTTCGAACTGTGCGAGAAGGAGAAGGGAATGGGCAGCTGTATTAAGGTTTGAAGGAGGAAAGCAGGAGATGATTTGTGGATAGATTAGTTTGATGTAAAGGTATTGAAGAAGGTAAGTTTTTGGTTCGAATTGTAGTAGAAGAAACAAAGGTTAAGGGAAGAGTTAATTCGAGTTAATCAACGTTAAAAAGGGAATTAAGAATCAAGATGTGGAATTTGTGTTTCCTGGAACCGTGATGTGGCCTGGGTGCAGTTGTTGACTTCTGCATGATACCTGGAATGTGGAGAATGAAGAAGCATTATACAGTAGTGGGTTTATTTCAACAGTCTCGGGTTCAAAGAAAAATGGATACTGGCAGTCGTAGGTGACAAAACAAAGCGAAGTGGAAGATGATTCAGTTGCAGTTCGTTATTGGATTTGGGCCAGAGACTAAAGGGTAAAGGCCCAATTTATTTTTATACATAAAAATATACTATGATTTAGGTTTTTAAAGTTTAATTAAATACATTTAAATTTGTATAGGCTATATTGTGCTCATACGTTATCAAAATTGGACAAAACTGGATCCGTTGGGATCGTATGGACGAGAGCTCCACAATGGAACTGACTGGGAGCGAATCAGGGTTCATTACAAATTATAGCAAAATAAATTGTCCGTCTGAATCAATCGATGGTTATTGTTACTTAACGATAACAGTCCAAAGTGAGTAAAACTCACTAACTCTACTCAGTTTATATTTTTATAAACTGTACTTTATTTTTGATAAATATTGATTGATTGCTGTGTATGGACTATTTAAATGGACTGTTAAATAATTGATTGAAAACACAGTTATGGTTATATATATACATATATATATATATCGTTATTGAATTTTAATTCTGTCGATCGGAATATTTCTTCTTGAAATGAAAGTGATGTTAATGATATTGTGTAACATCTGTGGATGCAGGGAAACAGGTTAGAGGAATCCGACTGGATTCCTCAACAACTATTTTATTATTTTCATATATTGTGATATATGACGTGGTTTATAATCTGTTGTTGATTATATGTGTATGGACGATATTGGACATCGTAATTTGATATGTTGAACACCATAACACACTGGAATTTGGAGAAAAAGGGGATTTTCAAAAATGAATATTGAAATTAGATTATTTATGAAATCAAAAGGGGTTTTATAAAAGAGATAATATTTATAAAATCAAAGAAGGTTTTATGAAGGAAATTATTTATAAATGGAATACTTATAAATAGAAATTTATTTATAAAAGGAATATTTATAAATAGGAAATATGTTTAAGTGGAATTTTATATGAAGGGAAATCTTTATAAACGGAATATTTATAAAGTGAATTATTTATTTAGAATAAGTAAATTAGATATTTAAATGGATTATTTATTTGTTAAATAAATAGGATAAGATAAAGAGATATTGACTTAGAAAATAAATAAGTTATGAAAAGGACATTTAGTAGGAAATAAGTTATAAAAAGGGATTATTTATTTAGAGAATGAATAAAGAAATATTTGTAAACCATTTAGAAATAAAATAGAAAGAGAAATATGTGTAAAACATGTACAAATGGATTGTAAAGGAAATATTTTTCATTTGGATAAATAGATATATATAAGTCTGAACTTATATATGAAGAAGTAAACAGAAAAAAGGAGCAGATTGATTTATAAATGATATTTACAAATTAAGTTAAATATTTATCATTTGGATAAATAGAATATATAAGTCAGAACTTATATAAAGAAGTAAAAATCGATTTCAACATCGATGTTTGAAACTGAATAAGGACAAAGGGTTAACCAGTTAGGTTAAACCGTAGAGTTAAAACCAATTAGAGTTAATCAGTTAGGTTAAACCGTAGAGTTAAACCAGTTAGAGTTAATCAGTTAGAGTTAAACCAGTTAGATTTAATCAGTTGGAGTTAATCAAATTTAGTTTATTCGAATAGAGTTGAAATGAGTTAATCAAATTTAGTTATTCGAAGAAGTGAGTCGAATCAGAGATATTTGAAGTGAGATAATCGAATCAGAAATATTCGAAGTGAGATAATCGAATCAGAAATATTCGAAGTGTGTTGATCGAATCTAGTTATTCGACAAGAGTTAAATCGAATAAGATTTATTCGAAGAAAGAAATTATCGAATATAAGTATTCGAAAGTAAGCAAATCGAAAATAAGTTATTCGAATAAGAATTAATCCAATAAGAGTTATAGATTAGAGTTAACTGAATAAGAGTTAATCAAGTAAGAGTTATTAGGTTAGACTTATTCAAAATAAGAGTTATAGATTAGAGTTAACCGAATAGGAGTAAATAAATTAGTTGTCTTAATATTATTCGAGTTAGGAAATAAAAGTCATATTAAAGATAATATATTTCAGATGCAGCAGATTATAACACCATTGTTATAATCACGTAAACTTGTAAAAGAAGGGGGTTCGTAAATAGAATCCGAGGGTTTGTAAGGAAGTGTTAAAGGGTTAAAAGATGAACTTACCCTATTTCGAGATTTGAAAAGTTGTTCAGTTAAGGTCTGAGAGGTAGTTATACCCCAACTTTATTGACTTCGTTTTTAATTTAGAAATAGTTAAGGTTCGAGAGTGAAAGTGGTTGAGTGATTTTAGTAAATAAGTATAGTGGTTTGAGTTGTCGTCGCGATGTTGATTTAAACATCTATTTAAATCCAAGTAAAGAAGATTTGGAAATGTTTTCCAAATAGAATCAGAACGTAATCAAATATTGAAATTGGAAATATGAATTAGAAAAGCGAATGTTCATGTATAAGGAGTTAAGAAATGGAGTTAAGCTAAATCAGAAATTGACTGGAGACTTGTTAAGTTGAATGGTTTCCTAAGTGTCTATCTGATGTTGGTTTCGACCTTCGGGATTGGTACTTAGGGAATTGTTCTTATACTAGTTTACAATCAGAGACTGATAGTTGTAGAAGAATAGTGATACGTAAATAAGTTATGGAAATGTTTTCCAGCGTTAAAATATATTTTCTAAACATAGAAAATAAGGAAATATATATATAGATATATATATATATATATATATATATATATATATGATTGATGATTGATTGATAGAATTTCCATTTGGAAATAATATTGTTGTTTGCACACGTGTTTTTCTTTGATAGTTAAATCACAGACAATTAAAGTTTTGACCATTTTAACATTGTTAATATAGAGAGACCGGTTGGATTATTATCCAAAGAACCACTCTGTATTGGCTTAAGCGTTGTGAATCATTTATGCCAAAGATAATTGAAGACAGAGTAAAGTGCAAGGGCAGTTGTATAAATCTTAGATAACAGTGCCTAAGATGGATATGCTGAATAGTACCTTCGGTTCATCCTGTTCCTGGATGACTTGTACGGATGAATGTCTGACAGAGTATTTCCAGAAAGGTCACGTACATTGATTTCTTCAACCGTACCAAGAGTGGAAGCAGAGAAGGAAACTTCTTTCAGATGACACGTAATGTATGGTTGTAGACGTCAAATTAGTGATTTTTGATGGATTTAACAATGTGGCATTCGAAGTGAATCTGATGTGATGATAAAGCGTAACCTCAAGCCTCATCAACCGATAAATGACAAAAATCGGGCAGGCAGCATGGCTATGTAGGTCACACCTATTAGGGTGTATAATCACCTGATCTAGAGTTTCATTTACTTCTAAAAATCTATTGTCGATGCTGTCCCATTCGGGAAACGGTTGCCGATCCCAACCGTTGGTGATATACATTCGATACACTCAAGCGAAATGAGTGGTTGGTCATGTGTGGCCGGGTTGCATGATGTTCTTGTTGAACCTAGTGTATCCCTTTCTAGAGGTACACTAGCGAAAGGTGGTTCCATACCTTGTCATAGTTGGAAATCCATTACCCAATACGTGCTTGCGGTTTTTATTGTATACTATATATGTAGAACATGAGATGAAAGCGTTTCTGCTAGATGATTATTATATTGTGGTTGATAGAAATTACTATAATATCAAAAGGTTTTTGATATAAAGATATTTTGGATTCTCATAAGGGAAAAACTCGTTCCGTTATACGGCGTGGTCTTATGAGATATCATTTGTTGCTCAAACTGTTTTAATCTGTTTTACTCACAGCAGTCCCATGACTGACCCGGAGTTTATTTTGTTTTGTTTTCCTAAACTCTTGGGTGCCCAATTTTGTACGGGCAGTCAAGTAGTCGGGATTTACAGATACTTGAAGAGCTAGAGCAGGAGGCTTCAGGATTATATAGCTATAGTTATTTCCGCTGTGTTGTAAGTGTTGTACTTTGATAACGATGTATATTCAAGTATAGATATATATTTCAAAGTTATGTTATATATATTATATGTTATTCGTTCCGCTGTGAGATTCGTGTTACTCTGATATTGTGTTCTTCTTCTTCTATTCTAAGTTTCTATCTTATCTTTCCTCACCCTCTAATTTCTTTCATTAACTTTCTGTTATTTCTTGATGTTTGGTTAGTCATCATTGAGTTTTATGGCGATAACCAAAGTCGACAAATTTTCGGGTCGTTACAGTTGGTATCAGAGCTTAAGGTTAAGTATTACCTTGGCTCTGTGGCGTGACTCGGTAGAGATAGGGTTAGTAATACCCTAGATTGAGTTTGAGTGTATATATACGAGTGAACGTATTTGTAGATGATATAAAAATAATTTTATATTGTGAAGATTTATTGGTTGAGTAGTTTATGAGTTCTGGTCGATCAGTTTGATCCACTGTATCGGTAGAAGTTTATATACACTCAAATACGATGGGTTGGCACGATATGTTTTGAAAGAGGGTAAATGAATATAATTTTACCCAAAGTATATTTGATACATATTGGATATATTGGTTGATATTATAATCGAATAAGATTATAAAAATGTGAAATGGTTATTGTAACAACCCGGAAAATCCGAGCAAGTTTAAAATTTTTATTTTGGCAATTTTAATGAATTCTGAATATTTAAAATGATTTATTTTAAATAAAAACGACAAGAAAATTTATTTTGAATATAATTAGAACGTATATATTTATATAGATCGTCGTTAGAATATAAATAACTATTTATAATTATAAAAGGAATTGAAAATGGCGCGGTAGTTCGATAATTCGATTTCAAACTTCAAATGAATGTACAGGATTCAAAATAAACCGGAATTTAGCGAAACCAAAAATATTAGAATCTAATTGAGAATATCTTTCCAGCGAATCCGAAAAATCAAAATTTCTTAGCGGGAATCAAAAGATATGTCCAGTTGAAAATTCAGAATAGTTGCTATGGAATTCAGGCCCTTAAAAATGGAAATTTTGCAAATGACCTCGGATTTCTACGAAACCACTTTTGTTGGATCCGTGATGTCAAGTTATTGCTAGATTCCAATTTTCATAATTTTTCGAACCAATATGTGAGTGTGGCAAAGGAAAACGCGTTTGATCAGTTTCCGTTAATTTTAATCGACTGGAAAATGGCCATTTTTCAAATGGTCTCAGAATTTGACAAAACTAATTTTGTTAGGACCGTATCGTCAATACGAAGCTAGAAAATATTTTTCTGGAATTTTTCGAGTTTATATGTGGCCCCAGTAAATTGAAATGTGCATTTAAAAATCAATATAAAGATTTATATTTTAATTTAAGCGAAAACTAATCGAAACGAGAGAATTGGCCAACGAAACATATCCCATTGTGTTCGGAATGGGGGTATTTAGCTAGGGGCGACAATCGGTGGGCTTGATTTCGACTTCGAAATAAAAAGTTACTTTTTGGTGGATTAAAATAAATTAAATATTATAATTATATATAGTTGGCCTCCCCGTATCTCCTTTATACCTCGGTCAACGCTCAGATCTTAGAAAAAAAAACAAAATAAAATAAAAACTCACGCCTCCCCCAAATCGACCTGACGCCGTCGCTCCACCAACACCCTCCCTCCGTTCAGTCGCTCCGCCCTCTCCTCCCCCATCGTGCCTCTCTCCTCCTCCAATTAGAAGCTGCCGTGCCCCCCATTGAACCCTAGCGCGCCCCCCTGAACCCCGCAGCACCCCTCTCCTCCTCTCCGATGTCAGCACCCCCCCATCTTCCTCGATCCGCGAACCAGGAGCGCCCCCCTTCAGGCGATGGTGATGAACCCTTCCCCCTTCAAAACAAGGTAAAGTTTAATTACTTTGTTTTGTTTATTTCAATTCTTTTAATTATTTATTTTATATAAAACTAAAAAATAAAATAATGATTTTTAAGTAGAAAAAAAATAGATTTTTATATAGTATGAATAAGATTTTGCTTTGAATATAAATAGGATTTTAATTTTTCTTTGAACATGAATAGGATTTCTACGAAGAAGGAAAGGAAAATATGACTTTGCGAAGAAAAAAATATTTTTTTCCTTTGAAGAGAAAAAAGGTATAATCTTTATATTTAAAAAGGTATAATCTTTATATTTAAAAAGGTATAATCTTTATATAATCAAGAAGTAGCAAGAAAGATTTGATTTTTATACATGTATAGCATATATAAAAATATGATTTTTATTAGATGTGAAGATTAAAAATATAGTTTTTATAATATAGAAAGGTTAAAAATATAATTTTTACAATATAAAAATGTTAAAAATATAATTTTTATATTAGTGGCATATTAAAAATATGGTTTTTATCAAAGTAGAAATATAAAAATATAATTTTTATATAGAAAGAAGCGTTGTAAATGTATGAAGTGAAATAAAAATCTGAACTTTATTTTATCATGAAGTAGAGAGAATATAAAAATGTGATGTTTATATATCTAGTGAATACAGATGACGAAAGTGGCAAAAGGCGAGCACGGCGAAGATTTCCTACATATGAAGAGTGGTGGCGTTTGGATTAGATTTGTTGAGAACTTCTCACCTTAAATTTACTTTTGTAGTTAAATATATATACTAGGATGTAGACGGTGTTTAGTAGCACCCGACACCATCGTCCGCAGACCATGGACTTGTGTGTTTGGTTGTGTAGTTGGTTAGATTATTTGATTTGAATTTGATTGTTTGGTGAAATGGAATGGATTTGATTGATATGTGTATGGCGTGGGCCATTACTAGACCGGGGATAAGGCTAGGCCTTGTCCCGTTTCTAGTATCGTGTCGTTATGCTGCCGAAATTTTCTAAAATAAGTTAGAAAAATAAAAATATCATTTTATTGTGTAAATGAACTGAATAGATATTCATGTGTTGAAATAAAATATTTTATCGTTAAAAATATAATTTTTAACGTGTGTGTGAATAAAATAAAATAATCATTTACATATCAGACGATTTGTTTATGTACACTGATTTGACTGGTATTGATTGGGACGATAAATTTTACACATCGCCCAACTGCACAAATAATATTCAGTGTTTGTTGATGTGAAACCCCACACGGGTATTGGGATAATATTTGACGTACACTAGTCCCAATAATTAGTTGTGTGTCGATCGATTGGTTGACAGACATTTGTGTTGTGTACTTTGGATGATGGTTGATTATTTATTGTTGCTATCATATACATGTGTTGTGTGGAATCCATATAATTAACATTATATGGTAATTGATTGGGCCTCATTCCAATTTAGAAAAGAAAGAATATAAAGAAATATATATCCATGTGTGGAAAAGAAATATATATTCATGTGTTGAAAAGAAATATATATTCACGTGTTGAAAAGAAATATATATCCATGTGTGGAAAAGAAATATATATTCATGTGTTGAAAAATATATATATTCATGTGTTGAAGAAAATATTCATTTGTTGAATAAAATAACAAAGTTATTGAAATATATAAAGCCGTGTTGACTAGATTTGCGCCATTTTTACGCAAACGATATTTATATCGATTTTATTCGAATATCGAAAAGGAAGTGATTTCAAAATATAACGTTTTGAAGATATATATATATATATATCGATGATATGAAATATTCAATTTTGATTTGAAATTGAATATGAAGTTGAAATCGTTTTGAAAACGAATTTAAAACGATTTATAAAATACGTTTAGAATTGAAATCGATGAAATATATATAATATATACATTATATATATTTAATGGCCTGAATAGAACGCGCCGCGCCGCGGCAGTTCGTAAATTTCGACCATTGACTTCGAATTGACGTTACGGGAGATCTGACCGTCAGATTATCCTGAAACCGGAACCGTTGGGTTCGTATCGAAAAGAGATTTCCAATGAATATTTGAAATCTAATGGTTGGATTTGGAGATACGACCAAATCAAATTTAGAAAAGGTCGTTGTAAGTGTAGTTCGACGACCGTTATTGGAAATCGACTGTACGCGCCTTGATAAAATTATTAAAAATATCTATAATTTGTGTAAAATCATAATATATGAATTGGAAAGAACTGGGATGTAAAATTCCACATTTGTAAAGATAAAAATATATTTTTATCGAAATGAACTAGTTATGAGCTAGAATTAAAATCCAATATTTTTAAATAAATAAATTTGGTTTGAAGTGGTTTTAAAAATAATCAGAATTTGATATTGAATATAAGACAATATATTTTCTATTCAGAGCCTTGTATTTAATATCAAATGGAATTTTGGGTTTGTCGTGAATCGTGTTTTAAATGACATTGGTTCTTTAATCCAATTAAAGATTAGAACTAAGTGAAGTTTTAAGGAATCTTTAACTAGATTGAAATGATCGAGAAAGGAGTATCACCAGTTTTGCTCTAAGCGATAGTTAAATCTTGAACTAGATTTGAATGTGGAATGGTAATTAGTTTTACCGATAACACCGTGGTGTTAGAGATGGGGTACTACCAGTTTTGCTCCATGGGATAAATAGGTTGGGACTGGGAAATAAAATAAATAATTACTTCGGTGTGGTTCGCTAATCCCGACTAGTTTTGAAATGATATTCAAAGGAAGATTAAAGATTAAATTTCAAAGAATTTATCTTTGATAAAATTAATGGGAACCTTTCCTTAAGAATGTGAAATTGACTGATGAATTGGAATGAGGCGTATGTTGTGTTTGTGTAACAATTGTTTATTTAATACGTGGGTTATTCAGAAAGGCCGGGTCTATACCCATTCTGAATAACCGATCCGACGATAAGTCGAAGATGAAGACGCTGATATGTGAGGAAAGTGCCTCCGGTTTCGTTCAGAACCAGAACGAACTTGTAAATGGACTGTGTGTCTGACATTGGATTTTATTCTGTGTGATTGATTTCTGTTAAATATATATATATATATTTGGCAACGGAGAATTTATTCTCTTGCTTAATGCCCTTCTCTGAGATGTACGAGCTTAGAGGTTATATATCGATAGATATCAATCGCATGGCATGAATTGCCTGTGTAGCATGCCTAAGTGGCAATTGATCAAGGCTTCTGTTGAAAAGAAAAGTCTTGTGGTTGATGATCAAAGCACGGCCTACGTGGCTTAGCTTTGTGTATAGCGTGGATTCGCGAGCCTCACACCTCGGTATGAGTCAAAAACGGGATACGGACTGCAGGGAGAGCACGACGTTTCTTTCTAGCTATGGGTGGTGTCAGTGCTTAAACTGGCTGACATTTATATACTTTTTACCCGTGTTGTTGGAATGTGAGGCGCCTCGAATATATATGGCGATAACCATGTAACGACCCAGAAAATCTGAACCAATTTAAAATTTTTAAATTGGCTAAAATAATGGATTTTAAATATTTAAAATAAATATTTTAAGTAATAGCGATGAAAAGTGAGTTTGAATCGACAATTGAAAATGAATATAATTAATTCTAATTATAAACAAGGCCTGAAAAGGCGCTGCAGTTTCAAAAATTGAATTCAAACTTTGTCGGACTGTACCGGGTGCAAAAAAAACTGATTTTAGTGAAACCAAAAATATTTAAATCTGTTAGTGAACACCTTTCTAACGAATCTGAAAAATCGAATTTTCATAGCGGAAAGCAAAAGTTATGGCCAAATGAATTTTCAGAAAGGTCGTTATGGAATTTATATAGCCCGTGAAATTGGCCATTTTGCATACGGCCTCGGAATTCGATGAAACCACTTTTGTTGGATCCGGGATGTGAAGTTATTGCTAGGTTTCAAATTTCATAATTTTTGAAGCTGGTATGTGAGCGTGGCAAAGGAAAACGTGTTTTGGTCAATTATAGTTAAATTGAATCGACCAGAAATGGGCCTTTTTGCAAACGGTCTCAGAATTCGGCGAAACTAGTTTTGTTGGGACCGTATCGTCAAAACATAGCTAGATTTATTTTTCTGGAATTTTTCGAATCAGTTTGTGGCCCAGGCAAATTGAAATGTACGTTCAAATCAAATATTGAATGTTATATATTTTAAATTGAATAAAAACTGACTGAAACAGTCGAATGGGCCTACGAAACATATCCCATTGTGTTCGGAATGGGGGTAAAACGCTAGGGATGGCAACCGTTGGGTTTAGATTGGTGGTCGTGTCAGAAGACCCCTTTAAAAACCCATCGACCAATCATAATTTTTATATAAAAAAAAAAGAAATTTCCTTTTTTCTCTTTCCCCGATCGAAGGCGGAAACCGCTCGAGATCTTCCCATTCATTTTCCGATCAATCCACGCAAAATTAGCCCCTCCTCCAGTTGAAGATTTTGTAGAGCTTCGCTAGATCTTCAAATCCATATAGGGGTTGATTTTTTTCGTGCAGTATTTAGGGAGATATCGTGCTCGAAAGTCGAGCGTTTCAAATCGCCGCCGCCGCCGCCACCTCCGACCACCAAGTTCGACGAGGTTTCCCTCGTTCTGCGCGCCTCTCCTTCCCCTTCCAGGTGGTAGTGGTCGATTATCCTATAGTGCAACGGTTGTCGAGAAAAATCAAAACCTAGTTCTGAACAGGTTTAGAGAGGTACGGCTGATTTAATATTTAACAATATTATTGCAGTTTAAAGCGCTACGGTTTTTGATTTCACTGTAAAAATCATATCTTTTTCGTTTCTTGACGAAATTCGATGAAACAGGAAACATCGTGACCGTGTGGACGTCTTCTACATTTTAGAAGAGACCGCATATTTTTCTGAGCCTTCTGCTATTTTTGATGGAGGGGAACCCAATGTGAGATTTCTAATTTATAAAAGATATAGAAAATGATGATGTATAAATTATATAGTCGTTGTATGAGTTATATAAGCGTTATACACCTCATGTATAAGCGTTGTATAAGTTGTACGTTCGATGTATGAGTTATATATGCATTGTAAAAATTATATAGGTGTTGAAATAGAAGTGAATTGCTATATATATATATATATATGTATATATATATATATATATATATATATATATACGCCCCTCGTCCACAAACCATGGACGATATTTATTGGTTGTGATTGGTGTGAAAATTGATTGATAGCGAATGGTTGATTGCGATTGTTTGTGGTTGATATTGATTGATTGTGGTTGAAAAATACCCGTTTGTGGTTGAGAAATATTTGGCTGAAACCACATAGGATTAGTTTGTGGAAATGAAATAAATATATACATGCCGCCTGCGTGCGAACTAGATGCATGATCCCCATTGTCAAAAACCGCGAGGTTTTAAGGTAGAGCGAGGAGCCGTACTAGGGACGGTCCCGGTTTTAACTACCCTGCCGTTATGCTGCCGAAATTTCGAATAATATTCATGTGTTTGAATTATTTTCATTTGCTGAAACTATATTCATTCGTTGAATAGAAATTCATGTGTTGAATGGTATTCGTGTTTTATATATAAAAATCACATTTTTATCTATATATATAAACTATAGAAAACCTTCATGTGTTGAATCGATATTCATTCGTTGAATAGAAATTCATGTGTTGAATGGTGTTCGTGTTTCAAATATAAAAAATCACATTTTTATCTATGTATATAAACTATAGAAAACCTTCATGTGTTGAATCGATATTCATTCGTTGAATAGAAATTCAAGTGTTGAATGGTATTCGTGTTTTAAATATAAAAATCACATTTTTATCTATATATATAAACTATAGAAAACTTTCATGTGTTGAATCGATATTCATTCGTTGAATAGAAATTCATGTGTTGAATGGTATTCGTGTTTTAAATATAAAAATCACATTTTATCTATATATATAAACTATAGAAAACCTTCATGTGTTGAATTGATATTCATTCGTTGAATTGAAATTCATGTGTTGAATGGTATTCATATTTTGAAATAAATTGTTTTCTAATAAAAATCACCTTTTTATCATCTATATGAACTATGTAAAATGACCTTGTTTTAAAATAGATTGTTTTATAATAAAAATCCTATTTTTATTACCTATATAAACTATATAAAATAATAGTGTTTTGAAAAGAATTGTTTTACAATAAAAATCACATTTTTATTATATACATGAATTGTTGAATATAGTGAAGTGTTGAAATAGAAGACAGTTAGATAAAAATATTATTTTTATCAAATGTATGAAAAGAATGTAGCTTTGAAATCGAAGAATCGATATATATATATATATATATATATATATATATATATATATATATATATATAAACAGAATTAAAATATATCGAATAATGACGCTGCAGTTCGTATTTTGAAACCGTGATTTCAAACGATTATACCGGGAGATCCGACCATCGGATTTTCCTGAAATCGCAACCGTTGGGCTCGCTTTGGAAAAATCTTTCCAACGGCACCAACTTTGTAAAAATCCAACGGTTGGATTGTCTGGAATGTTTAATTCAAATATGAAGAAAAACAGCGCTAGATTCGATTATATATATATATATATGTGTGTGTGTGTAAATATAATTATATTTAATCGAATAACGATGCTGCAGTTCGTATTTCAAAATCGAAACTTCAAACGATTATACCGGGAGATCCGACCGTCGGATTTTCCCGAAACTGGAACCGTTGGATTCGTTTTGAAAAGATCTTTCTAATGATGTAAATTTTGTGAAGATCCAACGGTTAGATTTTCAGATATGTGTAAATCAAATCTGAAGAAAAACAGCGCCACGGTCGCGTTATGGCCCGAAGCGTCGTTTTAAATAAATTGGCTATTTTAAAATAAATAAAAATAGCGATAAATCATTATAAAATATTATAAACGATATGGATGTGATTTAGAAATTAACTGAAGGTTGGCTAAGTCGAATGGTTTCCTGGGTGTGTATCTGATGTTGGTTTCGGCCTTCGGCGTTAATATTCGGGAAATCGTTCTCTTATTGATTGACGGTTAGTGACTAATGAATTGAAATGATGCGTGTATGTGTTAGTGTTACACTGGTTTATCATATACGCGAGTTGCTCAGAATGACCGGGTTCATCCCATTCTGAATAACTGAATGGACGATAAGAAATCGAAGATGAAGACGATGGTCGAAGACCGGAGATCTTCACCTCGTTTGGATGGTAACCGAGGTCCTGATTGGGAGGCATCCCGAAATATGGATAATGAGTGGTGATCGTCCAGACGTACGTGGTGATAGATGGGTTTGCGAGGTATATAGTGCCTCCGATTTCGTTCAGACCCAGAACGGACTTGTAAATGGACTGTGTGTCTGACATTGGATTTTATTCTGTGTTGATTGATCTCTGTTAAATATACATCTGTTTGGCGGTGGAGAATATATTCTTTTGCTTAACGCCCTTCTCTGAAACGCACGAGCTCGGAGGTTGTAAATCGATGGACATCAGTCGCATGGCATGAATTTCTAGTGTGGCATGCCAAAGGGGCAAATGATCAGGGCTTCTGTTGAAAAGCAAAGTCTTGTGGTGATGATCAAAGCACCGCTTGTGTGGCGTAGCTTTGTGTATAACGTGAAATCGCGAGCCTCACACCCGGGTATGAACCAGAAACGGGAGAGGACCTCAGGGAGGACATGCGTTTCTTTCCAGTTAGAAGTGGCGTCAGTGGTTTTACATGCCCTGACGAGTTTGACTTATGTGGTTGTTACTATTGCGAGGCGCCTCGGTTTGATCGGACGATCTGGGTCCGATGGAGCCATTCGTTGGCTCACTTATGCCCTATAGGGCGGGGAAACGCATTGTTCAGGAATTTTAATCCACATCGGTGGACCGGCCCTGACGATCCAAAGGCTTGACTGAGTACTTGCCTGAGGGGCGGGCTAGAGCGTCTCGAAGTCGGTAAGGACTATCTTTTGCCTTGGTTCATGACGGAAATCCAATTTCCAAATACGACATCGTGCGGTTTTGATTGTATACCTACATATGACGACATAGTGGTATGGGGCATTAATGCCGTCTATGATTGATTGTTATGATTTGAAATTGTTTTCAAAACATATAAACACTAGCAATAATATCAAATGCCTTTTTTTTATTCGTATCAAGCATATTTTGGCTGTTGTAAGGTAAAAACTCTATCCTCCGGTTTGCGTTGTATTGTGTGATGGGAACTGAGTCTTATAATGGCTTCATTTTTATAAAAAGCATTGCGATGATTAAAAGAATGATTTGTTTTTAAAGCACTGGCAATCCAATGGAGTAAAACCGTTCCACGAAAGTGGCGTGGTCCTGTGATTAGCCATATTCAAAATGTGTTGAGTGGATTTCTCATACCAGTCCCATGACTGACTCGTAGTCTGTTTCACTTTCAAACTCGGGTGCCCCTTTTTCTACATGGGCAGCCTTGTATTCAGGTTTAGCTGGTTCTTTCTGGATAGCTGGAGCTGAAGATGGATTCTATTATTTATCTCTTTTTATGCTGTTCAGCTCCTATTGTACATATTGTGTTTGTTTCCGCTGTAGACATTTATGTATAGCTGAACTGTATTTGTACTAAGTATGATCTTGTATACTGTGTAACTCTGATGAATACTTTTATCCAGTATATTCTATAGTTCATTATCTGGTGTATTTATTTAATTCTGTTCTACTATTATCTGTTTCTGTGTTATATTCCAAAGATTACCCTTGTCTCCGTCTGTACGGGAAATGGGGTCGTCGCAACGTGGTATCAGAGCTTTGGTTAAGCTTAGTTCTGGAATATAACATATTAACGAACTCATCAGAAATAGAACCAGTAGTGTTCTAGGACGGGTAACTCTATACAGATAGGATCAGTAGTATCCTAGTATGAGTAAAGCAGAGTGAAATTACACCTCGATAGACACATTTACATTGAAGTATGTGTTTCTATATTTTAAAATATCTTTTCTGTGACCTGACTCTTGATCTGCCATTTGCAGAAGTACTAGAAAAATGAGTGTCAGAAACATGAGAAATGCAGAACCCGATCTAGAGGCTCTATTAAAGAGATATCGAAATCTGAACGGAGCACAATTCTCGGGTATTGAATCTATTATTCAGACTCAAGCTTGGATGAGTTCTGTCGAAAGAATTTTTGAGCGTATCCAGGTGAGAGATGACCAGAAAAGGTTAGTAGCATCTTGGGCGCTCAAAGAAGAAGCCTTAATATGGTGGGAAACAATCATCAAAGAGAATCCAGAAGGTGATATCACCGGGGACTGATTCAAAGAGATTTTCCTAGAAAGATTTACTCCTCCTGAAGCGACGGAGCGATTATGTGATGAATTTTCTTATCTGATACAAGGAGATATGACCGTTCCCGAATATCATAAGAAATTCAACGAACTTGCTCACTTTGCTCCTCATCTGATTCAAGACCCAAAGAGGAAGAATCTGAGATTTATTCATGGCCTGCAAAGAAAATATCAGAATAGTGTGATGAGGAATGTAAAGCTTCCTTTTTCTGAAATGATATACACGGCTTATCAGTATGAAGATCTCCATAAGAAAGGAATGTTGCGCGACGAAGAGGAAGTCTATTCTAGCAACAAAGAAGAGTCAGAAACTGATATTCCTGAAGCCAGTGCGAGGTCTGAGGTCAATGAGAAGCCCAGTGCCAAGAGAAAAAGGGCCAGATCTGGGAAAGAACCAACAACGACCGCCAGGTGCTCAAGCTGCAATAGAAAAGGACATTTGGTGATAAGTTGCAAATCTTGGAACAAGCGAAGAAAAAGTGGATCTAAGCCCACTAAGAAACAAAAGAACCCACATGGGGAAAGGAGATGCCATAAGTGCCGCCAAGCAGGTCATATTGCACGGGAGTGCCAACTCTCAAAGAAATCTGAAGCAGTACATATAAATGAAGTAGCAGAGACTTCCGAGCCCTCAGCTAGTCAAGAAAGGGCTGATGTTTTAGAAGGCACGCTTACTGTCAAAGACATTCCTGTTAAAGTGTTGTTTGACACAGGCGCGTCACGTAGATTCATTGCAAGAATGCAGCTAAGAAGCTGGATTTGAATTTGAAGAAGCTCAAGGAACCAATGACTGTCCAGAATCGGGTTGGGGGTTCCATTGATCTCAGTTGGGTTTGTGGAGTGCCGGTTTCTTTTTCTCGTTATCGGTTTCCTACCATCGCGATCGTCATGAATTTTGCAGAGTTTGATCTTATCCTGGGGTTAGATTGGCTGACCAAGTATGAAGCTGAGGTTAAATGCGCCGACAGAGTCGTTAAGGCGAAGATAAAATCAGGTGATTATATAAGAATTCCCTGTGAAGGTCAGAATGCTAATAGAAAAGACTGCTGGGCAACTCTGAATGTTTCTCCAGCCCAAATAGGAAATATCCCTGAAGTTGCAGAGAATATTCCTGACCTCATCAAAGACATTCCTGTCGTCAAGAACTATGCGGATGTGTTCGAAGAAGTTGTTCGCTTACCTCCGCAGAGAGAAATAGATTTCAAGATTGCTTTGATTCCGAATGCAAGGCCGGTAGTTCACGCTATTCAAAGAATGTCCTTGAAGGAGAAAGAGGAATTAGACAATCAAACACGACAGCTAGTATGGAAGGGTCTGATCAGGCCTAGTTTCTCTGATTGGGGTGCAGCAGTGGTGTTTGTCCCAAAATCTGACGGTACTCTACGTCTATGTGTGGATTATCGTGATCTGAACATACAGACAATAAAGAATAAATATCCATTGCCGCGGATTGATGATTTGTTGGATCGATTAAATGGCGCACAAGTATTTTCACGAATGGACCTAGCTACAGGTTTCCATCAGCTTCGTTTCGCCGAGGAGTGTGTTCCTTTGACAGCATTCAGAGGCCCAGACCTATTCTATGAGTGGTTAGTAATGCCATTCGGTTTATGTAACGCTCCAGCATACTTCGTCGATCTGATGAATAGAGTATTCAGAGGAGTATTGAATAAATTTGTTCTGGTTTTCATTGACGATATAGTAATCTTCTCTAAATCAAAAGCCGAACACGAAAAACATTTGGAACAAGTGTTAGAAATCCTCAGAAGGAATGCATTAAAAGCAAAGTTTTCCAAATGTATATTCTGGCAGGATGAAGTGAAATTTCAAGGCCACGTCGTATCTAAAGAAGGAATTGCTGTGGATCCAAGTAAAATCACAGCTATTCAGAATTGGAAACAACCCAGTACCCCTACAGAAGTCCGCAGTTTTCTCGGATTGGCTAGCTATTACCGGAAGTTCGTTAAAAACTTTTCAAAGATATCTGGTCATTTAACGAAGCTTACGAAGAAGTACTCTAAGTTCAAATGGACTCCAGAAAGTGAGGTGGCTTTCGAAGAGCTAAAGTTAAGATTAACGACAGCTCCAGTGTTAACCATCATCGATGGCAATCGGGATTTGAAAGTCTGGACTGATGCTTCTAGAGAAGGCCTTGGCGCAGTGTTAATGCAAAGGGGCCAAGTGATCGCTTATGCAAGCCGTCAGCTGAAGCCGCACGAGAAAAACTACGTCACTCATGATCTTGAGTTGTTGGCGATAGTATTCGCTTTGAAAATCTGGAGGCACTATCTTCTGGGTGAGAGATTTGAACTGTTTACAGATCACCAGTCATTAAAGTATCTGTTCACCCAGAAGGACTTGAATCTGAGGCAGCAACATTGGCTGGAGTTTCTTGCAGCATATGACTTTGAGATTATATACACTCCAGGGAAAGCCAATGTCATGGCCGATGCGCTGAGCCGAAAGAATGTAATGATCGCCATCTTTATTATTACGACTTCCTTGATTGACAAAATATCTATTCTTCAAAAGGAGGATAACTTTATTAAGCATATGATCAAAAGGATTCAGAAAGGCGAACCCTCGTGTTTTCAAATAGATAACGACGGGATCCTGAGATTGAAAGGAAGGATTTGTGTTCCTGGCATCCCCGAGCTAAAAAGGGAAGTATTAGACGAGTGTCACAAGTCCAAGCTGAGTATCCATCCTGGTGTAGCCAAAATGTATAACGATCTCAAGCGAACATTCTGGTGGAAGGCTATGAAAATGGACCAACAGAAACTGGCTGGATTGTTACAACCGCTAGAGGTTCCTGGTTGGAAGTGGGAACATATTTCCATGGATTTCATTGATGGTCTGCCCAGAACCAGAAAAGGGAATGACAGTATTTGGGTGATCGTAGATCGCTTCACGAAGACTGCCCATTTCATACCTGTCAGATTAAACAGAACTGCTCAGAGTCTGGCGCATATATATTTCAGGGAAATAGTTAGACTACATGGAGTGCCGCTCAGTATAGTCAGTGATAGAGATACAATATTCACTAGCAAATTCTAGGAGGCATTTCAAGTCGAGCTAGGAACGAAGTTGAACTTGAGCACCGCTTATCATCCTCAAACAGACGGTCAGACTGAGAGGGTGAATCGTATTTTAGAAGATCTATTGCGGGCTTGTGTTCTAGATTTTGGTGGATCGTGGGACGACCATCTGCATTTGGCTGAATTCTCATATAACAACAGCTACCAGGCGAGCCTGACAATGTCGCCATTCGAAGCGTTATATGGTAGACCATGTCAATCTCCTGCTTGTTGGGTCGAACCTGGAAATAGACTTGTGTTGGGGCCTGATATGATCCGAGAAGCTGCCGACAAAGTCGATTTTATTAAGAAGCAATTACTCGCCGCTCAGAGCCGACAAAAGAGCTATGTCATTAGGAGAAGAAGAGATATATCCTTTGCTATTGGCGACTATGTATATCTGAATGTATCGCCGATGAGAGGAGTAATCCGGTTCGGTAAAACAGGGAAATTGGCGCCCAAATTCATTGGTCCGTTTCCTATTCTGGAACGGATCGGAACTCTCGCTTATAGGGTTAAATTGCCTGATTGGTTGCCTAGAGTTCATGATGTATTTCACATATCTCAACTTCGAAAGCACGTTCATGATCCAGACTTGATCGTGGAAGAAGCAGCTCAACAGGATATTGAAATTACTCCAGAATTAGCTGTGAGAAGAGAGTCGCTAAAGATCATCGGCAAAGAAACCAAAGAACCGAGGAACAAGAAAGTTCACTTGGTCAAAGTGCAATGGAGTGGAGATCCACGAGATTGTACTTGGGAAACTGAGGAGAGCATTCAGAAAGCTTATCCTAGATGCCGAGTGGATATCTCTGATTGACTCCGGTGCAAGGTACATTTACCATACTTTGCATTAGCAATTGGTTCTCTACTCTGTTGTTATTTTCTTTTCATGGATGTGCACTTTTAACTCTATAGTCTGAATGATTTTAAAAGAATATAGGAATTGATTTGTATGATTTTGAAAACTTAAAAACAATTGGATTGTTGTTTGTGTTGTGTGATAGTAGATTTGATTAATTAAAATTGTAGAAACGATAGTTAATCTAATCAATAGCAGAATGAATGGTAGGATTTATTCGATTAAATCACACATTGAACTGATTAGAAAATAGGTAGAAATATATATACTTGTGCATTATATATGTTTGAACAGGTAAATGGATTAGCAGTTGAGTAAAGATTTTATTTGCGTGCCCGACAAATAGGTAAACCTTAATGAGTTGGATGCGAAATATTATTATATCAACTCTGTGTGAAATAATAAACATCGCCATAGGATAATAACAATTAATTTTGAACTACATTACATGGCATACTTATGGAAGATAGGCATACTTCATCATATACCACATAAGCATTTGGAGCTTGTGTGACGAGGTGGAAGATTTACCATACGAGCGAGAGGCTTGTATGGCGATGACTATATTTTACAGGTTGAACTGATGACTGATATGGACTATTTAAATTGTAACGATAAAATTGCCAGATTAATAAAAACCCCACACGGGTCTGGAGTTGACCATAATCACGTCTCTCTAGTTATTAGATACAGCACATGGACTATTTATTTCCCACACGGGACGTGGTGACGAGGATTTATCCTCTGGAGCATTTAAAATACACACTCCCTCAGGCTTTGACAAGGTGACGAGAATTTATTCTCTAGAGTTATTATCAATACACGCTCCCCTGTAAACACCAGAATATATCACTATAAATATGTGTATGCTTATTAGAATTTATTGGGTACCTAATACGGCCCAATAAATTTCCTACCCCCTCCCCGTACAAAGGAGGTTATGGCGAAATTTTTCGAAAATTCCGGGTGTTAGCCAAATTTTTGAAGAATTTGAAAATTCTCAGAAACTGAAAAGTTGGAGAATTGAAGCCAGATCGAACGTAGAGTTGATTAATCAAACCACTTTCGACTTTGTTCCTTTTCGGGGACGAAAAGTTTTAAGTGGGGGAGATTGTAACGACCCAGAAAATCTAAACCAATTTAAAAATTTTAAATTGGCTAAAATAATGGATTTTAAATATTTTAAGTAATAATGATGAAAAGTGAGTTTGAATCGACAATTGAAAATGAATATAATTAATTCTAATTATAAACAAGGCCTGAAAATGCGCTGCAGTTTCAAAAATTGAATTCAAACTTTGTCGGACTGTACCGGGTGCAAAACAAAATGGATTTGAGTGAAACAAAAAATATTTAAATCTGTTAGTGAACACCTTTCAAACGAATCTGAAAAATCGAATTTTCATAACGGAAAGCAAAATTTATGGCCAAATGAATTTTCAGAAAGGTCGCTATGGAATTTATATAGCCCGTGAAATTGGCCATTTTGCATACGGCCTTGGAATTCGACGAAACCACTTTTGTTGGATCCGGGATGTGAAGTTATTGCTAGGTTTCAAATTTCATAATATTTGAAGCTAGTATGTGAGCGTGGCAAAGGGAAACGTGTTTTGGTCAATTACAGTTAAATTGGATCGACCAGAAATGGGCCTTTTTGCAAACGGTCTCAGAATTCGACGAAACTAGTTTTGTTGGGACCGTATCATCAAAACATAGCTAGATTTATTTTTCTGGAATTTTTTGAATCAGTTTGTGGCCCAGGCAAATTGAAATGTACGTTCAAATCAAATATTGAATGTTATATATTTTGAATTGAATGAAAACTAACGAAACAGTCGAATGGGCCTATGAAACATATCCCATTGTGTTCGGAATGGGGGTAAAACGCTAGGGACGACAACCGTTGGGTTTAGATTGGTGGTCGTGTCAGAAAACCCCTTTAAAAACCCATCGGCCAATCATAATTTTTATAAAAAAAATCCTTTTTTCTCTCTCCCCGATCGAAGGCGGAAACCGCTCGAGATCTTCCCATTCATTTTCCGATCAATCCACGCAAAATTAGCCCCTCCTCCAGATGAAGATTTTGTAGAGCTTCGCGAGATCTTCAAATCCATATAGGGGTTGATTTTTTTCGTGCAGTATTTGGGGAGATATCGTGCTCGAAAGTCGAGCGTTTCAAATCGCCGCTGCTGCCACCTCCGACCACCGAGTTCGACGAGGTTGCCCTCGTTCTGCGCGCCTCTCCTTCCTCTTCCAGGAGGCAGTGGCCGATTATCCTATAGTGCAACGGTTGTCGAGAAAAATCAAAACCTAGTTCTGAACAGGTTTAGAGAGGTACGACTGATTTAATATTTAACTATATTATAGCAGTTTAAAGCGCTACGGTTTTTGATTTCACTGTAAAAATCATATCTTTTTCGTTTCTTGACGAAATTCGATGAAACAGGAAACATCGTGACCTGTCTTCTACATTTTAGAAGAGACCGCATATTTTTCTGAGCCTTCTGCTATTTTTGGTGGAGTGGCACCCAATGTGAGATTTCTAATTTGTAAACGATATAGAAAACGACGATGTATAAATTATATAGTCGTTGTATGAGTTATATAAGCGTTGTACACATCATGTATAAGCATTGTATAATTTGTACGTTCGATGTATGAGTTATATATGCGTTGTAAAAATTATATAGGTGTTGAAATAGAAGTGAATTGTTATATATATATATATATATATATATATATATATATATATATATATATATATATATATATATACGCCCCTCGTCCACAAACCATGGACGGTATTTATTGGTTGTGATTGGTGTGAAAATTGATTGATAGCAAATGGTTGATTGGGATTGTTTGTGGTTGATATTGATTGATTGTGTTTGAAAAATACCCGTTTGTGGTTGAGAAATATTTGGTTGAAACCACATAGGATTAGTTTGTGGAAATGAAATAAATATATACATGCCGCCTGCGTGCGAACTAGATGCATGATCCCCATTGTCAAAAACCGCGAGGTTTTAAGGTAGAGCGAGGAGCCGTACTAGGGACGGTCCCGGTTTTAACTACCCTGCCGTTATGCTGCCGAAATTTCGAATAATATTCATGTGTTTGAATTATTTTCATTTGCTGAAATTATATTCATTCGTTGAATAGAAATTCATGTGTTGAATGGTATTCGTGTTTTAAATATAAAAATCACATTTTATCTATATATATAAACTATAGAAAACCTTCATGTGTTGAATCGATATTCATTCGTTGAATAGAAATTCATGTGTTGAATGGTGTTCGGGTTTCAAATATAAAAAATCACATTTTTATCTATATATATAAACTATAGAAAACCTTCATGTGTTGAATCGATATTCATTCGTTGAATAGAAATTCATGTGTTGAATGGTATTCGTGTTTTAAATATAAAAATCACATTTTTATCTATATATATAAAGTATAGAAAACCTTCATGTGTTGAATCGATATTCATTGGTTGAATAGAAATTCATGTGTTGAATGGTATTCGTGTTTTAAATATAAAAATCACATTTTTATCTATATATATATAAACTATAGAAAACCTCCATGTGTTGAATTGATATTCATTCGTTGAATTGAAATTCATGTGTTGAATGGTATTCATATTTTGAAATAAATTGTTTTCTAATAAAAATCACCTTTTTATCATCTATATGAACTATGTAAAATGACCTTGTTTTAAAATAAATTGTTTTATAATAAAAATCCTATTTTTATTACCTATATAAACTATATAAACTAATAGTGTTTTGAAAAGAATTGTTTTACAATAAAAATCACATTTTTATTATATACATGAATTGTTGAATATAGTGAAGTGTTGAAATAGAAGACAGTTAGATAAAAATATTATTTTTATCAAATGTATGAAAAGAATGTAGCTTTGAAATCGAAGAATTGATATCTATATATAAACAGAATTAAAATATATCGAATAACGATGCTGCAGTTCGTATTTTGAAACCGTGATTTCAAACGATTATACCGGGAGATCCGACCATCGGATTTTCCTGAAATCGCAACCGTTGGGTTCGCTTTGGAAAAATCTTTCCAACGGCACCAACTTTATAAAAATCCAACGGTTGGATTGTCTGGAATGTTTAATTCAAATATGAAGAAAAAAAGCGCCAGAATCGATTATATATATATATATATATAATTATATTTAATCGAATAACGACGCTGCAGTTCGTATTTCGAAATCGAAACTTCAAACGATTATACCGGGAGATCCGACTGTCGGATTTTCCCGAAACTGGAACCATTGGATTCGTTTTAAAAAGATCTTTCTAATGATGTAAATTTTGTGAAGATCCAACGGTTAGATTTTCAGATATGTGTAAATCAAATCTGAAGAAAAACAGCGCCATGGTCGCGTTATGGCCCGAAGCATCGTTTTAAATAAATTGGCTATTTTAAAATAAACAAAAATAGCGATAAATCGTTATAAAAAATTATAAACGATATGGATGTGATTTAGAAATTAACTGAAGGTTGGCTAAGTCGAATGGTTTCCTGGGTGTTGATCTGATGTTGGTTTCGGCCTTCGTGGTTAATATTTGGGAAATCGTTCTCTTACTGATTGACGGTTAGTGACTAATGAATTGAAATGATGCGTGTATGTGTTAGTGTTACACTTGTTTATCATATACGCGAGTTGCTCAGAAAGACCGGGTTCATCCCATTCTGAATAACTGAATGGACGATAAGAAATCGAAGATGAAGATGATGGTCGAAGACCGGAGATCTTCACCTCGTTTGGATGGTAACCGAGGTCCTGATTGGGAGGCATCCCGAAATATGGATAATGAGTGGTGATCGTCCAGACGTACGTGGTAATCGATGGGTTTGCGAGGTAAATAGTGCCTCCGGTTTCGTTCAGACCCAGAACGGACTTGTGAATGGACTGTGTGTCTGTAACAACCCGAATTTTTAATAACATGTTAAAACAAGAAATCAGGGCAGAATTAAATTATAAGTTAAGAATCAAGGGGAATGGGTTACGCCATTGCGTTCATCTCGAAATTCTACTTGAAAACGAATCCAAAATTTCGTAAATCGGAGTCCGTATGACCAAGTTATGACCCATAGAAGATTTCAGAAAATTCAAAATTCAGCCCGAAATTCAAATTCAGCCAGAAGAAGATTGGGCAGGAAAATTTCCCGCCCTACCCCAGGTCGACTGGGGGGTCGACCTGCCCCCCAGGTCGACTGGGGCGTCAACCTGGGTGTCGACCTGGGGGTCGACCTCCTTGGTCGGCCAGGTTTTCCCTGGTGCACCTGTTTGCTCTTTTGGTCTGCTCAGCTAGCCTATGACGGGATTTGATGGTTCAGAACTTAACTAGGGTTAATCCTGTGGCCTAAACTAGTCTCTACACCTTTAAAATCACCCTAATACCTAGCCTAAACCATCACAAATCATCCTAACAACTAAATTCTGCCAAAATGCTCCCTAATCATGGCCTCCATCTTCATCTTTAGAGCTTCTAAGGCAAAAAGGAGCCATCTTTCTTCATCAAATCAAAGGAGCTACTTATTCTCAAGGCTTCTAGTGTTGCTACAACGTCTCTATCTTGTTCTATTTGGTTTCTAGTTCTCATAGCCACGCTTTGTAAGCCCCACTCTACTCTTAGATTTAAACTATGAAGTTAATATGAACATGTAGCAAGTTGAAATGGGATTTTTGGTGTAATACTTGTCTTGGGGCTATATTTGTATGCATAGATCCATTTATGACACTTTTGATCTATGATTGTGAAACTATCATGAACCTACTACCGTTCATCTTGATTTGTGGGTAGAAAGCTATGAGATTTATTTGGTTGTTATGCATAATACAACATAGAACCCCTCATAACCTTGATGTTAACTTGCATATGATGTTGAACTACATGCTACCCACAAGTTTATCACTCTATGTCAACTATTATCATGTTTCACCTTTGCCTATGATGTTGAACTACATGCTAGTTTATTTTCTAAGTTTGATGTCATGCATGTTTTGAGGCCAATAACCCTATATGCTAGTTGTGATGAGCACCTTTGCCTCAAATTTCATCATGTTTAACCTATGACCAACTTTACCACCTTATGCCCACCTTGGTCATATTTTTATGTTCCTTGATTCACTTGTGTTGATGTGAGTTTACGTGCGAATGGGAATACATTATGGGTAGTTAGGCAAACTTGAAATAACATGAAAAACATGACTTGAAAATATGACATGAAACTTGATTATGCTTGAAAACTTGAATGTGGTCATGACATGTAGAAAACCATAAAGGGGCCAACTCGAGGTTGGGTTGAGTTTGTAGCGTAAATCTACGCGGAACCGCCCGGCAAATCCAGTGGCTACAAACAGTAGGACCCAATGTGAGAAGTTGGTCACATCGCGCTTGAAACCCGTGGTTAGACTAGGTTGTGGTGTAAAGCTGCCCGGACCCGCCCGGCATATCCAATAACCACAACAAAGTCTAATGTGAGAGGCTGGGTGCATTAAATTAATTAATGTCACATGTTAGGGTTAAGTCATGAGCCATTTGGATACACTTAACCAACTTGAAACATGATTGGATAGGGTTAACCACACTTAACCCGTTAGAAACCCTAGTTACGTGGTCCTTTTCAGCAGTAACCCTCTTGGATGTATCACGATACCCTAGGGACTAGGCTAGGGTGGGGCACGATTACTTGGCTGATTGTAAGCGACCAGAACGACGGCTGAGTAGGTGCGCCGGTGTAGGTTCAGGCGGACTATGGTCGTGCACATAGTCCGGAGTTGAAAAACCAGGCATGGGCACCAGTAGGTTTAGACTGTGCGTGCTTGATTCGTGTCAGTGGTTGGAACCCTAGGACTTGATACACCCTAGGGTGGACCTAGCACAGTTTGACTACATTCCGTGATTGGGCCGTATGACACCGACACTCGACGAGTTAGGCTTATAGGGAGCCGATCGACTAGACCGTGTACTTGGGCCCCGACTTGGGTCATCTCATGATATTGGGCCAAGGGATCATTTCTTGTTTATACTTGACATGGATTGGATTACTAGTACTATTGGTGCAAAACTAAACCTTGTATATGAGATGCCACACTTGATCTACCTTGTTATCTATTTATCATGCCAGTTAGTTACCATCTTTATGTTTCATCTCAGTTTCTCATGTTTAGTTAACTTCATTAGTTTTTATACTAATAGTAGGTAGGACTTACCAGTGTTATGACTGACCCTTTTTCTTTTGCCTCTTTTTTTCCGTTTCCCCCCAGGTTCTCAGGGAGGGAACACTAGTGCTTAGCTTGGACATTTGGCTTGCTCTCTTGACAGCTCATGTACGGTTTGGACTTGAGCTTGCTATGGCTTCACCACATCTATCTTGGGGATAGTTTTAATTTATGTTATTTTCAGTTTATGTTTTCTAGACTTGTGGTAGTTGGAAAATAATGAATAAGTACTTTGATGTAAGTCGAGTATTTGGTTTTGAAATGGTTAATCATGGTTTTTAAATCTCTACCGCTGCTTTACTTATTTATTTATCTATGTTCTGTCTTGTGATATCTCTGTGCATGTTTACCTAGACAACATCGCTCCAAAGCTAGTGCATTCTCTTGTGAATGGCTCTGGCGGAGGTGGGGTGTTACATATGGTAAAAGAGCATGAGGTTTTGCTAGACCAGACAAAAGTTTTAAAAACCATTTTTGAAAAACTATTTTCAAAACCAATTAAGTATTTTTCCAAGAAAAGTCTAGTTTATTTTAAAAGGCTATTCCCCAAAAGCCATTAGCACTATCCTTTGTTTCCTCGTTCTAAATCAATCTTTTCCTTTTTCAGCATGGCCGATCTTAACCTTCCTAAGGGAGTACCCATACCCGGATGGTTCCGAAGGTACTTGGAAGCTAGGGCCACCGATGCGGGCCCAGCAAACACTCCCACCCCTCCTCCCATACCTGAGGTTCCTCCTCCTCCTCAGCGTCCACAAGAGGATTTCGCAAAGATTTGCAAGGACTTTAAGGCGATGGGTGGCAAGAATTTTGTAGGGACAGAGATTTATGTTGAGGCAAGAAACTGGTTAAAGGAAACTGAAGATTTTTTTGCTATCTTTGATGTAGAAGACCGTAAGAAAGTTCTGTTGGCAGTATGGCTATTGAAAGAGGAAGCTACTTATTGGTGGGAAGTCACCAACGCTACTAGGCCTATAGAGACTTAGGCCGACTTTAGGATGAGGTTTGAGCTTAAGTTTCTATCATCTACTGAGGAGAATCTGCAAATGGAGAAGTTTATATCTTTGAAGCAAGGGGACATGACCGTGAGGGAGTATGTAAATAAGTTTAACCAGCTTGCTCGATTCGGTTTAGACATGGTTAACACACCTCATAAGAAGGCTCTACGCTTTGCTCGAGGATTGAATGAGCCATTACAAGGTTTGGCCATGTCTCATATACCCATGGGGGCCACTTTTGAGAGCTTAGTGGATATGGCCTTGCTCCAAGGAGATGATAAGAATGGCAAGAAAGAAGTTAAGCTTAATGAGACTCAAACCAAGAAGGCGGACTCCAAGTGGGGAGGTAACCAGAACAATCAGAGCAACCAAAACAACAAGAACAACAAGAACAACAAGGGTAACAAGGCCAACAACAACAAGGCAAAAGAGACAAGGAAGTGCAACTTCTGTCGGATCACTGGGCACATAACCAAAGATTGTAGGAAGAAGAAGAGGAAGTTGGGAGAATGCTTTCATTGCGGAGAGTCTGGACACTTCAGTTTGGATTGCCCAAAGAAGCAAGGGCAGGGGAAAGGACAGACTCAGCGGGCACGACCTTCTGGAGGGCAGATGCATGCTCTCAACACTACTCCAGCTCCGGACCGAGGTAGTATTTCTGTAGAAAGCCTTGTTTACATTTCTGGTTTTCCTGTTCGAACTTTATTTGATTCTGGCGCATCGCATACCTTTATTTCTTCTGACATTGTTGAAAGTTTGCACCTAAGTACTAGTCTAGTTGAGGATCCCGTTAGTGTTTCAAATCTAATTGGGGGTTCCGCCCATCTATCTATGATTTGTATGGATTTGAGGATTTCTATCTTGACCGTAGAATTCACATGTAATTCTTATGTTCTCGGGTTCATGGGATACGGGTTGATTTTGGGCATGGATTGGTTGTCCAATTATGGAGCCATTCTCGATTGTGAGCATAGGGTAGTGAGGCTTATGACTCGCCTTGGCAATACCCTAGAGATTTCTTGTAACCCTTTGGATCCCGTCATGTTATGTTATCTTGAATCCGTCGACTCGTCTATTGACAATCTTCAATCTGTGAGGGTGGTCCGAGAATATCCTGATGTTTTTGATGAGGTGAAGGGGTTACCCCCTAAACGAGAGATAGACTTCCGTATTTATCTTGTTGATAATGCCAAACCAGTTTCATTGCCTGTAAGGCACATGGCCCCGCGAGAAAGAAGAGAGCTTAGCAAGCAAATCAAGGAGTTGCTTGAGAAAAATTTCATTAGGCGAAGCATTTCTGAATGGGGTGCTCCTGTGGTATTCGCTACTAAGGCGGATGGTTCGCTTTGTCTATGTGTTGATTATCGTGAGTTAAACAAGCTGACAAAGAAGAATAGGCACCCGTTATCGAGGATTGATGATCTCTTTGACCAGCTTGTAGGTGCTTCTATTTTCTCTCAGCTCGATCTATCCACCGGATTCCATCAGCTTAGAGTGGCTGAGGATAGTATCGACAAGACTGCGTTTAGGACTCCAGATGGATTCTTTGAATGGCTCGTCATGCCGTTCGGTTTGACTAATGCACCCGCATACTTCGTTGATTTGATGAGTAGGGTGTTTAGGGAGTTCCTTAACAAGTTTGTGGTTGTCTTCGTGGATGATATTCTGATCTTCTCTAAGGACGAGGAAGAGCATGCTATACATCTCAAGGAGGTTATGGATATGCTTAGAGCTCATCAGTTAAAAGCCAAGTTCTCTAAATGCCATTTCTGGAGAAGGGAAGTTCGGTTCCTTGGGCATATAGTTTCTAAGCAAGGCATAGCTGTGGATCCTGCTAAAGTGGTGGCGGTACAAGACTGGAAAGTTCCGAAGAATGCAACTGAAGTGAGAAGCTTTCTCGGTCTGGCAGGATTTTATAGGAAGTTCATTAAGGACTTCGCTAAGATTTCATCCCCTCTCACTAAGTTAACGAAGAAGAACTTAGTCGTGCGGTTTTGATTGTATACCTACATATGACGACATAGTGGTATGGGGCATTAATGCCGTCTATGATTGATAGTTATGATTTGAAATTGTTTTCAAAACATATAAACACTAGCAATAATAGTAAATGCCTTTGTTTTATTCGTATCAAGCATATTTTGGCCGTTATAAGGTAAAAACTCTATCCTCCGGTTTGCGTTGCATTGTGTGATGGGAACTGTGTCTTATAATGGCTTCATTTTTATAAAAATCATTGCGATGATTAAAAGAATGATTTGTTTTTAAAGCACTGGCAATCCAATGGAGTAACCCATTCCACGAAAGTGGCATGGTCCTGTGATTAGCCATATTCAAAATGTGTTGAGTGGATTTCTCATACCAGTCCCATGACTGACTCGTAGTTTGTTTCACTTTCAAACTCGGGTGCCCCTTTTTCTACATAGGCAGCCTTGTATTCAGGTTTAGCTGGTTCTTTCTGGATAGCTGGAGCTGAAGATGGATTCTATTATTTATCTCTTTTTATGCTGTTCAGCTCCTATTGTACATATTTTGTTTGTTTCCGCTGTAGACATTTATTTATAGCTGAACTGTATTTGTACTAAGTATGATCTTGTATATTGTGTAACTCTGATGATTACTTTTATCCAGTATATTCTATTGTTCATTATCTGGTGTATATATTTAATTCTGTTCTGCTATTATCTGTTTCTGTGTTATATTCCAAAGATTACCCTTGTCTCCGTCTGTACGGGAAATGGGGTCGTCGCAAACTGGCACTTTGTGAGCCGACGTACTGACCATTATATATATAGGTCCGATAGGACCGGGAAACGTGTGCTCAGGAATACTAATCCTCCAAATTTAGGTGAGGACTGGCCCTGAAGCATCCAAGGATCATAGTGGGGTCCTGAGGCATTTGCTAGAGTGTCTCGAATCGGAGAGGAGCTTGCCCCTTGCCTCGATTCATGATGGAATCCAATTTCCAATACGTTTCATTCGGTTTTATTTGTAGAGCCTAGTATGGCAACATAGTAGCATGGGATACTATGCCGTCTATGGTTTATACATTATGATTGAAGTTGTTTTCTTCACTTATAATAATATTAAAAGATGAAATTTCACATATCAAAGCATTCTTTGGCTGTTATAAGGTAAAACCCTATCCTCCGGCTTACGTTGCATTATGTGATGGGACCTGGGTCTTATAACAGCTCCATTGTTCTTTATTTAGCATTGCGATGTTTTCTTATGCACTGATATTCTTGGGGTAAAAACCCGTTCCTTGTTATACGGCGTGGTCCCTTGATTTACCAAACTTTAAAAATCAAATTTAACTGTTTTAGTTCTCATACCAGTCACATGACTGACCTGGAGTTTATTTTTTTGACCTAAACTCTGGGTGCCCTTATTTTCCACACGGGCTGCTAGTAGTTGGGTTTGGCAGATTTATATTCACAGGATCTTGGTTTATAGCTGAAGTGATATTTGGAAAGCTCTGTATCCATGTATTTCTTTCAGTTATGTTTTGTATTATTTTCTTTCCGCTGCAGTAATGTATTTAAATCTCTGATATTTTCTGTTGTATAATATCTATTCATACGCTATAATATTCTTGTATTCTGGTAGAATTGTTGTAATAAACAATGAAATGTTCTTCTGTTTGTGTTCCGATGTGTGTTGTTCTCAAAGAATCCGGGGTTTCCTTACCGGGGAAGTTACGGGTCTTCACAGTTGGTATCAAAGCTTTGGTTTACAAAGCTCGAGAACAAGACACATTAGAACCAAACAAAAGAATTCATCAGAAATTGGATTAGTAATATCCAATAAGAATAACTCGTTAGAGATAGGATCAGCAGTATCCTAGAACGAGTCGAACGGGAGTATATTTTTCAAATAAAAATGAAAACCACTTTTGTTTTGAAATTTTTATTCAATTATTCGTATTTGAATATTTATTTTATTTTGAATTTGGACAATCCAATATATAAAGATTTTGCATTTACGCCTTGCAAACGTGTATTCGAAGTTTTAATATACTGGATAGATATAGAATCACACTCTAGTCGCCCGGAGACGATTCTGATGATTGGTGCACCATCATCAGGGTTTGTGTTCGAGTTTCGAAAGTAAGATATCTATATATTCCATTAGAATGGTGTGAGAACCAAAACTAGATAGGATATATTGTTGTGATTTGACATCAAAACATGATTTTCTGTATATATATATCAAAATTATGAATTTGAAACATTAATTCATTTATTGATTGATGGTTGTATTGTATGATTATTGTTTTGATTACTTAAAGTTTTGAATCATGTAGCGAAATGGTATCAAATATTAATCCGAATTGCAAATTGTTTGAAATTGCATGCATATACATGTATCTCAATTGAATAGGTCATAGCAAGGAGGCTAGAGAAGAGGAATAAAATTGTTTGCCCGACAAATAGGTACATGTTTATCGTATTTCTCGAGTTTTGGGTGATTTTATGAGCCGATTTGCTAGCTGCTTGGCTTTTTCCTTTTCTTTTGGATTGAAGAAGGCCATGGGAGGCTATATGAAATATCCCGAAGTCCCCGGTGCAGGGGAGGTTATGGCGAATTTTTTTGGAAATTTAGGGGGTTAGCCAAATTTTTGAAAAATTTGAAAGTTTTTAGAAACTGAAAAGTTGAAGAACTTAAGCCGTAATTAAAATAATGAAAGTTGAGTTGGTTTGTAAAACAACTTTCAGCTTCGTTCCTTTTCGGGGACGAAAAGTTTTAAGTGGGGGAGATTGTAACAACCCGGAAAATCCGAGCCAGTTTAAAATTTTTATTTTGGCAATTTTAATGGAATTATGAATATTTAAAATGATTTATTTTAAATAAAAACGATGAGAAAATTTATTTTGAATATAATTAGAACCTATATATTTATATAGATCGTCGTTAGAATATAAATAATTATTTATAATTATAAAAGGAATTCAAAATGGCGTGGTAGTTCGATAATTCGATTTCAAACTTCAAATGAACGTACAGGATTCAAAATAAACCGGAATTTAGCGAAACCAAAAATATTAGAATCTAATTGAGAATATCTTTCCAACGAATCCGAAAAATCAAAATTTCATAGCGGGAATCAAAAGATATGTCCAGTTGAATATTCAGAATAGTCGCTATGGAATTCTGGCCCTTAAAAATGGAAATTTTGCAAACGCCCTCATATTTTGACGAAACCACTTTTGTTGGATCCGTGATGTCAAGTTATTGCTAGATTCCAGTTTTCATAATTTTTTGAATCAATATGTGAGCGTGGCAAAGGAAAACGCGTTTGACCAGTTTCCGTTGATTTTAATCGACTGGAAAATGGCCATTTTGCAAACTGTCTCAGAATTTGACGAAACTAGTTTCGTTAGGACCGTATCGTCAATACGAAGCTAGAAAATATTTTTCTGGAATTTTTCGAGTTTGTATGTGGCCCCAGTAAATTGAAATGTGCGTTTAAAATTCAATATAAAGATTTATATTTTAATTTAAGCGAAAACTGATCGAAACGAGAGAATTGGCCAACGAAACATATCCCATTGTGTTTGGAATTGGAGTAGGGCTGTAAACGTATGTAGTCGGATACGGATAGTGCCGTATCCGAATCCGTATCCGAAAATGAAAATCCGTATCCGAATCCGTATCCGATATCCGCGGATACCAGTTAAAAATATCCGTATCCACGGATATTTTCGGATATCCGAAAATATCCGTATCCGCCTTAGCGAATACGGATATCCAAAAATATCCGAAATATCCGTATCCGAAACTTAAAACTGTACATTGGATGTGTATATCCAAAAATATCCGAAAAATATCCGAAAACATCGGAAAAAATATCCGAAAATAAAACAGTAAAAGTTTACAAATACATCACTCACATACAAATTTGGCTCATAAAATATTTTTTTGAAAATGTGAATACATCTAATTAAAAATTACAAGCAGGACATCAATCAAATAATTTTCTTACAACAAATATTTTAAGACATAAAGTGTTCAAAATATGAAATACACAACCCTAAGACTAAAATAAAACAAAATATAAATCATAGAAGCACATACACAATTATGTTTTAATTATAATCATACCACAAAATAAAATGAGTACATGATTTAAAATGTTGCATAATACAAAATACAACTTTACTTTATAATTAAATAGTTGAGTTTAGCTTAGCTATTTTAAGGAAATTTATATATTAATTTAATCTTAAATATAAATTAAAAATTATATAATATATATACTACATATACGTATCAGAAAATCGGACGGATATTTTTCGGATACGGATACCATTACAACCATATCCGTATCCGAAATGATTTTCGGATATCGGATATCCGCATCTCGGATAACGGATATTTTTCGTATTTTCGGATACGGATGCGGACGGATATCGGATTTTTCGGGTACCCGTTGACAGCCCTAAATTGGAGTATTTAGCTAGGGGCGACAGTCGGTGGGCTTGATTTCGAATTCGAAATAAAAAGTTACTTTTTAGTGGATTAAAATAAATTAAATATTATAATTATATATAGTTGGCCTCCCACTTTCTCCCTTATACCTCGGTCAACGCTCAGATCTTAGAAAAAAAAACAAAATAAAAAAAAACCCGTACCTCCCCTAAATCGACCTGACGCCGTCGCTCCACCAACGCCCTCCCTCCGTTCAGCCGCTCTGCCCTCTCCCCCCCCCCCCCATCGCGCCTATCTCCTCCTCCAATTAGAAGCTGCCATGCCCCAACCCTAGCGCGCCCCCTTGAACCCCGCAGCACCCCTCACCTCCTCTCCGATGTCAGCACCACCCCATCGTCCTCGATCCGCAAACCAGGAGTGCCCCCCTTCAGGCGATGGTGATGAACCCTTCCCCCTTCAAAACAAGGTAAAGTTTAATTACTTTGTTTTGTTTATTTCAATTCTTTTAATTATTTATTTTATATAAAACTGAAAAATAAAATAATGATTTTTAAGTAGAAAAAAAATAGATTTTTATATAGTATGAATAAGATTTTGCTTTGAATATAAATAGGATTTTAATTTTTCTTTGAACATGAATAGGATTTCTGCGAAGAAGGAAAGGAAAATATGACTTTGCGAAGAAAAAATATGTTTTTTCCTTTGAAGAGAAAAAAGGTATAATCTTTATATTTAAAAAGGTATAATCTTTATATTTAAAAAGGTATAATCTTTATATTTAAAAAGGTATACTCTTTATATTTAAAAAGGTATAATCTTTATATAATCAAGAAGTAGCAAGAAAGATTTGATTTTTATACATGTATAGCATATATAAAAATACGATTTTTATTAGATGTGAAGATTAAAAATATAGTTTTTATAATATAGAAAGGTTAAAAATATATTTTTTACAATATAAAAAGGTTAAAAATATAATTTTTATACTAGTGGCATATTAAAAATATGGTTTTTATCAAAGTAGAAATATAAAAATATAATTTTTATATAGAAAGAAGCGTTGTAAATGTATGAAGTGAAATAAAAATCTGAACTTTATTTTATCATGAAGTAGAGAGAATATAAAAATGTGATTTTTTATATATCTAGTGAATACGAATGACGAAAGTGGCAAAAGGCGAGCACGGCGAAGATTTCCTACATATGAAGAGTCGTGGCGTTTGGATTAGCTTTGGTGAGAACTTCTCACCTTAAATTTACTTTTCTAGTTAAATATATATACTAGGATGTAGACGGTGTTTAGTAGCACCCGACACCATCGTCCACAGACCATGGACTTGTTTGTTTGGTTGTGTAGTTGGTTAGATTATTTGATTTGAATTTGATTGTTTGGTGAAATGGAATGGATTTGATTGATATGTGTATGGTGTGGGCCATTACTATACCGGGGATAAGGCTAGGCCTTGTCCCGTTTCTAGTATCGTGCCGTTATACCGCCGAAATTTTCTAAAATAAGTTAGAAAAATAAAAATATCATTTTATTGTGTAAATGAACTGAATAGATATTCATGTGTTGAAATAAAATATTTTATCGTTAAAAATATAATTTTTAACGTGTGTGTGAATAAAATAATCATTTACATATCAGACGATTTGTTTATGTACACTGATTTGACTGGTATTGATTGGTACGATAAATTTTACGCATCGCCCAACTGCACAAATAATATTCAGTGTTTGTTGATGTGAAACCCCACACGGGTATTGGGATAATATTTGACATACACTAGTCTCAATAATTAGTTGTGTGTCGATCGATAGGTTGACAGACAGTTGTGTACTTTGGATGATGGTTGATTATTTATTGTTGCTATTATATACATGTGTTGTGTGGAATCCATATAATTAACATTATATGGTAATTGATTGGGCCTCATTCCAATTTAGAAAAGAAAGAATATAAAGAAATATATATCCATGTGTGGAAAAGAAATATATATTCATGTGTTGAAAAGAAATATATATTCACGTGTTGAAAAGAAATATATATCCATGTGTGGAAAAGAAATGTATATTCATGTGTTGAAAAAAAATATTCATGTGTTGAAGAAAATATTCATTTGTTGAATAAAATAACAAAGTTATTGAAATATATAAAGCTGTGTTGATTAGATTTGCGCCATTTTGACGCGAACGATATTTATATCGATTTTATTTGAATATCGAAAAGGAAGTGATTTCAAAATATAACGTTTTGAAAATATATATATCGATGATATGGAATATTCAATTTTGATTTGAAATTGAATATGAAGTTGAAATCATTTTGAAAACGAATTTAAAATGATTTATAAAATACGTTTAGAATTGAAATCGATGAAATATATATAATATATACATTATATATATTAAATGGCCTGAATAGAACGCGCCGCGCCGCGACAGTTCGTAAATTTCGACCATTGACTTCGAATTGACGTTACGGAAGATCCGACCATCAGATTATCTTGAAACCGGAACCGTTGGGTTCGTATCGAAAAGAGCTTTCCAATGAATATTTGAAATTTGAAATCTAACGGCTGGATTTCGAGATACGTCCAAATCAAATTTAGAAAAGGTCGCTGTAAGTGCATTTCGACGACCGTTATTGGAAATCGACTGTACGGGCCTTGATAAAATTATTAAAAATATCTATAATTTGTGTAAAATCATAATATATGAATTGGAAAGAACTGGGATGTAAAATTCCACATTTGTAAAGATAAAAATATATTTTTGTCGAAATGAACTAGTTATGAACTAGAATTAAAATCCAATATTTTTAAATAAATAAATTGGGTTTGAAGTGGTTTTAAAAATAATCAGAATTTGATATTGAATATAAGACGATATATTTTATATTCAGAGCCTTGTATTTAATATCAAATGGAATTTTGTGTTTGTCGTGAACCGTGTTTTAAATGACGTTGGTTCTTTAACCCAATTAAAGATTAGAACTAAGTGAAGTTTTAAGGAATCTTTAACTAGATTGAAATGATCGAGAAAGGAGTATCACCAGTTTTGCTCCAAGCGATAGTTAAATCTTGAACTAGATTTGAACGTGGAATGGTAATTAGTTTTACCGATAACACCGTGGTGTTAGAGATGGGTTACTACCAGTTTTGCGCCATGGGATAAATAGGTTGGGATTGGGAAATAAAATAAATAATTACTTCGGTGTGGTTCGCTAATCCCGACTAGTTTTGAAATGATATTCAAAGGAAGATTAAAGAATAAATTTCAAAGAATTTATCTTTGATAAAATTAATCGGAACCTTTCCCTAAGAATGTGAAATTGACTAATGAATTGGAATGAGGCGTATGTTGTGTTTGTGTAACAATTGTTTATTTTATATGTGGGTTATTCAGAAAGGCCGGGTCTATACCCATTCTGAATAACCGATCCGACGATAAGTCGAAGATGAAGACGCTGATATGCGAGGAAAGAGCCTCTGGTTTCGTTCAGACCCAGAACGAACTTGTAATTGGACTGTGTGTCTGACATTGGATTTTATTCTGTGTGATTGATTTCTGTTAAATATATATCTGTTTGGCGGCGGAGAATTTATTCTCTTGCTTAACGCCCTTCTCTGAGACGTATGAGCTTAGAGGTTATATATCGATAGATATCAATCGCATGGCGTGAATTGCCTGTGTGGCATGCCTAAGTAGCAATTGATCAAGGCTTCTGTTGAAAAGCAAAGTCTTGTGGTTGATGATCAAAGCACGACCTACGTGGCTTAGTTTTGTGTATAGTGTGGATTCGCGAGCCTCACACCTCGGTATTAGTCAAAAACGGGATACGGACTGTAGGGAGAGCACGAGTTTTCTAGCTATGGGTGGTGTCAGTGCTTAAACTGGCTGACATTTATATACTTTTTACCCGTGTTGTTGGAATGTGAGGCGCCTCGAATATATATGGCGATAACTGGCACTTTGTGAGCCGACGTACTGACCATTATATATATATATAGGTCCGATAGGACCGGGAAACGTGTGCTCAGGAATACTAATCCTCCAAAGTTTAGTGAGAACCGGCCCTGAAGCATCCAAGGATCATAGTGGGGTCCTGAGGCATTTGCTAGAGTGTCTCGAATCGGAGAGGAGCTTGCCCCTTGCCTCGACTCATGATGGAATCGAATTTCCAATACGTGTCATTCGGTTTTATTTGTAGAGCCTAGTATGGAGACATAGTAGCATGGGATACTATGCCGTCTATGATTTATACATTATGATTGAAGTTGTTTTCTTCACTTATAATAGTATTAAAAGATGAAATTTTGCGTATCAAAGCATTCTTTGGTTGTTATAAGGTAAAACCCTATCCTCCGGCTTGCGTTGCATTGTGTGATGGGTCCTGGGTCTTATAACAGCTCCATTGTTCTTTATTTAGCATTGCGATGTTTGCTTATGCACTGGTATTCTTGGGGTAAAAACCCGTTCCATGTTATACGGCGTGGTCGCTTGATTTACCGAACTTTAAAAATCAAATTTAACTGTTTTAGTTCTCATACCAGTCACATGACTGACCTGGAGTTTATTTTTTTGACCTAAACTCTGGGTGCCCTTATTTTCCACACGGGCTGCTAGTAGTTGGGTTTTGCAGATTTATATTCACAGGATCCTGGTTTATAGCTGAAGTGGTATTCGGAAAGCTCTGTATCCGTGTATTTTTCTTTCAGTTATGTTTTGTATTATTTTCTTTCTGCTGCAGTAATGTACTTAAATCTCTGATATTTTCTGTTGTATAATATCTATTCATACTCTGTAATATTCTTGTATTTTGATGGAATTGTTGTAATAAACAATGAAATGTTCTTCTGTTTGTGTTCCGATGTGTGTTGTTCTCAAAGAATCCGGGCTTTCCTTACTGGGGAAGTTACGGGTCTTCACAGCTATGTAAATAACCAATCAGAATTCAGATAAGTAATCAGAATTGAAATTGAAACCCTGGAAATTTGGAACAGAGTTGTAAATAGACTTGGATTAAATATATTTAAATTTTAAGATCCTAGGAGATTTTAAATTGTATTCTAAGCATTTGTGAATGATATTTTGAACTGATTTCAAAATAAAAGTGTTTAAGAATGATTTTGAAAATGATATAGTATTGAACTCACTTCAATAGCTAGGAAATAACCCCGATGATGAGCTGGACATCATCGGTGTTCATTTTCGAGTTGCTGAGTGACGGATTACTACCAAAGGAATTTGTTTTTGAATTGTTTTGAGAAAAACAAAGCTGTTTAGAAGTCCCAGAATTTGATTTGTTTAATTTAAGACAAATTAAATAGGAATTTGTAAAAGCAAATTGGAATTAAAGTAAATCCAGTTAAGTGGTAATAGAAATTGATTTTAAATGATATTGTGTTGGTGAGTTAAGGATTTGGAATCAAGAACGAAACTTGAGTTTGAAAATGAAAATTTGGCTTGGTAAAAAGCGAATGGTTGTGTTGGAGATAAAAGTGATTTCAGAAATTTGATTGGGATAACATTGGTATATGCTGAGTTGATAGCATATGGAAGTGATAGAGTTGATATGCCCGAAAAAAGGTACAAGTTTATATTTCTATTGGATATAAGATTTATGAGCCGAATTGGCAAGCCGCTTGGCTGTTTGATTTTATTTTGGGATGGAGATGGCTCAGAGAGGCGAGTTGGAGTTTGACCTATTGACCAGTACAAAGGAGGTGCTGGCAAAAATTTTCGAAAAGTTAAGGCTTTAGAAAAATTTTAGGATTTTTGAAAATTTTCATTGATAAGAATAAATTAATAATTTAATTTAAATTAAATTGGTTCAGTTAAACTAAAGTTAAGAAGTGAACAAATAAGTTCTAACCGGTCGATAGGGTTTGTTTTCTACCTTAGCAATTTTGAGGACGAAATTATTTTAAGTAGGGAAGAATGTATTGACCCGCATTTTTCAACGATATATAATTAACTTATTTAATTATATAAATAATAGTTTAGAATTCAAATGGTCGTTGAATTAAATAATGGTGAATATTTAATTAAATTTAATAATTAAATAATATATTTAATTTCTGAAAAAATCAGGAATAGTGAATTGACATTTTAATGTGAATTGGGCGATTTAAAATATTTAATTCAGCTTAGAGTTGAATTAGAACAACGAAGATATTTAAATAACGTCAGTTTGAACGTATAATTATATTATAATTAAAATCGAGCTCGAAATGGCGTGGCAGTTCGCTATTTTGCGATTCGGACTTTAAACGAATATACAGAAGCTGTTTTAAATCGGATTTCTGTGAAACAAGAAGCGTACGGAGCTGGTGAAGTATATTTTTCTAATGGAAGAGAAAAATCAGGATTTCCTCGTGTGGGTTGAGAGTTATGTCCAAATCAAATTTTAAAATAGTCGTTATAGGATCGTTTATCGACCGTAACGGTTTATTCAATATAACTAGATATCAGTTTTGAATTTAGACAAGGTTCTTTTGAGACATAACGATAATTTAATTTTTAGAATTTTATTGTAATTTTTAATTAATTAAATACGCAACTTTTTGTTTGGAATATGTTACACCCTATATCAATATCTTGGGGTTTCACAATATGAGTTCACCTACCGATATTTTTATACTGTTGGGATTGTGGCATCCAGCTCGACATAACGGTATGGTTATTTCAGTCCATAGTAGTTCGTACGTGGACATAATTGTGTACATCGAGGTACAAAATTTTACAAAATAAAAGAGGACAAACAAACCAATGTATACGGGTTCTCGTCCACACATTCCCTTCTCAAATATCATGGTTTCAAAACAAACCACGTCTTCAATTCTAAACACCCTATAAATAAACCACCAATATTTCCCTTATGACCTAATTTCCTCATTTCTTCAAGCGGCCGCTTTTCATCATTCTTCCAGGAATGTAGAAAAAGGAAATACATCCACTTCAAATATATAGAAATCAAAATCAAATACGCAGCGTTTTTCCCCTCAGTGATGTTCGTATGTTTTCCGGGTCCTCAGAAATCGGAGTTGCGAATGAGGGAAGAGCTATGGGTGCGGTGAGGTGTAGTCATCTGGAGGCTTGCAGATTTGTTATAGGAAGAGCATACGGAGACTGGAGTACGCGTTTAACAGCAGGAGGAGCTTGCGGAGGAGACGATGGGGGTCTTCATAGTGGTGGATTCGTTGGCTCCGGCGCAAGTTGGGTTCAGGTGGGTCGGTGTTATCACGAAAATCGTGAGTTGAGGTTGCAGTATACAGTAGCGGTGTGGCTTGAACGGAGAACGTTGTTCGGTGAGGCTGAGCATGTCGACCATGGTATTGGGAAAAAAGGAGCAGCGTGCCTTTGTTTTTACTTTTGGAAAGAGTGGATGAGAGCTTTGGGAAAATGTCGGAGCAGCTTTGCCATGGTTTAGGAAGTTCGTTTTCGAACTGTGCGAGAAGGAGAAGGGAATGAGCAGCTGTATTAAGGTTTGAAGGAGGAAAGCAGGAGATGATATGTGGATAGATTAGTCTGATGTAAAGGTATTGAAGAAGGTAAGTTTTTGGTTCGAACTGTAGTAGAAGAAACAAAGGTTAAGAGAAGAGTTAATTCGAGTTAATCAACGTTAAAAAGGGAATTAAGAATCAACATGTGGAATTTGTGTTTCCTGGAACCGTGATGTGGCCTGGGTGCAGTTGTTGACTTCTACATGATACCTGGAATGTGGAGAATGAAGAAGCATTATACAATAGTGGGTTTATTTCAACAGTCTTGGGTTTAAAGAAAAATGGATACTGGCAGTCGTAGGTGACAAAACAAAGCGAAGTGGAAGATGATTCAGTTGCAGTTCGTTATTGGATTTGGGCCAGAGACTAAAGGGTAAAGGCCCTATTTTTTCTATACATAAAAATATACAATGATTTAGGTTTTTAAAGTTTAATTAAATACATATAAATTTGTATAGGCTATATTGTTCTCATACGTTATCAAAATTGGACAAAACTGGATCTGTTGGGATCGTATGGACGAGAGCTCCACAATGGAACAGACTGGGAGCGAATCGTGGTTCGTTACAAATTATAGCAAAATAAATTGTCCATCTGAATCAAGAGATGGTTATCGTTATTTAACGATAACAGTCCAGAGTGATAAAACTCACAACTCTACTCAGTTTATATTTTTATAAACTGTACTTTATTTTTGATAAATATTGATTGATTGCTGTGTATGGACTATTTAAATGGACTGTTAAATAATTGATTAAAAACACAGTTATGGTTATGTATATAAATACATATATATATATATATATATATATATATATATATATCGTTATTAAATTTTAATTCTGTCGATCAGAATATTTCTTCTTGAAATGAAAGTGATGTTAATGATATTGTGTAACATCTGTGAATGCAGGGAAACAGGTTGGAGGAATCCGACTGGATTCCTCAACAGCTATTTTATTATTTTCATATATTGTGATGTTTGACGTGGTTTATAATCTGTTGTTGATTATATGTGTATGGACGATATTGGATATCGTAATTTGATATGTTAAACACCATAACACACCAGAATTTGGAGAAAAAGGGGATTTTCAAAAATGAATATTGAAATTAGATTATTTATGACATCAAAAGGGGTTTTATAAAGGAGATAATATTTATAAAATCAAAGAAGATTTTATAAAGGAAATTATTTATAAATGGAATACTTATAAATAGAAATTTATTTATAAAAGGAATATTTATAAATAGGAAATATGTTTAAGTGGAATTTTATATGAAGGGAAATCTTTATAAATGGAATATTTATAAAGTGAATTATTTATTTAGAATAAATAAATTAGATATTTAAATGAATTATTTATTTGTTAAATAAATAGGATAAGATAAAGAAATATAGACTTAGAAAATAAATAAGTTATGAAAAGGACATTCAGTAGGAAATAAGTTATAAAAAGGGATTATTTATTTAGAGAATGAATAAACAAATATTTGTAAACTGTTTACAAATAAAATAGAAAGAGAAATATGTGTAAAACATGTACAAATAGATTGTAAAGGAAATATTTATCATTTGGATAAATAGATATATATATGTCTGAACTTATATATGAAGAAGTAAACAAAAAAAAGGAGCAGATTGATTTATAAATGATATTTATAAGTTAAGTTAAATATTTATCATTTGGATAAATAGAATATATAAGTCAGGACTTATATAAAGAAGTAAAAATCGATTTCAACATCGATGTTTGAAACTAAATAAGGACAAAGGGTTAACCAGTTAGGTTAAACCGTAGAGTTAAACTAGTTAGAGTTAATCAGTTAGGTTAAACCGTAGAGTTAAACCAGTTAGAGTTAATTAGTTAGAGTTAAACCAGTTAGAGTTAATCAGTTGGAGTTAATCGAATTTAGTTTATTCGAATAGAGTTGAAATGAGTTAATCGAATTTAGTTATTCGAAGAAGTGAATCGAATCATAGATATTCGAAGTGAGATAATCGAATCAGAAATATTCGAAGTGAGATAATCGAATCCGAAATATTCGAATTGAGTTGATCGAATCTAGTTACTCGACAGGAGTTAAATCGAATAAGATTTATTCGAAGAAAAAGATTATCGAATATAAGTATTCGAAAGTAAGCAAATCAAAAATAAGTTATTTGAATAAGTTATTCGAATAAGAATTAATCCAATAAGAGTTATAGAATAGATTTAACCGAATAAGAGTTAATCCAGTAAGAGTTATGAGGTTGGAGTTATTCAAAATAAGAGTTATAGATTAGGTTTCATTACATTATTAGAGTTAGGAAATAAAAGTCATATTAAAGATTATATATTTCGGATGCAGGAGATTATAACAACATTGTTATAATCATGTAAACTTGTAAAAGAAGGGGGTTCGTAAATAGAATCTAAGGGTTCGTAAAGAAGTGTTAAAGGGTTAAAAAATGAACTTACCCTATTTCGAGATTTGAAATGTTGTTCAGTTAAGGTCTGAGAGGTAGTTATACCCAACTTGATTGACTTCGTTTTTAATTTAGAAATGGTTAAGGTTCGAGAGTGAAAGTGGTTGAGTGATTTTAGTAAATAAGTATTGTGGTTTGAGTTGTCGTCGCGATGTTGATTTAAACATCTGTTTAAATCCAAGTAAAGAAGATTTGGAAATGTTTTCCAAATAGAATCAGAACGTAATCAAATATTGAAATTGGAAATATGAATTAGAAAAGGGAATGTTCATGTATAAGGAGTTAAAAAATGGAGTTAAGCTAAATCAGAAATTAACTGGAGACTTATTAAGTTGAATGGTTTCCTAAGTGTCTATCTGATGTTGGTTTCGACCTTCGGGATTGGTACTTAGGGAGTTGTTCTTATACTAGTTTACAATCAGAGACTGATAGTTGTAGAAGAATAGTGATACGTAAATAAGTTATGGAAATGTTTTCCAGCGTTAACATCTATTTTCTAAACATAGAAAATAAGGAAATATATATGTATATATATATATATATATGATTGATGATTGATTGATAGAATTTCAATTTGGAAATAATATCGTTGTTTGCACACGTGTTTTTCTTTGATAGTTAAATCACAGACTATCAAAGATTTGACCATTTTAACGTTGTTAATATGTAGAGACCGGTTGGATTATTATCCAAAGAACCACTCTGTATTGGCATAAGCGTTGCGAATCATATATGCCAAAGATAATTGAAGACAGAGTAAAGTGCAAGGGCTGTTGTATAAATCTTAGATAACAGTGCCTAAGATGGATATACTGAATAGTACCTTCGGTTCATCCTGTTCCTGGATGACTTGTATGGATGAATGTCTGACAGAGTATTTCTAGAAAGGTCACGTACATTGATTTCTTCAACCGTACCAAGAGTGGAAGCGGAGAAGGAAACTTCTTTTAGTTGACACGTAATGTATGGTTGTAGACGTCAAATTAGTGATTTTTGATGGATTTGACAATGTGGCATTCGAAGTGAATCTGATGTGATGATAAAGCGTAACCTCAAGCCTCATCAACCGGTAAATGACAAAAATCACTAATTTGATTGACCCGGAGTTTATTTTGTTTTGTTTTCCCTAAACTCTTGGGTGCCCAATTTTGTACGGGCAGTCAATTAGTCGGGATTTATAGATACTTGAAGAGCTAGAGCAAGAGGCTTCAGGATTATTGTGAAAACCCGTAACTTCCCCGTAAAGGAAAGTGCCGGATAGTTCGAGAACAAGCCACAACAGAACGCAGACGAAGGAACATTTCATTGTATATTACAACAATGCATCAGATTACAAGAATATACAGAGTATAAATGAATATTACACAGAAATATCAGAGATTTAAATTACATTTAAATACATCGCAGCGGAAAATAATACAATACACAACTAGAAGAGATATACGGATACAAAGCTTTCCGGATATCATTCCAGCTGTAAACCAGGATCTTGTGAATATAAATCTGCAAAACCAAAACTACTAGCTGCCCGTGTCAAAATAAGGGCACCCAGAGTTTAGGTTAAAACAATAAACTCCAGGTCAGTCATGGGACTGGTGTGAGAACTAAAACAGTTGTAAATCTTTATTTTAAAGTTAGGTAAATCAAGGGACCACGCCGTATAACACGGAACGGGTTTCCTCCCAAGAACACCAGTGCATAAAATAACAGCGCAATGCTAAATAAAGAAAAATGAAGCTGTTATAAGACCCAGGTCCTATCACACAATGCAACGCAAGCCGGGGGATAGGGTTTTCCCTTATAACAGCCAAAGAATGCTTGATACGTTTAAAACAAATCATTTGATACTATTATAAGTGCATAGTGTATAAAACAACTTCAAATCAAAAGTATCAATCATAGACGGCATGAATGACCCATACCACTATGTCGCCATATATAAGTTTACAATCAAAACCGCAAGACGTCGTATTGGAAGTTGGGTTATCATTTATGGTATGAACCGAGGCTAGGGGCAAGATCCTCACCGATTCGAGACGCTCTAGCCCGTGTCTCAGGATCAGAGCTCGAGTGACCCTTGGAGCGACAGGGCCGGTCCACCGATGTGGATTAAAATGCCTGAACACTACGTTTCCCCGCCCTTTGGGGCGTAAATGAGCCAACTAAATGACTCCATCGGTTCGAGAACGACCGATCAATCCGAGGCGCCTCGCAACAGCAACAACCACATAAGTCAAACTCGTCAGGGCGTGTAAAACCACTGACGCCACTTTTTAGCTAGAAGGAAACGCATGCCCTCCCTGAGGTCCGTCTCCCGTTTTTGGTTCATACCGGGTGTGAAACACGTGAAGTAAACGTTACACAAAGCTACGCCATAAAGGCCTTGCTTCGATCATCAACCACAAGACTTTGCTTTTCAATAGAAGCCTTGATCATTTGCCACTTAAGCATGCCACACAGGCAATTCACTCCATGCGATTGATATCCATCAATATATAACCCCTGAGCTCGTACGTCTCAGAGAAGGGCGTTAAGCAAGAGAATAAATTCTCCGCCGCCAAACAGATATATATTTAATAGAGATCAATCACACGGACTAAAATCCAATGTCAGACACACAGTCCATTTACAAGTCCGTTCTGGGGCTGAACGAAACCGGAGGCACCTAGTACCCCGCATATCCATCGACCTCCAAGTACGTCTGGACGATCACCAACTGTTTCCATCTTCTTGGGTGTACAGCCCAATCAAGATCATCAGTAATCACCCAAACGACGTGAAGACTTCCGGTCTTCAACCATCGTCTTCATCTTCGACTTATCGTCGTATCAGTTATTCAGAATGGGATAAACCCGGTCTTTCTGAATAACTCGCGTATATTTTAAATAAGTGTTACACAAACACAACATACGCCTCATTCCAATTCATCAGTCACTAACCGTAAATTAATCAAGAGAATAATTTCCCAAATATTAACCCCGAAGGCCGAAACCAACATCAGATCAATATCCAGAAAACCATTCTGCTTAGCTAACCGACAGTTAGTTTCTAAATTCCACATTCATAGGGAAAGGTTCCCATTAATTTTATCCAAGGAAAATTCCTTAAATTTATTCTTTAATCAACTTTTGAATTTCGATTCAACTAGTCGGGATTAACGAACCTTACCTAAGTAATCATTTGTTTTAATTTCCCAATCCCAACCTATTCATCCCATGAAGTAAAACTGGTAGTACTTCATATCTAACACCACGGTGTTATCGGTAAATTCAATTACCATTTCACGTTCAAATCTAATTAAAGATTTAACTATCGCCTGGAGCAAAACTGGTGATACTCCATTCTCGATCATTTCAATCTAATTAAAAATTCATTAAAACTCCACTTAGTTTTAATCGTTAACTGGGTTAAAGAATCAGTGTCATTTAAAACACGGTTCACGATAAACCCAAAATCACATTCCATTAATTATCGGGTTAAATAACGAGTGTTATTTAAAACGCTGTTCACGATAAACCCAAAAATCAATATCAATTCAATTCCAATTAAATATTATTTAATTGGTACACTTCATTAAATCTAAATAAAAAGATTTAATCTTTTCTCAACTGGGTTCAAGAACAGTGTTAATGAAGACACCATTCACGACAAACCCAAATCACATTTGATATTCAATACAAGGCTCTGAATAGAAAATATATCGGCTTATATTCAATATCAAATTCTACGACTAACAAATGTCGTATTGGAAATAACGATATAAATATATATCTTTCAAATTTCCATAACAACATCCGTATAATCACGAATTCCAACATCGAAATATTCCGAAGACAATTTCGATTTAAATCCACTCCAATGCAATCATTGGAAATTCTGGTTATTTTTAAAACCCTTTTCAAATTCAATTTATTTACTTAAAAATAAATAGAATTATAATTCTAGTTCAAAACTAGTTTATTTCGATAAAAATCTATTTTTATCTTTTCAAGTATGGAGTTTTTCATCCCAATTCTTTCTAAATCATTCCTTATGATTTTACACAAATTATTACTATTTTTAATAATTTTATCAAGGCCCGTACAGTCGATTTCCATCAACGGCTATCGAACTGCACTTACAGCGACCTTTTTCAAATTTGATTTGGACATAATTCCAAATCCAACCGTTAGATTTCAAATTTCTAATATTCGTTAGAAAGCTCTTTTCGATACGAACCCAACGGTTCCGGTTTTAGGAGAATCCGACGGTCGGATCTCCCGTAATGTCCGTTCGAAGTCAATGGTCGAAATTCGCGAACTGCCGCGGCGCGGCGCGTTCTATTCAGGCCATTATATTATATATATAATATATATAATATATACTTCGTCGATTTCAATTCAAAACGTGCTTTATAAATCGTTTTAAAATTCATTTTCAAAACGGTTTTAACTTCATATTCAATTTCAAATCAAAATTGAATATTCCAATATAAATTTGTTTTAAATTCTTTTCAAATTGATTTCAATTCAAATTGGTTTTCTATTCGATTCAATTCAAATTGATTTTCTATTCGATTCAATTCGTTGTATATTCCATTGAAATCAAATTCGTTATATATTCAAAACAAATTCGATTCGAATTCGTTTTCTATTCAATTTGATTCAAATTTCATTTCAAAATATTCGATTTCGAAATCACTTTTCAATATTCATTTTAAAATGAATAAAATAGATATAAATATCGTTCACGTCAAAATGGCGTCAATCTAATCAACACGGCTTCATATATTTCTATTTTCAAATATTCTATTTCAAATATTTCTATTATTAAAATATTTCGTTCAACACATGACCAATCTCAATGGATGAGTACTGTCAACACATGAACCTTTATTTTATAAAGATAAAGATATAAATTTTATTGTTAAAATATCACGTTCAACACATGACTAATCTCAACGGATGAGTACAGTCAACACATGAACCTTTATTTTATAAAGATAAAGGTATAAATTTTATTGTTAAAATATTACGTTCAACACATGACTAATCTCAACGGATGAGTACAGTCAACACATGAACCTTTATTTTATAAAGATAAAGATATAAATTTTATTGTTAAAATATTACGTTCAACACATGACCAATCTCAATGGATGAGTACTGTCAACACATGAACCTTTATTTTATAAAGATAAAGGTATAAATTTTATTGTTAAAATATTACGTTCAACACATGACCAATCTCAATGGATGAGTACTGTCAACACATGAACCTTTATTTTATAAAGATAAAGATATAAATTTTATTGTTAAAATATTACGTTCAACACATGACTAATCTCAACGGATGAGTACAGTCAACACATGAACCTTTATTCATATTATTCTTTATTTTCTAAATTGGAATGAGGCCCAATCAATCACCATATAAAATTAATTATATGGATTTTCATACAACACATGTATATAATAGCATTGAAAAATAATCAACCATCAACCAAAGTGCACTACACTGTATAAGCATCAAATATAGATATCTAACGCTTATAACAGCCTGTCAATCAATCGATCGACATATTAAATCAATCAGGATGAGTGAACTTCAAATTTCATCCCAACACCCATGTGGGGTTTCAAACAATCAAACGCATATTTTATTTGTGCAGTTGGGCGATGTGTAAAATTTATCGACCCAATCAATGTCCTTCAAATAGGTGTACATAAACAAACCGTCTGGTTTGTAAATGAATATTTATTTATTCACATTCACGTTAAAAATTATATTTTTAACGATAAAACATTTTATTCCAACATATGAATTTCTATTCAGTTCATTCTTTAAATAAAATGATATTTTTATTTATCTAACTTATTTTAGAAAATTTCGGCGGCATAACGGCACGATACTAGAAACGGGACGAGGCCTAGCCTTATACCCGGTCTAGTGAAGGCCCACGCCATTCACACATCAATCAAATCAATTTCATTTCACCAAACCATTCAATTCAAACCAAATAATCTAACTAATTTTTGCAATCAAACAAACTAGTCCATGGTCTGTGGACGATTGTGTCAGGTGCTACTAAGCACCGTCTGCATCCTAGTATATATATATAACTAGAAAAAGAAATTGAAAGGTGAGAAATTCTCACCGATAGCTATCCTAACTCCACGACACTTCTAAGGCAGGAAATCTTCACTGTTCTCGTCTCATATCACTTTCTTCGCCCGTAGCCACTACATATATAAAAATCGAATATTTACTTCGCTATTCGATATATAAAAATCACATTTTTACTTCGATGTTCTATATATAAAAATCATATTTTTACTTCGATGTTTAATATATAAAAATCATATTTTTACTTCGATGTTTAATATATAAAAATCATATTTTTACTTCGATGTTTAATATATAAAAATCATATTTTTACTTCGATGTTTAATACATAAAAATCATATTTTTACTTCGATGTTTAATATATAAAAATCATATTTTTACTTCGATGTTTAATATATAAAAATCATATTTTTACTTCGATGTTTAATATATAAATATCATATTTTTACTTCGATGTTCAATATATAAAAATCATATTTTTTCACTAATAAAAATATCGCCTTTGTACTATAAAAATATAAACTTTTCTACATCTAGATTTCGCCTTTATAAAAATATAGATTTCATCTTTTCAAATATATCATTATAAAAATCACATTTTTATTTTTCTACACATATAAAGATGCTATTTTTAATATTTCTATCATGTAAAAATTAAACTTTTAATTCTCTACCTAAACAAAAATCATATTCTACGCCTTCTATATAGTAAAGATTATATTTTTAATACTTTACCTAAACAAAAATCATATTCTACGCCTTCTATATAGTAAAGATTATATTTTTAATACTTTAAAAATATAAAAATCATATTTGTAATTCTTTAAAAATATAAAAATCAAATTTTTATAACGTTTTCATATCAGAAAAATTATAGCATTTAAACTAAATAGAAATCAAAGTTTTTAAACTACTTAGAAATCAGAAAAAAACTTACTACTTGCAAGGGGAAGTGGGGGAGGCTGCTATTGCGCGCAGGAGTAGCGGAAGGGGGAGCTTAGGTGGCGCCAGGGACGAGGGAGGTGGTGCGGCGCCCTCCTGGTGATCGGCGGTGGCTGCTCAGGCGATGCAGCCTGGGGTTCGCGTGGTCTAGGGTTTGGATGAGGGGGGGTTTGCGTCGCGATTTGAGGAGGAGTAGAGAGGAACGGGGGAGGAGCGGCAGGTCGGGAGGTGTAATAACCCGGAAAATCTGGGCCAGTTTAAAATTTTTATTTTGGCAATTTTAGCGAATTTGGATATTTAAAATGAATTATTTTATGTAATATCGACGAGAAATTTATTTTGAATATAATTAGAACGTATATATTATATACGTCGTCGTTAGAATATATAATAATTATATATAATTATAAAAGGAATTGAAAATGGCGCGGTAGTTCGAAAATTCGATTTCTAAGTTCAAATGAATATACAGAATTCAATATAAGTCAGAATTGAACGAAACAAGAAATATTTGAATCTGTATAACTATATCTTTGTAACGAAGTTAACAAACTGAGATTTCATCTTAGAAATGATAAGATATGTCCAGTTTAAAATTAGAAATAGTCGCTGTGGAATTTATATATATTTTTATATATATAAGGCCCTTAAAAATAGCAATTTTGCAAACGACCTCGGATTTCGACGAAACCAGTTTTGTTGGGTCCGTGATGTAAAGTTATTGCTAGGTTTCAAATTTCATGATTTTTCGAATCAATATGTGAGCGTGGCGAAGGAAAACGCGTTTGACCAGTTTCAGTTGATTTTAATCGACTGGAAATTGGCCATTTTTCTAACGGTCTCAGAATTCGACGAAACTAGTTTTGTTAGGACCGTATCGTCAATACGAAGCTAGAAAATATTTTTCAGGAATTTTTCTAGTTAGTATGTGACCCCGGTAATTTGAAATGTACGTTTAAAATTCAATATAGTGATTTAAATATAAATTCAAAGGAAACTGATCGAAACAGTCGAATCAGCTTACGATACATATCCCATTGTGTTTGGAATGGGGGTAATACGCTATGGACGACAGGCGGTGGACCTCGTTTCGAGGTCGTATGTAAAAGTACCTTTTTGGAAATTAAATAATTAAAAATAAAAATTTCTTCTCCCTCCTCCCTTTATCTTTCTGCCCCCCCCCCCCGTTCGTTTCATTACAGAAGCAAGAAAAAAAAATGGCGGGCCTCTCACTCTTCTCCACCGCGCCCGTCGCCTCGACAACCGCCCGCCCACCGTCCCCCTGGCGCCACCGCCGTATCCCCCTTCTCTGGCCAAATCGTGCGCTCCTTGCTTCACCGCCCTCCTCCACGAGACGCGAAGGCCACACAACCCAAACCCCGACGCCTGGCCAAACCCTAGCGCCACCAGTCTTCATCGTCGACCCCTCCAGCGCCAACCTCCGCCTGCTCCTCCTCCGCGCGACCCCTTTTCTTCTACCGCAACTCCTCTTCCCCCTCCGAATGCTCGACTCCACCCCCCCCCCTTCTGAAGCATCGCGACGCCTCCCCGACGCCGCCAAGAGGAGCAGCAGCCCCCCCTTCGCAGATTACGGTGAACATTTTATTTAATTTTATTTTTATTTTTCATTCTGTAAATACCGAATTATATAAAAAAGTAAAAACTGATTTTAAGAAATGATGTAAAACTGATTTTTGTTATATGTTGAAAAGGTATGAATTTTTATATGTTGAATATAGAAAAAGTTTCGAATTTTAAACTATAAAAGTTTCGATTTTTAAACTATAAAAGTTTCGATTTTTAAACTATAAATGATTCGATTTTTAAACTAATAAAAATGTGATTTTTATATATTGAATAGCGAACTAAAAATTCGATTTTTATATATTGAATAGCAAAGTAAAAATATGATTTTTATATGTATCGAACATCGATGTAAAAATATGATTTTTATATATGTAGTGGCTATGGGCGAAGAAACTAATTAGAGAGGAGAACAGCGAAGATTTCCTGCATTAGAAGTGCCGTGGAGCTAGGATAGCTATCTGTGAGAATTTCTCACTCTTCAATTTCTTTTCTAGTTATATATATATATATACTAGGATGCAGACGGTGCTTAGTAGCCCCCGACACCCGTCATCCACAGACCATGGATGGCTTGTTTGTTAAATTGTTTGATTGTGTAGTTGGTTAGGTTATTGGTTTGAATTGAATTATTTGGTGAATTGAAATTGATTTGATTGATGTGTGAATGGCGTGGGCCTTCACTAGACCGGGGATAAGGCTAGGCCTTGTCCCGTTTCTAGTATCGTGCCGTTATGCCGCCGAAATTTTCTAAAATATGTTAGAAAATAAAAATATCATTTTATTGTGTAAATGAATAATAGAAATTCATAGGTTGAAATAAAATGTTTTATCGTTAAAAATATAATTTTTAACGTGAATGTGAATAAATAAATATTCATTTACAAACCAGACGGTTTGTTTATGTACACTTATTTGAATGACATTGATTGGGACGGTAAATTTTACACATCGCCCAACTGCACAAATAAAATCTGTGTTTGTTTGTTTGAAACCCCACACGGGTGTTGGGATGAAATATGAATTTCACTCATCCTGATTGATTAAATATGTCGATCGATTGATTGACAGGCTGTTATAAGCGTTGAATATCTATATTTGATGCTTATACAGTGTAGTGCACTTTGGTTGATGGTTGATTATTTTTCAATGCTATTATATACATGTGTTGTATGGAAATCCATATAATTAATTTTATATGGTAATTGATTGGGCCTCATTCCAATTTGAAAAATAAAGAAAATTTGAAAATAGAAATTATGAAGCCGTGTTGATTAGATTGACGCCATTTTGACGTGAACGATATTTATATCGATTTTATTCATTTTGAAATGAATATTGAAAAGTGATTTCGAAATCGACCATTTCGAAATGAATTGAATTGAAAACGATTTCGAAATGAATTGAATTGAAAACGATTTCGAAATGAATTGAATTGAAAACGATTTCGAAATGAATTGAATTGAAAACGATTTCGAAATGAATTGAATTGAAAACGATTTCGAAATGAATTGAATTGAAAACGAATTCGAATTGAATTGAAAGTGAATTGAAATGAATTCAAATTGAATTGAAATTTGAATTGAATAGAAATGAATTTTAAAACGAATTTATAAAGAAGAATTCAATTTTGATTTGAATTGAAAAGGAAGTTGAAATTGCTTTTGAAACGATTTTAAAACTATTTATATAATTCGTTTTAAATAGAAATCGACGAAGTGTATATTATATATATAATATAATGGCCTGAATAGAACGTGCCGCGCCGCGGCAGTTCGTGAATTTCGACCATTTATTTCAAACGGACATTACGGGAGATCCGACCGTCGGATTCTCCTAAAACCGGAACCGTTGGGTTCGTATCGAAAAGAGCTTTCTAGCGAATGTTAGAAATGTGAAATCTAACGGTTGGATTTGGAATTATGTCCAAATCAAATTTGAAAAAGGTCGCTGTAAGTGCAGTTCGATGGCCATTGATGGAAATCGACTGTACGGGCCTTGATAAAATTATTAAAAATAGTAATAATTTGTGTAAAATCATAAGAAATGATTTAGAAAGATTTGGGATGAAAAACTCCATATTTGAAAAGATAAAAATAGATTTTTATCGAAATGAACTAGTTTTGAACTAGAATTATAATTCTATTTATTTTTAAATAAATAAATTGAATTTGAAAGGGTTTTGAAAATAACCAAAATTTCCAATGATTGCATTGGAGTGGATTTGAATCGAAATTGTCTTCGGAATATTTCGATGTTGGAATTCGTGATTATACAGATGTTGTTATGGAAATTTGAAAGATATATATTTATATCGTTATTTCCAATACGACATTTGTTAGTCGTAGAATTTGATATTGAATATAAGCCGATATATTTTCTATTCAGAGCCTTGTATTGAATATCAAATGTGATTTGGGTTTGTCGTGAATGGTGTCTTCACTAACACTGTTCTTGAACCCAGTTGAGAAAAGATTAAATCTTTTTATTGGGATTTAATGAAGTGTACCAATTAAATGAGATTTAATTGGAATTGAATTGATATCGATTTTTGGGTTTATCGTGAACAGAGTTTTAAATAACACTCGTTCTTTAACCCGATAATTAATGAATGTGATTTTGGGTTTATCGTGAACTGTGTTTTTAAATGACACTGATTCTTTAACCCAGAGAAATATTAAAACTAAGTGGAGTTTTAATAAATCTTTAATTAGATTGAAAAGATCGAAAATGGAGTATCACCAGTTTTACTCCAAGCGATAGTTAAATCTTTAATTAGATTTGAACGTGAAATGGTAATTGAATTACCGATAACACTGTGGTGTTAGATATGAAGTACTACCAGTTTTACTTCATGGGATGAATAAGTTGGGATTGGGAAAATAAAATAAATAATTACTTCGGTGTGGTTCGATAATCCCGACTAGTTTGAATTGATATTCAAAGGAGATTAAAGAATAAATTTAAAGAATTTATCTTGGATAAAATTAATGGGAACTTTTCCCAAAGTATAGGAATATTTGGATAAAAGAATATTCCGAATTGGAATGAGGCGTATGTTGTGTTTGTGTAACACTTTTATAATATATACGCGAGTTATTCAGAAAGACCGGGTTTATCCCATTCTGAATAACTGATTCGACGTGGTGTCGAAGATGAAGACGGTGGTCGAAGACCGGAAGTCTTCACGTCGTTTGGGTGGTTACTGATGATCTTGATTGGGCTGTACACCCAAGAAGATGGAAACAGTTAGTGATCGTCCAGACGTACTTGGAGATCGATGGGTATGCGGGGTACTAGGTGCCTCCGATTTCGTTCAGACCCAGAACGAACTTGAAAATGGACTGTGTGTCTGACATTGGATTTTAGTCCGTGTGATTGATCGCTATTAAATATATATCTGTTTGGCGGCGGAGAATTTATTCTCTTGCTTAACGCCCTTCTCTGAGACGTATGAGCTCAGGGGTTATATACTGATGGATATCAAACGCATGGAGTGAATTGCCTGTGAGGCATGCCTAAGTGGCAATAGATCGAGGCTTCTGTTGAAAAGCAAAGTCTTGTGGTGATGATCAAAGCACAGCCTGTGTGGCACAGCTTTGTGTAACGTGAATTCGCGAGTTTCACACCCGGTATGAACCAAAAACGGGAGACGGACCTCAGGGAGGGCCTGCGTTTCCTCCTAGCTAGAAGTGGCGTCTGTGGTTTTACACGCCCTGACGAGTTTGACTTATGTGGTTGTTGCTGTTGCGAGGCGCCTCGGTTAGATCGGACGATCCGGGTCCGATGGAGTCATTCGTTGGCTCGCTTACGCCCCAAAGGGCGGCGAAACGTAGTGCTCAGGCATTTTAATCCACATCGGTGGACCGGCCCTGACGATCCAAGGGTCAATGCGTTCTGATCCTGAGACTCGGGCTAGGTGTAACGACCCAGAAAATCTGAACCAATTTAAAATTTTTAAATTGGCTAAAATAATGGATTTTAAATATTTAAAATAAATATTTTAAATAATGGCGATGAAAACTGAGTTGAAATCGACATTTGAAAACCAATATAATTAATTATAATTATATATAGAATTGAAAATGGCGCGGTAGTTCGATAATTCGATTTCAAACTTCAATTGAATATACCGGGTGCAAAACAATCTGGATTATAGTGAAACCAAAAACATTAGTATCTAATTGATGATATCTTTCTAACGAATCTGACCAATCGAAATTTGATAGCGGGAATCAAAAGATATGTCCAGTTGAAAATTCTGAATAGTCGCTATAGAATTCAGGCCCTTAAAAATGGATATTTTGCAGATGACCTCGGATTTCGACGAAACCACTTTTGTTGGGTCCGCAATGTCAAGTTGTTGCTAGGTTTCAAATTTCATAATTTTTCGAATCAATATGTGAGCGTGGCAAAGGAAAACGCGTTTGACCGATTTCAGTTGATTTTAATCGACTGGAAATTGACCATTTTTCAAACGGTCTCAGAATTCGACGAAACTAGTTTTGTTAGGACCGTATCGTCAATACGAAGCTAGAAAATATTTTTCTGGAATTTTTCTAGTTAGTATGTGACCCCGGTAATTTGAAATGTGCGTTTAAAATTCAATATAGTGATTTAAATGAAAATTCAAAAGGAAACTGATTGTAACGATCAAACCAGCTTACGATACATATCCCATTGTGTTCGGAATGGGGGTTAAACGCTATGGACGACAGGCGGTGGGCCTCGTTTCGAGGTCGTATGTAAAAGTCAACTTTTTGAATAATTAAATAATAAATAATAAAAAAAAAAAAAAAAATTAATCCCCTTCCCTCCTTATCTCCCGCTTGCCCCCCCCCCCCTTTTTATTTAGATTCAGAGGAAAGGAAAAGAAAAAAAAAAAAAAAAAAAACCTAAAACCTAAATCGATTTGATCCGCCTCCCTCCTCGCCGAGCCACCGCCGAACCCCTCAACCACCACCGCTCCGCCCAGTCGGTCGACCTCCCGCCCCTCGTTCGAACCCCGAAGCCCTGCATCGACGAAGACCCGAAGCCCCTCCCTCCATCGCGAACGATTCGAGACCCCCCCCCCAGTTCGCGACGCTGATTCGCGAGCACCCCGCCGAGCTTGGCTGTCAATCCCCCCCCCCCCCCCCTCGCAGATTGAGGTGAGAATTTGATTTTTATTTTATATTTATTTTTATTCTGTTAAAAATGAATTTTTATAAAATTAAAACTGATTTATCTTATAAAGATTTTATAAAACTGATTTTATAAAGTATTTTAAACTGATTTTAAAAAGTATTTTAAACTGAATTTTTATAAAGTTAGAAGCTGAAATTTTTAAAAATAAAAACTGATTTATTTATAAATAAAAACTGATTTATTTATAAATAAAAACTGATTTATTTATAAGTTAAAACTGATTTATTTATAAGATTAAAACTGATTTCTTTTAAAAGAATTTTAAAACCTGATTTTTAAAGTTATAAAAACTGAATTTTTAAAAGTATTCAAAACTGAATTTTTAAAAAGTTAAAGACTGATTTTGTTTTAAAATAAAAACTGATTTAGTTTTAAAGGTAAAAGCTTTAAATAGGAAGAAAGGTTTGAACTTTCAAGAGAAGTAAAAAATCATATTTTTATATGTTGAAAAATCATATTTTTATATGATGAAAGCAAAAGTAAAAATCATATTTTTTTTATATTGAATAGCATAGTAAAAATTCTATTTTTACTTATGCAGAGAATACGGGTGAAAGCAACAAAAGGCGAAGATTTCTATTAGGAAGAGTCGTGCAGTTGGATAGCTATTGGTGAGATTTCTGATTTAAAATTTATATATATACGTGTGAAATGAAAGTGAATAGCTATATATAAATTGCTATATATATATATATATACGCCCCCTCGTCCACAAACCATGGACGATATTTATTGGTTGAAATTGTTGTGAAAATTGAATGATTGTTTGGGATTGTTTGTGATGGATATTGGTTGATTGTGGTTGAAAAATACCCGTTTGTGGTTGTGAAATATTTGGTTGAAACCACTTAGGATTAGTTTGTGGAAATGAAATAAATATATACATGCCGCCTGCGTGCGAACTAGATGCATGATTCCCATTGTCAAAAACCGCGAGGTTTTAAGGTAGAGCGAGGAGCCGTACTAGGGACGGTGCCGGTGTAACTACCCTGCCGTTATGCTGCCGAAATTTTGAATAATATTTGTGTGTTTGAATTATTTTCATATGCTTAAACTATATTTATTCCTTATATAGAAAACATTCATGTGTTGAATTGATATTCATTCGTTGTTTAGAAATTCATGTGTTGAATGGTATTCATATTTTGAAATAAATTGTTCGATAATAAAAATCACATTTTTATCTATATATAGAAACTATAGAAAACATTCATGTGTTGAATTGATATTCATTCGTTGTTTAGAAATTCATGTGTTGAATGGTATTCATATTTTAAAATAAATTGTTCGATAATAAAAATCACATTTTTATCTATATATAGAAACTATAGAAAACATTCATGTGTTGAATTGATATTCATTCGTTGTTTAGAAATTCATGTGTTGAATGGTATTCATATTTTGAAATAAACTGTTTGATAATAAAAATCACCTTTTATCGACTATATGAACTATATAGAAAAATAGTGTTTTGAAATGAATTGTTTTACAATAAAAATCACATTTTTATTGTATGCATAAAACGTTGAAATGTGAAGTGTTAAAAATAGCCACTTGTTCAAAATAAACATATATGAGTTGAAATATTCATTAATTAGCTAATGAAATGATTTGCACCTATTTATGTAACATTAGAATGAATGGAGTTTTTTGAACCAAATAGAAATCAAATATGAAGTTGAATAGAAAATGAAAAATGATATGAACTGTATATATATGTACATGCAATATTCATTGAACAGGTTATAGCAAAGGGGCTAGAGAAGAGGAATAAAATTTTGTGCCCGACAAATAGGTACACATTTACTGATTTGTTTGGGTGATGATTTTGAGCCTGTTGGCTAGCCGCTTGGCTTTTTCCTTTTCTTTTTGAGATTAGAAGGACCGGGACGCTATTTGCGATTTCCCGACGCTCCCGGTGCAGGGGAGGTTATGGCGAAATTTTTCCAAAATTTAAGGTGTTAGAAATTTTTTTTGAAGTGAAAACGATATAGAAATCATTGAATGAACTATATTTATATAACTATATAAATATAAATAAAATTAAAACGAAACGAGGCCGTGCAGTTCGTATTTTGAAATCGTGATTTCAAACGACTAGTGCGGGAAATCCAACCATTGGATTTTCCCGAAACCTCAACCGTCGGGTTCGCCTTGGAATAATCTTTCCAACGGCACCAACCTTGTAAAAATCCAATGGTTGGATTGTCTGGAATGTTTAATTCAAATCTGAAGAAAAACAGCGCCAGAAACGATTATATTTATTTATATATATAAATATAATTATATTTAATCGAATAACGACGCTGCAGTTCGTATTTTGAAATCGAAACTTCAAACGATTGTACCGGGAGATCCGACCGTCGGATTTTCCCGAAACTGGAACCGTTGGATTCGTTTTGAAAAGACCTTTCTAATGATATAAATTTTGTGAAGATCCAACGGTTAGATTTTCAGATATGTGTAAATCAAATTTGAAGAAAAACAGCGCCACGGCAACGTTATGGCCCGAAGCGTCGTTTTGAATAAAATGGCTATTTTAAAATAAATAAAAATAGCGATAAATAGTTATAAAATATCCTAAGCGATATGGAATGGAAATAAACTGAATTTGCTTGATTTATGTGATATTTGATGGTTGAATGTGTTTGGTGTGAAAATTACATTAAAGAACAAAATTGGTTTTGTCGAATAATTTAACCATTGAAATAAATCGAATTGAAATTCTAAATATACGTGAATTATTTGAAAAGGCCGAGTTAATTCTCATTTCGAATAATTGACCGACGATTGAAATTCGAAGATGAAGACGGTGGTCGAAGACCGGAGATCTTCACCTCGTTTGGATGGTAACCGAGGTCCTGATTGGGAGGCATCCCGAAATATGGATAATGAGTGGTGATCGTTCAGACGTACGTGTTGATCGAAGGGTTTGCGAGGTATTTAGTGCCTCCGGTTTCGTTCAGACCCAGAACGGACTTGTAAATGGACTGTGTGTCCGACATGGGAATTTGTTCTGTGTGATTGATAGCCATCAGTTGCACGGTGTGAATTGCCTGTGTGGCATGCTAAGATGCAGTGATCAGGGCTTCTGTTGAAAAGCAAAGTCTTGTGGAGATGATCAAAGCACCGCCTGTGTGGCGTAGCTTTGTGTATAACGTGAATTCGCGAGCCTCACACCCCGGTATGAACCTAAAACGGGAGAAGGACCTCAGGGAGGGCATGCGTTTCTTTCTAGCTAGGGTGGTGTCAGTGACCTACCAGCCCTGACATTTAAATACTTTTCACCTATGTGGTTGTTGCTGTTGCGAGGCGCCTCGGTTTGATCGGACGATCCGGGTCCGATGGAGTCATTCGTTGGCTCACTTACGCCCCAAAGGGCGGAGAGACGTATTGTTCAGGCATAATAATCCACATCGGTGGACCGGCCCTGACGATCCAAGGCTTGCCTGCGCGCTTGCCTGAGACATGGGCTAGATTGTCTCGAATTCGGTAAGGACTATCTTTTGCCTTGGTTCATGACGGAAATCCAATTTCCAAATACGACATCATGCGGTTTTGATTGTATACCTATATATGGCGACATAGTGGTATGGGGCATTAATGCCGTCTATGATTGATAGTTATGATTTGAAATTGTTTTCAAAACATATATACACTAGCAATAATATCAAATGCCTTTGTTTTATTCGTATCAAGCATATTTTGGCCGTTATAAGGTAAAAACTCTATCCTCCGGTTTGCGTTGCATTGTGTGATGGGAACTGAGTCTTATAACGGCTTCATTTTTATAAAAAGCATAGCGATGTTTAAAAGAAAGATTCGTTTTAAAGCACTGGCAATCCAATGGAGTAAACCCGTTCCACGAAAGTGGCGTGGTCCTGTGATTAGCCAATTATATATGTGTTGAGTAGATTTCTCATACCAGTCCCATGACTGACTCGTAGTTTGTTTCACTCTCAAACTCGGGTGCCCCTTTTTCTACACGGGCAGCCTTGTATTCAGGTTTAGCTGGTTCTTTCTGGATAGCTGGAGCTGAAGATGGATTCTATCGTTTATTTCTTTTTATGCTGTTCAGCTCCTATTGTACATATTTTGTTTATTTCCGCTGTAGACATTTATGTATAGCTGAACTGTATTTGTACTAAGTAAGATCCTGTATACTGTGTAACTCTGATGATTACTTTTATCCAGTATATTTTGTTGTTCATTCTGGTGTATTTATTTAATTCTGTTCTGCTATTATCTGTTTCTGTGTTATATTCCAAAAGATAACCTTGTTTCCGTGAGAACGGGAAATCGGGTCGTCTCAACGTGGTATCAGAGCTTTGGTTAAGCTTAGTTCTGGAATATAACATTTGAACGAACTCGTCAGAAATAGAACCAGTAGTGTTCTAGGACGGGCAACTCAATACAGATAGGATCAGTAATATCCTAGTATGAGTAAAGCAGAATGATTACACCTTGATAGACACATTTACATTGAAGTATATGTTTCTATATTTTAAACTATCTTTTCTGTGACCTGACACTTGATCTGCTAATTGCAGAAGTACTAGAAAAAAATGAGTGCCAGAAACAGAAGGAATACAGAACCCGATCTAGAGGCTCTATTCAAGAGATATCGAAATCTGGGTGGAGAAAAATTCTCGGGCAATGAATCTATTATTCAAACTCAAGCTTGGTTGAGTTCTGTCGAAAAAATCTTTGAGCATATCCAGCTGAGAGATGACCAGAAAAGGTTAGTAGCATCTTGGGCGCTCAAAGAAGAAGCTTTAATCTGGTGGGAATCAATCATCAGAGATAATCCAGAAGGTGATATCACCTGGGACAGATTCAAAGTGATTTTCCTAGAAAGGTTTACTCCTCCCGAAGTAACCGAGAGATTATGTGATGAATTTTCTTATCTAATACAAGGTGATATGACCATTCCCGAATATCATAAGAAATTCAATGAACTTGCTCACTTTGCTCCTCATCTAATTCAAAATCCGAAGAGGAAAAATATGAGATTTATTCACGGGCTTCAAAGGAAATATCAGAATAAAGTATTGGGGCATGTGAAGCTTCCTTTTTCAGAAATGATTTACATGGCTTATCAGTATGAAGATCTCCATAAGAAAGGAATGTTGCGAGACGAAGAAGAAGTCTGTTCTAGTGGCAAAGCAGAGTCGGAAACTGATATTCCTGAAGCCAGTATGAGGTCAGGGGTCGGTAAAGAGCCTAAAGTGAATCGGAAAAGGGCTGGATCTGAAAAGGAACCTGTCACGACTGCCATATGCAACAACTGCCATAAGCCAGGGCATTTCCAGGGGAATTGCAAACCCTCGAGGAAGAGAAGGAGGAATGAATCTAAATCCAAGAACAAGCCTCCTGTGACTCGAGAGTGCAATCTTTGTCATCAGTCCGGTCATATAAAGCGAGATTGCTGGCTGATAAAAAGGGCCAAAGAGGCTCAGGTAAATGAAATAGCAGAAACTTCTGAATCCTTAGCTAATCAAGAAAGGCCCGATGTTTTAGAAGGCACGCTTACTGTCAAAAACATTCCAGTCAAAGTACTGTTTGACACAGGCGCGTCACGAAGCTTCGTTTCCAAAGATGCAGCTAAGAAACTGGATTTGAATTTGAAAAAGCTCAAGGAACCAATGACTGTCCAGAATCCAGTTGGGGGTTCCATTGATCTCAGTTGGATTTGTGGAGTGCCGGTTTCCTTTTCTCGTTATCGGTTTCCTACCATCGCAGTCGTTATGAATTTTAAAGATTTTGATCTTATCTTAGGGTTAGATTGGTTGACTAAATATGAAGCTGAGGTTAAATGCGCCGACAGAGTCGTAAAGGCGAAGATTAAATCAGGCGATTATATAACCATTCCCTGTGAAGGTCAGAATGCTAATAGAAAAGACTTCTGGGCAGCTTTGAATGTTTCTCCAGCCCAAATTGAAAATATCCCTGAAATCACAGAGAATATTCCTGACCTCATCAAAGACATTCCTGTCGTCAAAAACTATGCGGATGTGTTCGAGGAAGTTGTTCGCTTACCTCCGCAAAGAGAAATAGATTTCAAGATTGCTTTGATTCCCAATGCAAGGCCGGTAGTTCACGCTATTCGAAGAATGTCCTTGAAAGAGAAGGAGGAATTAGACAATCAAACACGACAGCTAGTATGGAAAGGTCTGATCAGGCCTAGTTTCTCTGATTGGGGAGCAGCAGTGGTGTTTGTCCCGAAATCTGACGGTACTCTACGGTTATGTGTGGATTATCGTGATCTGAACAAACAAACAATAAAGAATAAATATCCATTGCCGCGGATTGATGATTTGTTGGATCGATTAAATGGAGCACAAGTATTTTCAAGAATGGACCTAGCTACAGGTTTCCATCAACTTCGAATTGCCGAAGAGTGTGTTCCAATGACAGCGTTCAGAGGCCCCGACTTATTCTACGAGTGGTTAGTAATGCCGTTCGGCTTATGTAACGCTCCAGCTTATTTCGTCGATCTGATGAATAGAGTATTCAGAGGAGTACTGAACAAATTTGTTTTGGTTTTTATTGATGATATTCTAATCTTCTCTAAATCAAAGGCCGAACATGAAAAGCATCTGGAACAAGTGTTAGAAATCCTCAGGAGAAATGTATTGAAAGCCAAGTTTTCCAAATGTATATTCTGGTAAGATGAAGTGAAATTTCTGGGCCATGTTGTATCGAAAGAAGGAATTGCTGTGGATCCAAGCAAAATCACAGCTATTCAGAATTGGAAACAGCCCAGTACTCCCACTGAAGTCCGCAGTTTTCTCGGATTGGCTAGCTATTACCGAAAGTTCGTTAAAGACTTTTCGAAGATATCTGGTCACTTAACTAAGCTAACAAAGAAGCATTCTAAGTTCAAATGGACTCAGGAAAGTGAGGAGGCTTTCGAAGAGCTAAAGTTGAGATTAACTACAGCTCCAGTGTTAACCATCATCGATGGCAACCAAGATCTAAAAGTCTGGACTGCTGCTTCTAGAGAAGGCCTTGGCGCAGTGTTAATGCAAAGAGGCCAAGTAATTGCTTATGCTAGCCGTCAACTGAAGCCGCACGAGAAAAACTATGTAACTCATGATCTTGAGTTATTGGCTATCATATTCTCTTTGAAAATCTGGAGACACTATCTTCTGGGCGAGAGATTTGAACTGTTTACAGATCACCAGTCGTTAAAGTATCTGTTCACTCAGAAGGACTTAAATCTGAGACAGCAACGTTGGCTGGAGTTTCTTGCAGCATATGACTTTGAAATTATATACACTCCAGGAAAAGCCAATGTCGTGGCTGATGCGTTAAGCAGAAAGAACGTAATGATCGCCAGCTTTATTATCACAACTTCCTTGATTGACAAAATATCTATTCTTCAGAAGGAGGATAACTTTATTAAAGATATGATCAAAAGGATTCAGAAAGGCGAACCCTCGTGTTTTCAAATAGATAACGACGAGACCTTGAGGTTAAAAGGAAGGATTTGTGTTCCTGACGTTCCTGAGCTAAAAAGGGAAGTGTTAGACGAGTGTCACAAGTCCAAGTTGAGTATCCATCCTGGTGTGGCCAAAATGTACAACGATCTCAAAAGAACATTCTGGTGGAAGGCTATGAAAAGAGACGTTTCAATATATGTTAGTCGATGCCCCACCTGCCAGCTAGTCAAAAGTGATCAACAGAAATTGGCTGGATTATTACAACCGCTAGAAGTTCCTGGCTGGAAGTGGGAACATATTTCTATGGATTTCATTGATGGTTTGCCCAAAACCAGAAAAGGGAATGACAGTATTTGGGTGATCGTAGATCGTTTCACGAAGACCGCCCATTTCATACCTGTCAAATCAAATAGAACCGCTCAGAGTCTGGCACAGATTTATTTCAGGGAAATAGTTAGACTGCATGGAGTGCCGCTCAGTATAGTAAGTGATAGAGATACAATATTCACTAGCAAATTATGGGAAGCATTTCAAGTCGAGTTGGGAACGAAGTTAAACTTGAGCACCGCTTATCATCCTCAGACAGACGGTCAGACTGAGAGGGTGAATCGCATTTTAGAAGATCTATTGCGGGCTTGTGTTATAGATTTCGGTGGATCATGGGAAGACCATCTTCATTTGGCTGAATTCTCTTATAACAACAGCTACCAGGCAAGCCTGACAATGTCGCCATTCGAAGCATTGTATGGTAGACCTTGCAGATCTCCTGCTTGTTGGGTCGAGCCTGGAAATAGACTTGTGTTGGGTCCCGATATGATTCGAGAAGCTGCCGACAAAGTCGATTTTATTAGGAAGAGATTACTCGCCGCTCAAAGCCGACAAAAGAGCTACGCCGATAAAAGAAGAAGAGATATATCCTTTGAAGTTGGCGACTATGTATATTTGAAAGTATCGCCGATGAGAGGAGTTATCCGGTTCGGTAAAACTGGAAAGTTAGCGCCTAAATTTATTGGTCCGTTTCCTATTCTGGAACGGATTGGGACTCTCGCTTATAGGGTTAAATTGCCAGACTGGTTGCCTGGAGTTCATGATGTATTTCATATATCTCAACTTCGAAAGCACGTTCATGATCCAGACTTGATCGTGGAAGAAGCAGCTCAGCAGGACATTGAAATTACTCCAGAATTAGCCGTGAGGCGAGAGCCGCTAAAGATTATCGGCAAAGAAACCAAAGAGCTGAGAAACAAGAAGGTTCACTTAGTCAAAGTGCAATGGAGTGGAGATCCGCGAGATTGTACTTGGGAAACTGAGGAGAGCATTCAGAAAGCTTATCCCAGATGCCGAGTAGATATCTCTGATTGACTCTGGTGCAAGGTACATTTACCCTACTATGCATTACCATTTAATTCTCTATTCTGTTGCTATTTTCTTCCCATGGATGTGCATTGTTTATTCTATACCCTGAATATTAGAAACAAATTGGTTGTTGTATTGTGGGGTTGTTGATTTATCAAACCACTTTCGACTTTGTTCCTTTTCGGGGACGAAAAGTTTTAAGTGGGGGAGATTGTAACGACCCAGAAAATCTGAACCAATTTAAAATTTTTAAATTGGCTAAAATAATGGATTTTAAATATTTAAAATAAATATTTTAAATAATGGCGATGAAAACTGAGTTGAAATCGACATTTGAAAACCAATATAATTAATTATAATTATATATAGAATTGAAAATGGCGCGGTAGTTCGATAATTCGATTTCAAACTTCAATTGAATATACCGGGTGCAAAACAATCTGGATTATAGTGAAACCAAAAACATTAGTATCTAATTGATGATATCTTTCTAACGAATCTGACCAATCGAAATTTGATAGCGGGAATCAAAAGATATGTCCAGTTGAAAATTCTGAATAGTCGCTATAGAATTCAGGCCCTTAAAAATGGATATTTTGCAGATGACCTCGGATTTCGACGAAACCACTTTTGTTGGCTCCGCAGTGTCAAGTTGTTGCTAGGTTTCAAATTTCATAATTTTTCGAATCAATATGTGAGCGTGGCAAAGGAAAACGCGTTTGACCGATTTCAGTTGATTTTAATCGACTGGAAATTGACCATTTTTCAAACGGTCTCAGAATTCGACGAAACTAGTTTTGTTAGGACCGTATCGTCAATACGAAGCTAGAAAATATTTTTCTGGAATTTTTCTAGTTAGTATGTGACCCCGGTAATTTGAAATGTGCGTTTAAAATTCAATATAGTGATTTAAATGAAAATTCAAAAGGAAACTGATTGTAACGATCAAACCAGCTTACGATACATATCCCATTATGTTCGGAATGGGGGTTAAACGCTATGGACGACAGGCGGTGGGCCTCGTTTCGAGGTCGTATGTAAAAGTCAACTTTTTGAATAATTAAATAATAAATAATAAAAAAAAAAAATAATTTAATCCCCTTCCCTCCTTATCTCCCGCTTGGCCCCCCCCCCTTTTTATTTAGATTCAGACGAAAGGAAAAGAAAAAAAAAAAAAAACCTAAAACCTAAATCGATTCGATCCGCCTCCCTCCTCGCCGAGCCACCGCCGAACCCCTCAACCACCACCGCTCCGCCCAGTCGGTCGACCTCCCGCCCCTCGTTCGAACCCCGAAGCCCTGCATCGACGAAGACCCGAAGCCCCTCCCTCCATCGCGAACGATTCGAGACCCCCCCCCCCCCCAGTTCGCGACGCTGATTCGCGAGCACCCCGCCGAGCTTGGCTGTCAATCCCCCCCCTCGCAGATTGAGGTAAGAATTTGATTTTTATTTTATATTTATTTTTATTCTGTTAAAAATGAATTTTTATAAAATTAAAACTGATTTATCTTATAAAGATTTTATAAAACTGATTTTATAAAGTATTTTAAACTGATTTTAAAAAGTATTTTAAACTGAATTTTTATAAAGTTAGAAGCTGAAATTTTTAAAAATAAAAACTGATTTATTTATAAATAAAAACTGATTTATTTATAAATAAAAACTGATTTATTTATAAGTTAAAACTGATTTATTTATAAGATTAAAACTGATTTCTTTTAAAAGAATTTTAAAACCTGATTTTTAAAGTTATAAAAACTGAATTTTTAAAAGTATTCAAAACTGAATTTTTAAAAAGTTAAAGACTGATTTTGTTTTAAAATAAAAACTGATTTAGTTTTAAAGGTAAAAGCTTTAAATAGGAAGAAAGGTTTGAACTTTCAAGAGAAGTAAAAAATCATATTTTTATATGTTGAAAAATCATATTTTTATATGATGAAAGCAAAAGTAAAAATCATATTTTTTTTATATTGAATAGCATAGTAAAAATTCTATTTTTACTTATGCAGAGAATACGGGTGAAAGCAACAAAAGGCGAAGATTTCTATTAGGAAGAGTCGTGCAGTTGGATAGCTATTGGTGAGATTTCTGATTTAAAATTTATATATATACGTGTGAAATGAAAGTGAATAGCTATATATAAATTGCTATATATATATATATACGCCCCCTCGTCCACAAACCATGGACGATATTTATTGGTTGAAATTGTTGTGAAAATTGAATGATTGTTTGGGATTGTTTGTGATGGATATTGGTTGATTGTGGTTGAAAAATACCCGTTTGTGGTTGTGAAATATTTGGTTGAAACCACTTAGGATTAGTTTGTGGAAATGAAATAAATATATACATGCCGCCTGCGTGCGAACTAGATGCATGATTCCCATTGTCAAAAACCGCGAGGTTTTAAGGTAGAGCGAGGAGCCGTACTAGGGACGGTGCCGGTGTAACTACCCTGCCGTTATGCTGCCGAAATTTTGAATAATATTTGTGTGTTTGAATTATTTTCATATGCTTAAACTATATTTATTCCTTATATAGAAAACATTCATGTGTTGAATTGATATTCATTCGTTGTTTAGAAATTCATGTGTTGAATGGTATTCATATTTTGAAATAAATTGTTCGATAATAAAAATCACATTTTTATCTATATATAGAAACTATAGAAAACATTCATGTGTTGAATTGATATTCATTCGTTGTTTAGAAATTCATGTGTTGAATGGTATTCATATTTTAAAATAAATTGTTCGATAATAAAAATCACATTTTTATCTATATATAGAAACTATAGAAAACATTCATGTGTTGAATTGATATTCATTCGTTGTTTAGAAATTCATGTGTTGAATGGTATTCATATTTTGAAATAAACTGTTTGATAATAAAAATCACCTTTTATCGACTATATGAACTATATAGAAAAATAGTGTTTTGAAATGAATTGTTTTACAATAAAAATCACATTTTTATTGTATGCATAAAACGTTGAAATGTGAAGTGTTAAAAATAGCCACTTGTTCAAAATAAACATATATGAGTTGAAATATTCATTAATTAGCTAATGAAATGATTTGCACCTATTTATGTAACATTAGAATGAATGGAGTTTTTTGAACCAAATAGAAATCAAATATGAAGTTGAATAGAAAATGAAAAATGATATGAACTGTATATATATGTACATGCAATATTCATTGAACAGGTTATAGCAAAGGGGCTAGAGAAGAGGAATAAAATTTTGTGCCCGACAAATAGGTACACATTTACTGATTTGTTTGGGTGATGATTTTGAGCCTGTTGGCTAGCCGCTTGGCTTTTTCCTTTTCTTTTTGAGATTAGAAGGACCGGGACGCTATTTGCGATTTCCCGACGCTCCCGGTGCAGGGGAGGTTATGGCGAAATTTTTCCAAAATTTAAGGTGTTAGAAATTTTTTTTGAAGTGAAAACGATATAGAAATCATTGAATGAACTATATTTATATAACTATATAAATATAAATAAAATTAAAACGAAACGAGGCCGTGCAGTTCGTATTTTGAAATCGTGATTTCAAACGACTAGTGCGGGAAATCCAACCATTGGATTTTCCCGAAACCTCAACCGTCGGGTTCGCCTTGGAATAATCTTTCCAACGGCACCAACCTTGTAAAAATCCAACGGTTGGATTGTCTGGAATGTTTAATTCAAATCTGAAGAAAAACAGCGCCAGAAACGATTATATTTATTTATATATATAAATATAATTATATTTAATCGAATAACGACGCTGCAGTTCGTATTTTGAAATCGAAACTTCAAACGATTGTACCGGGAGATCCGACCGTCGGATTTTCCCGAAACTGGAACCGTTGGATTCGTTTTGAAAAGACCTTTCTAATGATATAAATTTTGTGAAGATCCAACGGTTAGATTTTCAGATATGTGTAAATCAAATTTGAAGAAAAACAGCGCCACGGCAACGTTATGGCCCGAAGCGTCGTTTTGAATAAAATGGCTATTTTAAAATAAATAAAAATAGCGATAAATAGTTATAAAATATCCTAAGCGATATGGAATGGAAATAAACTGAATTTGCTTGATTTATGTGATATTTGATGGTTGAATGTGTTTGGTGTGAAAATTACATTAAAGAACAAAATTGGTTTTGTCGAATAATTTAACCATTGAAATAAATCGAATTGAAATTCTAAATATACGTGAATTATTTGAAAAGGCCGAGTTAATTCTCATTTCGAATAATTGACCGACGATTGAAATTCGAAGATGAAGACGGTGGTCGAAGACCGGAGATCTTCACCTCGTTTGGATGGTAACCGAGGTCCTGATTGGGAGGCATCCCGAAATATGGATAATGAGTGGTGATCGTTCAGACGTACGTGTTGATCGAAGGGTTTGCGAGGTATTTAGTGCCTCCGGTTTCGTTCAGACCCAGAACGGACTTGTAAATGGACTGTGTGTCCGACATGGGAATTTGTTCTGTGTGATTGATAGCCATCAGTTGCACGGTGTGAATTGCCTGTGTGGCATGCTAAGATGCAGTGATCAGGGCTTCTGTTGAAAAGCAAAGTCTTGTGGAGATGATCAAAGCACCGCCTGTGTGGCGTAGCTTTGTGTATAACGTGAATTCGCGAGCCTCACACCCCGGTATGAACCTAAAACGGGAGAAGGACCTCAGGGAGGGCATGCGTTTCTTTCTAGCTAGGGTGGTGTCAGTGACCTACCAGCCCTGACATTTAAATACTTTTCACCTATGTGGTTGTTGCTGTTGCGAGGCGCCTCGGTTTGATCGGACGATCCGGGTCCGATGGAGTCATTCGTTGGCTCACTTACGCCCCAAAGGGCGGAGAGACGTATTGTTCAGGCATAATAATCCACATCGGTGGACCGGCCCTGACGATCCAAGGCTTGCCTGCGCGCTTGCCTGAGACATGGGCTAGATTGTCTCGAATTCGGTAAGGACTATCTTTTGCCTTGGTTCATGACGGAAATCCAATTTCCAAATACGACATCATGCGGTTTTGATTGTATACCTATATATGGCGACATAGTGGTATGGGGCATTAATGCCGTCTATGATTGATAGTTATGATTTGAAATTGTTTTCAAAACATATATACACTAGCAATAATATCAAATGCCTTTGTTTTATTCGTATCAAGCATATTTTGGCCGTTATAAGGTAAAAACTCTATCCTCCGGTTTGCGTTGCATTGTGTGATGGGAACTGAGTCTTATAACGGCTTCATTTTTATAAAAAGCATAGCGATGTTTAAAAGAAAGATTCGTTTTAAAGCACTGGCAATCCAATGGAGTAAACCCGTTCCAAGAAAGTGGCGTGGTCCTGTGATTAGCCAATTATATATGTGTTGAGTAGATTTCTCATACCAGTCCCATGACTGACTCGTAGTTTGTTTCACTCTCAAACTCGGGTGCCCCTTTTTCTACACGGGCAGCCTTGTATTCAGGTTTAGCTGGTTCTTTCTGGATAGCTGGAGCTGAAGATGGATTCTATCATTTATTTCTTTTTATGCTGTTCAGCTCCTATTGTACATATTTTGTTTATTTCCGCTGTAGACATTTATGTATAGCTGAACTGTATTTGTACTAAGTAAGATCCTGTATACTGTGTAACTCTGATGATTACTTTTATCCAGTATATTTTGTTGTTCATTCTGGTGTATTTATTTAATTCTGTTCTGCTATTATCTGTTTCTGTGTTATATTCCAAAAGATAACCTTGTTTCCGTGAGAACGGGAAATCGGGTCGTCTCACTAGGCAGTCTCGAATCGGTTGAGGACTATCTTTTGCCTCGGTTCATAGAAGGAAATCCAATTTCCAAATACGTGACTTTGCGGTTTTATTTGTAAACCTATATATGGCGACATGATATATGGTACCCATGCCGCCTATGATTGATACTTATGATTTGAAGTTGTTTTATACACTATGCACTTATTATAGTATCAAATGATTTGTTTTAAACGTATCAAGCATTCTTTGGCTGTTATAAGGGAAAACCCTATCCTCCGGCTTGCGTTGCATTGTGTGATAGGACCTGGGTCTTATAACAGCTTCATTTTTCTTTATTTAGCATTGCGCTGTTGGTTTTATGCACTGGTATTCTTGGGAGGAAACCCGTTCCGTGTTATACGGCGTGGTCCCTTGATTTACCAAACTTTGAAAATAAAGATAAATAACTACTTTAGTTCTCACACCAGTCACATGACTGACCTGGAGTTTATTGTTTTAACCTAAACTCTGGGTGCCCTTATTTTGACACGGGCAGCTAGTAGTTTTGGTTTTGCAGATTTATATTCACAGGATCCTGGTTTACAGCTGGAACGATATTCGGAAAGCTTTGTATCCGTATATCTCTTCTAGTTGTGTATTGTATTATTTTCCGCTGCTATGTATTTAAATGTAATTTAAATCTCTGATATTTCTGTGTAATATTCATTTAAACTCTGTATATCCTTGTAATCTGATGCATTGTTGTAATATACAATGAACTGTTCTTCTGTATGCATTCTGATTTGTCGTGTTCTCAAACGAAAGGGCGTATTGAACGGTCTGGGTCGGTTTAGCGACTGGTTCGGACCGAGCAAAATCCCTTGTCGTCACAGTTGGTATCAGAGCTTTGGTTTACAAAGCTCAGAGAACAAGGCACATTAGAACCATACGAAAGAATTCATCAGATATTGGATTAGTAATATCCAATTAGAATGACTCGTTTGAGATGGGATCAGTAGTATCCTAGAACGAGTGTGAAGAGTATATTTTTAAAATGAAAACAAATTTTGTTTTGAAAATTTAAATCAATTATTCGTATTTGATTAGTTATTTATATTGATTTTGGACAATTCAGTATATAAAGAATTTGCATATACGCCTTGCAAACGTATATTCAAAGTTTTAATATATTGGGTAGATATAGAATCACATTCTAGTTGCCCGGGGATGATTTTGATAATGCTGCAGCGTTACCAGTATTTATTTTCGAGTGACGAAGGTGTGATATCTATATATTTCCATTAAGCTGGTGTGAGAACCAAAACTTATATAGTTAGAACACATTGTTGTGAATTGGCATCAAAAACATGATTTTTTGTATATGTATCAAAGATAATGAATTTGAAACTCTAATTCACTAATTGATTGATGTTTGTGTTGTTTGTTTATTTGGTTGGTAATTTTGAACCATTATGCCTAATTGAATCAAATATTGAATTGTATTGAAAATTGGTCGCATTTGCTTGCATATACATGTATATCGTTGAACAGGTCATAGCAAGGAGGCTAGAGCCAGAGAATAAAATTTGTTTGCCCGACAAATAGGTACATGTTTACTACATAATTTACTGTTTTGTTTGGGTGATGATGATTTTATGAGCCTATTGGCTAGCCGCTTGGCTTTTTCTTTTTCTTTTTGAGATCTGAAGGACCGGGGAAGCTATTTGAAATTCCCCGATGCTCCCGGTGCGGGGGAGGTTATGGCGAAATTTTTCGAAAATTTAGGGTGTTAGCCAAATTTTTGAAATTTTGAAAATTCTCAGAAACTGAAAAGTTGGAGAATGGAAGCCAGATCGAACGTAGAGTTGATTACTCAAACCACTTTCGACTTTGTTCCTTTTCGGGGACGAAAAGTTTTAAGTGGGGGAGATTGTAATAACCCGGAAAATCTGGGCCAGTTTAAAATTTTTATTTTGGCAATTTTAGCGAATTTGGATATTTAAAATGAATTATTTTAAGTAATATCGACGAGAAATTTATTTTGAATATAATTCGAACGTATATATTATATACGTCGTCGTTAGAATATATAATAATTATATATAATTATAAAAGGAATTGAAAATGGCGCGGTAGTTCGAAAATTCGATTTCTAAGTTCAAATGAATATACAGAATTCAATATAAGTCAGAATTGAACGAAACAAGAAATATTTGAATCTGTATAACTATATCTTTGTAACGAAGTTAACAAACTGAGATTTCATCTTAGAAATGATAAGATATGTCCAGTTTAAAATTAGAAATAGTCGCTGTGGAATTTATATATATTTTTATATATATAAGGCCCTTAAAAATAGCAATTTTGCAAACAACCTCGGATTTCGACGAAACCAGTTTTGTTGGGTCCGTGATGTAAAGTTATTGCTAGGTTTCAAATTTCATGATTTTTCGAATCAATATGTGAGCGTGGCGAAGGAAAACGCGTTTGACCAGTTTCAGTTGATTTTAATCGACTGGAAATTGGCCATTTTTCTAACGGTCTCAGAATTCGACGAAACTAGTTTTGTTAGGACCGTATCGTCAATACGAAGCTAGAAAATATTTTTCAGGAATTTTTCTAGTTAGTATGTGACCCCGGTAATTTGAAATGTACGTTTAAAATTCAATATAGTGATTTAAATATAAATTCAAAGGAAACTGATCGAAACAGTCGAATCAGCTTATGATACATATCCCATTGTGTTCGGAATGGGGGTAATACGCTATGGACGACAGGCGGTGGACCTCGTTTCGAGGTCGTATGTAAAAGTACCTTTTTGGAAATTAAATAATTAAATAATTAAAAATAAAAATTTCTTCTCCCTCCTCCCTTTATCTTTCTGCCCCCCCCCCCCCCCCCCCCCCGTTCGTTTCATTACAGAAGCAAGAAAAAAAAATGGCGGGCCTCTCACTCTTCTCCACCGCGCCCGTCGCTTCGACAACCGCCCGCCCACCGTCCCCCTGGCGCCACCGCCGTATCCCCCTTCTCTGGCCAAATCGTGCGCTCCTTGCTTCACCGCCCTCCTCCACGAGACGCGAAGGCCACACAACCCAAACCCCGACGCTTGGCCAAACCCTAGCGCCACCAGTCTTCATCGTCGACCCCTCCAGCGCCAACCTCCGCCTGCTCCTCCTCCGCGCGACCCCTTTTCTTCTACCGCAACTCCTCTTCCCCCTCCGAATGCTCGACTCCACCCCCCCCCCCCTTCTGAAGCATCGCGACGCCTCCCCGACGCCGCCAAGAGCAGCAGCAGCCCCCCCTTCGCAGATTACGGTGAACATTTTATTTAATTTTATTTTTATTTTTCATTCTGTAAATACCGAATTATATAAAAAAGTAAAAACTGATTTTAAGAAATGATGTAAAACTGATTTTTGTTATATGTTGAAAAGGTATGAATTTTTATATGTTGAATATAGAAAAAGTTTCGATTTTTAAACTATAAAAGTTTCGATTTTTAAACTATAAAAGTTTCGATTTTTAAACTATAAAAGATTCGATTTTTAAACTAATAAAAATGTGATTTTTATATATTGAATAGCGAACTAAAAATTCGATTTTTATATATTGAATAGCAAAGTAAAAATATGATTTTTATATGTATCGAACATCGATGTAAAAATATGATTTTTATATATGTAGTGGCTATGGGCGAAGAAACTAATTAGAGAGGAGAACAGCGAAGATTTCCTGCATTAGAAGTGCCGTGGAGCTAGGATAGCTATCTGTGAGAATTTCTCACTCTTCAATTTCTTTTCTAGTTATATATATATATATACTAGGATGCAGACGGTGCTTAGTAGCCCCCGACACCCGTCATCCACAGACCATGGATGGCTTGTTTGTTAAATTGTTTGATTGTGTAGTTGGTTAGGTTATTGGTTTGAATTGAATTATTTGGTGAATTGAAATTGATTTGATTGATGTGTGAATGGCGTGGGCCTTCACTAGACCGGGGATAAGGCTAGGCCTTGTCCCGTTTCTAGTATCGTGCCGTTATGCCGCCGAAATTTTCTAAAATATGTTAGAAAATAAAAATATCATTTTATTGTGTAAATGAATAATAGAAATTCATAGGTTGAAATAAAATGTTTTATCGTTAAAAATATAATTTTTAACGTGAATGTGAATAAATAAATATTCATTTACAAACCAGACGGTTTGTTTATGTACACTTATTTGAATGACATTGATTGGGACGGTAAATTTTACACATCGCCCAACTGCACAAATAAAATCTGTGTTTGTTTGTTTGAAACCCCACACGGTGTTGGGATGAAATATGAATTTCACTCATCCTGATTGATTAAATATGTCGATCGATTGATTGACAGGCTGTTATAAGCGTTGAATATCTATATTTGATGCTTATACAGTGTAGTGCACTTTGGTTGATGGTTGATTATTTTTCAATGCTATTATATACATGTGTTGTATGGAAATCCATATAATTAATTTTATATGGTAATTGATTGGGCCTCATTCCAATTTGAAAAATAAAGAAAATTTGAAAATAGAAATTATGAAGCCGTGTTGATTAGATTGACGCCATTTTGACGTGAACGATATTTATATCGATTTTATTCATTTTGAAATGAATATTGAAAAGTGATTTCGAAATCGACGATTTCGAAATGAATTGAATTGAAAACGACTTCGAAATGAATTGAATTGAAAACGATTTCGAAATGAATTGAATTGAAAACGATTTCGAAATGAATTGAATTGAAAACGATTTCGAAATGAATTGAATTGAAAACGATTTCGAAATGAATTGAATTGAAAACGAATTCGAATTGAATTGAAAGTGAATTGAAATGAATTCAAATTGAATTGAAATTTGAATTGAATAGAAATGAATTTTAAAACGAATTTATAAAGAAGAATTCAATTTTGATTTGAATTGAAAAGGAAGTTTAAATTGCTTTTGAAACGATTTTAAAACTATTTATATAATTCGTTTTAAATAGAAATCGACGAAGTGTATATTATATATATATAATATAATGGCCTGAAAAGAAGGTGCCGCGCCGCGGCAGTTCGTGAATTTCGACCATTTATTTCAAACGGACATTACGGGAGATCCGACCGTCGGATTCTCCTAAAACCGGAACCGTTGGGTTCGTATCGAAAAGAGCTTTCTAGCGAATGTTAGAAATGTGAAATCTAACGGTTGGATTTGGAATTATGTCCAAATCAAATTTGAAAAAGGTCGCTGTAAGTGCAGTTCGATGGCCATTGATGGAAATCGACTGTACGGGCCTTGATAAAATTATTAAAAATAGTAATAATTTGTGTAAAATCATAAGAAATGATTTAGAAAGATTTGGGATGAAAAACTCCATATTTGAAAAGATAAAAATAGATTTTTATCGAAATGAACTAGTTTTGAACTAGAATTATAATTCTATTTATTTTTAAATAAATAAATTGAATTTGAAAGGGTTTTGAAAATAACCAAAATTTCCAATGATTGCATTGGAGTGGATTTGAATCGAAATTGTCTTCGGAATATTTCGATGTTGGAATTCGTGATTATACAGATGTTGTTATGGAAATTTGAAAGATATATATTTATATCGGTATTTCCAATACGACATTTGTTAGTCGTAGAATTTGATATTGAATATAAGCCGATATATTTTCTATTCAGAGCCTTGTATTGAATATCAAATGTGATTTGGGTTTGTCGTGAATGGTGTCTTCACTAACACTGTTCTTGAACCCAGTTGAGAAAAGATTAAATCTTTTTATTGGGATTTAATGAAGTGTACCAATTAAATGAGATTTAATTGGAATTGAATTGATATCGATTTTTGGGTTTATCGTGAACAGAGTTTTAAATAACACTCGTTCTTTAACCCGATAATTAATGAATGTGATTTTGGGTTTATCGTGAACTGTGTTTTTAAATGACACTGATTCTTTAACCCAGAGAAATATTAAAACTAAGTGGAGTTTTAATAAATCTTTAATTAGATTGAAAAGATCGAAAATGGAGTATCACCAGTTTTACTCCAAGCGATAGTTAAATCTTTAATTATATTTGAACGTGAAATGGTAATTGAATTACCGATAACACTGTGGTGTTAGATATGAAGTACTACCAGTTTTACTTCATGGGATGAATAGGTTGGGATTGGGAAAATAAAATAAATAATTACTTCGGTGTGGTTCGATAATCCCGACTAGTTTGAATTGATATTCAAAGGAGATTAAAGAATAAATTTAAAGAATTTATCTTGGATAAAATTAATGGGAACTTTTCCCAAAGTATAGGAATATTTGGATAAAAGAATATTCCGAATTGGAATGAGGCGTATGTTGTGTTTGTGTAACACTTTTATAATATATACGCGAGTTATTCAGAAAGACCGGGTTTATCCCATTCTGAATAACTGATTCGACGTGGTGTCGAAGATGAAGACGGTGGTCGAAGACCGGAAGTCTTCACGTCGTTTGGGTGGTTACTGATGATCTTGATTGGGCTGTACACCCAAGAAGATGGAAACAGTTAGTGATCGTCCAGACGTACTTGGAGATCGATGGGTATGCGGGGTACTAGGTGCCTCCGGTTTCGTTCAGACCCAGAACGAACTTGAAAATGGACTGTGTGTCTGACATTGGATTTTAGTCCGTGTGATTGATCGCTATTAAATATATATCTGTTTGGCGGCGGAGAATTTATTCTCTTGCTTAACGCCCTTCTCTGAGACGTATGAGCTCAGGGGTTATATACTGATGGATATCAAACGCATGGAGTGAATTGCCTGTGAGGCATGCCTAAGTGGCAATAGATCGAGGCTTCTGTTGAAAAGCAAAGTCTTGTGGTGATGATCAAAGCACAGCCTGTGTGGCACAGCTTTGTGTAACGTGAATTCGCGAGTTTCACACCCGGTATGAACCAAAAACGGGAGACGGACCTCAGGGAGGGCCTGCGTTTCCTCCTAGCTAGAAGTGGCGTCAGTGGTTTTACATGCCCTGACGAGTTTGACTTATGTGGTTGTTGCTGTTGCGAGGCGCCTCGGTTAGATCGGACGATCCGGGTCCGATGGAGTCATTCGTTGGCTCGCTTACGCCCCAAAGGGCGGCGAAACGTAGTGCTCAGGCATTTTAATCCACATCGGTGGACCGGCCCTGACGATCCAAGGGTCGATGCGTTCTGATCCTGAGACTCGGGCTAGGCAGTCTCGAATCGGTTGAGGACTATCTTTTGCCTCGGTTCATAGAAGGAAATCCAATTTCCAAATACGTGACTTTGCGGTTTTATTTGTAAACCTATATATGGCGACATGATATATGGTACCCATGCCGCCTATGATTGATACTTATGATTTGAAGGTGTTTTATACACTATGCACTTATTATAGTATCAAATGATTTGTTTTAAACGTATCAAGCATTCTTTGGCTGTTATAAGGGAAAACCCTATCCCCCGGCTTGCGTTGCATTGTGTGATAGGACCTGGGTCTTATAACAGCTTCATTTTTCTTTATTTAGCATTGCGCTGTTGGTTTTATGCACTGGTATTCTTGGGAGGAAACCCGTTCCGTGTTATACGGCGTGGTCCCTTGATTTACCAAACTTTGAAAATAAAGATAAATAACTGCTTTAGTTCTCACACCAGTCACATGACTGACCTGGAGTTTATTGTTTTAACCTAAACTCTGGGTGCCCTTATTTTGACACGGGCAGCTAGTAGTTTTGGTTTTGCAGATTTATATTCACAGGATCCTGGTTTACAGCTGGAACGATATCCGGAAAGCTTTGTATCCGTATATCTCTTCTAGTTGTGTATTGTATTATTTTCCGCTGCTATGTATTTAAATGTAATTTAAATCTCTGATATTTCTGTGTAATATTCATTTAAACTCTGTATATCCTTGTAATCTGATGCATTGTTGTAATATACAATGAACTGTTCTTCTGTATGCACTCTGATTTGTCGTGTTCTCAAACGAAAGGGCATTTCGAACGGTCTGGGTCGGTTTAGCGACTGGTTCGAACCGAGCAAAATCCCTTGTCGTCACAGGAGGGCTGGCGGCGGCCGCTTGGTGGCGCGGCGGAGGCTGCGTCGGCGGCGGTCCTCCCCCCGACGTTCTCTTCTTTTTTTTTATATATTTCCTATCTGAAGAAAATGAGAGGAGAGAGAGAGTAAAGAGAGGGGTGAGTATATATTTATTTTTAATTTATTTATTTAATTTCAAAAAAACAACTTTTTATTTTGAATTCGAAATCAAGCCCACCGCCTGCCGTCCATAGCTAATTACCCCATTCCGAACACAATGGGATATGTATCGTAAGCTGGTTCGATCATTTCGACCAGTTTTCATCAAAATCAACATATAACTCTATATATTGAATTTGAACGCGCATTTCAATTTACCGGGGTCACATACTAACTCGAAAAATTCCAGAAAAATATTTTCTAGCTTCGTATTGACGATACGGTCCTAACAAAACTAATTTCGTCGAATTCTGAGACCGTTTGAAAAATGGCCATTTTCCAGTCGATTAAAATCAACTAAAAGTGGTCAAATGTGTTTTCCTTTGCCATGCTCACATATTGATTCGAAAAATTATGAAACTTGAAACCTAGCAATAACTTTACATCACGGACCCAACAAAAGTGGTTTCGTCGAAATCCGAGGTCGTTTGCAAAATCTCCAATTTTAAGGGCCTGAATTCCATAGCGACTATTCAGAATTTTCAACTGGACATATCTTTTGATTCCTGCTATGAAATCTTGATTTTTCGGATTCGTTGGAAAGATATTACCAATTAGATCCTAATGTTTTTGGTTTCACTAAAATCCGGATTGTTTTGCACCCGGTACATTCAATTGAAGTTTGAAATCGAATTATCGAACTACCGCGCCATTTTCAATTATATATATAATTATTTAAATTCTAACGACGGCGTATATAATATATACGTTCGAATTATATTCAAAATAAATTTCTCGTCTATATTATTTAAAATAATTCATTTTAAATAATCGAAATTCACTAAAATCGCCAAAATAAAAAATTTAAACTGGCCCAGATTTTCGGGTTGTTACAATCTCCCCCACTTAAAACTTTTCGTCTCCGAAAAGGAACAAAGTCGGAAGTGGTTTGATCAATCAACTCTACGTTCGATATGGCTTGCATTCTCCAACTTTTCAGTTTCTGAGAATTTTCAAATTTTCAAAAATTTGGCTAACACCCTAAATTTTCGAAAAATTTCGCCATAACCTCCCCTGCACCGGGAGCATCGGGAAATCTCAAATAGCTTCCCCGATCCTTCAGATCTCAAAAAGAAAAAGAAAAAGCCAAGCGGCTAGCCAATAGGCTCATAAAATCATCATCACCCAAACAAAACAGTAAATTATGTAGTAAACATGTACCTATTTGTCGGGCAAACAAATTTTATTCTCTGCTCTAGCCTCCTTGCTATGACCTGTTCAATGTAAGTACATATATATGCAAGCATATGCGACCAATTCTCAATATAAGTCAATATTTGATTCAATTAGGCGTAATGGTTCAAAATTTATCAAACAACCAAACAAGCAACACAAACATCAATCAATTAGTGAATTAGAGTTTCAAATTCATAACTTTGATATATAGTCAAAAATCAGATTTTTGATGCCAAATCACAACAATAGATCCTATATAGTTTTTTGTTCTCACACCAGTCAATAGGAAATATATAGGAATCCCACCTTCGAAACACGAAACTAATTACTAGTGATGACGCGTCAATCATCAGAATCAGGTCCGGGCGACTAGAGTGTGATCCTATATCTATCCAATATATTAAAACTTTGAATATATGTTTGCAAGGTGTATATGCAAAATCTTTATATACTGGACTGTCCAAAATCAATATAAATAAATAATCAAATACGAATATTTGATTTATACTTTCAAAACTAGATTTGTTTTCACTTTAAAAATATACTCTTTACACTCGTTCTAGGATACTACTGATCCCATCTCTAACGAGTCATTCCCGTTGGATATTACTAATCCAATATCTGATGAATTCTTTCGTATGGTTCTAATGTATCTTGTCCTCTGAGCTTTGTAAACCAAAGCTCTGATACCAACTGTGAAAACCCGTAACTTCCCCGTAAAGGAAAGTGCCGGATAGTTCGAGAACAAGCCACAACAGAACGCAGACGAAGGAACATTTCATTGTATATTACAACAATGCATCAGATTACAAGAATATACAGAGTATAAATGAATATTACACATAAATATCAGAGATTTAAATTACATTTAAATACATCGCAGCGGAAAATAATACAATACACAACTAGAAGAGATATACGGATACAAAGCTTTCCAGATATCATTCCTGCTGTAAACCAGGATCCTGTGAATATAAATCTGCAAAACCAAAACTACTAGCTGCCCGTGTCAAAATAAGGGCACCCAGAGTTTAGGTTAAAACAATAAACTCCAGGTCAGTCATGGGACTGGTGTGAGAACTAAAACAGTTGTAAATCTTTATTTTAAAGTTAGGTAAATCAAGGGACCACGCCGTATAACACGGAACGGGTTTCCTCCCAAGAACACCAGTGCATAAAATAACAGCGCAATGCTAAATAAAGAAAAATGAAGCTGTTATAAGACCCAGGTCCTATCACACAATGCAACGCAAGCCGGGGGATAGGGTTTTCCCTTATAACAGCCAAAGAATGCTTGATACGTTTAAAACAAATCATTTGATACTATTATAAGTGCATAGTGTATAAAACAACTTCAAATCATAAGTATCAATCATAGACGGCATGAATGACCCATACCACTATGTCGCCATATATAAGTTTACAATCAAAACCGCAAGACGTCGTATTGGAAGTTGGGTTATCATTTATGGTATGAACCGAGGCTAGGGGCAAGATCCTCACCGATTCGAGACGCTCTAGCCCGTGTCTCAGGATCAGAGCTCGAGTGACCCTTGGAGCGACAGGGCCGGTCCACCGATGTGGATTAAAATGCCTGAACACTACGTTTCCCCGCCCTTTGGGGCGTAAATGAGCCAACTAAATGACTCCATCGGTTCGAGAACGACCGATCAATCCGAGGCGCCTCGCAACAGCAACAACCACATAAGTCAAACTCGTCAGGGCGTGTAAAACCACTGACGCCACTTTTTAGCTAGAAGGAAACGCATGCCCTCCCTGAGGTCCGTCTCCCGTTTTTGGTTCATACCGGGTGTGAAACACGCGAAGTAAACGTTACACAAAGCTGCGCCACAAAGGCCTTGCTTCGATCATCAACCACAAGACTTTGCTTTTCAACAGAAGCCTTGATCATTTTCCACTTAAGCATGCCACAAAGGCAATTCACTCCATGCGATTGATATCCATCAATATATAACCCCTGAGCTCGTACGTCTCAGAGAAGGGCGTTAAACAAGAGAATAAATTCTCCGCCGCCAAACAGATATATATTTAATAGAGATCAATCACACGGACTAAAATCCAATGTCAGACACACAGTCCATTTACAAGTCCGTTCTGGGGCTGAACGAAACCGGAGGCACCTAGTACCCCGCATATCCATCGACCTCCAAGTACGTCTGGACGATCACCAACTGTTTCCATCTTCTTGGGTGTACAGCCCAATCAAGATCATCAGTAATCACCCAAACGACGTGAAGACTTCCGGTCTTCGACCATCGTCTTCATCTTCGACTTATCGTCGTATCAGTTATTCAGAATGGGATAAACCCGGTCTTTCCGAATAACTCGCGTATATTTTAAATAAGTGTTACACAAACACAACATACGCCTCATTCCAATTCATCAGTCACTAACCGTAAATTAATCAAGAGAATAATTTCCCAAATATTAACCCCGAAGGCCGAAACCAACATCAGATCAATATCCAGAAAACCATTCTGCTTAGCTAACCGACAGTTAGTTTCTAAATTCCACATTCATAGGGAAAGTTTCCCATTAATTTTATCCAAGGAAAATTCCTTGAATTTATTCTTTAATCAACTTTTGAATTTCGATTCAACTAGTCGGGATTAACGAACCTTACCGAAGTAATCATTTGTTTTAATTTCCCAATCCCAACCTATTCATCCCATGAAGTAAAACTGGTAGTACTTCATATCTAACACCACGGTGTTATCGGTAAATTCAATTACCATTTCACGTTCAAATCTAATTAAAGATTTAACTATCGCCTGGAGCAAAACTGGTGATACTCCATTCTCGATCATTTCAATCTAATTAAAGATTCATTAAAACTCCACTTAGTTTTAATCGTTAACTGGGTTAAATAATCAGTGTCATTTAAAACACGGTTCACGATAAACCCAAAATCACATTCCATTAATTATCGGGTTAAAGAACGAGTGTTATTTAAAACGCTGTTCACGATAAACCCAAAAATCAATATCAATTCAATTCCAATTAAATATTATTTAATTGGTACACTTCATTAAATCTAAATAAAAAGATTTAATCTTTTCTCAACTGGGTTCAAGAACAGTGTTAATGAAGACACCATTCACGACAAACCCAAATCACATTTGATATTCAATACAAGGCTCTGAATAGAAAATATATCGGCTTATATTCAATATCAAATTCTACGACTAACAAATGTCGTATTGGAAATAACGATATAAATATATATCTTTCAAATTTCCATAACAACATCCGTATAATCACGAATTCCAACATCGAAATATTCCGTAGACAATTTCGATTCAAATCCACTCCAATGCAATCATTGGAAATTCTGGTTATTTTTAAAACCCTTTTCAAATTCAATTTATTTACTTAAAAATAAATAGAATTATAATTCTAGTTCAAAACTAGTTTATTTCGATAAAAATCTATTTTTATCTTTTCAAGTATGGAGTTTTTCATCCCAATTCTTTCTAAATCATTCCTTATGATTTTACACAAATTATTACTATTTTTAATAATTTTATCAAGGCCCGTACAGTCGATTTCCATCAACGGCTATCGAACTGCACTTACAGCGACCTTTTTCAAATTTGATTTGGACATAATTCCAAATCCAACCGTTAGATTTCAAATTTCTAATATTCTTTAGAAAGCTCTTTTCGATACGAACCCAACGGTTCCGGTTTTAGGAGAATCCGACGGTCGGATCTCCCGTAATGTCCGTTCGAAGTCAATGGTCGAAATTCGCGAACTGCCGCGGCGCGGCGCGTTCTATTCAGGCCATTATATTATATATATAATATATATAATATATACTTCGTCGATTTCAATTCAAAACGTGCTTTATAAATCGTTTTAAAATTCATTTTCAAAACGGTTTTAACTTCATATTCAATTTCAAATCAAAATTGAATATTCCAATATAAATTTGTTTTAAATTCTTTTCAAATTGATTTCAATTCAAATTGGTTTTCTATTCGATTCAATTCAAATTGGTTTTCTATTCGATTCAATTCGTTGTATATTCCATTGAAATCAAATTCGTTATATATTCAAAACAAATTCGATTCGAATTCGTTTTCTATTCAATTTGATTCAAATTTCATTTCAAAATATTCGATTTCGAAATCACTTTTCAATATTCATTTTAAAATGAATAAAATCGATATAAATATCGTTCACGTCAAAATGGCGTCAATCTAATCAACACGGCTTCATATATTTCTATTTTCAAATATTCTATTTCAAATATTTCTATTATTAAAATATTTCGTTCAACACATGACCAATCTCAATGGATGAGTACTGTCAACACATGAACCTTTATTTTATAAAGATAAAGATATAAATTTTATTGTTAAAATATTACGTTCAACACATGACTAATCTCAACGGATGAGTACAGTCAACACATGAACCTTTATTTTATAAAGATAAAGGTATAAATTTTATTGTTAAAATATTACGTTCAACACATGACTAATCTCAACGGATGAGTACAGTCAACACATGAACCTTTATTTTATAAAGATAAAGATATAAATTTTATTGTTAAAATATTACGTTCAACACATGACCAATCTCAATGGATGAGTACTGTCAACACATGAACCTTTATTTTATAAAGATAAAGGTATAAATTTTATTGTTAAAATATTACGTTCAACACATGACCAATCTCAATGGATGAGTACTGTCAACACATGAACCTTTATTTTATAAAGATAAAGATATAAATTTTATTGTTAAAATATTACGTTCAACACATGACTAATCTCAACGGATGAGTACAGTCAACACATGAACCTTTATTCATATTATTCTTTATTTTCTAAATTGGAATGAGGCCCAATCAATCACCATATAAAATTAATTATATGGATTTTCATACAACACATGTATATAATAGCATTGAAAAATAATCAACCATCAACCAAAGTGCACTACACTGTATAAGCATCAAATATAGATATCTAACGCTTATAACAGCCTGTCAATCAATCGATCGACATATTAAATCAATCAGGATGAGTAAACTTCAAATTTCATCCCAACACCCGTGTGGGGTTTCAAACAATCAAACGCATATTTTATTTGTGCAGTTGGGCGATGTGTAAAATTTATCGACCCAATCAATGTCCTTCAAATAGGTGTACATAAACAAACCGTCTGGTTTATAAATGAATATTTATTTATTCACATTCACGTTAAAAATTATATTTTTAACGATAAAACATTTTATTCCAACATATGAATTTCTATTCAGTTCGTTCTTTAAATAAAATGATATTTTTATTTATCTAACTTATTTTAGAAAATTTCGGCGGCATAACGGCACGATACTAGAAACGGGACGAGGCCTAGCCTTATCCCCGGTCTAGTGAAGGCCCACGCCATTCACACATCAATCAAATCAATTTCATTTCACCAAACCATTCAATTCAAACCAAATAATCTAACTAATTTTTGCAATCAAATAAACAAGTCCATGGTCTGTGGACGATTGTGTCGGGTGCTACTAAGCACCGTCTGCATCCTAGTATATATATATAACTAGAAAAAGAAATTGAAAGGTGAGAAATTCTCACCGATAGCTATCCTAACTCCACGGCACTTCTAAGGCAGGAAATCTTCACTGTTCTCGTCTCATATCACTTTCTTCGCCCGTAGCCACTACATATATAAAAATCGAATTTTTACTTCGCTATTCAATATATAAAAATCACATTTTTACTTCAATGTTCTATATATAAAAATCATATTTTTACTTCGATGTTTAATATATAAAAATCATATTTTTACTTCGATGTTTAATATATAAAAATCATATTTTTACTTCGATGTTTAATACATAAAAATCATATTTTTACTTCGATGTTTAATATATAAAAATCATATTTTTACTTCGATGTTTAATATATAAAAATCATATTTTTACTTCGATGTTTAATATATAAAAATCATATTTTTACTTCGATGTTCAATGTATAAAAATCATATTTTTTCACTAATAAAAATATCGCCTTTGTACTATAAAAATATAAACTTTTCTACATCTAGATTTCGCCTTTATAAAAATATAGATTTCATCTTTTCAAATATATCATTATACAAATCACATTTTTATTTTTCTACACATATAAAGATGCTATTTTTAATATTTCTATCATGTAAAAATTATATTTTTAATTCTCTACCTAAACAAAAATCATATTCTACGCCTTCTATATAGTAAAGATTATATTTTTAATACTTTACCTAAACAAAAATCATATTCTACGCCTTCTATATAGTAAAGATTATATTTTTAATACTTTAAAAATATAAAAATCATATTTTTAATTCTTTAAAAATATAAAAATCAAATTTTTATAACGTTTTCATATCAGAAAAATTATAGCATTTAAACTAAATAGAAATCAAAGTTTTTAAACTACTTAGAAATCAGAAAAAAACTTACTATTTGCAAGGGGAAGTGGGGGAGGCTGCTACTACGCGCAGGAGTAGCGGAAGGGGGAGCTTAGGTGGCGCCAGGGACGAGGGAGGTGGTGCGGCGCCCTCCTGGTGATCGGCGGTGGCTGCTCAGGCGATGCAGCCTGGGGTTCGCGTGGTCTAGGGTTTGGATGAGGGGGGGTTTGCGTCGCGATTTGAGGAGGAGTAGAGAGGAACGGGGGAGGAGCGGCAGGTCGGGAGGGCTGGCGGCAGCCGCTTGGTGGCGCGGCGGAGGCTGCGTCGGCGGCGGTCCTCCCCCCGACATTCTCTTTTTTTTATATATATATTTCCTATCTGAAGAAAATGAGAGGAGAGAGAGAGTAAAGAGAGGGGTGAGTATATATTTATTTTTAATTAATTTATTTATTTAATTTCAAAAAAATAACTTTTTATTTTGAATTCGAAATCAAGCCCACCGCCTGCCGTCCATAGCTAATTACCCCCATTCCGAACACAATGGGATATGTATCGTAAGCTGGTTCGATCATTTCGATCAGTTTTCATCAAAATCAACATATAACTCTATATATTGAATTTGAACGCGCATTTCAATTTACCGGGGTCACATACTAACTCGAAAAATTCCAGAAAAATATTTTCTAGCTTCGTATTGACGATACGGTCCTAACAAAACTAATTTCGTCGAATTCTGAGACCGTTTGAAAAATGGCCATTTTCCAGTCGATTAAAATCAACTAAAAGTGGTCAAACGCGTTTTCCTTTGCCACGCTCACATATTGATTCGAAAAATTATGAAACTTGAAACCTAGTAATAACTTTACATCACGGACCCAACAAAAGTGGTTTCGTCGAAATCCGAGGTCGTTTGCAAAATCTCCAATTTTAAGGGCCTAAATTCCATAGCGACTATTCAGAATTTTCAACTGGACATATCTTTTGATTCCCGCTATGAAATCTTGATTTTTCGGACTCGTTGGAAAGATATTACCAATTAGATCCTAATGTTTTTGGTTTCACTAAAATCCGTATTGTTTTGCATCCGGTACATTCAATTGAAGTTTGAAATCGAATTATCGAACTACCGCGCCATTTTCAATTCTATTTATAATTATATATATAATTATTTATATTCTAACGACGGTGTATATAATATATACATTCGAATTATATTCAAAATAAATTTCTCGTCTATATTATTTAAAATAATTCATTTTAAATAATCGAAATTCGCTAAAATCGCCAAATTAAAAATTTTAAACTGGCCCAGATTTTCGGGTTGTTACAATTATATAGCTATAGTTATTTCTACTGTGTTGTCGGTGCTATACTTTGATAACGATATATATTCAAGTACAGATGTATATTTCAAAGTTATGTTATATATATTATATGTTATTCGTTTCGCTGTGAGATTCGTATTACTCTGATATTGTGTTCTTCTTCTTCTATTCTAAGTTTCTATCTTATCTTTCCTCACCCTCTAATTTCTTTCATTAACTTTCTGGTATTTCTCGATGTTTGGTTAGTCATCATTGAGTTTTATGGCGATAACCAAAGTCGACAAATTTTCGGGTCATTACAGTTGGTATCAGAGCTTAAGGTTAAGTATTACCTTGGCTCTGTGGTGTGACTCGGTAGAGATAGGGTTAATAATACCCTAGATTGAGTTTGAGTGTATATATACGAGTGAACGTATTTGTAGATGATATAAAAATAACTTTATATTGAGAAGATTTATTGGTTGAGTAGTTTATGAATTCTGGTCGATCAGTTTGATCCACTGTATCGGTAGGAGTTTATGTACACTCAAATACGATGGGTTGGCACCATATGTTTTGAAAGAGGGTAAATGAAAATAATTTTACCCAAAGTATATTTGATACATATTGGATATATTGGTTGATATTATAATCGAATAAGATTATAAAAATGTGAAATGGTTATGTAAATAACCAATAAGAATTTAGATAAGTAGAATGAATTGGATTAAATCTGAAATTTAAATCAGAATTGAAATTGAAACCCTAGAAATATGGAATAGAGTTGTAAATAGACTTGGATTAAATATATGTAAATTTTAAGATCCTAGGAGATTTTAAATTGTATTCTAAGCATTTGTGAATGATATTTTGAACTTATTTCAAAATAAAAGTGTTTAAGAAAGATTTTGAAAATGATATAGTATTGAACTCACTTCGATAGCTGGGAAATAACCCCGATGATGAGCTAGACATCATCGGTGTTCATTTTCGAGTTGCTGAGTGACGGATTACTACCAAAGGAATTTGTTTTTGAATTGTTTTGAGAAAAACAAAGTTGTTTAGAACTCCCAGAATTTGATTTGTTTAATTTAAGACAAATTAAATAGGAATTTGTAAAAGCAAATTGGAATTAAAGTAAAGCCAGTTAAGTGTAATAGAAATTGATTTTAAATGATATTGTGTTGGTGAGTTAAGGATTCGGGATCGAGAACGAAACTTGAGTTTGAAAATGAAAATTTGGCTTGGTAAAAAGCGAATGGTTGTGTTGGAGATAAAAGTGATTTCAGAAATTTGATTGGGATAACATTGGTATATGCTGAGTTGATAGCATATGGAAGTGATAGAGTTGATATGCCCGACAAAAGGTACAAGTTTATATTTCTATTGGATATAAGATTTATGAGCCGAATTGGCAAGCCGCTTGGCTGTTTGACTTTCTTTTGGGATGGAGATGGCTCAGAGAGGCGAGTTGGAGTTTGACCTATTGACCAGTACAAATGAGGTGCTGGCGAAATTTTTCGAAAAGTTAAGGCGTTAGAAAATTTTCAGGATTTTTGAAAATTTTCGTTGATAAGAATAAATTAATAATTTAATTGAAATTAAATTGGTCCAGTTGAAACTGAAGTTAAAAAGTGAACAAATAAGTTCTAACCAGTCGATAGTGTTTATTTTCTACCTTAGCAATTTCGAGGACGAAATTATTTTAAGTAGGGAAGAATGTAATGACCCGCATTTTTCTGTGATATATAATTAACTTATTTAATTATATAAATAGTAGTTTAGAATTCAAATGGTCGTTGAATTAAATAATGGTGAATATTTAATTTAATTTAATAATTAATAATATATTTAATTTCTGAAATAATCAGGAATAGTGAATTGATATTTTAATGTGAATTGGGCGATTTAAAATATTTATTTCAGCTTAGAGTTGAATTAGAACAACGAAGATATTTAAATAACGTCAGTTTAAACGTATAATTATATTATAATAAAAATCGAGCTCGAAATGGCGCGGTAGTTCGCTATTTGGCGATTCGAACTTTAAACGAATATACAGAAGCCGTTTAAAATCGGATTTCTATGAAACAAGAAACGTACGGAGCTGGTGAAGTATATTTTTCTAATGGAAGAGAAAATTCAGGATTTCCTTGTGTGGGTTGAGAGTTATGTCCAAATCAAATTTTAAAATAGTCGCTATAGGATCGTTTATCGACCGTAACGGTTTATTCAATATAACTATATATCGGGTTTGAATTTAGACAAGGTTCTTTTGAGACATAACGATAATTTAATTTTTAGAATTTTTCTGTAATTTTTAATTAATTAAATACACAACTTTTTATTTGGAATATGTTACACCCTATATCAATATCTTGGGGTTTCACAATATGAGTTCACCTACCGATATTTTTATATTGTTGGGATTGTGGCATCCAGCTCGACATAACGGTATGGTTATTTCAGTCCATAGTAGTTCGTACATGGACATAATTGTGTACATCGAGGTACAAAATTTTACAAAATAAAAGGGGACAAACAAACCAACGTATACGGGTTCTCGTCCACACATTCCCTTCTCAAATATCATGGTTTCAAAACAAACCACGTCTTCAATTCTAAACACCCTATAAATAAACCACGAATATTTCCCTTAAGACCTAATTTCCTCATTTCTTCAAGCGGCCGCTTTTCATCATTCTTCCAGGAATGTAGAAAAAGGAAATACATCCACTTCAAATATATAGAAATCAAAATCAAATACGCTGCATTTTTCCCCTCAGTGATGTTCGTATGTTTTCTGGGTCCTCAGAAATCGGAGTTGCGAATGAGGGAAGAGCTACGGGTGTGGTGAGGTGTAGTCATCTGGAGGCTTGCGGATTTGTTGTAGGAAGAGCAAACGGAGACCGGAGTACACGTTTAACAGCAGGAGAAGCTTGCGGAGGAGATGATGGGGGTCGTCACAGCGGTGGATTTGTTGGCTCCGGCGCAAGTTGGGTTCAGGTGGGTCGGTGTTGTCACGAAAATCTTGAGTTGAGGTTGCAATATACAGTAGCGGTGTGGCTTGAACGGAGAACGTTGTTCGGTGAGGCTGAGCATGTCGACCATGGTATTGGGAAAAAAGGAGCAGCGTGCCTTTGTTATTACTTTTGGGAAGAGTGGATGAGAGCTTTGAGAAAATGTCGGAGCAGCTTTGCCATTTTTCTTTGAAGAAGGTAAGTTTTTTGGTCTGAACTGTAGTAGAAGAAACAAAGGTTAAGGGAAGAGTTAATTCGAGTTAATCAACGTTAAAAAGGGAATTAAGAATCAAGATGTGGAATTTGTGTTTCCTGGAACCGTGATGTGGCCTCGGTGCATTTGTTGACTTCTGCATGATACCTGGAATGTGGAGAATGAAGAAGCATTATACAGTAGTGGGTTTATTTCAACAGTCCCGGGTTCAAAGAAAAATGGATGAAATATGGATACTGGAAGTCGTAGGTGACAAAACAAAGCGAAGTGGAAGATGATTCAGTTGCAGTTCGTTATTGGATTTGGGCCAGACACTAAAGGGTAAAGGCCCAATTTTTTTTATACATAAAAATATACAATGATTTAGGTTTTTAAAGTTTAATTAAATACATATAAATTTGTATAGGCTATATTGTTCTCATACTTTATCAAAATTGGACAAAACTGGATCCGTTGGGATCGTATGGACGAGAGCTCCACAATGGAACTGACTGGGAGCGAATCAAGGTTCATTACAAAATATAGCAAAATAAATTGCCCATCTGAATTAAGCGATGGTTATCGTTATTTAACGATAACAGTCTAGAGTGAGTAAAACTCACTAACTCTACTCAGTTTATATTTTTATAAACTGTACTTTATTTTTGATAAATATTGATTGATTGCTGTGTATGGACTGTTAAATAATTGATTGAAAACACAGTTATGGATATATATACATACATACATACATATATATATATATATATATTGTTATTAAATTTTAATTCCGTCGATAATATTTCTTCTTGAAATGAAAGTGATGTTAATGATATTATGTAACATCTGTGGATGCAGGGAAACAGGTTGGAGGAATCCGACTGGATTCCTCAACAGCTATTTTGTTATTTTCATATATTGTGATGTATGACGTGGTTTATAATCTGTTGTTGATTATATGTGTATGGACGATATTGGACATCGTAATTTGATATGTTAAACACCATAACACACCGGAATTTGGAGAAAGGGGTTTTATAAAAGAGATAATATTTATAAAATCAAAGAAGATTTTATAAAGGAAATTATATATAAATGGAATACTTATAAATAGAAGTTTATTTATAAAAGGAATATATATAAATAGGAAATATGTTTAAGTGGAATTTTATATGAAGGGAAATCTTTATAAATGGAATATTTATAAAGTGAATTATTTATTTAGAATAAATAAATTAGATATTTAAATGAATTATTTATTTGTTAAATAAATAGGATAAGATAAAGAAATATTGACTTAGAAAATAAATAAGTTATGAAAAGGACATTCAGTAGGAAATAAGTTATAAAAAGGGATTATTTATTTAGAGAATGAATACAGAAATATTTGTAAACTATTTACAAATAAAATAGAAAGAGAAATATGTGTAAAACATGTGCAAATGGATTGTAAAGGAAATATTTATCATTTGGATAAATAAATATATATAAGTCTGAACTTATATATGAAGAAGTAAACAGAAAAAAGGAGCAGATTGATTTATAAATGATATTTATAAATTAAGTTAAATATTTATCATTTGGATAAATAGAATTTATAAGTCAGGACTTATATAAAGAAGTAAAAATTGATTTCAACATCGATGTTTGAAACTGAATAAGGACAAAGGGTTAACCAGTTAGGTTAAACCGTAGAGTTAAACCAGTTAGAGTTAATCAGTTAGGTTAAACCGTAAAGTTAAACCAGTTAGAGTTAATTAGTTAGAGTTAAACCAGTTAGAGTTAATCAGTTAGAGTTAATCAATTTTAGTTTATTCGAACAGAGTTTAAATGAGTTAATCGAATTTAGTTATTCGAAGAAGTGAATCGAATCATAGATATTCGAAGTGAGATAATCGAATTCGAAATATTCGAAGCGAGATAATCGAATCCGAAATATTCAAAGTGAGTTGATCGAATCTAGTTATTCGACAGGAGTTAAATCGAATATTGTTTATTCGAAGAAAAAGATTATCGAATATAAGTATTCGAAAGTAAGCATATCAAAAATAAGTTATTTGAATAAGTTATTCGAATAAGAATTAATCCAATAAGAGTTATAGATTAGAGTTAACCGAATAAGAGTTAATCCAGTAAGAGTTATTAGGTTGGAGTTATTCAAAATAAGAGTTATAGATTAGAGTTAACCGAATAGGAGTAAATAAATTAGGTTTCGTTATGTTATTCGAGTTAGGAAATAAAAGTCATATTAAAGATAATATATTTCGGATGCAGGAGATTATAACACCATTGTTATAATCACGTAAACTTGTAAAAGAAGGGGGTTCGTAAATAGAATCCGAGGGTTCGTAAGGAAGTGTTAAAGGGTTAAAAGATGAACTTACCTTATTTCGAGATTTGAAATGTTGTTCAGTTTAGGTCTGAGTGGTAGTTATACCCCAACTTGATTGACTTAGTTTTTAATTTAGAAATGATTAAGGTTCGAGAGTGAAAGTGGTTGAGTGATTTTAGTAAATAAGTATTGTGGTTTGAGTTGTCGTCGCGATGTTGATTTAAACATCTGTTTAAATCCAAGTAAAGAAGATTTGGAAATGTTTTCCAAATAGAATCAGAACGTAATCAAATATTGAAATTGGAAATATGAATTAGAAAAGGGAACTAAGGAGTTAAAAAATGGAGTTAAGCTAAATCATAAATTGACTGGAGACTTGTTAAGTTGAATGGTTTCCTAAGTGTCTATCTGATGTTGGTTTCGACCTTCGAGATTGGTACTTAGCGAATTGTTCTTATACTAGTTTACAATCAGAGACTGATAGTTGTAGAAGAATAGTGATACATAAATAAGTTATGGAAATGTTTTCCAGCGTTATCATATATTTTCTAAACATAGAAAAAAGGATATATATATATATATATATGATTGATGATTGATTGAAAGAATTTCAATTTGGAAATAATATCGTTGGTTGCACACGTGTTTTTCTTTGATAGTTAAATCATAGACTATCAAAGTTTTGACCATTTTAACGTTGTTAATATGGAGAGGCCAGTTGGATTATTATCCAAAGAACCACTCTGTATTGGCATAAGCATTGTGAATCATATATGCCAAAGATAATTGAAGACAGAGTAAAGTGCAAGGGCTGTTGTATAAATCTTAGATAACAGTGCCCAAGATGGATATACTGAATAGTACCTTCAGTTCATCCTGTTCCTGGATGACTTTTATGGATGAATGTCTGACAAAGTATTTCCAGAAAGGTCACGTACATTGATTTCTTCAACCGTACCAAGAGTGGAAGTGGAGAAGGAAACTTCTTTTAGCTGACACGTAATGTATGGTTGTAGACGTCAAATTAGTGATTTTTGATGGATCTGACAATGTGGCATTCGAAGTGAATCTGATGTGATGATAAAGCGTAACCTCAAGCCTCATCAACCGGTAAATGACAAAAATCGGGCAGGCAGCATGGCTATATTGGTCGCACCTATTAGGGTGTATAATCACCTGATCTAGAGTTTCATTTACTTCTAAAAATCTATTGTCGATGCTGTCCCATTCGGGAAACGGTTGCTGATCCAAACCGTTGGTGATATACATTCGATACACTCAAGCGAAATGAGTGGTTGGTCATGTGTGGCTGAGTTGCAAGATGTTCTTGTTGAACCCAGTGTATCCCTTTCTAGAGATACACTAGCGAAAGGTGGTTCCATACCTTGTCATAGTTGGAAATCCATTACCCAATACATGCTTGCGGTTTTGATTGTATACTATATATGTAGAACGTGAGATGAAAGAGTTTCTGCTAGATGATTATTATATTGTGGTTGATAGACATTATTATAATATCAAAAGGTTCTTGATATAAAGATATTTTGGATTCTCATAAGGGAAAAACTCGTTCCATTATACGGCGTGGTCTTATGAGATATCGTTTGTTGCTCAAACTGTTTTAAACTGTTTTACTCACACCAGTCCCATGACTGACACGGAGTTTATTTTGTTTTTTTTCCCCAAACTCTTGGGTGCCAATTTTGTACGGGCAGTCAAGTAGTCGGGATTTACAGATACTTGATGTAAAGACCCGGGTTTCGCCCGTCCTTAATCGACCGCAAGATCGACCAAGACCGTTCAAATCCCGAATACTTTAACTTTGGGAATACAACAATCATCAGAACAAAACAGCAAACTTTTATAAACAGTACAAAATGTTTACATCAGAGTACAAAATATCAGAGTACATCGAATTATATTACAGCGAAAGATAAATTTACATTAAATTTTAAAACATTGCAGCGGAAGGAAATCTAAACTATGGACACAGCTTTAAGCTTCAATCCAGAATCCTGCTTGAAAAGAGAACCTGTAGATAAATACTCGACTGCCCGTGTGGAAGAGAGGGCACCCAAGTTTGCAAAAAGGTGGAAACAAACATGGGTCAGTCGTGGGACTGGTGTGAGAATTCTTAAATAACTTAACTCATACTAATAAGGCAAATCCAAAGACCACGCCGCTAACGCGGAACGGGTTGTACCAATGGATTGCCGTGCATAACTACAATGTCAGTACAGATAAATAAAACGTAACACAACGCAATGTCTTTTTGAAAAATGGAACCACCATAAGACTCAGGTCCCATCACACAATGCAACGCACACCAAGAGGATAGAGTTTTACCTTATGGTGGTTAAACATGCTAAATACGCCAAATACGAAACTAATACTATTATTAGTGTATATGAAAGCATTTCAAAATAAATGTATTAATCCTAGGAAGCATAGGTACCATATATTATGCCTCCGTACTAGTAATACAATCAAATTCGTCGGTTCGTATTGGAAATTTGGATTTCCATCATGAGTCCAGGCTAGGGAGGACTCCTTACCGATTCGAGACACTCTAGTTAATGTCCCAGGATTACCCGCAGTTAACCCTTGGATCCTGCAGGGCCGGTCCTCACATACAGCTTAGAGGATTGGCAATTCCTAAGCACACGTTCCCCGGTCCTATAGGACCTATCCGAGGCGCCTCGTTTCATCATCCACATACGTAAAATGACTACTAACTAGAAAGAAACGTGCCACTTTCCCTGCGTTCCCTTCCCCCGTTTTAGACTCTACCGGTTTGTGAGGCTTACGAAGTAACGATATAGTCTTCATCCACAAGGCCTGCTTTTCAACAAAGCCTTGATCATCTTCATCTTGGCATGCCACATCGTCAATCCATACCGTACCATTGATCATCCATCAATATATAAATGGGGTGTTAAGTAAAGAATGAATTCTCCACCACCAACATTTATATATTGACAGAAAATCAATAACATGATATTAAGCGGAGTACGACGTCAGACACGCAATCCATTTAAACTTATGCTCTGGGTCTGAGCGAAAGTCAATCCGTACAAATCAACACTACGTCCGGACGGATGCTGAGACGACCCGATTTCCCGTTCTCACGGAAACAAGGTTATCTTTGGAATATAACACAGAAACATATAATAGCAGAACAGAATTAAATAAATACACCAGAATGAACAACAAAAATATACTGGATAAAAGTAATCATCAGAGTTACACAGTATACAGGATCTTACTTAGTACAAATACAGTTCAGCTATACATAAATGTCTACAGCGGAAATAAACAAAATATGTACAATAGGAGCTGAACAGCATAAAAGAAATAAATGATAGAATCCATCTTCAGCTCCAGCTATCCAGAGAGAACCAGCTAAACCTGAATACAAGGCTGCCCGTGTAGAAAAAGGGGCACCCGAGTTTGAGAGTGAAACAAACTACGAGTCAGTCATGGGACTGGTATGAGAAATCCACTCAACCCATATATAATTGGCTAATCACAGGACCACGCCACTTTCGTGGAACGGGTTTACTCCATTGGATTGCCAGTGCTTTAAAACAAATCTTTCTTTTAAACATCGCTATGCTTTTTATAAAAATGAAGCCGTTATAAGACTCAGTTCCCATCACACAATGCAACGCAAACCGGAGGATAGAGTTTTTACCTTATAACGGCCAAGATATGCTTGATACGAATAAAACAAAGGCATTTGATATTATTACTAGTGTTTATATGTTTTGAAACCAATTTCAAATCATAACTATCAATCATAGACGGCATGGGTACCATATATCATGTCGCCATATATATATACAATCAAAACCGCACGATGTCGTATTTGGAAATTGGATTTCCATCATGAACCAAGGCAAAAGATAGTCCTTCCCGAATTCGAGACGCTCTAGCCCGTGTCCCAGGCAAGTACTCAGTCAAGCCTTTGGATCGTCAGGGCCGGTCCACCGATGTGGATTAAAATTCCTGAACACTGCGTTTCCCCGCCCTTTGGGGCGTCAACGAGCCAACGAATGACTCCATCGGACCCGGATCGTCCGATCAAACCGAGGCGCCTCGCAACAGCAACAACCACATAGGTGAAAAATATATAAATGTCAGGGCTGGTAGGTCACTGACACCACCCTAGCTAGAAAGAAACGCAGGCCCTCCCTGATGTCCCCTCCCGTTTTAGGTTCATACCGGGGTGCGAGGCTCGCGAATTCACGTTATACACAAAGCTACGCCACACAGGCGGTGCTTTGATCATCACCACAAGACTTTGCTTTTCAACAGAAGTCCTGATCACTGCATCTTAGCATGCCACACAGGCAATTCGCACCGTGCAACTGATGGCTATCAATCACACAGAACAAATTCCAATGTCGGACACACAGTCCATTTACAAGTCCGTTCTGGGTCTGAACGAAACCGGAGGCACTAAATACCTCGCAAACCCTTTGATCAACACGTACGTCTGAACGATCACCACTCATTATCCATATTTCGGGATGCCTCCCAATCAGGACCTCGGTTACCATCCAAACGAGGTGAAGATCTCCGGTCTTCGACCACCGTCTTCATCTTCGAATTTCAATCGTCGGTCAATTATTCGAAATGAGAATTAACTCGGCCTTTTCAAATAATTCACGTATATTTAGAATTTCAATTCGATTTATTTCAATGGTTAAATTATTCGACAACACCAATTTTGTCCTTTAATGTAATTTTCACACCAAACACATTCAACCATCAAACATCACATAAATCAAGCAAATTCAGTTTATTTCCATTCCATATCGCTTATGGTATTTTATAACTATTTATCGCTATTTTTATTTATTTTAAAATAGCCATTTTATTTAAAACGACGCTTCGGGCCATAAGGCGGCCGTGGCGCTGTTTTTCTTCAGATTTGATTTACACATATCTGAAAATCTAACCGTTGGATCTTCACAAAATTTACTTCATTAGAAAGGTCTTTTCAAAACGAATCCAACGGTTCCAGTTTCGGGAAAATCCGACGGTCGGATCTCCCGGTACAATCGTTTGAATTTTCGATTTCAAAATACGAACTGCAGCGTCGTTATTCGATTTAATATAATTATATTTATATATATAAATAAATATAATCGTTTCTGGCGCTGTTTTTCTTCAGATTTGAATTAAACATTCCAGACAATTCAACCGTTGGATTTCTACAAGGTTGGTGCCGTTGGAAAGATTATTCCAAGGCGAACCCGACGGTTGAGGTTTCGGGAAAATCCAATGGTCGGATTTCCCGTACTAGTCGTTTGAAATCACGGTTTCAAAATACGAACTGCACGGCCTCGTTTCGTTTTAATTTTATTTATATTTATATAGTTATATAAATATAGTTCATTCAATGATTTCTATATCGTTTTCACTTCAAAAATTTTTCTAACTCCTTAAATTTTGGAAAAATTTCGCCATAACCTCCCCTGCACCGGGAGCGTCGGGAAATCGCAAATAGCGTCCCGGTCCTTCTAATCTCAAAAAGAAAAAGAAAAAGCCAAGCGGCTAGCCAACAGGCTCAAAATCATCACCCAAACAAATCAGTAAATGTGTACCTATTTGTCGGGCACAAATTTTATTCCTCTTCTCTAGCCCCTTTGCTATAACCTGTTCAATGAATATTGCATGTACATATATATACAGTTCATGTCATTTTTCATTTTCTATTCAACTTCATATTTGATTTCTATTTGGTTTAAAAACTCCATTCATTCTAATGTTACATAAATAGGTGCAAATCATTTCATTAGTTAATTAATGAATATTTCAGCTCATATATGTTTATTTTGAACAAGTGGCTATTTTTAACACTTCACATTTTAACGATTTATGCATACAATAAAAATGTGATTTTTATTGTAAAACAATTCATTTCAAAACACTATTTTTCTATATAGTTCATATAGTCTATAAAAGGTGATTTTTATTATCAAACAATTTATTTCAAAATATGAATACCATTCAACACATGAATTTCTAAACAACGAATGAATATCAATTCAACACATGAATGTTTCTATAGTTTTTATATATCGATAAAAATGTGATTTTTATTATCGAACTATTTATTTCAAAATATGAATACCATTCAACACATGAATTTCTAAACAACGAATGAATATCAATTCAACACATGAATGTTTCTATAGTTTTTATATATCGATAAAAATGTGATTTTTATTATCGAACTATTTATTTCAAAATATGAATACCATTCAACACATGAATTTCTAAACAACGAATGAATATCAATTCAACACATGAATGTTTCTATAGTTTTTATATATCGATAAAAATGTGATTTTTATTATCGAACTATTTATTTCAAAATATGAATACCATTCAACACATGAATTTCTAAACAACGAATGAATATCAATTCAACACATGAATGTTTCTATACAATGAATAAATATAGTTTAAGCATATGAAAATAATTCAAACACACAAATATTATTCAAAATTTCGGCAGCATAACGGCAGGGTAGTTACACCGGCACCGTCCCTAGTACGGCTCCTCGCTCTACCTTAAAACCTCGCGGTTTTTGACAATGGGAAACATGCATCTAGTTCGCACGCAGGCGGCATGTATATATATTTATTCATTTCCACAAACTAATCCTAAGTGGTTTCAACCAAATATTTCACAACCACAAATGGGTATTTTTCAACCACAATCAACCAATAACAATCACAAACAATCCCAAACAACCATTCGTTATCAACCAATTATCACAACAATTTCAACCAATAAATATCGTCCATGGTTTGTGGACGAGGGGCGTATATATATATATATATATATAGATATTAATATATAGCAATTCACTTTCATTTTCACGCATATATATATAAATTTTTAAATCAGAAATCTCACCAATAGCTATCCAACTGCACGACTCTTCCTAATAGAAATCTTCGCCTATTTTTCACTTTCACCCGTATTCTCTGCATATGTAAAAATAGAATTTTTACCATGCTATTCAATATATAAAAATCGAATTTTGACTTCGCTATTCGATATATAAAAATATGATTTTTACTTCGACTTTCTATATTTAAAAATATGATTTTTACTTCGACTTTCGATAAATAAAAATATGATTTTTACTTCGACTTTCGATAAATAAAAATATGATTTTTACTTTTTATAGTCTAATTTTTATTTCCTTTTTAAAAATCAGGTTTTAAAATTCTTTTAAAAGAAATCAGTTTTTTTTCTTTCTTTACAAAAAAAATCAGTTTTTAAAAGGTTTTACAAAATCAGTTTATTAAAATTATAAAAATCAGTTTTTATGCTTTCTTTACAAAAATCCAGTTTTAAAAATTCTTTTATAAAAATCTGTTTTATACTTTCTTTTTTAAAAAAAAAACAGTTTTAAAAATTCTTTTATAAAAAATCTGTTTTATGTTTTCTAAAAATTTCAGCTTTAATCTTTTAAAAATTTCAGTTTTAAATTCTTTTATAAAAATCTGTTTTATGTTTTCTAAAAATTTCAGTTTTAAACTTTAAACATAAAACAGTTTTTAAACTTATGTAAAATAAAATCAGGTTAATCATCTTTTAAAAATCAGTTTAATCCTTTAAAAATCAGTGAGGTTTATATTTTTAAAAATCAAGGCTATTTTAATTATACTTAACTAAGGTAATTAAAACATTAATTACCTTCAAGCATCCTTTGCATCACGTCGAGGAGCATCAGGAGGCGCGCCTGACGAGGGGACCCACGTCCAGCTCGGTGGCGGCTTCAAGGTGGTACGGCGGCCGGAAGTATCGGGGTTTGGTGCTTTGATTCGACGGTGGGGGGGGGTGCGCTACGTCTTCGCGAGGGGTTCGAACGGGATGGCGCTTCTGCTTCGAGGCGGCGATGGATCGGCGGTGGGAGGTTGCTTCGTCGGTGCGGCGGCGATTTCTGCTAGGTTTTTTTTTTTTTTTTTTTCTTTTCTTCTGTCTGAATCGAAATGGAAGGGGGGGGGCCAAGCGGGAGATAAGGAGGGAAGGGGGGGGGGATTAAAATATATATATATATATATATATTTTATTTAATTTCGCAAATAGGTTGACTTTTACATATGACCTCGAAACGAGGCCCACCGCCTGGCTTCCATAGCGTTTTACCCCCATTCCGAACACAATGGGATATGTATCGCAAGTTGGTTTGATCGTTACAGCCAGTTTCTTTTTGAATTTTCATTTAAATCACTATATTGAATTTTAAACGCACATTTCAAATTACCGGGGTCACATACTAACTAGAAAAATTCCAGAAAAATATTTTCTAGCTTCGTATTGACGATACGGTCCTAACAAAACTAGTTTCGTCGAATTCTGAGACCGTTTGAAAAATGGCCAATTTCCCGTCGATTAAAATCAACTGAAACTGGTCAAACGCGTTTTCCTTTGCCACGCTCACATATTGATTCGAAAAATTATGAAATTTGAAACCTAGCAATAACCTGACACTGCGGATCTAACAAAAGTGGTTTCGTCTAAATCCGAGGTCGTATGCAAAATGTCCATTTTTAAGGGCCTGAATTTCATAGCGACTATTCAGAATTTTCAACTGGACATATCTTTTGATTCCCGCTATCAAATTTCGATTGGTCGGATTCGTTAGAAAGATATTACCAATTAGATTCAAATGTTTTTGGTTTCACTAAAATCTGGATTGTTTTGCACCCGGTATATTCAATTGAAGTTTGAAATCGAATTATCGAACTACCGCGCCATTTTCAATTCTATATATAATTATAATTAATTATATTCGTTTTCAAATGTCGATTCAAACTCAGTTTTCATCGTCATTAACTAAAATATTTATTTTAAATATTTAAAATCCATTATTTTAGCCAATTTAAAATTTTTAAATTGGTTCAGATTTTCTGGGTCGTTACAATCTCCCCCACTTAAAACTTTTCGTCCCCGAAAAGGAATAAAGTCGAAAGTGGTTTGATAATTCTACGATCACACAATACAACAACCAATTTGTTTTTAATATTCAGAGAATAGAATAAACAATGCACATCCATGGGAAGAAAATAGCAGCAGAATAGAGAATTAAATGGTAATGCAAGGTAAAGTAAATGTACCTTGCACCAGAGTCAATCAGAGATATCGACTCGGCATCTGGGGTAAGCTTTCTGAATGCTCTCCTCAGTTTCCCAAGTACAATCGCGCGGATCTCCACTCCATTGCACTTTGACTAAGTGAACCTTCTTGTTCCTCAGCTCTTTGGTTTCTTTGCCGATAATCTTTAGCGGCTCTCGCCTCACAGCTAATTCTGGAGTAATTTCAATGTCCTGTTGAGCTGCTTCTTCCACGATCAAGTCTGGATCATGAACGTGTTTTCGAAGTTGAGATATATGAAATACATCATGCACTCCAGGCAACCAGTCAGGCAGTTTGACCCTATAAGCGAGAGTTCCAATCCGTTCCAGAATAGGAAACGGACCAATGAATTTGGGTGCTAACTTCCCAGTTTTACCGAACCGGATAACTCCTCTCATCGGCGATACTTTCAAATATACATAGTCGCCAACTTCGAAGGATATATCTCTTCTTCTTTTATCAGCATAGCTCTTTTGTCGGCTTTGAGCGGCGAGTAATCGCTTCTTAATAAAATCGACTTTGTCGGCCGCTTCTCGAATCATATCAGGCCCTAACACAAGTCTATTTCCAGGCTCGACCCAACAAGCAGGAGATCGGCACGGTCTACCATACGATGCTTCGAATGGCGACATCGTCAGACTCGCCTGGTAGCTGTTATTATAAGAGAATTCAGCCAAATGCAGATGGTCTTCCCATGATCCACCGAAATCTATAACACAAGCCCGCAATAGATCTTCTAAAATGCGATTCACCCTCTCAGTCTGACCGTCTGTCTGAGGATGATAAGCGGTGCTCAAGTTTAACTTCGTTCCCAGCTCGACTTGAAATGCTTCCCAGAATTTACTAGTGAAAATTGTATCTCTATCACTTACTATACTGAGCGGCACTCCATGCAGTCTAACTATTTCCCTAAAGTATATCTGCGCCAGACTCTGAGCAGTTCTGTTTGATCTGACAGGTATAAAATGGGCGGTCTTCGTGAAACGATCTACGATCACCCAAATACTGTCATTCCCTTTTCTGGTTCTGGGCAAACCATCAATGAAATCCATGGAGATATGCTCCCACTTCCAACCAGGAACTTCTAGTGGTTGTAATAGTCCAGCCAATTTCTGTTGGTCGCTTTTAACTAGCTGGCAAGTAGGGCATCGACTAACATATATCGAAACGTCTCTTTTCATAGCCTTCCACCAGAAAGTTCTTTTGAGATCGTTATACATTTTGGCCACACCAGGATGGATACTCAGCTTGGACTTGTGACACTCATCTAACACTTCCCTTTTTAGCTCAGGAACGTCAGGAACACAAATCCTTCCTTTTAACCTCAAGGTCTCGTCGTTATCTATTTGAAAACACGAGGGTTCGCCTTTCTGAATCCTTTTGATCATATCTTTAATAAAGTTATCCTCCTTCTGAAGAATAGATATTTTGTCAATCAAGGAAGTTGTGATAATAAAGCTGGCGATCATTACGTTCTTTCTGCTTAACGCATCAGCCACGACATTGGCTTTTCCTGGAGTGTATATAATTTCAAAGTCATATGCTGCAAGAAACTCCAGCCAACGTTGCTGCCTCAGGTTCAAGTCCTTCTGAGTGAACAGATACTTTAATGACTGATGATCTGTAAACAGTTCGAATCTCTCACCGAGAAGATAGTGTCTCCAGATTTTCAAAGAGAATATGATAGCCAATAACTCAAGATCATGAGTTACATAGTTTTTCTCGTGCGGCTTCAGTTGACGGCTAGCATAAGCAATTACTTGGCCTCTTTGCATTAACACTGCGCCAAGGCCTTCTCTAGAAGCATCTGTCCAGACTTTTAGATCTTGGTTGCCATCGATGATGGTTAACACTGGAGCTGTAGTTAATCTCAATTTCAGCTCTTCGAAAGCTTCCTCATTCTCTTGAGTCCATTTGAATTTAGAATGCTTCTTTGTAAGCTTTGTTAAGTGGCCAGATATCTTAGAAAAGTCTTTAACGAACTTCCGGTAATAACTAGCCAATCCGAGAAAGCTGCGGACTTCAGTGGGAGTACTGGGCTGTTTCCAATTCTGAATAGCTGTGATTTTGCTTGGATCCACAGCGATTCCATCTTTCGATACGACATGGCCCAGAAATTTCACTTCATCTTGCCAGAAGATACATTTGGAAAACTTGGCTTTTAATACATTTCTTCTGAGGATTTCTAACACTTGTTCCAGATGCTTTTCATGTTCGGCTTTTGATTTAGAGAAGATTAGAATATCATCAATAAAAACCAGAACAAATTTATTCAAAACCCCTCTGAATACTCTGTTCATCAGATCGACGAAATAGGCTGGAGCGTTACATAAGCCGAATGGCATTACTAACCACTCGTAGAATAGGTCGGGACCTCTGAACGCTGTCATTGGAACACATTCTTCGGCAATTCGAAGTTGATGGAAACCTGTAGCTAGGTCCATTCGTGAAAATACTTGTGCTCCATTTAATCGATCCAACAAATCATCAATCCGCGGCAATGGATATTTGTTCTTTATAGTCTGCTTGTTTAAATCACGATAATCCACACATAGTCGTAGAGTACCGTCAGATTTTGGGACAAAAACCACTGCTGCACCCCAATCAGAGAAACTAGGCCTGATCAGACCTTTCCATACTAGCTGTCTTGTTTGATTGTCTAATTCCTCCTTCTCTTTCAAGGACATTCTTCGAATAGCGTGAACTACCGGCCTTGCATTGGGAACTAAAGCAATCTTGAAATCTATTTCTCTCTGCGGAGGTAAGCGAACAACTTCTTCGAACACATCCGCATAGTTTTTGACGACAGGAATATCTTTAATGAGGTCAGGAATATTCTCAGTGATTTCAGGGATATTTTCAATTTGGGCTGGAGAAACATCGAGAGCTGACCAGAAATCTTTTCTATTTGATGTTGGGCCCTCACACGGAATGGTTATATAACCCCCTGATTTAATCTTAGCCCTAACAACTCTCTCGGCGCATCTAACCTCTGCTTCATATTTGGTTAACCAATCCAATCCCAGAATAAGATCGAATTCATCAAAATTCATGACGACAGAGATAATAGGGAATTTATAGCAAGAAAAAGAGACGGGTACTGCACAAACCCAACTGAGATTGATGGAACCTCCAACTGGATTTCGGACAGTCATTGGCTCTTTGAGCTTCTTCAACTTCAAATCCAACTTCTTGACTGCACTCTTTGCAATAAAGCTTCGTGATGCGCCAGTGTCAAACAGTACTTTAACTGGAATGTTTTTGACATTGAGCGTGCCTTCTAAAACATCAGATCTTTCTTGAGCAGACGGGGAGGCAGGTACTTCTACCACTTCATTCACTTGTAATGCTTCAGATTTTTGAGATAGCGGGCAGTTTTTCGCGATATGCCCAGTCTGATGGCACTTATGGCATCCTCTGCCTTCAGGGACCTTCTTACGGGGTTCTAATCCACTCTTCCCTCGTTTGTTTACAGATTTACATTTTCTGGACAAATGCCCCTTCTGATTGCAGTTCTTGCATATGGCAGTCGTGGCAGGTTCCTTTTCAGATCTAGCCCTTTTCCGATTTACTTCGGGCTCCTTACCGACTTCAGACATCATACTGGCTTCAGGAATATCAGTTTCCGAATCTTCTTTGTCACTAGAACCGACTTCTTCTTCGTCGCGTAACATTCCTTTCCTATGAAGATCTTCATATTGATAAGCCATATAAATCATTTCTGAAAAAGGAAGCTTCACATGCCCCAATACTTTATTCTGGTATTTCCTTTGAAGCCCGTGAATAAATCTCATATTTTTACTCTTCGGATTTTGAATTAGATGAGGAGCAAAGTGAGAAAGTTCATTGAATTTCTTATGATATTCGGGAATGGTCATGTCTCCTTGTATCAGATAAGAAAATTCATCACATAGTCGTTCGGTTGCTTCGGGAGGGGTAAATCTTTCTAAGAAAATCACTTTGAATCTGTCCCAGGTGATATCACCTTCTGGATTATCCTTAATAACTGAATCCCACCAGAACAAAGCTTCATCTTTGAGAGCCCAGGAGGCCAGTAATCTTTTCTGGTCATCCCTCAGCTTTAATGCTTCGAAGATTTTCTCAGCCGAACGAATCCAAGCTTGTGTTCTCATAATAGATTCTTCGCCCGAGAACGGCTTTCCACCCAGATTTCTATATTTCATGAATAGAGCTTCAATATCCGGGTTAGTATTACTTCTTCTGTTTCTGGCACTCATTTTCTAGTTCTTCTGCAAATAGCAGATCAAGTGTCAGGTCACAGAAAGGGTATTTTAAAATATAGAGACAAATACTTGAAGTGTAAATGTGTCTATCGAGGTGTAATTTCATTCTGCTTTACTCATACTAGGATATTACTGATCCTATCTGTATTGAGTTACCCGTCCTAGAACACTACTGGTTCTATTTCTGACGAGTTCGTTCAAATGTTATATTCCAGAACTAAGCTTAACCAAAGCTCTGATACCACGTTGAGACGACCCGATTTCCCGTTCTCACGGAAACAAGGTTATCTTTGGAATATAACACAGAAACATATAATAGCAGAACAGAATTAAATAAATACACCAGAATGAACAACAAAAATATACTGGATAAAAGTAATCATCAGAGTTACACAGTATACAGGATCTTACTTAGTACAAATACAGTTCAGCTATACATAAATGTCTACAGCGGAAATAAACAAAATATGTACAATAGGAGCTGAACAGCATAAAAGAAATAAATGATAGAATCCATCTTCAGCTCCAGCTATCCAGAGAGAACCAGCTAAACCTGAATACAAGGCTGCCCGTGTAGAAAAAGGGGCACCCGAGTTTGAGAGTGAAACAAACTACGAGTCAGTCATGGGACTGGTATGAGAAATCCACTCAACCCATATATAATTGGCTAATCACAGGACCACGCCACTTTCGTGGAACGGGTTTACTCCATTGGATTGCCAGTGCTTTAAAACAAATCTTTCTTTTAAACATCGCTATGCTTTTTATAAAAATGAAGCCGTTATAAGACTCAGTTCCCATCACACAATGCAACGCAAACCGGAGGATAGAGTTTTTACCTTATAACGGCCAAGATATGCTTGATACGAATAAAACAAAGGCATTTGATATTATTACTAGTGTTTATATGTTTTGAAACCAATTTCAAATCATAACTATCAATCATAGACGGCATGGGTACCATATATCATGTCGCCATATATATATACAATCAAAACCGCACGATGTCGTATTTGGAAATTGGATTTCCATCATGAACCAAGGCAAAAGATAGTCCTTCCCGAATTCGAGACGCTCTAGCCCGTGTCCCAGGCAAGTACTCAGTCAAGCCTTTGGATCGTCAGGGCCGGTCCACCGATGTGGATTAAAATTCCTGAACACTGCGTTTCCCCGCCCTTTGGGGCGTCAACGAGCCAACGAATGACTCCATCGGACCCGGATCGTCCGATCAAACCGAGGCGCCTCGCAACAGCAACAACCACATAGGTGAAAAATATATAAATGTCAGGGCTGGTAGGTCACTGACACCACCCTAGCTAGAAAGAAACGCAGGCCCTCCCTGATGTCCCCTCCCGTTTTAGGTTCATACCGGGGTGCGAGGCTCGCGAATTCACGTTATACACAAAGCTACGCCACACAGGCGGTGCTTTGATCATCACCACAAGACTTTGCTTTTCAACAGAAGTCCTGATCACTGCATCTTAGCATGCCACACAGGCAATTCGCACCGTGCAACTGATGGCTATCAATCACACAGAACAAATTCCAATGTCGGACACACAGTCCATTTACAAGTCCGTTCTGGGTCTGAACGAAACCGGAGGCACTAAATACCTCGCAAACCCTTTGATCAACACGTACGTCTGAACGATCACCACTCATTATCCATATTTCGGGATGCCTCCCAATCAGGACCTCGGTTACCATCCAAACGAGGTGAAGATCTCCGGTCTTCGACCACCGTCTTCATCTTCGAATTTCAATCGTCGGTCAATTATTCGAAATGAGAATTAACTCGGCCTTTTCAAATAATTCACGTATATTTAGAATTTCAATTCGATTTATTTCAATGGTTAAATTATTCGACAACACCAATTTTGTCCTTTAATGTAATTTTCACACCAAACACATTCAACCATCAAACATCACATAAATCAAGCAAATTCAGTTTATTTCCATTCCATATCGCTTATGGTATTTTATAACTATTTATCGCTATTTTTATTTATTTTAAAATAGCCATTTTATTTAAAACGACGCTTCGGGCCATAAGGCGGCCGTGGCGCTGTTTTTCTTCAGATTTGATTTACACATATCTGAAAATCTAACCGTTGGATCTTCACAAAATTTACTTCATTAGAAAGGTCTTTTCAAAACGAATCCAACGGTTCCAGTTTCGGGAAAATCCGACGGTCGGATCTCCCGGTACAATCGTTTGAATTTTCGATTTCAAAATACGAACTGCAGCGTCGTTATTCGATTTAATATAATTATATTTATATATATAAATAAATATAATCGTTTCTGGCGCTGTTTTTCTTCAGATTTGAATTAAACATTCCAGACAATTCAACCGTTGGATTTCTACAAGGTTGGTGCCGTTGGAAAGATTATTCCAAGGCGAACCCGACGGTTGAGGTTTCGGGAAAATCCAATGGTCGGATTTCCCGTACTAGTCGTTTGAAATCACGGTTTCAAAATACGAACTGCACGGCCTCGTTTCGTTTTAATTTTATTTATATTTATATAGTTATATAAATATAGTTCATTCAATGATTTCTATATCGTTTTCACTTCAAAAATTTTTCTAACTCCTTAAATTTTGGAAAAATTTCGCCATAACCTCCCCTGCACCGGGAGCGTCGGGAAATCGCAAATAGCGTCCCGGTCCTTCTAATCTCAAAAAGAAAAAGAAAAAGCCAAGCGGCTAGCCAACAGGCTCAAAATCATCACCCAAACAAATCAGTAAATGTGTACCTATTTGTCGGGCACAAATTTTATTCCTCTTCTCTAGCCCCTTTGCTATAACCTGTTCAATGAATATTGCATGTACATATATATACAGTTCATGTCATTTTTCATTTTCTATTCAACTTCATATTTGATTTCTATTTGGTTTAAAAACTCCATTCATTCTAATGTTACATAAATAGGTGCAAATCATTTCATTAGTTAATTAATGAATATTTCAGCTCATATATGTTTATTTTGAACAAGTGGCTATTTTTAACACTTCACATTTTAACGATTTATGCATACAATAAAAATGTGATTTTTATTGTAAAACAATTCATTTCAAAACACTATTTTTCTATATAGTTCATATAGTCTATAAAAGGTGATTTTTATTATCAAACAATTTATTTCAAAATATGAATACCATTCAACACATGAATTTCTAAACAACGAATGAATATCAATTCAACACATGAATGTTTCTATAGTTTTTATATATCGATAAAAATGTGATTTTTATTATCGAACTATTTATTTCAAAATATGAATACCATTCAACACATGAATTTCTAAACAACGAATGAATATCAATTCAACACATGAATGTTTCTATAGTTTTTATATATCGATAAAAATGTGATTTTTATTATCGAACTATTTATTTCAAAATATGAATACCATTCAACACATGAATTTCTAAACAACGAATGAATATCAATTCAACACATGAATGTTTCTATACAATGAATAAATATAGTTTAAGCATATGAAAATAATTCAAACACACAAATATTATTCAAAATTTCGGCAGCATAACGGCAGGGTAGTTACACCGGCACCGTCCCTAGTACGGCTCCTCGCTCTACCTTAAAACCTCGCGGTTTTTGACAATGGGAAACATGCATCTAGTTCGCACGCAGGCGGCATGTATATATATTTATTCATTTCCACAAACTAATCCTAAGTGGTTTCAACCAAATATTTCACAACCACAAATGGGTATTTTTCAACCACAATCAACCAATAACAATCACAAACAATCCCAAACAACCATTCGTTATCAACCAATTATCACAACAATTTCAACCAATAAATATCGTCCATGGTTTGTGGACGAGGGGCGTATATATATATATATATATAGATATTAATATATAGCAATTCACTTTCATTTTCACGCATATATATATAAATTTTTAAATCAGAAATCTCACCAATAGCTATCCAACTGCACGACTCTTCCTAATAGAAATCTTCGCCTATTTTTCACTTTCACCCGTATTCTCTGCATATGTAAAAATAGAATTTTTACCATGCTATTCAATATATAAAAATCGAATTTTGACTTCGCTATTCGATATATAAAAATATGATTTTTACTTCGACTTTCTATATTTAAAAATATGATTTTTACTTCGACTTTCGATAAATAAAAATATGATTTTTACTTCGACTTTCGATAAATAAAAATATGATTTTTACTTTTTAAAGTCTAATTTTTATTTCCTTTTTAAAAATCAGGTTTTAAAATTCTTTTAAAAGAAATCAGTTTTTTTTCTTTCTTTACAAAAAAAATCAGTTTTTAAAAGGTTTTACAAAATCAGTTTATTAAAATTATAAAAATCAGTTTTTATGCTTTCTTTACAAAAATCCAGTTTTAAAAATTCTTTTATAAAAATCTGTTTTATACTTTCTTTTTTAAAAAAAAAACAGTTTTAAAAATTCTTTTATAAAAAATCTGTTTTATGTTTTCTAAAAATTTCAGCTTTAATCTTTTAAAAATTTCAGTTTTAAATTCTTTTATAAAAATCTGTTTTATGTTTTCTAAAAATTTCAGTTTTAAACTTTAAACATAAAACAGTTTTTAAACTTATGTAAAATAAAATCAGGTTAATCATCTTTTAAAAATCAGTTTAATCCTTTAAAAATCAGTGAGGTTTATATTTTTAAAAATCAAGGCTATTTTAATTATACTTAACTAAGGTAATTAAAACATTAATTACCTTCAAGCATCCTTTGCATCACGTCGAGGAGCATCAGGAGGCGCGCCTGACGAGGGGACCCACGTCCAGCTCGGTGGCGGCTTCAAGGTGGTACGGCGGCCGGAAGTATCGGGGTTTGGAGCTTTGATTCGACGGTGGGGGGGGTGCGCTACGTCTTCGCGAGGGGTTCGAACGGGATGGCGCTTCTGCTTCGAGGCGGCGATGGATCGGCGGTGGGAGGTTGCTTCGTCGGTGCGGCGGCGATTTCTGCTAGGTTTTTTTTTTTTTTTTTTTCTTTTCTTCTGTCTGAATCGAAATGGAAGGGGGGGGGCCAAGCGGGAGATAAGGAGGGAAGGGGGGGGATTAAAATATATATATATATATATTTTTTATTTAATTTCGCAAATAGGTTGACTTTTACATATGACCTTGAAACGAGGCCCACCGCCTGGCTTCCATAGCGTTTTACCCCCATTCCGAACACAATGGGATATGTATCGCAAGCTGGTTTGATCGTTACAGCCAGTTTCTTTTTGAATTTTCATTTAAATCACTATATTGAATTTTAAACGCACATTTCAAATTACCGGGGTCACATACTAACTAGAAAAATTCCAGAAAAATATTTTCTAGCTTCGTATTGACGATACGGTCCTAACAAAACTAGTTTCGTCGAATTCTGAGACCGTTTGAAAAATGGCCAATTTCCCGTCGATTAAAATCAACTGAAACTGGTCAAACGCGTTTTCCTTTGCCACGCTCACATATTGATTCGAAAAATTATGAAATTTGAAACCTAGCAATAACCTGACACTGCGGATCTAACAAAAGTGGTTTCGTCTAAATCCGAGGTCGTATGCAAAATGTCCATTTTTAAGGGCCTGAATTTCATAGCGACTATTCAGAATTTTCAACTGGACATATCTTTTGATTCCCGCTATCAAATTTCGATTGGTCGGATTCGTTAGAAAGATATTACCAATTAGATTCAAATGTTTTTGGTTTCACTAAAATCTGGATTGTTTTGCACCCGGTATATTCAATTGAAGTTTGAAATCGAATTATCGAACTACCGCGCCATTTTCAATTCTATATATAATTATAATTAATTATATTCGTTTTCAAATGTCGATTCAAACTCAGTTTTCATCGTCATTAACTAAAATATTTATTTTAAATATTTAAAATCCATTATTTTAGCCAATTTAAAATTTTTAAATTGGTTCAGATTTTCTGGGTCGTTACAGATGCCCTCTCAGCCCCTTCAAGGTAGCTACTCCCTACATGGGCCTCAATAGCATCAACATCCATTCGATGTGAAGATTGTCGGTCTTGTCACCGTCTTCAATCATTCGACTATTCATCGTCGTATTCATTATTCAGAATGGGTTGGACCCGGACTTTCTGAATAACTCGCGTTGATTTAAAAACATAAATTGATAAAATTCAACCAACGCCTCATTCCAATTCCGAATATTCCTTAAAAATATTCAATTTCTTAGGGATAGGTTCCCATAAATTTTATCAAAGATAAATCTTTAATATTTATTCTTTAATCTCTATTTATCCATATTAAACCAAATTAAGGTTTATTCAAACTAATCGGAATTTTACGCTTTACCGAAATTACCAATTTATTAATCCCAATTAGTCTCCGGTAAACTTAATTACCTTTTCCGTTTAAATCTAATTAAAGATTTAATTAACGCTTGGAGTTAAACTGGTGGAACTCCATTACCGTTTATTTCCTTAATTCAATAATTTACTTAATTCCCCTTTTAAAATCTTATTAAAGATTTTATTCAAAACCTTATTTAGATTTTACTTTCAAAAATCATTATTAAATGATTATTCAATAGTTAGGGAATTAATGCTGTCATAAATCTAGGTTAAAGAATAAATGTTATTTAAAACATAATTCACAATAAACCCAAATTCACATTTCTGTTATTTCCAATTTAATAAATTAAATTAGGAAGTTTCGTTCAAATCTTAATTAAAAGATTTATATTCATTTCACTATTCATTGAGGTTTTAAGAATTAATGTTATTCAAACATTAATCAACCAAAATCAATTTGATATTAAATATAAGACTTTAAATAAAAATTAGAACGACTCAAATTCAATATCAAATTCCAAAACCAACGGCAATCATTTCGGAAATAGCGATAATAAGTATCTTCCAAATTCCCAAAATAATAACCGTTTAATTACGGAAATTAATATTGAAATAATCCGTACTTAATTTCCACTCAAGCCTATTTCAAATATTCATTGAAATTACGTGGTTATGATAAAGCCACTTTTACTTCCTGTTATTTATTTATAAAATAAATAAATCCCTTTTCCCAAAATATTATTTATTTTGAAATTTAACTCTTTCAATATTCATTTTTAAATGAATAAGATATTTCATACTGGTTAAAATGGCATTATCATTTTAAAACGGACTAAAAAGCCCAACTCGTTATTATATTTCAATTTCATACTGGGCCAGACTTCTCACATTAAACCTACAACTTGTGGATGCTGGATATGCTGGTTGGGTCCGGGCAGACTTATTCCACAGTTGGGCTTAACCTCGAGTCAAAACCCAATTCATATATGTATACTTGGACCTCTCACATTAGGCCCAACATTTATGGCTGCTGGATATGCCGGTTGGGTCCGGGCAGACTTCCACCATAAACGTGACCTAACCTCGTGTCCAAATATAATTATAATTTTTAATTATAAATATTATCCAAGAATATTATTTTAAAATATTTTATATTTTAAAATATCCAACTACTTAATATCATTCCTTACTTGAAATATTCTTTCATATAAAACTTTATTATTCCATTTCAATACATATTAACTTTCCATATTATTATGATATTATTATAATAATTATTTTCAGAAACGGTTTTAATTGTGATATTAAAACCTACCATTTCAATATTAAAATGAAATCAATTTAAAAACATTTCAAATTTTGAAATCCATCTTCCATTTTTAATGTTAACATAAAAAGGAATCTTTTCAATTTAAAATCTTCTTAATATAATTGGAATGTGACTTACTAATTCCAATAATTTGTTTATAACCTTCCAAATGTTAAAGGTTTTTATCTACTTAATTCAAACGTCAATTAATATCATTAATTGAATAATAAATGGGCATTTATTTCCTTCATTCAAACTGGAATGAAATATTGTCAATTCAAAAGCTTCTTTATTATTTCCTTTTTAAATGGAAAATTAAATCATCTGAATACTTCAATTTCCAATTTATTTCATTAATTTGCATATTTATTACTTTACTCAAAATTGGAATGAGACCCACCATTTCCATATAATTTAATTATACGTAAAATCAAACATTAATTACATAACAATTTCAAAACATCCATCCAAAGTGCATTTCTAATTATTCCAAGGGTGACGTGTATTCAAAAGTCAACCCTTGACCCGTGTGGGGTTTCATCCAACACAATTCACATATTTAAAATAAACTGTGCTTCTGGACGATGTGTAAAAATTGATCGTCCACTCACATAAACAAGCCAGGGTCGCTTGTAAATGGCAGTGTATACAAGTGCATTAAATTATGACATAAATGGTATAACCAATTAACGATGTTCACCTAATAGGTATTAATTACATTCTTTTGAATGGAACCGATTTAGAATAAAACTCCCTTTTGTATCATTTCAATATAATGTAATCGGTCCATGTTTTAAGTATTTCCTTTTTAATCCATTCATAAATAAAGAATAAATTTATTCAATTTAATTTTTTTTTTCCAAAATAAAGAATAACACTTTATCATTCTAGTCCTTTTAAAAGTAAAGAACGTCACTTTCATTCATTTTAGTCCAAACAAATTCATGTTCACAAAAACCTTATTTTATTTTCAAAATAAAAATAAAAACCAAAACTTTATTTATTAAAAATAAAGATCAAATTTTTCATTCTAGTCCAAAACAAAATCAAAAATAAGGATCCAAACTTTATTTTTATAATTATTCGTTTCATTAAAACGACGTTACAGGTCAAGTGTAGTTATAGCGCTGTTATTCCAAAAATTGAATTACACATAACTCAAGATCTAACCGTTGAAAATTTTCAAACTTGGTATTGGTGGAAAGATTTTTCCAAAGCGGATCCAACGGATCCAGTTTTGGAAAAATCCAACGGTTGGATCTTCCGTTATAGTCATTCAAAGTTTGAAACTCAAAACATGAACTGCACGTGCCTGAAACGTTGAAATTATAATTTATATTGAAAATATAAATTATATAAACAATTCTAAAAACAAATTTTATTTTCTAAAATTCCATGTTAATGAAGATGTCATCTTTATTTTCAGAAAGAATAAGAAAACAAAAATTTGTTCTTTTTGTCCAAAAAAAAGACAATTTTGCATAAAAGCCCAAATTTTGCCAAAATCGATTAAAATATTATTTTTATCAAAAATCAACATTTTAATTAAAAATTCATTTCCATGTAGTTCAATAAAATGAAATATTTATTTAGTTCAACGATTTTGTATCAAATTCATGTTTTCATGTAAAACATGAAAAAATGAAATTTTGGTACAAAATTGCAAATCTAAATAACATCCATTTTTCTGAAACAACAATAAAAATTATAAATTTAAATATAAATATAAATTCTTAAGAATATAGAAATAAAGAATGAATTTTATTTACACAAGTTTACCCATCAATATTCATTCCACAATCAATGATACTCACAACGTATACATGAACAGAACTGCCAATAATTACATAAACATCCATCACCAATATCAATCATTCATCACCAATCCATATTCATGTACATACAAACATCAATAACACAAGAAAGATAATTTAATTTCATAAATTATAAAATAAAGAATCTCACCAAATTTCATCGAATTTTTTGATTAGTGAAGGGAACACCGGCAGTCTTCGTCCTTCTCCTTGGATCGTTCGAAATGAACCCAAAACGCACGCTCAAGTCACCCCCATCGCACGCCCCAAGACCACCGAGTCCACCATCCAACCCGCCACTTCGAAGCCTTGCTCTTGATTATTTGTCTTGATTTCATATTTTAATTTGTGGTAGACTAGGAGGAATTAACGAATTGTTTTTGTGCGTTTTCAGCCATTGAAAATGTAAAGGGCGGCGGCTATGTATTATAGAATAGGGTTTTGTGTTTTGACCGTAAACTTATCCTAACTAGTATATATATGAAAAAAAACTTTAAGTTTCTTTCCCTAAAGAAGTAATTAACTGAATACATAAATTACACAAAATGGAGAAAGAAAGCTTTTATATTTTCTCTTTAATTTGTATTGATTGATTCATAAATGCTATTAATCAAAATAATTCATGGCATAAATTGATACTGTATTAGCATGTAGGTAAGTGTAATAAGAAGGCATATCACATAAGTAAACGAAATAAATAAAGGACAACATGTAGATTGTTTTAATTGAAAATTTGAATGAAACTTAATTTATGGTATTATAAAGGTGCATCAAATACATCCATTTGTGTGAATATATACACAGTGCTGAGATATGGAAATTTAGTTTTTTTTTTTTTTTTTTTAACATATATAGCAAATATGTTCATTCCTCAATTGTGTGACATAATAGTTAATAATATGCAAGTATGGTTAATTGATAACTCTGTACATATGAATGAATTAGAATCAATTTATAGGCAATTTAATATATGACAAATGGGAAAACTACTAATAAATACAAAAGATAAAACAGTCAAATCTTATAATATATATGTCACAGTATTAAATTCATTAGCCTCCATATATTCAAATTATTCTCATTAGTTTCATTAATACACAATTAAAAGAAACATAATGTGACTACTATTACATAGCATACGGATAAATATGGATTTTAAATCCATACGCTAAAAATCATGTGTTTCCTTAGTTCATGGTTCCATTTTAAATCAATTAATTTTATTAGAATATTCTTTTTAAGATAAATTTAAGTTTTCTATAAACAACGCATTGATTTTTAATTAACACATAATTATTCTTAGATAGAAATGTTTCAATCAAGTTAATACAATTAATGGCAATATTACAATTAATGTCAATATTAAATTTAAAATAGACATAATTTATTTCATACATACATTTAATAGGTTCAATGTTAAATCAAATTAATATATATATAAATATAATGTGTATATATAAACTATCCAGTCTAGTGTTACACTTAATTAGGAAAGATAAAAGTGGAAAGGTTTGAATGAACATTTAAAAGAAATAATACTACTTTTTCCATATTTTTTCATATCAATATGGAATGCCAATTTTAGCTATAATTTAGCTACTATATGAATGATATACATAGTAACTAATGAAATTAAAACAACTGAATTTATTATGCATTATACTGCAATGTTGAGAAACATTGAAATTAAGGAATATATATTCTAACATGTTGGCATACATACAAGGTAGTTATTTGATGGTGCAATTTATGTAAATTTTTAGTTCTCCCTTCCACAAGCTAAACATAAATTTCAAATATTTCATTTATTAGAGATAAATGAAATTTATTAATAATACAATTAGATAAATCAAGGTATCGTCTTGGGCATGTAGCTAAGGGATTGTAGGAATGCAGGAATTATATCATTCGTATTAACCGTAGGATTAAGGAAATAATTTTTTTTTGTCGTTATTATTTAAAATAAATTATTTTAAATATCAAAACTCATTAAAATAACTTAAAGTAAATTTTTAAATTTACCCCAAAATTCAGGGTTGTTACAGTCTCCCCCACTTAAAAACTTTTCGTCCTCGAAAAGGAACGAAGCTAAAAGTGTTTAATTATCCTACTCAATTTTTTCTTTAATTGGTTTCGTTTATTTTATTAGTTGATTAACTTTTAAAATATAACTTTTATATATTTAAAAATCATATTTTCTAAAATTAGATTGTATATATTATCAAAAATACGTTAATTATAAATTTGTAACTCTTAACTCATTCTAGGGCATTACTAACCCCATCTCTAATGAGTATTCTTATTGGATATTACTAATCCAATCTCTGATGAGTCTTTTGTTCCGTTCTAATGAGTTGTACCCCAAAGATTTGAGCTAACCAGAGCTCTGATACCAACTGTAAAGACCCGGGTTTCGCCCGTCCTTAATCGACCGCAAGATCGACCAAGACCGTTCAAATCCCGAATACTTTAACTTTGGGAATACAACAATCATCAGAACAAAACAGCAAACTTTTATAAACAGTACAAAATGTTTACATCAGAGTACAAAATATCAGAGTACATCGAATTATATTACAGCGAAAGATAAATTTACATTAAATTTTAAAACATTGCAGCGGAAGGAAATCTAAACTATGGACACAGCTTTAAGCTTCAATCCAGAATCCTGCTTGAAAAGAGAACCTGTAGATAAATACTCGACTGCCCGTGTGGAAGAGAGGGCACCCAAGTTTGCAAAAAGGTGGAAACAAACATGGGTCAGTCGTGGGACTGGTGTGAGAATTCTTAAATAACTTAACTCATACTAATAAGGCAAATCCAAAGACCACGCCGCTAACGCGGAACGGGTTGTACCAATGGATTGCCGTGCATAACTACAATGTCAGTACAGATAAATAAAACGTAACACAACGCAATGTCTTTTTGAAAAATGGAACCACCATAAGACTCAGGTCCCATCACACAATGCAACGCACACCAAGAGGATAGAGTTTTACCTTATGGTGGTTAAACATGCTAAATACGCCAAATACGAAACTAATACTATTATTAGTGTATATGAAAGCATTTCAAAATAAATGTATTAATCCTAGGAAGCATAGGTACCATATATTATGCCTCCGTACTAGTAATACAATCAAATTCGTCGGTTCGTATTGGAAATTTGGATTTCCATCATGAGTCCAGGCTAGGGAGGACTCCTTACCGATTCGAGACACTCTAGTTAATGTCCCAGGATTACCCGCAGTTAACCCTTGGATCCTGCAGGGCCGGTCCTCACATACAGCTTAGAGGATTGGCAATTCCTAAGCACACGTTCCCCGGTCCTATAGGACCTATCCGAGGCGCCTCGTTTCATCATCCACATACGTAAAATGACTACTAACTAGAAAGAAACGTGCCACTTTCCCTGCGTTCCCTTCCCCCGTTTTAGACTCTACCGGTTTGTGAGGCTTACGAAGTAACGATATAGTCTTCATCCACAAGGCCTGCTTTTCAACAAAGCCTTGATCATCTTCATCTTGGCATGCCACATCGTCAATCCATACCGTACCATTGATCATCCATCAATATATAAATGGGGTGTTAAGTAAAGAATGAATTCTCCACCACCAACATTTATATATTGACAGAAAATCAATAACATGATATTAAGCGGAGTACGACGTCAGACACGCAATCCATTTAAACTTATGCTCTGGGTCTGAGCGAAAGTCAATCCGTACAAATCAACACTACGTCCGGACGGATGCCCTCTCAGCCCCTTCAAGGTAGCTACTCCCTTCATGGGCCTCAATAGAATCAACATCCATTCGATGTGAAGATTGTCGGTCTTGTCACCGTCTTCAATCATTCGACTATTCATCGTCGTATTCATTATTCAGAATGGGTTGGACCCGGACTTTCTGAATAACTCGCGTTGATTTAAAAACATAAATTGATAAAATTCAACCAACGCCTCATTCCAATTCCGAATATTCCTTAAAAATATTCAATTTCTTAGGGATAGGTTCCCATAAATTTTATCAAAGATAAATCTTTAATATTTATTCTTTAATCTCTATTTATCCATATTAAACCAAATTAAGGTTTATTCAAACTAATCGGAATTTTACGCTTTACCGAAATTACCAATTTATTAATCCCAATTAGTCTCCGGTAAACTTAATTACCTTTTCCGTTTAAATCTAATTAAAGATTTAATTAACGCTTGGAGTTAAACTGGTGGAACTCCATTACCGTTTATTTCCTTAATTCAATAATTTACTTAATTCCCCTTTTAAAATCTTATTAAAGATTTTATTCAAAACCTTATTTAGATTTTACTTTCAAAAATCATTATTAAATGATTATTCAATAGTTAGGGAATTAATGCTGTCATAAATCTAGGTTAAAGAATAAATGTTATTTAAAACATAATTCACAATAAACCCGAATTCACATTTCTGTTATTTCCAATTTAATAAATTAAATTAGGAAATTTCGTTCAAATCTTAATTAAAAGATTTATATTCATTTCACTATTCATTGAGGTTTTAAGAATTAATGTTATTCAAACATTAATCAACCAAAATCAATTTGATATTAAATATAAGACTTTAAATAAAAATTAGAACGACTCAAATTCAATATCAAATTCCAAAACCAACGGCAATCATTTCAGAAATAGCGATAATAAGTATCTTCCAAATTCCCAAAATAATAACCGTTTAATTACGGAAATTAATATTGAAATAATCCGTACTTAATTTCCACTCAAGCCTATTTCAAATATTCATTGAAATTACGTGGTTATGATAAAGCCACTTTTACTTCCTGTTATTTATTTATAAAATAAATAAATCCCTTTTCCCAAAATATTATTTATTTTGAAATTTAACTCTTTCAATATTCATTTTTAAATGAATAAGATATTTCATACTGGTTAAAATGGCATTATCATTTTAAAACGGACTAAAAAGCCCAACTCGTTATTATATTTCAATTTCATACTGGGCCAGACTTCTCACATTAAACCTACAACTTGTGGATGCTGGATATGCCGGTTGGGTCCGGGCAGACTTATTCCACAGTTGGGCTTAACCTCGAGTCAAAACCCAATTCATATATGTATACTTGGACCTCTCACATTAGGCCCAACATTTATGGCTGCTGGATATGCCGGTTGGGTCCGGGCAGACTTCCACCATAAACGTGACCTAACCTCGTGTCCAAATATAATTATAATTTTTAATTATAAATATTATCCAAGAATATTATTTTAAAATATTTTATATTTTAAAATATCCAACTACTTAATATCATTCCTTACTTGAAATATTCTTTCATATAAAACTTTATTATTCCATTTCAATACATATTAACTTTCCATATTATTATGATATTATTATAATAATTATTTTCAGAAATGGTTTTAATTGTGATATTAAAACCTACCATTTCAATATTAAAATGAAATCAATTTAAAAACATTTCAAATTTTGAAATCCATCTTCCATTTTTAATGTTAACATAAAAAGGAATCTTTTCAATTTAAAATCTTCTTAATATAATTGGAATGTGACTTACTAATTCCAATAATTTGTTTATAACCTTCCAAATGTTAAAGGTTTTTATCTACTTAATTCAAACGTCAATTAATATCATTAATTGAATAATAAATGGGCATTTATTTCCTTCATTCAAACTGGAATGAAATATTGTCAATTCAAAAGCTTCTTTATTATTTCCTTTTTAAATGGAAAATTAAATCATCTGAATACTTCAATTTCCAATTTATTTCATTAATTTGCATATTTATTACTTTACTCAAAATTGGAATGAGACCCACCATTTCCATATAATTTAATTATACGTAAAATCAAACATTAATTACATAACAATTTCAAAACATCCATCCAAAGTGCATTTCTAATTATTCCAAGGGTGACGTGTATTCAAAAGTCAACCCTTGACCCGTGTGGGGTTTCATCCAACACAATTCACATATTTAAAATAAACTGTGCTTCTGGACGATGTGTAAAAATTGATCGTCCACTCACATAAACAAGCCAGGGTCGCTTGTAAATGGCAGTGTATACAAGTGCATTAAATTATGACATAAATGGTATAACCAATTAACGATGTTCACCTAATAGGTATTAATTACATTCTTTTGAATGGAACCGATTTAGAATAAAACTCCCTTTTGTATCATTTCAATATAATGTAATCGGTCCATGTTTTAAGTATTTCCTTTTTAATCCATTCATAAATAAAGAATAAATTTATTCAATTTAATTTTTTTTTTCCAAAATAAAGAATAACACTTTATCATTCTAGTCCTTTTAAAAGTAAAGAACGTCACTTTCATTCATTTTAGTCCAAACAAATTCATGTTCACAAAAACCTTATTTTATTTTCAAAATAAAAATAAAAACCAAAACTTTATTTATTAAAAATAAAGATCAAATTTTTCATTCTAGTCCAAAACAAAATCAAAAATAAGGATCCAAACTTTATTTTTATAATTATTCGTTTCATTAAAACGACGTTACAGGTCAAGTGTAGTTATAGCGCTGTTATTCCAAAAATTGAATTACACATAACTCAAGATCTAACCGTTGAAAATTTTCAAACTTGGTATTGGTGGAAAGATTTTTCCAAAGCGGATCCAACGGATCCAGTTTTGGAAAAATCCAACGGTTGGATCTTCCGTTATAGTCATTCAAAGTTTGAAACTCAAAACATGAACTGCACGTGCCTGAAACGTTGAAATTATAATTTATATTGAAAATATAAATTATATAAACAATTCTAAAAACAAATTTTATTTTCTAAAATTCCATGTTAATGAAGATGTCATCTTTATTTTCAGAAAGAATAAGAAAACAAAAATTTGTTCTTTTTGTCCAAAAAAAAGACAATTTTGCATAAAAGCCCAAATTTTGCCAAAATCGATTAAAATATTATTTTTATCAAAAATCAACATTTTAATTAAAAATTCATTTCCATGTAGTTCAATAAAATGAAATATTTATTTTGTTCAACGATTTTGTATCAAATTCATGTTTTCATGTAAAACATGAAAAAATGAAATTTTGGTACAAAATTGCAAATCTAAATAACATCCATTTTTCTGAAACAACAATAAAAATTATAAATTTAAATTTAAATATAAATTCTTAAGAATATAGAAATAAAGAATGAATTTTATTTACACAAGTTTACCCATCAATATTCATTCCACAATCAATGATACTCACAACGTATACATGAACAGAACTGCCAATAATTACATAAACATCCATCACCAATATCAATCATTCATCACCAATCCATATTCATGTACATACAAACATCAATAACACAAGAAAGATAATTTAATTTCATAAATTATAAAATAAAGAATCTCACCAAATTTCATCGAATTTTTTGATTAGTGAAGGGAACACCGGCAGTCTTCGTCCTTCTCCTTGGATCGTTCGAAATGAACCCAAAACGCACGCTCAAGTCACCCCCATCGCACGCCCCAAGACCACCGAGTCCACCATCCAACCCGCCACTTCGAAGCCTTGCTCTTGATTATTTGTCTTGATTTCATATTTTAATTTGTGGTAGACTAGGAGGAATTAACGAATTGTTTTTGTGCGTTTTCAGCCATTGAAAATGTAAAGGGCGGCGGCTATGTATTATAGAATAGGGTTTTGTGTTTTGACCGTAAACTTATCCTAACTAGTATATATATGAAAAAAAACTTTAAGTTTCTTTCCCTAAAGAAGTAATTAACTGAATACATAAATTACACAAAATGGAGAAAGAAAGCTTTTATATTTTCTCTTTAATTTGTATTGATTGATTCATAAATGCTATTAATCAAAATAATTCATGGCATAAATTGATACTGTATTAGCATGTAGGTAAGTGTAATAAGAAGGCATATCACATAAGTAAACGAAATAAATAAAGGACAACATGTAGATTGTTTTAATTGAAAATTTGAATGAAACTTAATTTATGGTATTATAAAGGTGCATCAAATACATCCATTTGTGTGAATATATACATAGTGCTGAGATATGGAAATTTAGTTTTTTTTTTTTTTTTTTTTAACATATATAGCAAATATGTTCATTCCTCAATTGTGTGACATAATAGTTAATAATATGCAAGTATGGTTAATTGATAACTCTGTACATATGAATGAATTAGAATCAATTTATAGGCAATTTAATATATGACAAATGGGAAAACTACTAATAAATACAAAAGATAAAACAGTCAAATCTTATAATATATATGTCACAGTATTAAATTCATTAGCCTCCATATATTCAAATTATTCTCATTAGTTTCATTAATACACAATTAAAAGAAACATAATGTGACTACTATTACATAGCATACGGATAAATATGGATTTTAAATCCATACGCTAAAAATCATGTGTTTCCTTAGTTCATGGTTCCATTTTAAATCAATTAATTTTATTAGAATATTCTTTTTAAGATAAATTTAAGTTTTCTATAAACAACGCATTGATTTTTAATTAACACATAATTATTCTTAGATAGAAATGTTTCAATCAAGTTAATACAATTAATGGCAATATTACAATTAATGTCAATATTAAATTTAAAATAGACATAATTTATTTCATACATACATTTAATAGGTTCAATGTTAAATCAAATTAATATATATATAAATATAATGTGTATATATAAACTATCCAGTCTAGTGTTACACTTAATTAGGAAAGATAAAAGTGGAAAGGTTTGAATGAACATTTAAAAGAAATAATACTACTTTTTCCATATTTTTTCATATCAATATGGAATGCCAATTTTAGCTATAATTTAGCTACTATATGAATGATATACATAGTAACTAATGAAATTAAAACAACTGAATTTATTATGCATTATACTGCAATGTTGAGAAACATTGAAATTAAGGAATATATATTCTAACATGTTGGCATACATACAAGGTAGTTATTTGATGGTGCAATTTATGTAAATTTTTAGTTCTCCCTTCCACAAGCTAAACATAAATTTCAAATATTTCATTTATTAGAGATAAATGAAATTTATTAATAATACAATTAGATAAATCAAGGTATCGTCTTGGGCATGTAGCTAAGGGATTGTAGGAATGCAGGAATTATATCATTCGTATTAACCGTAGGATTAAGGAAATAATTTTTTTTTGTCGTTATTATTTAAAATAAATTATTTTAAATATCAAAACTCATTAAAATAACTTAAAGTAAATTTTTAAATTTACCCCAAAATTCAGGGTTGTTACACTTGAAGAGCTAGAGCAGGAGGCTTTAGGATTATATAGCTATAGTTATTTCCGCTGTGTTGTAAGTGTTGTACTTTGATAACAATGTATATTCAAGTACAGATGTATATTTCAAAGTTATATATATTATATGTTATTCGTTCCGCTGTGAGATTCGTGTTACTCTGATATTGTGTTCTTCTTCTTCTATTCTAAGTTTCTGTCTTATCTTTCCTCACCCTCTAATTTCTTTCATTAACTTTATGGTATTTCTCGATGTTTGGTTAGTCATCATTGAGTCTTATGGCGATAACCAAAGTCGACAAATTTTCGGATCATTCCAGTTGGTATCAGAGCTTAAGGTTGAGTATTACCTTGGCTCTGTGGCGTGACTCGGTAGAGATAAGGTTAATAATACCCTAGATTGAGTTTGAGTGTATATATACGAGTGAACGTATTTGTTGATGATATAAAAATAATTTTATATTGTGAAGATTTATTGGTTGAGTAGTTTATGAGTTCTGGTCGATCAGTTTGATCCACTGTATCGGTAGGAGTTTATATACACTCAAATACGATGTGTTTTGAAAGAGGGTAAATGAAAATAATTTTACCCAAAGTATATTTGATACATATTGGATATATTGGTTGATATTATAATCGAATAAGATTATAAAAATGTGAAATGGTTATGTAAATAACCAATCAAAATTCAGACACTAGTACAAAATGTGCCTGTTGCATCACCTCATTTGCATCAGTTGTCCTTATAACCAATGCAAATAATGTTATTTGCATCAGTCTTTAAGCAATCAATGCAAATAGACCAACCAAATAACATTATTTGCATCAGTTGCCTTTACAGCCAATGCAAATAATATTATTCGCATCAGTTTCTAGGGACCAGTGCAAATGAACAGATGCAAATAGTGTTATTTGCATCGGCTTTAAAGAACTGATGCAAATGCACCAAAGCAAATAATATTATTTGCATCATTGTTTAAGAACCGGTGCAAAAGCATGAAATCAAATAATATTATTTGCATCACTTTCTTAGAACTAAAGCAAATGTATATTATTTTTATTGGAGCAAATGCACATATTGATAATTATAAACAATAGTTTACATATGTATTTCTTTATCATTTATTAAAATTATTGATTATTGATAAATGATTTTTTGTTGATACTTACTTTAAAAAGTCAAAAGTAATTTTTTTTTATATTACGGTTAATTATTACAAAATAGTAAATTATAATTAATACTTCTTAATTACATTTAATAATTAATTAAAATTAATATTTAATATAAGATAATTAATAATCAACTTTTAATAGTTAATTTTAATATTTAGTTAATAAGTAATAATTAATTATTATTTTTCAGTAATTATATAATAATCAAGATTATTGTTTAGTAATTAGTAACTAATAATAAAATTTAATATTTATGAAGTAATATTGTTAATAATCTTAAATATTTATTAATTAATAATGATAGTTGATAATAATAATTAATAAATAGCAAAAAGTAACAGGTAATAATCAATAAACTAGAGGTGAACTAGTAAATTTTATTTAATAAATTAGAAATAAATAAAGTTTGTAAAGTAAAAGTAAACTAGTTGATTGTAGCAAATAATAGCTAATGAACTTGAAATAAACAATAGTTAATATGGAGTAATTTTTTTTTTTAAATATTAATGCTTTATACAACTTTTTATTTAAGAAATATGATGTTAATTTACTATAGTGAAATTATACATAGGTTATAACAAACTATGAGGAAACATCCACCATAGAAAATGACCGAATCAACGTTAGTTGTTCGAAATATATGTGCTATTTCTTTTAATTTTTTTTTACTAACTGTTGCCTTGAAATCGCAGATTGTTGGTCCGACCGTGAACTTCCAAAATTTAAAAGACTGAACTTTTAATTTGTTTACTGACATCATTGTTATCTATTGATTAACAACACAAACAAAAACTAAACTAATTAAAAATTATATATTGCAACTAGAAATAAAAATTCAAACATAAATATCACTTCATTAAGATAATGATAAAACTTCCATTATTCGTTTGTTACAAAAATATTTGAGGAAACAATAACTATATTAAAAGGCTAAAGTAGTTCAACTAACAATAAAAGTCAGTTTGGAATGTATGCACGCGTGAGAAAGGACAGATCCGCATTAAACAATCCCACTAACTTTTCGTGCCCCATCCCCTTAACTTTTCGTTTCCCGCTTCATTATTTCATTTCCCTCCTTAATCTTTTCGTTGGTTTTTATCCTCTCCTTATTACTGCTTTTCAATTCCTCTGCATCTCCATTTTATTCTTCTTTCTATCTTTTGACCTTTTCCTCTCCTACTCTTAGATCTGAAATCGCATAATCATCTAATTTCTTCCTCTCCTTTCCTGCTATAAGCCGAGAGAGATACCACGACTCAAAAAGAAGAAAACGAAAAAACCCAATATAGGAAGGAAAGGAAAACAGTGATTGGGATGCTATCAATTGGGAGATTGATCTAAAGAGGAGGATGCGGCGGTTTCAAGTGTTTGAATTAGGGACTAGCACAAAAATTGAAGTGGTCATATGTCCCGATTTGAAGTGGAAGAAGTCGCGATTGATGTTGCAATATCATTTCAATAGAAGGCAATTAATTCATAAACATTTCAATAACATGAACTGAGGCTAAATCTTTGAAGTGGTGTTGGATATTATTTATGGTTGAGGGCTTTCATTTTTTAAGTGGTGCTCGTTGAGGCAATTGTTAAATTTCATCTATTTTTACAGTATGAATTTACTGATATAGTTTGATAAATTTGCAATTTCAATGAATTTTTTATTACTACATCAATTTTATATAAACATGTGAATGTAATTTGCAGAAGTATGTAAATGAATGACCATCGGAATCACGAAGAAGCTTCCACTACCTCTACTTCACTAAACCGTTGGCCTATTGCACATGCTTAATTTGAAGGTAATAAAATTACAGAAAATGTGTTTTTGAACCGACTGCAACTTACTTTTACATTTTCATGCAGATTTCGTTTGACAGGTTACTGTCTTTCGTTGGTACTGATAATAAGCTATTTAGTTTTGAGTTATTTATCATAAAAACCCAACTTTCAAGTCATTACTTTATTCTTTTTCTCACGTTCTCGTCTTTCATTTGGACAAATGTCCAGTTTATGCATTACTGATTTAATTGAAGTGGTACAGGTAGGCGACGAGCATGATCCCATGCGTTCTATTTCATGGCATACATCACTTCCATACATAAGAAGGCACGGTTTGCAGTAGTGAAAAGGAAACCAAAGTAGGGGCTCGTTTTGAAAGGGTATTATAGGTTAAAAAGGTATTACACTTCCGTGTTTCTCTTCATGAAACGTTGAAAAAACATATGTTACTTAAGTTCTTGTGTTAATGTGCAGTTTAAACTTTTTTATTTGGGAAACGTTAAGAATTTCAAGTAACTATGCACCTCCACCGGAATCTATATGATCAATTTCATGGAATAAACGAGTATTAGTTTTATTATTGTTATTGTACTTTTAAGTTTTAATTAATCACTCGTTGTAAATTTTTACTGTCGTTGCCCTATAAATTTTTGTCCGTACTGACATCAAGTCATTCAGTATGACAAGTAGTGTTTCACTGTTAGTTGTTTGCGGTTGCAGTTTGGGTTACCAAGAATGGTTTCTGGTTTGTTATTGAGCTTGTAGGCAGTGATTGTAGTTGTCTGAATTTGAATTGGGGTTATGTTATATGCATTGTTAAACTGGAGAATATAACTTATTTCATGATTTTTTTAAACTTCTGATTGTTCTTTTTTGAGTCTATAGTTATTTTAATTATTTTTTCCTTTTCTTCTTAAGTTTTACGCCAATATATGACTCCATTTTTGTTCACTCTGAGCATCATTTTTGCTTAAAGTTGTAAGGTTGTAATACCTGTGACGGCAAGGAATTTCGCTCGGTCCGAACCAGTCGCTAAACCGATCCAGGCCGTTCGAAACGCCCTATCGTTTGAGAACAGGACAAAACAGAACGCATACAGAAGAACATTTCATTGTATATTACAACAATGCATCAGATTACAAGAATATACAGAGTATAAACAAAAAGATATTACACAGAAATATCAGAGATTTAAATTACATTTAAATACGTCGCAGCGGAAAATAATACAATACACAACTAGAAGAAGATATACGGATACAAAGCTTTCCGGATATCGTTCCAGCTGTAAATCAGGATCCTGTGAATATAAATCTGCAAAACCCAAAACTACTAGCTGCCCGTGTCAAAATAAGGGCACCCAGAGTTTAGGTTAAAACAATAAACTCCAGGTCAGTCATGTGACTGGTGTGAGAACTAAAACAGTTATTAATCTTTATTTTCAAAGTTAGGTAAATCAAGGGACCACGCCGTATAACACGGAACGGGTTTCCTCCCAAGAATACCAGTGCATAAAACAAACAGCGCAATGCTAAATAAAGAAAGATGAAGCTGTTATAAGACCCAGGTCCCATCACACAATGCAACGCAGTCGAGGATAGGGTTTTCCCTTATAACAGCCAAAGAATGCTTGATACGTTTTAAAACAAATCACTTGATATTATTATAAGTGCATAGCGTATAAAACACTTCAAATCATAAATATCAATCATAGGCGGCATGGGTACCATATATCATGTCGCCATACTAGTTCTACAATTAAAACCGCACATGTCACGTATTTGGAAGTTGGATTTCCATCTATGAACCGAGGCAAAAGATAGTCCTCAACCGATTCGAGACGCTCTAGCCCGTGTCTCAGGATCAGAGCTCGAGTGACCCTTGGATCGTCAGGGCCGGTCCACCGATGTGGATTAAAATGCCTGAACACTGCGTTTCCCCACCCTTTGGGGTGTCAATGAGCCAACGAATGACTCCATCGGTTCGAGAACGACCGATCAATCCGAGGCGCCTCGCAACAGCAACAACCACATAAGTCAAACTCGTCAGGGCGTGTAAAACCACTGACGCCACTTCTAACTAGAAAGAAACGCATGCCCTCCCTGAGGTCCGTCTCCCGTTTTTGATTCATACCGGGTATGAAACTCGCGAATCAAACGTTACACAAAGCTACGCCACAAAGGCCGTGCTTTGATCATCAACCACAAGACTTTGCTTTTCAACAGAAGCCTTGATCATTTGCATCTTAGCATGCCACACAGGCAAGCCATCCTATGTCAGACACACAGTCCATTTACAAGTCCGTTCTGGGTCTGAACGAAACCGGAGGCACCTAGTACCCCGCATATCCATCGATCTCCAAGCACGTCTTGACGGTCACTAACTGTTTCCATCTTCTTGGGTGTACAGCCCAATCAAGATCATCAGTTATCACCCAAACGACGTGAAGACCTCCGGTCTTCGACCATCGTCTTCATCTTCGACTTATCGTCGTATCAGTTATTCAGAATGGGATAAACCCGGTCTTTCCGAATAACTCGCGTATATATTATAAAAGTGTTACACAAACACAACATACGCCTCATTCCAACTCATTAGTCACTAACCGTAAATTAATCAAGAGAATAATTCCCCAAATATTAACCCCGAAGGCCGAAACCAACATCAGATCAATATCCAGAAAACCATTCTGCTTGGCTAACCGACAGTTAGTTTCTAAATTTCACATTCATAGGGAAAGATTCCCATTAATTTTATCAAAGATAAATTCCTTGAATTTATTCTTTAGTCCATTTTTGAATATCAATTCAAACTAGTCGGGATTAGCGAACCTTACCGAAGTAATCATTTGTTTTAATTTCCCAATCCCAACCTATTCATCCCATGAAGTAAAACTGGTAATACTTCATATCTAACACCACAGTGTTATCGGTAAATTCAATTACCATTTCACGTTCAAATCTAATTAAAGATTTAACTATCGCCTGGAGCAAAACTGGTGATACTCCATTTTCGATCTTTTCAATCTAATTAAAGATTCATTAAAACTCCACTTAGTTTTAATCGTTAACTGGGTTAAAGAATCAGTGTCATTTAAAACACGGTTCACGATAAACCCAAAATCACATTCCATTAATTATCGGGTTAAAGAACAAGTGTTATTTAAAACACTGTTCACGATAAACCCAAAAATCAACATCCATTCAATTCCAATTAAATATCATTTAATTGGTACACTTCATTAAATCTAAATAAAAAGATTTAATCTTTTCTCAACTGGGTTCAAGAACAGTGTTAGTGAAGACACCATTCACGACAAACCCAAATCACATTCATTAATTATCGGGTTAAAGAACAAGTGTTATTTAAAACACTGTTCACGATAAACCCAAAAATCAATATCAATTCAATTCCAATTAAATATCATTTAATTGGTATGGTTCATTAAATCTAAATAAAAAGATTTAATCTTTTCTCAACTGGGTTCAAGAACAGTGTTAGTGAAGACACCATTCACGACCAACCCAAATCACATTTGATATTAAATACAAGGCTCTGAATAGAAAATATCCCGGCTTATATTCAATATCAAATTCTACGATTAACAAATGTCGTATTGGAAATAACGATATAAATGTAAATATCTTTCAAATTTCCATAACAACATCTGCACAATCCCGAATTCCAACATCGAAATATTCCGAAGACAACTTCGATTCAAATCCACTCCAATGCAATCATTGGAAATTCTGGTTATTTTTAAAACCCTTTTCATATTCAATTTATTTATTTAAAAATAAATAGAATTATATTTCTAGTTCAAAACTAGTTCATTTCGATAAAAATCTATTTTTATCTTTTCAGATATGGAGTTTTTCATCCCAAATCTTCACAAATCATTTCTTATGATTTTACACAAATTATTACTATTTTTAATAATTTTATCAAGGCCCGTACAGTCGATTTCCATCAATGGCCATCGAACTGCACTTACAGCGACCTTTTTCAAATTTGATTTGGACATAATTCCAAATCCAACCGTTAGATTTCTAATTTCTCACATTCGTTAGAAAGCTCTTTTCGATACGAACCCAACGGTTCCGGTTTTAGGAGAATCCGACGGTCGGATCTCCCGTAATGTCCGTTTGAAATAAATGGTCGAAATTCACGAACTACCGCGGCGCGGCGCGTTCTATTCAGGCCATTATATTATATATATAATATATATAATATATATTTCGTCGATTTCTATTTAAAACGAATTATATAAACAGTTTTAAATTCGTTTCAAAAGCAATTTCAACTTCCATTTCAATTCAAATCAAAATTGAATTTATCTTAATAAATTCGTTTTAAAATTCATTTCTATTCAATTCAAATTTCAATTTAATTTGAATTCGTTTTCAATTCATTTCGAAATCGTTTTCAATTCAATTCATTTCGAAATCGTTTTCAATTCAATTCATTTCGAAATCGTTTTCAATTCAATTCATTTCGAAATCGTTTTCAATTCAATTCATTTCGAAATCGTTTTCAATTCAATTCATTTCGAAATCGTTTTCAATTCAATTCATTTCGAAATCGTTTTCAATTCAATTCATTTCTTAATGAATAAAATCGATATAAATATCGATTACGTCAAAATGGCGTCAACCTAATCAACAAGGCTTCATAAATTTCTATTTTCAAATATTCTATTTCAAATATTTCTTTTTCAAAAATAGTTGTTATTATCAAAATATTTCGTTCAACACATGACCAATCTCAATGGATGAGTACTGTCAACACATGAACCTTTATTTTATGTTGTTCTTTATTTTCTAAATTGGAATGAGGCCCAATCAATTACCATATAAAGTTAATTATATGGATTTTCATACAACACATGTATATAATAACATTGAAAAATAATCAACCATCAACCAAAGTGCACTACACTGTATAAGCATCAAATATAGATATCTAACGCTTATAACAGCCTGTCAATCAATCGATCGACATATTTAATCAATCAGGATGAGTGAACTGCATATTTCATCCTAACACCCGTGTAGGGTTTCAAACAATCAAACAAATATTTTATTTGTGCTGTTGGGCGATGTGTAAAATTTATCGTCCCAATCAATGTCATTCAAATAGGTGTACATAAACAAACCGTCTGGTTTATAAATGAATATTCTATTTTATTCACTTCACGTTAAAAATTATATTTTTAACGATTAAAACCCTTTTATTTCAACCTATGAATTTCTATTCAATTCATTTATTCAATAAAATGATATTTTTATTTTTCTAACATATTTTAGAAAATTTCGGCGGCATAACGGCACGATACTAGAAACGGGACGAGGCCTAGCCTTATCCCCGGTCTAGTGAAGGCCCACGCCATTCACACATCAATCATATCAATTTCAATTTCACCAAAACAATCAAATCCAAATCAAATAATCTAACCAACTACACAATCAATCAAACAAGTCCATGGTCTGTGGACGGGTGTCGGGTGCTACTAAACACCGTCTGCATCCTAGTATATATATATATATAACTAGAAAATAAATTGAAAGGTGAGAAGTTCTCACCTATAGCTATCCTAGCTCCACGGCACTTCTAATGCAGGAAATCTTCACTGCTCTCCTCTCTAATTAGTTTCTTCGCCCGTAGCCACTACATACATAAAAATCGAATTTTTACTTCGCTATTCAATATTTAAAAATCAAATTTTTAGTTCAAAGTTCAATATATAAAAATCGAATTTTTATTTCAAAGTTCAATATATAAAAATCGAATTTTTATTTCAAAGTTCAATATATAAAAATCGAATTTTTATTTCAAAGTTCAATATATAAAAATCGAATTTTTATTTCAAAGTTCAATATATAAAAATCGAATTTTTATTTCAAAGTTCAATATATAAAAATCGAATTTTTATTTCAAAGTTCAATATATAAAAATCGAATTTTTATTTATAAGTTCAATATATAAAAATCGAATTTTTATTTCAAAGTTCAATATATAAAAATCGAATTTTTATTTCAAAGTTCAATATATAAAAATCGAATTTTTATTTATAAAGATTCCGCCTTTTCCATTTCAAAGATCTAATCTTTTCTTTTACTTTTCAAAGTTTAAATCTTTTACCTTTTAAAAATTCAAATCTTTTAAAACCTTTTTTTTTAAATAAAGAATCAGTTTTAAACATTTAGAAAAAAAACTGTTTTAACCTTTTAATTAAAATCAGTTCAGTTTTCTTTTCTTTTCAAAATCCTGTTTTTAAAATTCTTTTTAAAAATTTCTGTTTTTCAAAATTCTTTTAAAAATTTCTGTTTTACTTTCTTTTATAAAATTTCTGTTTTAAAAATTCTGTTTTCCAAAATTCTTTTAAAAATTTTGTTTTTAAAAATCAGTTTCTAAATCCTAAAACAAAAAATCAGTTTTATCAATTAAAAGAAATCAGTTTTATAAATCTATTAAAAAGAAAAAATACAGTAATTAGTTTTTTAGATCGTTTTATAAATCAGAAATTATAAAACGAAAATAAAAATAAATATAAAAATAAAATTACCTAAATCACTCACCGATAGCTGGCGTAGGGGAGGAGGCGTCGTCGGCGGTGGCTCTGAGGCGACGTTCGGAGGTTCGCGGCAGGGTGCGGCGGGGTGCGTCGGTGGTTGGGTTGCTTCTGCTCGATGGCTCGTGCGGTGCCTGGAGGGAGGAGGGAAGACGAGGCGGGCGATCTGGCGGTGGGCTTCGTCGGCGGCTCGAGCGTCAGGGGGCGGCGCGATTCGAATCGATTTAGGTTTTTTTGTTTTTTTTTTTTTTTTTCCTTTTGCTTTCTGATAACTTAAACGGGGGGCCAAGCAGAAGAATAAAAGGGAGAGGGAAATGATTTTTTTTTTTTATTATTTAATTATTTAATTTAGCAAAGAGTTGACTTTTACGTACGACCTCTAAACGAGGCCCACCGCCTGCCGTTCATAACGTTATACCCTCATTCCGAACACAATGGGATATGTATCGCAAGCTGATTTGATCGTTACACACAGTTTCCGTTTGAATTTTCATTTAAATCATTATATTGAATTTTAAACGCACATTTCAAATTACCGGGGTCACATACTAACTAGAAAAATTCCAGAAAAATATTTTCTAGCTTCGTATTGACGATACGGTCCTAACAAAACTAGTTTCGTCGAATTCTGAGACCGTTAGAAAAATGACCAATTTCCAGTCGATTAAAATCAACTGAAACTGGTCAAACGCGTTTTCCTTTGCCACGCTCACATATTGATTCGAAAAATTATGAAATTTGGAATCTAGCAATAAATTTACATCCCGGACCCAACAAAACTGGTTTCGTCGAAATCTGAGGTCGTTTGCAAAATTGCTATTTTTAAGGGCCTTATATATATAAAAATATATATAAATTCCACAGCGACTATTTCTAATTTTAAACTGGACATATCTTATCATTTCTAAGATGAAATCTCAGTTTGTTAACTTCGTTACAAAGATATAGTTATACAGATTCAAATATTTCTTGTTTCGTTCAATTCTGACTTATATTGAATTCTGTATATTTCTTTTGAAATTAGAAATCGAATTTTCGAACTACCGCGCCATTTTCAATTCCTTTTATAATTATATATAATTATTATATATTCTAACGACGACGTATATAATATATACGTTCGAATTATATTCAAAATAAATTTCACGTCGATATTATTTAAAATAATTCATTTTAAATATCCAAATTCAGCTAAAACTGCCAAAATAAAAATTTTAAACTGGCCCAGATTTTACGGGTTGTTACAATCTCCCCCACTTAAAACTTTTCGTCCCCGAAAAGGAACAAAGTCGAAAGTGGTTTGATTAATCAACTCTACGCTCGACCTGGCTTCCATTCTCCAACTTTTCAGTTTCTGAGAATTTCTAAAATTTCAAAAATTTGGCTAACACCCTAAATTTTTGAAAAATTTCGCCATAACCTCCCCTGCACCGGGAGCATCGGGGAATTTCAAATAGCTTCCCCGGTCCTTCAGATCTCAAAAAGAAAAAGAAAAAGCCAAGCGGCTAGCCAATAGGCTCACAAAATCATCATCACCCAAACAAAACAGGAAATTATGTAGTAAACATGTACCTATTTGTCGGGCAAACAAATTTTATTCTCTGCTCTAGCCTCCTTGCTATGACCTGTTCAATGATATATATGTATATGCAAGCAAATGCAACTAATTTTCAATACAATTCAATATTCGATCAAATTAGGCATAATGGTTCAAAATTAGCAAACAAATAGGCAAACAACACAAACATCAATCAATTAGTGGATTAGAGTTTTCAAATTCATAATTTTGATACATATACAAAAAATCATGTTGTTGATGCCAATTCACAACAATAAATCTATCTATATTAGTTTTGGTTCTCACACCAGTCTAATGGAAATATATAGATATCACACCTTCGAAACACGAATATAAATATTGATAATGCGGCCGCATTACCAAAATTATCTCCGGGCGACTAGAGTGTGATTCTATATCTATCCAGTATATTAAAATTTCAAATACACGCGGATCAGACGTATACGCAAATTCTATATATACTGGATTGTCCACATTAATATAAATAAATAATCAAATACGAATAATTGATTTAAATTTTCAAAACAAAAATTTGTTTTATTTTAGAAATAAACTCTTCACACTCGTTCTAGGATACTACTGATCCTATCTCTAACGAGTCATTCTCATTGGATATTACTAATCCAATATCTGATGAATTCTTTCGTATAGTTCTAATGTGCCTTGTTCTCTAGCTTTGTAAACCAAAGCTCGGATACCAAATGTGACGGCAAGGAATTTCGCTCGGTCCGAACCAGTCGCTAAACCGATCCAGGCCGTTCGAAACGCCCTATCGTTTGAGAACAGGACAAAACAGAACGCATACAGAAGAACATTTCATTGTATATTACAACAATGCATCAGATTACAAGAATATACAAAGTATAAACAAAAAGATATTACACAGAAATATCAGAGATTTAAATTACATTTAAATACGTCGCAGCGGAAAATAATACAATACACAACTAGAAGAAGATATACGGATACAAAGCTTTCCGGATATCGTTCCAGCTGTAAATCAGGATCCTGTGAATATAAATCTGCAAAACCCAAAACTACTAGCTGCCCGTGTCAAAATAAGGGCACCCAGAGTTTAGGTTAAAACAATAAACTCCAGGTCAGTCATGTGACTGGTGTGAGAACTAAAACAGTTATTAATCTTTATTTTCAAAGTTAGGTAAATCAAGGGACCACGCCGTATAACACGAAACGGGTTTCCTCCCAAGAATACTAGTGCATAAAACAAACAGCGCAATGCTAAATAAAGAAAGATGAAGCTGTTATAAGACCCAGGTCCCATCACACAATGCAACGCAGTCGAGGATAGGGTTTTCCCTTATAACAGCCAAAGAATGCTTGATACGTTTTAAAACAAATCACTTGATATTATTATAAGTGCATAGCGTATAAAACACTTCAAATCATAAATATCAATCATAGGCGGCATGGGTACCATATATCATGTCGCCATACTAGTTCTACAATTAAAACCGCACATGTCACGTATTTGGAAGTTGGATTTCCATCTATGAACCGAGGCAAAAGATAGTCCTCAACCGATTCGAGACGCTCTAACCCGTGTCTCAGGATCAGAGCTCGAGTGACCCTTGGATCGTCAGGGCCGGTCCACCGATGTGGATTAAAATGCCTGAACACTGCGTTTCCCCACCCTTTGGGGTGTCAATGAGCCAACGAATGACTCCATCGGTTCGAGAACGACCGATCAATCCGAGGCGCCTCGCAACAGCAACAACCACATAAGTCAAACTCGTCAGGGCGTGTAAAACCATTGACGCCACTTCTAACTAGAAAGAAACGCATGCCCTCCCTGAGGTCCGTCTCCCGTTTTTGATTCATACCGGGTGTGAAACTCGCGAATCAAACGTTACACAAAGCTACGCCACAAAGGCCGTGCTTTGATCATCAACCACAAGACTTTGCTTTTCAACAGAAGCCTTGATCATTTGCATCTTAGCATGCCACACAGGCAAGCCATCCTATGTCAGACACACAGTCCATTTACAAGTCCGTTCTGGGTCTGAACGAAACCGGAGGCACCTAGTACCCCGCATGTCCATCGATCTCCAAGCACGTCTGGACGATCACTAACTGTTTCCATCTTCTTGGGTGTACAGCCCAATCAAGATCATCAGTTATCACCCAAACGACGTGAAGACCTCCGGTCTTCGATCATCGTCTTCATCTTCGACTTATCGTCGTATCAGTTATTCAGAATGGGATAAACCCGGTCTTTCCGAATAACTCGCGTATATATTATAAAAGTGTTACACAAACACAACATACGCCTCATTCCAACTCATTAGTCACTAACCGTAAATTAATCAAGAGAATAATTCCCCAAATATTAACCCCGAAGGCCGAAACCAACATCAGATCAATATCCAGAAAACCATTCTGCTTGGCTAACCGACAGTTAGTTTCTAAATTTCACATTCATAGGGAAAGATTCCCATTAATTTTATCAAAGATAAATTCCTTGAATTTATTCTTTAGTCCATTTTTGAATATCAATTCAAACTAGTCGGGATTAGCGAACCTTACCGAAGTAATCATTTGTTTTAATTTCCCAATCCCAACCTATTCATCCCATGAAGTAAAACTGGTAATACTTCATATCTAACACCACAGTGTTATCGGTAAATTCAATTACCATTTCACGTTCAAATCTAATTAAAGATTTAACTATCGCCTGGAGCAAAACTGGTGATACTCCATTTTCGATCTTTTCAATCTAATTAAAGATTCATTAAAACTCCACTTAGTTTTAATCGTTAACTGGGTTAAAGAATCAGTGTCATTTAAAACACGGTTCACGATAAACCCAAAATCACATTCCATTAATTATCGGGTTAAAGAACAAGTGTTATTTAAAACACTGTTCACGATAAACCCAAAAATCAACATCCATTCAATTCCAATTAAATATCATTTAATTGGTACACTTCATTAAATCTAAATAAAAAGATTTAATCTTTTCTCAACTGGGTTCAAGAACAGTGTTAGTGAAGACACCATTCACGACAAACCCAAATCACATTCATTAATTATCGGGTTAAAGAACAAGTGTTATTTAAAACACTGTTCACGATAAACCCAAAAATCAATATCAATTCAATTCCAATTAAATATCATTTAATTGGTATGGTTCATTAAATCTAAATAAAAAGATTTAATCTTTTCTCAACTGGGTTCAAGAACAGTGTTAGTGAAGACACCATTCACGACCAACCCAAATCACATTTGATATTAAATACAAGGCTCTGAATAGAAAATATCCCGGCTTATATTCAATATCAAATTCTACGATTAACAAATGTCGTATTGGAAATAACGATATAAATGTAAATATCTTTCAAATTTCCATAACAACATCTGCACAATCCCGAATTCCAACATCGAAATATTCCGAAGACAACTTCGATTCAAATCCACTCCAATGCAATCATTGGAAATTCTGGTTATTTTTAAAACCCTTTTCATATTCAATTTATTTATTTAAAAATAAATAGAATTATATTTCTAGTTCAAAACTAGTTCATTTCGATAAAAATCTATTTTTATCTTTTCAGATATGGAGTTTTTCATCCCAAATCTTCACAAATCATTTCTTATGATTTTACACAAATTATTACTATTTTTAATAATTTTATCAAGGCCCGTACAGTCGATTTCCATCAATGGCCATCGAACTGCACTTACAGCGACCTTTTTCAAATTTGATTTGGACATAATTCCAAATCCAACCGTTAGATTTCTAATTTCTCACATTCGTTAGAAAGCTCTTTTCGATACGAACCCAACGGTTCCGGTTTTAGGAGAATCCGACGGTCGGATCTCCCGTAATGTCCGTTTGAAATAAATGGTCGAAATTCACGAACTACCGCGGCGCGGCGCGTTCTATTCAGGCCATTATATTATATATATAATATATATAATATATATTTCGTCGATTTCTATTTAAAACGAATTATATAAACAGTTTTAAATTCGTTTCAAAAGCAATTTCAACTTCCATTTCAATTCAAATCAAAATTGAATTTATCTTAATAAATTCGTTTTAAAATTCATTTCTATTCAATTCAAATTTCAATTTAATTTGAATTCGTTTTCAATTCATTTCGAAATCGTTTTCAATTCAATTCATTTCGAAATCGTTTTCAATTCAATTCATTTCGAAATCGTTTTCAATTCAATTCATTTCGAAATCGTTTTCAATTCAATTCATTTCGAAATCGTTTTCAATTCAATTCATTTCGAAATCGTTTTCAATTCAATTCATTTCGAAATCGTTTTCAATTCAATTCATTTCTTAATGAATAAAATCGATATAAATATCGATTACGTCAAAATGGCGTCAACCTAATCAACAAGGCTTCATAAATTTCTATTTTCAAATATTCTATTTCAAATATTTCTTTTTCAAAAATAGTTGTTATTATCAAAATATTTCGTTCAACACATGACCAATCTCAATGGATGAGTACTGTCAACACATGAACCTTTATTTTATGTTGTTCTTTATTTTCTAAATTGGAATGAGGCCCAATCAATTACCATATAAAGTTAATTATATGGATTTTCATACAACACATGTATATAATAACATTGAAAAATAATCAACCATCAACCAAAGTGCACTACACTGTATAAGCATCAAATATAGATATCTAACGCTTATAACAGCCTGTCAATCAATCGATCGACATATTTAATCAATCAGGATGAGTGAACTGCATATTTCATCCTAACACCCGTGTAGGGTTTCAAACAATCAAACAAATATTTTATTTGTGCTGTTGGGCGATGTGTAAAATTTATCGTCCCAATCAATGTCATTCAAATAGGTGTACATAAACAAACCGTCTGGTTTATAAATGAATATTCTATTTTATTCACTTCACGTTAAAAATTATATTTTTAACGATTAAAACCCTTTTATTTCAACCTATGAATTTCTATTCAATTCATTTATTCAATAAAATGATATTTTTATTTTTCTAACATATTTTAGAAAATTTCGGCGGCATAACGGCACGATACTAGAAACGGGACGAGGCCTAGCCTTATCCCCGGTCTAGTGAAGGCCCACGCCATTCACACATCAATCATATCAATTTCAATTTCACCAAAACAATCAAATCCAAATCAAATAATCTAACCAACTACACAATCAATCAAACAAGTCCATGGTCTGTGGACGGGTGTCGGGTGCTACTAAACACCGTCTGCATCCTAGTATATATATATATAACTAGAAAATAAATTGAAAGGTGAGAAGTTCTCACCTATAGCTATCCTAGCTCCACGGCACTTCTAATGCAGGAAATCTTCACTGCTCTCCTCTCTAATTAGTTTCTTCGCCCGTAGCCACTACATACATAAAAATCGAATTTTTACTTCGCTATTCAATATTTAAAAATCAAATTTTTAGTTCAAAGTTCAATATATAAAAATCGAATTTTTATTTCAAAGTTCAATATATAAAAATCGAATTTTTATTTCAAAGTTCAATATATAAAAATCGAATTTTTATTTCAAAGTTCAATATATAAAAATCGAATTTTTATTTCAAAGTTCAATATATAAAAATCGAATTTTTATTTCAAAGTTCAATATATAAAAATCGAATTTTTATTTATAAGTTCAATATATAAAAATCGAATTTTTATTTCAAAGTTCAATATATAAAAATCGAATTTTTATTTCAAAGTTCAATATATAAAAATCGAATTTTTATTTATAAAGATTCCGCCTTTTCCATTTCAAAGATCTAATCTTTTCTTTTACTTTTCAAAGTTTAAATCTTTTACCTTTTAAAAATTCAAATCTTTTAAAACCTTTTTTTTTAAATAAAGAATCAGTTTTAAACATTTAGAAAAAAAACTGTTTTAACCTTTTAATTAAAATCAGTTCAGTTTTCTTTTCTTTTCAAAATCCTGTTTTTAAAATTCTTTTTAAAAATTTCTGTTTTTCAAAATTCTTTTAAAAATTTCTGTTTTACTTTCTTTTATAAAATTTCTGTTTTAAAAATTCTGTTTTTCAAAATTCTTTTAAAAATTTTGTTTTTAAAAATCAGTTTCTAAATCCTAAAACAAAAAATCAGTTTTATCAATTAAAAGAAATCAGTTTTATAAATCTATTAAAAAGAAAAAATACAGTAATTAGTTTTTTAGATCGTTTTATAAATCAGAAATTATAAAACGAAAATAAAAATAAATATAAAAATAAAATTACCTAAATCACTCACCGATAGCTGGCGTAGGGGAGGAGGCGTCGTCGGCGGTGGCTCTGAGGCGACGTTCGGAGGTTCGCGGCAGGGTGCGGCGGGGTGCGTCGGTGGTTGGGTTGCTTCTGCTCGATGGCTCGTGCGGTGCCTGGAGGGAGGAGGGAAGACGAGGCGGGCGATCTGGCGGTGGGCTTCGTCGGCGGCTCGAGCGTCAGGGGGCGGCGCGATTCGAATCGATTTAGGTTTTTTTGTTTTTTTTTTTTTTTTTTTCCTTTTGCTTTCTGATAACTTAAACGGGGGGGCCAAGCAGAAGAATAAAAGGGAGAGGGAAATGATTTTTTTTTTATTATTTAATTATTTAATTTAGCAAAGAGTTGACTTTTACGTACGACCTCTAAACGAGGCCCACCGCCTGCCGTTCATAACGTTATACCCCCATTCCGAACACAATGGGATATGTATCGCAAGCTGATTTGATCGTTACACCCAGTTTCCGTTTGAATTTTCATTTAAATCATTATATTGAATTTTAAACGCACATTTCAAATTACCGGGGTCACATACTAACTAGAAAAATTCCAGAAAAATATTTTCTAGCTTCGTATTGACGATACGGTCCTAACAAAACTAGTTTCGTCGAATTCTGAGACCGTTAGAAAAATGACCAATTTCCAGTCGATTAAAATCAACTGAAACTGGTCAAACGCGTTTTCCTTTGCCACGCTCACATATTGATTCGAAAAATTATGAAATTTGGAATCTAGCAATAAATTTACATCCCGGACCCAACAAAACTGGTTTCGTCGAAATCTGAGGTCGTTTGCAAAATTGCTATTTTTAAGGGCCTTATATATATAAAAATATATATAAATTCCACAGCGACTATTTCTAATTTTAAACTGGACATATCTTATCATTTCTAAGATGAAATCTCAGTTTGTTAACTTCGTTACAAAGATATAGTTATACAGATTCAAATATTTCTTGTTTCGTTCAATTCTGACTTATATTGAATTCTGTATATTTCTTTTGAAATTAGAAATCGAATTTTCGAACTACCGCGCCATTTTCAATTCCTTTTATAATTATATATAATTATTATATATTCTAACGACGACGTATATAATATATACGTTCGAATTATATTCAAAATAAATTTCACGTCGATATTATTTAAAATAATTCATTTTAAATATCCAAATTCAGCTAAAACTGCCAAAATAAAAAATTTAAACTGGCCCAGATTTTACGGGTTGTTACAATACCACTATATTAATAGATGTTTGTCTCATTTCGAATTTTCATGATTACCAGATTTTAGGTGAAAAGAAGCATTTGTTTCACAATTTTGTAACCATTAAGCTCTATGATGAAGTTGGTGATTCTATCTCCTCCATAATTTCTTTTGGTAAGACATTGATTTTTGGTTTTTTTATGTGTGCAATTATTGTAATTATTATCTCAACTTAGGTTCTTGATTTGGATCGATGTGAAGAACGATGTTGAAAGTGTTGCTGTATTAGGGTACTTCATAGTCTAAGCTATATTGCTTTTTAATGATTGTATGTATCAAATGTTTGAATTATTGTACTAAAATGAATTTATGAATCATTTTTTTGTATGGATTATGGACACTATAATTGATTTTTTTTATATTAATTTATTCAATTTGTATTTGTCATGAATTTGATTTGAATGATTATAATATTGCATATAATAGTTGTTTATTATGAGAAGAGTTCTTTTATTGACATTTAAAGCAGTAGAATGATATTTTGCACCGACGGTCAGAAATCATCAATGCAAAATGGGGATGGTTAAAAGGCAACGAACCATATATTGCATCGGTTGTTAGTAATAAGTGGTGCAAAAACATCTTTTCTGCATTGGTTATTACCAGTAACCGATGCAACATAGTAACTAATTTTAAGCCAAAAAACTTCTTTTTGCATCGGTTATTGCAAACAACCGATGCAAATTTGTAGTTCTTGCATCGGTTCTGAAACCGATGCAAATATTTTTCCCTTATTGCATCGGTTGCATATGCATCGGTTGTTGCATTGATGCAACAGGGGGGTAAACAGCCGATGCAACTAACCTATTTTGTAGTAGTGAGATAAGTAGAACGAATTGAATTAAATCTGAAATTTAAATCAGAATTGAAATTGAAACCCCGGAAATTTGGAACAGAGTTGTAAATAGACTTGGATTAAATATATGTAAATTTTAAGATCCTGGGAGATTTTAAATTGTATTCTAAGCATTTGTGAATGATATTTTGAATTGATTTCAAAATAAAAGTGTTTAAGAATGATTTTGAAAATGATATAGTATTGAACTCACTTCGATAGCTGGGAAATAACCCCGATGATGAGCTAGACATCATCGGTGTTCATTTTCGAGTTGTTGAGTGACGGATTACTACCAAAGGAATTTGTTTTTGAATTGTTTTGAGAAAAACAAAGCTGTTTAGAACTCCCAGAATTTGATTTGTTTAATTTAAGACAAATTAAATAGGAATTTGTAAAAGCAAATTGGAATTAAAGTAAAGCCAGTTAAGTGGTAATAGAAATTGATTTTAAATGATATTGTGTTGGTGAGTTAAGGATTCGGGATCAAGAACGAAACTTGAGTTTGAAAATAAAAATTTGGCTTGGTAAAAAGCGAATGGTTGTGTTGGAGATAAAAGTGATTTCAGAAATTTGATTGGGATAACATTGGTATATGCTGAGTTGATAGCATATGGAAGTGATAGAGTTGATATGCCCGACAAAAGGTACAAGATTATATTTCTATTGGATATAAGATTTATGAGCCGAATTGGCAAGCCGCTTGGCTGTTTGATTTTCTTTTGGGATGGAGATGGCTCAGAGAGGCGAGTTGGAGTTTGACCTATTGACCAGTACAAAGGAGGTGCTGGCGAATTTTTTTGAAAAGTTAACGCATTAGAATATTTTCAGGATTTTTGAAAATTTTCGTTGATAAGAATAAATTAATAATTTAATTGAAATTAAATTGGTTCAGTTGAAACTGAAATTAAGAAGTGAACAAATAAGTTCTAATCGGTTGATAGGGTTTGTTTTCTGCCTTAGCAATTTCGAGGATGAAATTATTTTAAGTAGGGAAGAATGTAATGACCCGCATTTTTCTGCGATATATAATTAACTTATTTAATTATATAAATAGTAGTTTAGAATTCAAATGGTCGTCGAATTAAATAATGGTGAATATTTAATTAAATTTAATAACTAAATAATATATTTAATTTTTGAAATAATCAGGAATAGTGAATTGACATTTTAATGTGAATTGGGCGATTTAAAATATTTAATTCAGCTTAGAGTTGAATTAGAACAACGAAGATATTTAAATAACATCAGTTTGAACGTATAATTATATTATAATTAAAATCGAGCTCGAAATGGCGCGGCAGTTCGCTATTTGGCGATTCGAACTTTAAGCGAATGTGTAATTATATTATAATTAGAACAACAAAAGTGGTTTCGTCGAAAACGGAGGTCGTTTGCAAAATGGCTATTTTTAATATTAAAATATATATATATAAATTCCACAGCGACTATTCTGAAAATTAAACTGGGCATAACTTTTGATTCCCGCTATGAAATTTCGATTTATTTTGCAACCTGTACGGTCAGTCAAAGTTCAAATTTAAATTTTCAAACTACCGCGCTATTTCTAACTCCTTTTATAATTAAAATAAATATATTCGTTTTAACTTCAATTAAAATAAATTTTTAGTCGTTATTATTTAAAATAAATCATTTTAACTATTCAAAATCCATTAAAATTTCTAAAATAAATTTTTAAAATTGGTTCAGAATTTGCGGGTTGTTACAATCTCCCCCACTTAAAATCTTTTCGTCCTCGAAAAGGAACGAAGTTAAAAGTTGTTTAATTAACCACTAAATTTCCATTCTTTTATTGATTTTAATAATCTTATTAGTTGATTAACTTTTGAAATATATATAACTTTTATATATTCAAAAATCATATTTTCTAAAATCGGATTACGTATATAATCACAAATACGTTAATTATAAACTTATCACTCTGAACTCATTCTAGCGCATTACTAACCCCATCTCTAATGAGTTTTCTCATTTTAGGATACTGTTGATCCAATCTCTAATGAGTATTCTTTTATAGGATATTACTAATCCTACTCTGATGAGTCTTTGTTTCAGTTCTAACGAGTTGTACCCCAAAGATTTGAGCTAACCAGATGTAACAACCCGCAAAATTAGGACCAATTTAAAATTTTATTTTAGGAAATTTTAATGAATTTTGACAATATAAAATAATTTATTTAAATAATAATGATCACAAATTTGATTCAAATCGAAGTTAGAATGAATGATTTAATTTTTATTATAAAAAGAGTTAGAAATAACGCGGTAGTTTGAAAAGTCAAACTTGAACTTTGATTGACCGTACAGGATGCAAAATTTAACGGATTTTAGTGAAACCAAAAATATTAGAATCTATTTAAAAATATCTTTCCAACGAATCCGAAAAATTGAAATTTCATAACGGAAATCAAAAGTTATGGCCAATTCAATATTTTGAAAGGTCGCTATGAAATTTATAAGGGCCAAAATGCTACATTTTGCAGAATGAGGAATTAGGACCCGAAACCATCTCCATTGGTTTTAGAATGTTGTTTACATATAAAAATGACTATAAGAACTTATATTTTTGAGTTTCGGAAAAATTCCACTATTTTTGGTATTTTTAAATATTAAAATATACACCTGAAAAATAGAATTTTTGCAAACGAACTCCGAATTCGACGAAACCAGTTTCTATGGATTCGGAATATTAAATTAAGGTTAAATACTAAAATTTATAATTTTTGGAATTATTTTGTGGCCTGTATAATTTTTACAGTGGAAATACAGCCTATTTTCAGACTTCGGAAATTTATAATAAATTCATACGGAATCGGAAAATTACGAAATCAGGTTCGTTGGGTTCGTAATGACTTGAAATAATTATGTTTAAAAATTTATTAATTTTGAAATCAGCATGTATTTATAAGAATTTTTGAATTGAAGAAAACAGTTGAAAATTGAGTAATTGGGCACATAATGATATTTGGGCCCAAACCAAAATTAAACCCATGGTATATATTATCTTTTTTCTGAGATTTAGGGCTGAAATTCGAAATACACAGCAGCCACTCTCTTTTCCATCGTTTTTTCTCAATTTCCATGGCGGCTCCCTCTTCCTCTAAAATTCATAAAAAATAAAATCTCTTCAAACCATAGCAAATTATATGTTTTCTCGAAGGTCTCGACGATACGAAGCTAATGGTGTAGTCGGTTTTGTCAAACAGCGCTCGGATTCGCCGGAATCTCGTCTTAAAGCTCGCTGTTTTCGAAATTCAGCAGCTCAAAACGTAAATCAAGAAATTCCCGTGAATCGAGGAAGAATTGGACGAAGTCACGAACACGGAAGTTCTTCGTCTACGCAAGACGAAGATGCTCAGAAAATTTCAGGCAGTTTGGAGGTGTGAGGCGGCCTGTGGGACCCGCGAGGCGAAATCCTTTCTAGGCGATTTCCCGATGATCGGAGAAGCTTTAGGGGCGGCTCTTTCTGGTGGTGGTGCGTCTCGCCAAGACGAAGACATTGGCGGTGGTCCCGTGGCGTCAGGTGGCCCGAGGCAGCGGCAAAGTGCGGTCAAAGTTCGGCGGTGAACATGGTTTTTCGGTCAATGGGCTGAGGGTATTTTCTATTTTATTTTTAAATTATTTAATTAATTTCCAGAACTTTAAAATTGCATAACTCACTCATACGAAGTCGAAAATCGACGATTTCAGGTGCGTTGGGATCGTGGCGACGAGATGGACGCGTGGACACTAATTTTGTCCAATTCTGAGACAGTGAAATTTTTAGGTATTTTCACGAATATTAATTAATTATTTAATTACCCGATCTTTAAAAATTCATAACTCTTTCATACGAGGTCCGTTTGACGAACCGTAAATTGCGTTGGAATCACAAAATTAAGAGCTTCGCGATGGCGCAGATCGCAGCTGAAAAGGAGACAGTAAAATTTTGGCCAAAAATTCAATGTGAGGATTCTAATTTTATTTGTTTAATTAATTTTAAATTATTTTCTTGCATTAAAAATAATTGTTTGATCGTTTAATTCTGACCTGAAATGTTGGGTGTTGTTTGGAGTGATAATTGTTGTTTGTTGAATGATTGTTGTACATGATTTGCAAATCCGCTTGGAATTATATATATATCCTATTTGCGGTTAGAGAATTGGATCTAAAATGAGATCATAACATATTTTATTCAGTATATATATATGTTAAGATTGGATTAGAAATTGTAAAACAAATAAAATCCTCTTTTATTTTTAGAACATGTACACAAATGAATTTCTTTTTGTCCTTAAAAAAAAAAAAAAGGAGTTTTTATTTACATTTCTGTTATTAATAAAAGAACAAATATAAAAGAACAAGTTTTTATTTACATTTCTTTGTAAATAAATGAACACATTTAGATGTGATAAAAAGACAATCTTTTTATATTGGAAACAAAAAGATGAAATTTTGACGATGAAAATAAAAAGACAATCTTTTTATATTTAAAATAGAAGAAGTTATCATTTTCATTGCAAAATAGAAAAAGTCATATTTTTACATTGCGAAATAGAAAAGATTATATTTTTACATTGTAAAATAGTAAAGTTGATATTTTTACATTGTAAAATAGTAAAGTTGATATTTTTACTTTGTAAAATATAAAAGATCATATTTTTAAATCGCAAAATAGGTTAATCATTTATTTACACCTTCCTTTGTAAATGATAAGGCTAAAAATATGTTATTCACATTATTGATGTTTATATGGTGAAAGAAAAGAAATAAAGTTTTGTAAATCATTTTGTTTACATTTTCATTGTAATAGAAAAAGAGTAAAATATGTAAATCATTTTGTTTACATTTTCATTGTAATAGAAAAGGAGTAAAATATGTAAATCATTTTGTTTACATTTTCATTGTAATAGAAAAAGAGTAAAATATGTAAATCATTTTGTTTACATTTTCTTTGAAATAGAAAAAGAGTAAAACATGTTAATCACTTTGTTTACATTTTCTTTGTAAAAGAGAAAGAGTAAAATATGTTAATCACTTTGTTTACATTTTCTTTGTAATAGAAAAAGGAGTAAAACAGGTTAATCAGTTATGTAAATAAAAAGAATAGAATTTAGAAATATATTTATTTACATTTCCTATAGTAGGTAAAAATAGAATTGCTAATGCTGAATATTTTATCGTCATTTTGAATGCGGTAAAAATAGAATTGTTAATATTGAATATTTTATCGTCATTTTGAATGCGGTAAAAATAGAATGGTTAATATTGAATATTTTATCGTCATTTTGAATGCGGTAAAAATAGAATAGTTAATGTTGAATATTTTATCGTCATTTTGAATGCGGTAAAAATATAATAGTTAATGTTGAATATTTTATCGTCATTTTGAATGCGGTAAAAATAGAATGGTTAATGTTGAATATTTTATCGTCATTTTGAACGCGGTGAAAATAGAATGGTTAATGTTGTCATTTTTATCGACATTTTTAGTGCGATAAAAATAGACAATGTTAGTGATTCATTTTTATCGACATTTTTAGTGCGATAAAAATAGACAATGTTAGTGATTCATTTTTATCGACATTTTTAGTGCGATAAAAATAGACAATGTTAGTGATTCATTTTTATCGACATTCTTGGTGCGATAAAAATAGACAATGTTAGTGATTCATTTTTATCGACATTTTTGGTGCAATAGAAAATAAAAAGAACAGGAACATGAGAATCATTTATTTACAACTCCTATTGTAAATGAAAAGAGTAAAAATATGAGGACCACTTTATTTACAACTTCTTTTGTAAATGAAAAGACCAGAATATGTTGATCATTTTATTGGTATTTCTATGGTAAATAAAAGAACAAGACATGTGAATTCTTTTTATTTTCATTTTCTATTGTAAATGAAAAAGAACAACATTCTTGTCAATACTTGATTAGTGAATTTAAATTGTCATTTTGGGTTAACATGTCAGTAAATTAGAAAATGAACTTTTCTATACATTAAAAGGATTAGTTAAAAATGAACATTTTTTGTCATTAAAAGGATTAGTTAAAAATGAACATTTTTTGTCATTAAAAGGATTAGTTAAAAATGAACATTTTTTGTCATTAAAAGGATTAGTTAAAAATGAACATTTTTTGTCATTAAAAGGATTAGTTAAAAATGAACATTTTTTGTCATTAAAAGGATTAGTTAAAAATGAACATTTTTTGTCATTAAAAGGATTAGTTAAAAATGAACATTTTTTTTGTCATTAAAAGGATTAGTTAGAAATGAACATTTTGTGTCATTAAAAAGGGTTAATTAGAAATGAACACTTGGTGTCATTAAAAAAAAGAATAAATTAAAAATAAACATTTTTTTTATTTTTATTTTTTATGCATAAGAAAAGAGATTAAAACAAAATACTCATTTTTGTTTATTAAAAGCGAATTAGACAAATGGACATTTTTGGCACATTAAAATGAATGAAGTAAAAATAGACATCTTTATTCATTGAAAAATATTAGACAAAATTCTCATTTTGTTGCATTAGAAGTTAAGAAACAAAATCATCATATTTGTTTATGTTGAGAAAAAGAATGGATTTAAAATGTATGTTTTCATATATTAAAGAGAATGAATTAAGGATGTATATTTTTATACATTAAAAATAATGAAGTCAGATATTCATTTTGTCATTAAAATGAATGAGACGAAAAATATGCATTTTTGGTAAATAAATAAAAGTCACGATTTTTTATTGTCATATGTTCATAATAATAAAGAGTATTGAAATATTTGCCTGTGATGTTATATTTTGATGTGTTAAATGTGATGTTAGTATATTCAAAATTGAATATTACACTTCCATTTACAAGTCATCCGACTTGTTTATGTGATTGGGACGATTATTTTTACACATCGCCCAAGTGCACAAATAATTTATTATTTGTTTGTTGGATGAAAACCCCACACGGGTATTGGGACGATACTTGACTGACACAAATCCCAATGTTTAATTATATGTCTATCGATTGATCGACAGGCTGCGATGAGCGTTATTGTTTTATTTTAATGCTCACACAGTTGACATTGTCACTCTGGTTGTTAATGGATGGATTGAGGATTATTTCCTATTATTACCCTATACATGAAATGTATGAAACCCATATGACACAAATTATATGGTACATGGTTGAGTTGCATTCCAATGCAGAATTTCTTTTTAAATAAAGAATTTTTATATAATAAAAGGATTTTTGTAAAATAAAAGATTTTGTATTATAAAGTATATTTTACATTCAGAATCTTTTATATATAGAATATTTTATTGATTATTTTAAAATGTGTTTTTTTTATATAGTAATGAATTAATATCTTTAAGATAGACCTTTTATTTAAGATTATTAGATCTTGACAATTATGGTTGGTGATTGATATGTGAATTGGATTTGTAGTGGACGATGTTTTAAATAACATTTATCCTTTAATCCAATTTACATTGAAATTACTATTTGAAATTTATAAATCTATTTTATAAATAAAATCAAAATTGGAATATTAATAAATCTTTTTAGAAAGATAAAAATTTAATTTATTTTATCTTTGATTAAATTAATGAGAACCTTTTGACATAAATAGTAATTTTTATTTAAAAGGATATTCAAAGTTGGAATGTGGCGTATGGTTGATTTTAATTACGAATACGCGAGTTATTCAGGAAGACCGGGTCTAACCCATTCTGAATAATCATCACGACGATCAAGAGTCGAAGATGAAGAAGGTGACTGAAGACCGGAGAGCTTCACATCGTTTGGTTGATGGTGACTGATATCTTGAATTGGGACGGATCCCCCAAGGCAAGGTAAAAAGTGATGATCTTCCAGACGTACTGGAGATCGACGGATACGTTGTTTCGTTCAGACCCAGAACGGACTTGTAAATGGATAGCATGCCTGACATTGAAATTTATTTCATGTAATTAAATTGGTTTTTATTTAATATATAAATGCATGGTGGCGGAGGATTTATTCTCTTGCTTAACACCCTTTTGTATGTTAAATAGTTACCGATCGCATGATATGAGTTGTTGATGTGGTATGCCAAGTTGCATTTGATCAAGGCTTATTGTTGCAAAGCAGAGCCTTGTGGGATGATCAAAGCATAGTCTATTTAGGCATAGCTTTGTGTATGACGTGACCTCACGAGCCTCACAGCCCGGTAGAGTCTAAAACGGGAGAAGGGAACGCAGGGAGTGCGCACGTTTCTTTCTAGCTAGAGTGGTGCCAGGGACCTACCAGCGCTGGCATTTATTCATTGTGGTTGTTGGATTTTTCGAGGCCTCGGTTTATGCGGTCGCCACTGGCCGTATTATAGGTCCAAAAGGACCGGGAAGCGTGTGTTCAGGAATTGCCAATCCATTAAGCGTTAACGTATGGACCGGCCCTGCAGGATCCAAGGGTTGGACAGAGTACCAATCCTGGGGCATTTGCTAGAGTGTCTCGAATCGGTAAGGATCTCCTCCCTAGCCTTGACTCGGATGGAAACCCAAATTTCCAATACGACATCACGCGGTTTTGATTGTATACCTATATATGGCGACATAGTGGGATGGGGCACTCATGCCGTCTAGGATTAATACATTTACTTTGATGTACTTCAAATTGGTTGCACACTATTATTATATAATACCGTGTTTATCGTATCAAGCATCTTTTGATCATTATAAGGTAAAACCCTATCCTCCGGTTTGCGTTGCATTGTGTGATGGGACTTGGGTCTTATAATGGTTTCATTTTTCAAAAAAAGCATTGCGTTATTTTGACGATTTACTTTAGTCATGCACTGGCAATCCATAGGAGAAAACCCGTTCCGCGAAAGTGGCGTGGTCCTGTGATTAGCCTTATTATATTATATAGGTTAAGTAGAATTCTCACACCAGTCCCATGACTGACCTGTAGTTTGTCCACTGGCAAACTCGGGTGCCCATATTTTCCACACGGGCAGTCGAGTAGCTATTTTTGCAGATATATTAAACATGATTCTGGGTTGAAGCTTAAAGTGGTGTCCAGAGATAGAGAGTCTTCCGCTGTGTTTCTTCCACTGCAATATATTTTAATTATTGTAACTTATTCTTCAGTATATTACATTTTTGTATTTATCTTCCGCTGTAATTATTATTCCAATGTACTCTGATATGTATATTCTGTACTCTGATGTAACATTATATGATGATATGTTATAAAAGTCTTCTGTTGTTGTTTTAATATGTTGTATGCCCAAAGTTAAAGTATTCGTAGATTTTCACTTTTCGGGTCAGACCTGTGTGGTTTATGGTCGATTCAAAGGGTGGGAATTTGCGGGTCTTTACAGTTGGTATCAGAGCTCTGGTTAGCTCAAATCTTTGGGGTACAACTCATTAGAACTGGACAAAAGACTCATCAGAGATTGGATTAGTAATGTCCAATAAGAATACTCATTAGAGATAGGATCAGTAGTATCCTAGAATGGGTAAACTCGTTAGAGATGGGGTTAGTAATGCCCTAGAACGAGTTCAGAGTTACGAATTTATAATTAACGTATTTTTGATATTTATAATCTATTCTTTGAAATATGATTTATATATATATAAAGTTGTATATATTTTGAAAAGATAATCAACCGTTAAAATTTAAAATTAAGATAGTTAATTTTACAATTTTTAGCTACGTTCCTTTTCGAGGACGAAAAGTTTTTAAGTGGGGGCGATTGTAACAACCCGCAAAATTAGGACCAATTTAAAATTTTATTTTAGGAAATTTTAATGAATTTTGACAATATAAAATAATTTATTTAAATAATAATGATCACAAATTTGATTCAAATCGAAGTTAGAATGAATGATTTAATTTTTATTATAAAAAGAGTTAGAAATAACGCGGTAGTTTGAAAAGTCAAACTTGAACTTTGATTGACCGTACAGGATGCAAAATTTAACGGATTTTAGTGAAACCAAAAATATTAGAATCTATTTAAAAATATCTTTCCAACGAATCCGAAAAATTGAAATTTCATAACGGAAATCAAAAGTTATGGCCAATTCAATATTTTGAAAGGTCGCTATGAAATTTATAAGGGCCAAAATGCTACATTTTGCAGAATGAGGAATTAGGACCCGAAACCATCTCCATTGGTTTTAGAATGTTGTTTACATATAAAAATGACTATAAGAACTTATATTTTTGAGTTTCGGAAAAATTCCACTATTTTTGGTATTTTTAAATATTAAAATATACACCTGAAAAATAGAATTTTTGCAAACGAACTCCGAATTCGACGAAACCAGTTTCTATGGATTCGGAATATTAAATTAAGGTTAAATACTAAAATTTATAATTTTTGGAATTATTTTGTGGCCTGTATAATTTTTACAGTGGAAATACAGCCTATTTTCAGACTTCGGAAATTTATAATAAATTCATACGGAATCGGAAAATTACGAAATCAGGTTCGTTGGGTTCGTAATGACTTGAAATAATTATGTTTAAAAATTTATTAATTTTGAAATCAGCATGTATTTATAAGAATTTTTGAATTGAAGAAAATAGTTGAAAATTGAGTAATTGGGCACATAATGATATTTGGGCCCAAACCAAAATTAAACCCATGGTATATATTATTTTTTTTCTGAGATTTAGGGCTGAAATTCGAAATACACAGCAGCCACTCTCTTTTCCATCGTTTTTTCTCAATTTCCATGGCGGCTCCCTCTTCCTCTAAAATTCATAAAAAATAAAATCTCTTCAAACCATAGCAAATTATATGTTTTCTCGAAGGTCTCGACGATACGAAGCTAATGGTGTAGTCGGTTTTGTCAAACAGCGCTCGGATTCGCCGGAATCTCGTCTTAAAGCTCGCTGTTTTCGAAATTCAGCGGCTCAAAACGTAAATCAAGAAATTCCCGTGAATCGAGGAAGAATTGGACGAAGTCACGAACACGGAAGTTCTTCGTCTACGCAAGACGAAGATACTCAGAAAATTTCAGGCAGTTTGGAGGTGTGAGGCGGCCTGTGGGACCCGCGAGGCGAAATCCTTTCTAGGCGATTTCCCGATGATCGGAGAAGCTTTAGGGGCGGCTCTTTCTGGTGGTGGTGCGTCTCGCCAAGACGAAGACATTGGCGGTGGTCCCGTGGCGTCAGGTGGCCCGAGGCAGCGGCAAAGTGCGGTCAAAGTTCGGCGGTGAACAGTGTTTTTCGGTCAATGGGCTGAGGGTATTTTCTATTTTATTTTTAAATTATTTAATTAATTTCCAGAACTTTAAAATTGCATAACTCACTCATACGAAGTCGAAAATCGACGATTTCAGGTGCGTTGGGATCGTGGCGACGAGATGGACGCGTGGACACTAATTTTGTCCAATTCTGAGACAGTGAAATTTTTAGGTATTTTCACGAATATTAATTAATTATTTAATTACCCGATCTTTAAAAATTCATAACTCTTTCATACGAGGTCCGTTTGACGAACCGTAAATTGCGTTGGAATCACAAAATTAAGAGCTTCGCGATGGCGCAGATCGCAGCTGAAAAGGAGACAGTAAAATTTTGGCCAAAAATTCAATGTGAGGATTCTAATTTTATTTGTTTAATTAATTTTAAATTATTTTCTTGCATTAAAAATAATTGTTTGATCGTTTAATTCTGACCTGAAATGTTGGGTGTTGTTTGGAGTGATAATTGTTGTTTGTTGAATGATTGTTGTACATGATTTGCAAATCCGCTTGGAATTATATATATATCCTATTTGCGGTTAGAGAATTGGATCTAAAATGAGATCATAACATATTTTATTCAGTATATATATATGTTAAGATTGGATTAGAAATTGTAAAACAAATAAAATCCTCTTTTATTTTTAGAACATGTACACAAATGAATTTCTTTTTGTCCTTAAAAAAAAAAAGGAGTTTTTATTTACATTTCTGTTATTAATAAAAGAACAAATATAAAAGAACAAGTTTTTATTTACATTTCTTTGTAAATAAATGAACACATTTAGATGTGATAAAAAGAAATAAAAAGACAATCTTTTTATATTGGAAACAAAAAGATGAAATTTTGACGATGAAAATAAAAAGACAATCTTTTTATATTTAAAATAGAAGAAGTTATCATTTTCATTGCAAAATAGAAAAAGTCATATTTTTACATTGCGAAATAGAAAAGATTATATTTTTACATTGTAAAATAGTAAAGTTGATATTTTTACATTGTAAAATAGTAAAGTTGATATTTTTACTTTGTAAAATATAAAAGATCATATTTTTAAATCGCAAAATAGGTTAATCATTTATTTACACCTTCCTTTGTAAATGATAAGGCTAAAAATATGTTATTCACATTATTGATGTTTATATGGTGAAAGAAAAGAAATAAAGTTTTGTAAATCATTTTGTTTACATTTTCATTGTAATAGAAAAAGAGTAAAATATGTAAATCATTTTGTTTACATTTTCATTGTAATAGAAAAAGAGTAAAATATGTAAATCATTTTGTTTACATTTTCATTGTAATAGAAAAAGAGTAAAATATGTAAATCATTTTGTTTACATTTTCTTTGTAATAGAAAAAGAGTAAAACATGTTAATCACTTTGTTTACATTTTCTTTGTAAAAGAGAAAGAGTAAAATATGTTAATCACTTTGTTTACATTTTCTTTGTAATAGAAAAAAGAGTAAAACAGGTTAATCAGTTATGTAAATAAAAAGAATAGAATTTAGAAATATATTTATTTACATTTCCTATAGTAGGTAAAAATAGAATTGCTAATGCTGAATATTTTATCGTCATTTTGAATGCGGTAAAAATAGAATTGTTAATATTGAATATTTTATCGTCATTTTGAATGCGGTAAAAATAGAATGGTTAATATTGAATATTTTATCGTCATTTTGAATGCGGTAAAAATAGAATAGTTAATGTTGAATATTTTATCGTCATTTTGAATGCGGTAAAAATAGAATAGTTAATGTTGAATATTTTATCGTCATTTTGAATGCGGTAAAAATAGAATGGTTAATGTTGAATATTTTATCGTCATTTTGAACGCGGTGAAAATAGAATGGTTAATGTTGTCATTTTTATCGACATTTTTAGTGCGATAAAAATAGACAATGTTAGTGATTCATTTTTATCGACATTTTTAGTGCGATAAAAATAGACAATGTTAGTGATTCATTTTTATCGACATTTTTAGTGCGATAAAAATAGACAATGTTAGTGATTCATTTTTATCGACATTCTTGGTGCGATAAAAATAGACAATGTTAGTGATTCATTTTTATCGACATTTTTGGTGCAATAGAAAATAAAAAGAACAGGAACATGAGAATCATTTATTTACAACTCCTATTGTAAATGAAAAGAGTAAAAATATGAGGACCACTTTATTTACAACTTCTTTTGTAAATTAAAAGACCAGAATATGTTGATCATTTTATTGGTATTTCTATGGTAAATAAAAGAACAAGACATGTGAATTCTTTTTATTTTCATTTTCTATTGTAAATGAAAAAGAACAACATTCTTGTCAAGACTTGATTAGTGAATTTAAATTGTCATTTTGGGTTAACATGTCAGTAAATTAGAAAATGAACTTTTCTATACATTAAAAGGATTAGTTAAAAATGAACATTTTTTGTCATTAAAAGGATTAGTTAAAAATGAACATTTTTTGTCATTAAAAGGATTAGTTAAAAATGAACATTTTTTGTCATTAAAAGGATTAGTTAAAAATGAACATTTTTTGTCATTAAAAGGATTAGTTAAAAATGAACATTTTTTGTCATTAAAAGGATTAGTTAAAAATGAACATTTTTTTTGTCATTAAAAGGATTAGTTAGAAATGAACATTTTGTGTCATTAAAAAGGGTTAATTAGAAATGAACACTTGGTGTCATTAAAAAAAAGAATAAATTAAAAATAAACATTTTTTTTATTTTTATTTTTTATGCATAAGAAAAGAGATTAAAACAAAATACTCATTTTTGTTTATTAAAAGCGAATTAGACAAATGGACATTTTTGGCACATTAAAATGAATGAAGTAAAAATAGACATCTTTATTCATTGAAAAATATTAGACAAAATTCTCATTTTGTTGCATTAGAAGTTAAGAAACAAAATCATCATATTTGTTTATGTTGAGAAAAAGAATGGATTTAAAATGTATGTTTTCATATATTAAAGAGAATGAATTAAGGATGTATATTTTTATACATTAAAAATAATGAAGTCAGATATTCATTTTGTCATTAAAATGAATGAGACGAAAAATATGCATTTTTGGTAAATAAATAAAAGTCACGATTTTTTATTGTCATATGTTCATAATAAAGAGTATTGAAATATTTGCCTGTGATGTTATATTTTGATGTGTTAAATGTGATGTTAGTATATTCAAAATTGAATATTACACTTCCATTTACAAGTCATCCGACTTGTTTATGTGATTGGGACGATTATTTTTACACATCGCCCAAGTGCACAAATAATTTATTATTTGTTTGTTGGATGAAAACCCCACACGGGTATTGGGACGATACTTGACTGACACAAATCCCAATGTTTAATTATATGTCTATCGATTGATCGACAGGCTGCGATGAGCGTTATTGTTTTATTTTAATGCTCACACAGTTGACATTGTCACTCTGGTTGTTAATGGATGGATTGAGGATTATTTCCTATTATTACCCTATACATGAAATGTATGAAACCCATATGACACAAATTATATGGTACATGGTTGAGTTGCATTCCAATGCAGAATTTCTTTTTAAATAAAGAATTTTTATATAATAAAAGGATTTTTGTAAAATAAAAGATTTTATATTATAAAGTATATTTTACATTCAGAATCTTTTATATATAGAATATTTTATTGATTATTTTAAAATGTGTTTTTTTTATATAGTAATGAATTAATATCTTTAAGATAGACCTTTTATTTAAGATTATTAGATCTTGACAATTATGGTTGGTGATTGATATGTGAATTGGATTTGTAGTGGACGATGTTTTAAATAACATTTATCCTTTAATCCAATTTACATTGAAATTACTATTTGAAATTTATAAATCTATTTTATAAATAAAATCAAAATTGGAATATTAATAAATCTTTTTAGAAAGATAAAAATTTAATTTATTTTATCTTTGATTAAATTAATGAGAACCTTTTGACATAAATAGTAATTTTTATTTAAAAGGATATTCAAAGTTGGAATGTGGCGTATGGTTGATTTTAATTACGAATACGCGAGTTATTCAGGAAGACCGGGTCTAACCCATTCTGAATAATCATCACGACGATCAAGAGTCGAAGATGAAGAAGGTGACTGAAGACCGGAGAGCTTCACATCGTTTGGTTGATGGTGACTGATATCTTGAATTGGGACGGATCCCCCAAGGCAAGGTAAAAAGTGATGATCTTCCAGACGTACTGGAGATCGACGGATACGTTGTTTCGTTCAGACCCAGAACGGACTTGTAAATGGATAGCATGCCTGACATTGAAATTTATTTCATGTAATTAAATTGGTTTTTATTTAATATATAAATGCATGGTGGCGGAGGATTTATTCTCTTGCTTAACACCCTTTTGTATGTTAAATAGTTACCGATCGCATGATATGAGTTGTTGATGTGGTATGCCAAGTTGCATTTGATCAAGGCTTATTGTTGCAAAGCAGAGCCTTGTGGGATGATCAAAGCATAGTCTATTTAGGCATAGCTTTGTGTATGACGTGACCTCACGAGCCTCACAGCCCGGTAGAGTCTAAAACGGGAGAAGGGAACGCAGGGAGTGCGCACGTTTCTTTCTAGCTAGAGTGGTGCCAGGGACCTACCAGCGCTGGCATTTATTCATTGTGGTTGTTGGATTTTTCGAGGCCTCGGTTTATGCGGTCGCCACTGGCCGTATTATAGGTCCAAAAGGACCGGGAAGCGTGTGTTCAGGAATTGCCAATCCATTAAGCGTTAACGTATGGACCGGCCCTGCAGGATCCAAGGGTTGGACAGAGTACCAATCCTGGGGCATTTGCTAGAGTGTCTCGAATCGGTAAGGATCTCCTCCCTAGCCTTGACTCGGATGGAAACCCAAATTTCCAATACGACATCACGCGGTTTTGATTGTATACCTATATATGGCGACATAGTGGGATGGGGCACTCATGCCGTCTAGGATTAATACATTTACTTTGATGTACTTCAAATTGGTTGCACACTATTATTATATAATACCGTGTTTATCGTATCAAGCATCTTTTGATCATTATAAGGTAAAACCCTATCCTCCGGTTTGCGTTGCATTGTGTGATGGGACTTGGGTCTTATAATGGTTTCATTTTTCAAAAAAAGCATTGCGTTATTTTGACGATTTACTTTAGTCATGCACTGGCAATCCATAGGAGAAAACCCGTTCCGCGAAAGTGGCGTGGTCCTGTGATTAGCCTTATTATATTATATAGGTTAAGTAGAATTCTCACACCAGTCCCATGACTGACCTGTAGTTTGTCCACTGGCAAACTCGGGTGCCCATATTTTCCACACGGGCAGTCGAGTAGCTATTTTTGCAGATATATTAAACATGATTCTGGGTTGAAGCTTAAAGTTGTGTCCAGAGATAGAGAGTCTTCCGCTGTGTTTCTTCCACTGCAATATATTTTAATTATTGTAACTTATTCTTCAGTATATTACATTTTTGTATTTATCTTCCGCTGTAATTATTATTCCAATGTACTCTGATATGTATATTCTGTACTCTGATGTAACATTATATGATGATATGTTATAAAAGTCTTCTGTTGTTGTTTTAATATGTTGTATGCCCAAAGTTAAAGTATTCGTAGATTTTCACTTTTCGGGTCAGACCTGTGTGGTTTATGGTCGATTCAAAGGGTGGGAATTTGCGGGTCTTTACACCAGAGCTCTCTGATACTAGCTGTAAAGACCCGTAAATCCCCGCCCTTTGGATCGACCATAAACCACACAGCCCAAAAATTGGAAATCCACGAATACTTTAACTTTGGGCATACAACACATCAGAACAAATAACAGAAGACTTTTATAAACATCATAATAATGTTATATCAGAGTACAGAATATCAGAGTACATCGAATTATATTTCAGCGGAAGATTAAATTACAACCAATTTAAAATACAATGCAACAGAGTTAAACATGATATACTAAATGGGGTCTGAACAGCTAAATAGAAATAATAGGATCCATCTTCAGCTTCATAGCTATCCAGAATGAGTCTGATAAAACCTGAATAGAAGGCTTCCCGTGTGGAAAAGAGGGCACCCAAGTTTGCAAAGTGAAACAAACTACGAATCACTCATGGGACTGGTATGAGAAATCTTATTTAACCTATTTGATAATAAGGCTAATCACAGGACCACGCTGCAAACGCGGAACGGGTTTACTCTATTGGATTGCCAGTGCATAAGTAAAGTAAATCGTTAAACAACGCATTGCCTTTTAGAAAAATGAAACCATTATAAGACTCAAGTCCCATCACACAATGCAACGCAAACAGGAGTATAGAGTTTTACATTATAATGGTCAAAAATGCTTGATACGATAAAACGGAGTTGATATATTATTAGTGTGTATATGTTTTAAAAACATTTCAATCATAATATCAATCATAGACGGCGTAGCTACCATATACTATATCGCCGTACTAGTAATACAATCAAAACTACATGGGTCGTACTAGAAGTTGGATTTCCATCATGAACCAAGGAAAAAGATAGTCCTTACCGAATTCGAGACAATCTAGCCCATGTCTCAGGAACAGAACGCATCGTCCCTTGGATCTTCAGGGCCGGTCCACCAAAGTGCAATGGTTGGATTAGTAATGCCTGAACAATACGTTTCCCCGCCCTATGCGGCGTAAATAGAGCCACTAGGGACTCAAATAACCGAGGCACCTCATTCCATCATCCACATAAGTAAAAATGTCAGGTCTTGTAAAAACCATGACACCACTCCTAGCTAGAAAGAAACGTATGTCCTCCCTGCAGTCCTTAGTCCCGTTTCTGGTTCATACCGGGGTGTGAGACTCGTGAAGTAACGCTATACAAAGCTATGCTAATTAAATTTGTGCTTTGATCATCAACCACAAGGCTCTGCTTTTCAAAAAAAGCCTTGATCCATGCATCTTGGCATGCCACATTGTCAATCCATACCATTGATTTCTGCCAATATATAACCTCTAAGCTCGTACGTCTTAGAGAAGGGTGATAGACACCAAACAGATATATATTTAGCAAAGATCAACGAATACAGTATAAAGGAATACAACGTCAGACATACAATCCATTTACAAGTCCATTCTGGGTCTGAACGAAACCGGAGGCAACTTATACCTCGCATATCCGAACAATCAACAATACGTCCAGACAACTACTACTGGAACCTTCTCAAGGCAGTAACTCCAATCAAAGGCATCAGTAGTCCTCATCCATTCGATGTGAAGATCGTCGGTCTTCAACCACCGTCTTCATCTTCGACTCTTGATCGTCGTAGTAATTATTCAGAATGGGTTAAACCCGGACTTTCTGAATAACTCGCGTATTTTAAAATAAAAATCAAGTGCTATAAAACACATCATACCCTACATTCCAACTCATAATATTCTTTTAATAAAATATTCATATTATAAGGTAAAGATTCCCATTAATTTTATCAAAGATAAATTCTTTGATTTATTCTTTTAATCCTTTCATTATCTCATTCCATTTCAATCTAATTAGGAATTCATTAAAAATCAAGTCTGTTTTAATATCCAAAATCATTCCTTTATGATTATTCAAATTTAAGAAATAAATCTTATCTTTAACTGGGTTAAAGAATCAATGTCATTTAAAACACAGTCCACGATAAACCCAAGATCATAAATTATTAAATCGGACAACTTTACTTTGAAGAATTTCCAATTAAATCTTAATAAAAGATTTATAATTTCCAAATTATACTTTCACTATTAATTGAGTTAAAGAACAAATGTCGTTAAAAACACAGTTCACAATAAACTCAACTCGCATTTCCTTTTATTCCAATTATTAAATATAATTGAAAACTCTAATAATCTTAATTAAAAGATTTATTCTTTTATTCAATTCTAATTAAATATTAATTAATTAGAAAGCTTAACCAAATCTTAATTAAAATATTTATTCCTTTCACACGGGGTATAAGAACAGTGTTATTTAAGACACCATTCACGACAAACCCAAAATCCAAATTATTTGATTTAATTCTAATTAAATATTATTTAAATGGAAAATTTCATTAAATCTTGATTTATAGATTTATTCTAGTTCATAACTAGTTTAATTCGATAAAATGTATTTATATCCTTTTAAATATGAAATTTTTTACCCAAACTCCTTTTAAATCATTTATGATAATTTTACATAATTTTCCCATGTTTTTAATAATTTTATTATCGCTTGTACAGTCGGTTTCCAATAACGACCACCAAACTGCACTTACAACGACCTTTTCTAAAATTGATTTGGACATAATTCCAAATCCAACCATTAGATTTCAAAACTCTTATACTCATTGCAAAGCTCTTTTCGATACGAAACCAACGGTTCCGGTTTTAGAAAAATCCGACAGTCGGATCTTCCGTTACGCTAATTTGAAGGTAATGGTCGAAATTCGCGAACGGTCACTGCGCGGCGCGTTCTATTCAGGCCATTAAATAAATATATATAATATATATATATATATCATCGATTTCTATTTAAATCGTTTTATAAAAATTTTATAAATTCGTTATAAAACGATTTTAACTTCATTTTCAATTTTAAATAAAAATTGAATATTCTATTTCTTTATTATATTAAAATAATAATATTTCCAAAATATTATATTTCGAAATCACTTCCCATTTATATTCATTTTAAAATGAAATAAATCAATCGATAAACCCGTTCGGGTTAAAATGGCGTTCGCTACTTAATTTGGCTTCACATTTCTCTTCTTCACTAAATATTATTTAAAATATTCATTATTCTAAAATATTCTTTATTTTAAAACATTCTTTATATTAAAAGATATTCTGAATCGGAATGCGACTCAATCTATTACCATACAATTTCAGTTGTATAGATTTCATACATCGCATGTATATATATAACAATAATGATACACAATCACCAAGCAATCCATTCACAACCAGAGTGAAATTTATAACTGTGTGATCGTTAAAATAAATAAATAAATTACGCTCAACACAAACTGTCAATCCATCGATTAACATACATTTAAATATTGAGACTAGTGTATGTCATCCCAACACCCGTGTGGGGTTTCCAAACAACAGTAGTTCATCTAAATAAATTATTGGTTAATAAGTTTAACCAATTTTCACTGTTTGCATTATAAATGAATATTTATAATTTACTTTCAACAAACCATATTTTTTTTTGAGCAGAAAGGTAGAGGCAATATACATTGCCCCGCCATGTATAAATACTGCATAAAAGAAACAAAGTCCAGTTGGCCAAATTACAACACAAACCGCACACATATGTGCCAAAAGACAGCGAAAAAGTAAAAACCACCGCTCACGCAGGAGCTTACAAAATATAACCACTACAAACATACTACATATATCCACTACATATAACAACTACAAGACAGCAAAAGTAAGATGGCCAACGTCCTCCTTCCCAGCAGCTTGGAGCCAATCATCAAGCTCCGCTGCCATCTGTAAGAAAATCAACAAATAACCAATTGTCAATACCCATCCATTTATAGAAAAATTTCAAAACTTGAAACAGCACTGTATTCGATGAAGTAGCAGCATTTCGAAAGCACCTATTGTTCCTTTCATACCATATGGCCCAACAAAAAGACAAATTCAACAAAGCAAGTTGAATAGAAGGGATATTCTCCCAAAACAGGTACTGGTCAGATAGAGAATCCTTCCACTTCAAGTCAATGTTAGCATTAACTAAACATTTAACCCAAATATAGAAAGCAAAATCACAACCATGAAATAAATGTGTACTGTCTTCATCCTCGGCTCCACACAACACACATGCAGCATCTACATTTAAATTCTTTCTTCTCAGCAAACTTTTAGTATTCAATTTCCCATGCAGAACAGTCCACATATGCATTCGAACCTTCATTGGGACCTTAAAACACCACATGCACGAAAAGTACGCAAGCTTTCTACCACCAAAATTCATAAGCTCGTAACATTGCTTTACTGAGAATTTTCTTTTGCTTCTCCACAAACATTCATCCTTCTCCTCATTAAGATTCATATTCTCCAAAATTCTGAAAAGCTCCAAAAGCTGAGAAAGTGCCCTTCCTTCAATAATTCTATTAAAGCTCAATCTCCACTTGAAACCAACCGCTGAAGAATCATAAACCTCTGAAACTGTAGCCAGCTTGTCACACGAAATTTCATATAGAGAATCAAATTCTGACATTAATGCAATAGGGAGAAGCCATTTATCCAGCCAAAAATAACTCCACCTCCCATTATTCACTTTCAAATTAAAATGCACCTTAAAAATCTGAGAGCATCTTAACACGCCCTTCCAAAAAGCTGAAGGATGATCAACATTTTTATGAATTGAGAAAGCACCATCATAGTAAGCATTGGCTATCCATTCACCCCACAAAGTATCTTTGTGAGAAGAAATACTCCATAACCATCGACATAGTAATGCAATATTCATCTCCGCCAAATTCAAAACACCCAAACCCCCTTGCTCTTTAGCCTTGCACACCTGTTGCCAAGAAATTAAGCAAACAGCAGCACTAGCTTTTCTATCCCCTGACCACAAAAAACTTCGACGCACAGCATCTATCTTTTTGATAACCCAATCTGGAAAGTTATAAAAGGACAACCAGTACAAAGGAGTAGCTGAGAGAACAGAGTTAACCAGAATTAACCTTCCTGCTTTGGATAAAGATCTACCTTTCCACTTGGATAATCTGGAATCAACTCTGTTAATGAGAGTATACCAATCATCCTTTAACAATTTACCTGGTCTGATACAAAGCCCAAGGTAATTCAAGGGAAAAGAGCCTACTTTGCAATTCAGCATTTCAGCAATATCATTAGCGATTTTGCAATCAGTCCCCACTACTAAAACAGAGCTTTTATGAAAATTAATCTGCAATCCAGAGATATTTTCAAATGCATACAAAATAAATTTGAGAGCCGCTATATACTTACAATCAGGCTTACTGAAGATAATCGTATCATCAGCATAATGCAAAGATGTGATCCCTCCCATCACAATATCATCTCCAAAACTCTTCAAAATCCCATTCACACAGCTCAGCTTCAAAATTTGAGTAAATACATCAGCTGCCAGATCAAAAAGCAACGGTGACAATGGATCACCTTGCCTTAAACCCCTCTTAGAACTGATAGTCTTTCCCGCCACACCATTGACGAACACATTAGCTTTGCTTGCCTTAAAAATGCCATCAATCCAACTGATCCATCTCCTGCAAAAGCCTCTGGCTTCCAGCAATTTCAGAATAAAATTCCAGTCCACTGTGTCGAAAGCTTTGGCAAAGTCCAGCTTTAACAGAGCACAAGGCAAAGAATTATGTGAGCAGTAGGATACAATCTCTTGCACCATGGCTGCCCCTTCAAGAATATGCCTGCCTTTAATAAAAGCGGTTTGTGACTTGTCAATGAGACTCTCCATGACCACTTTTAGCCTATTGGCGAGTACTTTCGTAATTAACTTGTAAGTACTGTTTAATAGGCTAATTGGTCTGAAATCAGAAGGAGATAAGGAGCCCTCTTTCTTTGGAATGAGAACAATATTTGCATAGCTAATCTTTTCAAAATTAATGGAACCATTCTCCAAGTCTCTGAACATCTTAATGATGTCCACCTTAATCCAATTCCAATATTTTTTAAAGCAAAAATTTGGAAAACCATCTGGACCTGGTGCTTTATCATTAGGCATTTCATTAAGAGCGGCAAAAATCTCCTCCTCAGAAAAATTACCATCTAAACAAGATAGATCCAAATTCACTGGATATAATTGTCTCTAGTCAACCTCCAGATTTACACTTCTATTTGAACCAAAAAGTTTCCCATAAAAATCTGTGAACACTTTATTCAAATCTTCCTGCTTAGCAATCTCCACACCATCATGATCAATGCTGCCTATCATATTTGAGCGTCTTCTTCCATTGGCTATTCGATGAAAATAGCCAGTGTTCTTGTCTCCTTCCTTAATCCATTGATCTCTAGATCTTTGTCTCCAGTACACTTCTTCTTGATCAATAACTTTCAAAAGCTCTTTTTCCTTATCTTTCAAAGTAACTTTCTCTAAGTCTGATAGCAATCTCTGTTCAGCTGTAATATTTAGATTTAGAATCTCATTCTCCAGGTTCTCCTTTCTTTTTTTAATGGATCCAAAAACTTCATTATTCCACTTCTTCAAAAACATCCTCAAAAGCTTCAATTTTCTTCTTATTGAACTAGCAGCCTCATTCAAATTAGAGAATTCAGACCACTTGTTCATCAACATAACATCAAAACCCTCTTCCAAACACCACATTTTCTCAAATCTGAACAAAGACTTCTTCGCTAGACGATCTCCGGAATAAAAAATGATTGGACAATGATCAGATATCAATGACGCAAAGCCCTTTTGAGATGAAAGAGGATGAAGGTCTTCAAATTCAGGATTTATAAAAAATCTGTCAAGCTTTACTAAAGTTGGATCCTCCCTTCCACTACTCCAAGTGTAATTACGATTGTTTAGAGGCAAATCAATCAAATTACACTCCCTAACACACTCCCCAAAATCCTCCATCTCCTCACCATAGTTATCAACTCTTCTATTTCTCTCAAAAGAGAATCTAGTTACATTAAAGTCCCCACCAATCAACCATGGTCCATGAAAAGATTTATCAAAATGTGAACATTCAGCCCAAAGAATTTTCCTCTCTTCTCTGGTTTGCGGGCCATATACATTAGTGAAGTAGTAGATAACCCCAGAACTTCTCAAACACAGCACCACATGCAAACAATGCACATCTTTTAACTCCTGTTTTAACTCCCATTTATCACAATTCCAACCAATCATGAGACCCCCTGAACTGCCAGAAGCATTCAAGTGGCTCCACCCATTCAACATTGAGCCCCCCAAATTCATGAAACAGAAATTATCAGCATTAGCAATCTTAGATTCTTGAATGAAAACAACATCAGGATTAAGAGAAAGCAGAATATTCTTAACCCTAAGGCATTTTTTAGGTTTGCCTAAACCACGAACATTCCAGGACACTATAATCATTTATTTGAATTAACCCTCTCTAATTCCTTTTCCTTAAAATCAGCAATACTAGCATCAATGCTACTCATGTTAAAACCTTCTTTAGCAGCTAAGTCATATAGTTGATCATTCGACAAGCTATTTAAAAAAGCAGGAACAAAAACACTACCTTCCAGCGGATGCTCCAAGTTCTGATTCCTCCGTGCACTCCTCCTAAGCAGTGTCACACCAGATGATCTAGCCACTCCTTTGCCTTTGAATGCTTTACTGGAACTGTCTACCATCACAGGAGCAGTAAGAGTATCCACCACTTGCTCATTGCCCTGATCCTCACTCTCAAGCAAATCTTCTATCCTTTCCTCCACATGCAACCTTTCTTCATCAACATGCAAATCCTCCATAGCCTCCTGAACATCGCCAACGCCAGAAAACCTTCCAAAAACATTAGAAGGTTCTCCCCACCTCTCTGGAATATTCAGAAAGACATTCTGAAGGTGAACATCACTTTTGACCTTCCAAGTTTTCAAAATCCCCTCAGAGTCCTTTCTGAATACAACGTTCTTGAACTCATCCGGATCTGGCAATTCGTTTGGATTCCTAAAGTACCTGCTGATCTCCACTTCATGATATGATCTGCGTGAAAAAATTCTCAACAGGGATGGCAAATACACTGGCATAGGGACCTCAACCTCCACCCTAATATAAGACAGATCCACAACATCCCAAATCTTCTATTGCATGTTTGTAACCTCCCCCACTTTCATCAATATCAAGCTAACCATCCATCGATTTCTAAAGATAAGCGGAAGATTCTTCAGAGTAATCCAGATTTTAGTCATCTCCTTGGGTTTAGCAGAGTTGAAACGAAGACTCCATGGCCTCAGACAAAGAACTCCCCTCTCCACATTCAAGATCCGTTCACCCTCCAAGAAATTTCGGGGGAACTTCACCACAAAGTCATTGTTAAAACGTTTCACACTCCAGACCCACCGATGTAACTTTCTAAACTCCTTCTTTAAACACTGCTCCACATGGTTCATCGAGAATTCACCTTTAACTATGGAAATAACCACCCAAGAATTAAGCCTCTCCAAATCGTTATCGCCTGTGAACTGTGAAATATGAATCTCATTACCGATCACCATTCTCCTTTTTCTTTACTGCGGTTTTTGCGATCTCTGCGTAGTTACTTCAGGCAGAGGATCAGAAGAATTTGAAGGATTTCTTTGCGGAGTTCTAAGTGGTTTCTTTGTCTCAAAACACTGATACCCTTTGTGACCTGTTTTTTTGCATTTGAAACATATAATTGGGTTTCTGCAATCTCTAACCCAGTGATCTGATTCACCACATCTGAAGCAGCCTTTCTTTGATTTGACATAATTCAATTTGGAGGAATATGAATCGGTTCTTGAATACTGCGTTTTGTTTTCCTCGATAAATGGAGCTGGATTGTTTAATAGAGCCTCTTTGTAAGTCACGTGTTGTTTAAAAGATGAAGGATCTGTTGCGAAAAGATTTTCTTGAATGATGCTGGAAGCTGACGCCATGAAATTCTGGACCGAGAACAAAACATGTTAATCAAACAAACCATATATTTAATGTAACATGGCATGGTCTATGACCTATTTATTTGACTAACATAATTGACATGTTTATTTAACATGGACATGATCTAAATATATGACCTTTTTAATGTAACATGACATTAATTTAAATGTATGACATTTTTAAAATAAAATGACACAAATTACATTTTTAATTCAATGATAAATGACATGATTCTAATATATTAATATTTTTAATTTACATGATATTTTTAAATAAAATGATATTTCGAATATAATGACATTTCTAATATGTTGACATTCCTAATTCACTAACATATTGATAATCATGTTTTTGAATAAACAAAATATATAATGGTTTTTCTTCTACTACATGTAAATGGTAATGTTTTGAATAAACAAAACATACAACTACAAATGATTCTTTTTAACCAAAGGTGACATTCCTATATAAGATGTTATTTTCTTATGTTGATAATTCTAGTATGACATAACCAATAAAAATATTGTTTTCATTTTGACACAAATCTAATATGGCAAAAATGATATTTTATTTTGTCACAAATATAATATGACAATTTTATTCTAATGGAACATTTATCACCAAAAATGACATCTTAATTCTAATGAAATATTTTAATAATAAGAATGTTATTTTTCTCTTATGTAACAATTTACAACAAAATGTTTATTTACCCTTTTATTTACCAATCTAACATAGTATGAAAATAAAATGTTTATTTTCATTTTGTATACAAAATCTAATGTAACTTTTCCTAACAAAAATGTTGTTTTAATCTTCCTCAACAAATTGTTATTTTAATCTAATGACCCATTTTATAAAAAAATGTTATATTCTCCAATGCCATATTTTATAACAAAAATGCTATTTTATTCCTAATGCATATTTTATAACAAAAATGCTATTTTATTTGCATCTAAAATGCAAACAAAAAGGTAACCTTTTTAATTCATGTTTTATTTGCATCAAAGAATGCAAATATAAATGCAACTTTTAAATCAATATTTTATTCACATAAAAAAATGCTAACAAAAATGTAACTATCATTTTAATGTTTTTGTTTACATCTAAATACAAACAAAAAATGCAACTATAATTGATGTTTTTTGTTTGCATCTTAAATTGCAAACAAAAATGCAACCATTATTTCCACCTTTTATTTGCATCAAAGAATGCAAATAAAAATTCAACTTTTTATTGCAATATTTTATTTGCATCAAAGAATGCAAATAAAATATAACTTCCAATTTCAATATCTTATTTGCATCAAAGAATGCAAATAAAAAATATAATTTTTATTTGCATCAAAGAATGCTAATAAAAAAATAACTTTTAATTTCAAGTTTATTTGCATCAAAGAATGCAAATAAAAGTATAACTTCTATTTCATGTTTTATTTCTGCATCTAAAATTCAAAAAAAAAAGGTAATCTTTTTCTACAGCGTTTATTTTCATCTAAATATGCAAATAAAAATGAAATCTTTTTCTTTGAATCAACAATTCTATTTCAATTCAACAATATAAACAAAATGATACTTTTAATTCAAATTTGTCAATATTAATTTAACACAAATGTTAATTCTTGAATTACAAATCTTGATCCAACATGGATGACATGCTTAATTTGTCAAGTTTTATTTCAACATAAATATTCCATCAAATTAACAGAACACCAAACAACATCAAACATTTAAAATCCAATCACGAACATGTATGAATTACTAAACACGATAACAAGTAATTTATTTTAAAATTATTTAGATCAAAAATCTCACATCGATTTGTCTAAATTTTCAATATGCTCAGTTTCAGATCTGGTTTGTTTCCTTGTGTAGATCTGATTTTTCTGATTCCAACGGATCCGACCTTGTTAAATTCTGACCATATATGAACAAGTTACACTGTTTTAATCGTTAATTATATTATTAAACAATGGAAGATAATTAATTTTAATTAATCTCTTCATTAACCTTTTAAACAAAATCAGGCCACCCTTTATTATCTTCTACATCGTTCCTTCATCACCGTGAAAACCTATAGCTCCATCGCTAGGGTTCACCACCGTCGCTTCTAGAAGCCACCAGCCACCCATCCACGAACTCTACCCCGACCGCCTTCGAGTCCTCTACTAGCGTGCCCCCTCCTTGCCAGTTCGGTGGTCTCAGGAGCCACCAGGTCGCGCTCGAACGCACTCGCTTCCAGACCGAATTCTGGCCACCTCGCATCACCATTTCAGATCACCACCGTTGGTTGTGGGGATCTCTCCATGCTCTACAATATTCTCTTAAGGAGATTCGAGTTTTATTTCATGGATTTGGAGATTAATTCGATTTAGTTTTGGAAATTTTCGGCCATACAAAGAGAGTGCGGCGGCTGTATTAGATGGATTAGGATATTAGGGTTTCGAGTATTGAGCCGTATTTATATGGTATTTCTAATTTTATTTTATTAATTTAATTATTTAATTCAAGCAAATATTTGTTCGTTGATAACAACTCCGAATCAAACCAAACAAATGTCACCCCTAGCCAAATACCCCAACTCCGGACCCAATGGAACATGTTTCGTAACCCAATTCGGCTGTTACAATATGTTTTTCTTTAAATTTAAATATAAAACATTTAATTACTAAATTTGATCTTACATTTAAATTTACCGGGGCCACATACTGACTCTAAAAATTCCAAAAAAATTATTTCTAGCTATGTTTTGATGATACGGTCCTAACAAGACTTATTTCATCGAATTCCGAGACCATTTGAAAAATGGCCATTTTATGGTCGATCGAAATTGAATAAACTGACAAAACACGTTTTCTTTTGCCACGCTCACATATTAATTTGAAAAATTATGAAAATTGAAACCTAGCAATAATTGACCTTCCGGTTCCAACAAAAGTGGTTTCGTCGAAAACGGAGGTCGTTTGCAAAATGGCTATTTTTAATATTAAAATATATGTATAAATTCCACAGCGAATATTCTGAAATTTAAACTGGGCATAACTTTTGATTCCCGCTATGAAATTTTGATTTATTTTGCAACCTGTACGGTCAGCCAAAGTTCAAATTCAAAATTTCAAACTACCGCGCTATTTCTAACTCCTTTTATAATTAAAATAAATATATTCGTTTTAACTTCAATTAAAATAAAATTTTAGTCGTTATTATTTAAAATAAATCATTTTAACTATTCAGAATCCAATAAAATTTCTAAAATAAAATTTTTAAATTGGTTCAGAATTTGCGGGTTGTTACATAATATGAAGTTGAAATCGTTTTGAAAACGAATTTAAAACGATTTATAAAATACGATTTAAATGGAAATCTACAAAATATATATAATATTATATATATATATAATGGCCTGAATAGAACGCATCGCGCTGCGGTAGTTCGCGAATTTCGACCGTTGACTCCGAACGAACATTACGGGAGATCCGACCATCGGATTCTCATAAAACTGGAACCGTTGGGTTCATATCGGAAATAGCTTTCTAAGAATGTGAGAAACTAGATATCTAACGGTTGGATTTGGAATTATGTCCAAATCAAATTTGGAAAAGGTCATTGTAAGTGCAGTTCGATGACTATTTATGGAAATCGACTGTACGGGCCTTGATAAAATTATTAAAACTATCGATAATTTGTGTAAAATCAAAATAAATGATTTGGAAATAATTGGGATGAAAAATTCCATATTTGAAAAGATAAAAATATATTTTTATCAAAATGAACTAATTATGAACTAGTAATAAATCCAATATTTTTAAAATAAATAAATTGGATTTGAAATGGTTTTAAAAATAACCGGAATTTCTAATATATGAATTGGAATGGATTTGAATCTAAATTATCTTCGGATTATTTCGATATTGGATTCCGTGATTATACGGATATTGTGGAGGAATTTGGAAGATATATATATCATTATTCCAATACGATATTAGTTGATTTCAGAATTTGATATTGAATATAAGCCGATATATTTCTATTCAGAGCCTTGTATTTAATATCAAATGGGATTCGGGTTTGTCGTGAATGGTGTCTTCATTAACACTGTTCTTAAACCCAGTTGAGAAAAGATTAAAACTTTTTGTATAGATTTGATGAAATATACCAATTAATTAATATTTAATTGGAATTGAATTGAAATTTGTTTTTGGGTTTATTGTAAACGGTGTTTTAAATAACACTTGTTCTTTAACTCGATAATAAATGGAATGTGAATTGGATTTATTGTGAACTGTGTTTTTAACGATATTCATTCTTTAACCCGATTTACAATGAAATGTGATTTGGAATTTATAAATCTTTTTTACTAAGATTTAACGGGAATTTCCAAAGTAAAGTTTTCCAATTTAATATATTAAATTGGAGTTGAATGGAATTTGATTGGATAATAATCGAAGTGAACTTCTGTGGAGGAAGACTGTTAATACATATGGAATTTAAAAGGCTTTGTCATTATTCCATTTATATTATTAGTCGGATACGGAAATTGATATTGATTATATATTGATTTGTTTTTCTGTGAAGATTCCATAATTAATGGAATGTTATTTGGGTTTATCGTGAACTGTGTTTTAAATGACATTAGTTCTTCAACCCAGTTAAAGGCAGGATTACATGTCTATCGTTGTATTTCGAACTGTATGGTTGATCTCTGCTAAATATATATTTGTTTGGCGGCGGAGAATGTATTCTCTTGCTTAACGCCCTTCTCTGAGATGTACGAGCTCAGAGGTTATATATCGACAGAAATCAATAGTACGGTCTAGATTGTCGATGCGGCATGTTTGTGTTTCCAAAGTTAAATAATCATTAAAATTGATTTTCGGAAAGATTAAAACTAAGTGGAGTTTTGATGAATCTTTAATTAGATTGAAATATTAATTGATAATTTAAATTATCGAATACGGGAAATGATCGAGAACGGAGTATCACCAGTTTTGCTCCGAGCGATAGTTAAATCTATAATTAGATTTGATCGGGAAATGGTAATTAAATTTACCGGTAACACCGTGGTGTTAGTTATGGGGTAATAACAGTTTTGCTCCATGGGATGAATAGGTTGGGGTTGGGAAATTAAACAAACGATTACTTCGGTAAGGCTCGCTAATCCCGACTAGTTTGGATAAACCATAATTTGGTTTGAATTGATATTCAAAGGAAGATTAAAGAATAAATTTAAAGAATTTATCTTTGATAAAATTAATGAGAACCTTTCCTAAAGTATAAGTATATTTGATAAAATAATATTCAGAATTGGAATGAGGCGTATGTTGTGTTGTTATAACACTTGTTTATTATATATGCGAGTTATATGGAAAGGCCGGGTTTATAACCATTCTGAATAATTGATTCGACGATATGTCGAAGATGAAGATGGTGGTTGAAGGCTGGAGATCTTCACATCGTTTGGATGATTACTGATGTCTTGATTGGGCTGTACACCCAAGAAGAGGTAATAAGTGGTGATCGTCTGGACATACTTGGAGATCGACGGATATGCGAGGGCCTCTCCCCTGTATTGGACATATGGGGGAGGAATAAGGTGCCTCCGGTTTCGTTCAGACCCAGAACGAACTTGTAAATGGATTGTGTGTCTGACATTGGATTTTGTTCTCTGTGATTGATTTCTATTAAATATATATATCTGTTTGGCGGTGGAGAATTTATTCTCTTGCTTAACGCCCTTCTCTGAGACGTACGAGCTCAGAGGTTATATATTGGTAGATATCAGTCGCATGGCATAAATTGCCTATGTGGCATGTTGAGATGCATATGATCAAGGCTTCTGTTGAAAAGCAGAGTCTTGTGGTTGATGATCAAAGCATGACTTTAATATAGCATATCTTTGTGTAGCGTTAATTCGCGAGCCTCACACCCAGGTGTGAACCAGAAACGGGGAGGACCTCTGGGAAATGGACATATGCTGGTTCTTAGCTCGGAGGGGTGTCAGCGTTTTTCACGCCCTGACATTTTACTCATGTGGATGTTGCTTATGATTACTTGATGGATAGAGAGGCGCCTCGGATATATCGGTCTCTTCGGAGCCGATGGATATGGTGGTTGCAGAGGCTTACGGGCCCCTGATCACCAAGAGGTTTGATAGAACAGGCTAGCATATAGTTTATGGCATTTATAACCATCGATGGCTGGTCGGCCCTAACGATCCAAGGGTCACTCGAGCTCTGATCCTGAGGCACGGGCTAGCGTGTCTCGAATTTGCACAGGATATTCCCTTTTCCTTGGTTCACAGATGGAATCCAACTTCTAATACGACATTTTGCGATTTTAATTGTAGAACTAGTATGGCGACATGATATATGGTACCCATGCCGTCTCTGATTGATACATTTATATTTGAAGTTGTTTTCTTCACTTGTAGTAATAATAAAAGATTAAATTTCGCGTATCAAGCATTCTTTGTCTATTATAAGGGAAAACCCTATCCTCCGGCTTGTGTTGCATTGTGTGATGGGACCTGGGTCTTATAATAGCTTCATTGTTCTTTATTTAGCATTACGCTATTTGTTTTATGCACTGGTATTCTTGGGAGGAAACTCGTTCCTTGTTATACGACGTGGTCCCTTGATTTACCTAAATTTATAATCAGATTAATAACTGTTTTTAGTTCTCACACCAGTCACATGACTGACCTGGAGTTTATTGTTTTAAACTAAACTCTGGGTGCCCCTATTTTCCAGACTGGTAGCTTGTAGTTTTGGTTTTGCAAATTTATATTCATAGGACCCTGGTTTACAGCTAGAATGATATTCAGAAAGCTCTGTATCTGTTTATCCCTTTCAGTTGCGTTTTGTATTATTTTTCCATTGTTATGTAATGTATTTAAATCTCTGATATTTTACTGTAACACCCCGTAATTTTAACATTAAAGTTGATAATTTTAAAGAATAATTAATCTTAGATGTGAGAATTAAGGGAAATGGGTTGCGCCATTGTGTTCGTCTCGGAATTCTGGTTGAGATAAGGTCATAGTTTGCATGAACTGGACTTCGTATGAAGAAGATATGGCCATCGGAAGTTTCATTAAAATTCAAACAGATTTCAAAATTCAATTTCAAACTCAGATTGGGCTAGGCGGGAAAATTCCCGCCAGGGGCCAGGTGTAATAACCCGGAAATCCAAGCCAATTTAAAAATTTTATTTTGGCAATTTTAGTGGATTTTGAATATTTAAAATGAATTTTTAAATAATAATGATGAGAAATTTATTTTGAATAGAATTAGAACGTATATATTTATTTGAATCGTCATTAGAATATAAATATTTATTTATAATTATAAAACGAATTGAAAATGGCGCGGTAGTTAGATAATTCGATTTCAAATTTCAAATGAAAGTAAAGGATTCAAAATAAACTGGATTTTAGCAAAACCAAAAATATTGGCACCCATTTGAGAATATCTTTCCAACGAATTCGAGAAATCAAAATTTCATAGCGGGGATAAAAAGTTATGTCCAATTGAAAATTCAGAATAGTCTCTATGGAATTCTGGCCCTTAAAAATGGAAATTTTGCAAACGACCTCGGTTTTTTTGACGAAACCACTTTTGGTGGATCCGTGATGTCAAGTTATTGCTAGGTTTCAAAATTCATAATTTTTCGAATCAATATGTGAGCATGGCAAAGGATAACACGTTTGACCAGTTTCAGTTGATTTTAATCGACTGGAAAATGGCCATTTTTTAAACGATCTCGGAATTTGATGAAATTAGTTTTGTTAGGACCGTATCGTCAAGACGAAGCTAGAAAATATTTTTTGGAAATTTTTAGAGTTCGTATGTGGCCCCGGTAAATTGAAAGGTGCGTTTAAATTCAATATATAGAGTATATTTTGATTTTGATGAAAACTAATCGAAACAGCCGAACTGGCTTACGATACATATCCCATTGTGTTCGGAATGGGGGTAATTAGCTAGGGGTGACAGTCATTGGGTCTCGTTTGGAGTTCGATAATAAAAGTCAACTTTGGTGGAGAATAAAATAATAATTAAAAATGAATATAACTTCCCTTCCCCCCCCCCCCAATTCATTTTCTTCTTTCTGAAATAAAAGCCCGCTACCCCTCAGCCCCCCCTCGAAATTGCGCCGCCCACCTGAGATTCACCGCCGCCGCTCGCCATAGACCCCCCTCCCCTTGCACCTCCTTCCTCCTCTTCTCTTCTCCTCGCGATGGAGCTTCCCCCCCTCTCTTCCAATCGAACCCTAGACCCACCAAGACGCCGCCTGCTCCGCCCTTCCCACCACCGCAACGCAGGACCACCCGCCACCACTTTCGACTGTTCAGCGCCCCCCTCCTCTTCTATCTGCACAAAGCGCCCCCCCTCGAAAATCCAACTGTAAGTCTTCTTTTTTAAGTTTATTTTTATTTTAATTTTCTTTTAAGTAATTTCGATTTATATAACATAGAAAAATTAGATTTTTAATCCAAGAGAGGTTAAATTTTTAATGTATCAAAGATTACATTTTTGAAAAGGAAAAAGTCGATACTTTTAAAAGGAAAAAGATGATACTTTTAAAAGGAAAAAGACGATATTTTTAAAAGGAAAAAGGTGATATTTTTATATTATAGAAAGAATAAAAATATGATTTTTATATTATAGAAAGAATAAAAAAGGCGATATTTTTATATTATAGAAAGAATAAAAATATGATTTTTATATTATAGAAAGAATAAAAAAAGCGATATTTTTATATTATAGAAAGAATAAAAATATGATTTTTATATTATAGAAAGAATAAAAATATGATTTTTATATTATAGAAAGAATAAAAATGTGATTTTTTATAAGTAGGAATAATAAAAATATGATTTTTACATATGGGGTATCGGTATAAAAATGTGATTTTTAACATAGGACCGTGAAACAGATCTCGTTGGAAACAAGGTGAAGATTTCCTACATAAGAAGAGTCGCGGTGAATTTGTTTAGCTAGTCTGTGAGAACTCCTCACTTTTATTCTAATTTCTAGTTGAAATATATACTAGGATGCAGACGGTGCTTAGCAGCACCCGACACCCGTCGTCCACAGACCATGGATGACTTGTTTGTTTGATTGCTGTGTTGTGAAATTTGATTGTGTGATGTGGAATAAAATAAAATATTTTATAGTGGAAAAATATTTTATAGTTAAAAATATGATTTTTAACGTGTATATAAAATAAATAGTAATAAAAAATCATACGATTTGTTTATATACACTGATTTGACTGATATTGATTGGGACGATAAATTTTACACCTCGCCCAACTGCACAAATAAAATCTGTGTTTGTTGATTTGAAACCCCACACGGGTATTGGGATGATATTTGACGTACACTAATCCCGATTGTTTAGTTGTATGTCAATCGATGGGTTGACAGACCGTGTAAGCGTTAATTATTTATATTTAATGCTTATGCAGTTGTGTGGTGCACTCTGGATAATGGTTGATGATTTATCGTTGCTGTTATATACATGTGTTGTAGGGAATCCATATAATAAACGTTATATGGTAATTGATTGGGCCTCATTCCAATTTGGAAAATAAGAAATATAAATTCATGTGTTGAATAAAATATAAATTCATGTGTTGAATAAAAATATATATTCATGTGTTAAATAAAAATATATATTCATGTGTTGAATAAAATAAATATTTATGTGTTGAATAGAAATATAAATTCATGTGTTGAATAGAAATATAAATTCATGTGTTGAAAAGAAATATAAATTCATGTGATGAATAGAATAAAAATTCATGTGTTGAATAGAAATATATATTCATGTGTTGAATAAAATATATATTCATGTGTTAAATTAAATATTCATTTGTTAAATAGAATAACGAAGTTATTGAAATATATAAAGTTGTGTTGGTTAGATATGCGCCATTTTGACACGAATGATATTTATATCGATAATATTCGTTTTTATAATGATTACAGAAAAAGAAGTGATTTCAACATATAATATTTTGAAAATATTATCATTTATATATTGATGATATGGAATATTCAATTTTGATTAGAAATTGAATAGGAAGTTGAAATCGTTTTGAAAACAAATTTAAAACGAATTATAAAATACGTTTTGAATTGAAATCGATGAAATATATATAATATATTTATATTATATATATAATGACCTGAATAGAACGCGCCGCGCTGCGGTAGTTCGCGAATTTCGTCCATTGACTTCGAATGCACGTTGCGGGAGATCCGACCGTCGGATTCTCCTAAAACCGGAACCGTTGGGATCGTATCGAAAAGAGATTTCTAACGAATATTAGAAATTAGAAATCTGACGGTTGGATTGGGAATTATGTCCAAATCAAATTTGAAAAAAGTCGCTGTAAGTGTAGTTCGATGGTCGTTGATGGAAATCGACTGTACAGGCCGTGATAAAATTATTAAAAATAGTAATAATTTGTGTAAAATCATAAGAAATGATTTGTGAAGAACTGGGATGAAAAATTTCAAAATTGAAAAGATAAAAATAGATTTTTATCGAAATGAACTAGTTTTGAACTAGAAATCCCATTTATTTTTAAAATAAATAAGGCGGATTTGAAATGGTTTTGAAAGTAACCAGAATTTCCAATAATTGAATTGGAATGGATTTAAATCGAAATTGTCTTTGGAATATTTCGATGTTGGATTTCGTGATTATGCAGATATTGTTATGGAAATTTGAAAGATATATATATATCGTTATTTCCAATACGCTATTTGTTGGTCGTAGAATTTGATATTGAATATAAGCCGATATATTTTCTATTCAGAGCCTTGTATTTTATATCAAATGGGATTTGGGTTTGTTGTGAATGGTGTCTTTATTAACACTGTTCTTAAACCCAGTTGAGAAAAAGATTAAATCTTTTTATTTAGATTTAATGAAGTGTACCAATTAAATGGTATTTATTTGGAATTTAATTTGAATTGAGTTTTGGGTTTATCGTGAACGGTGTTTTAAATAACACTTGTTCTTTAACACGATAATTAATGGAATGTGATTTTGGGTTTATAGCGAACCGTGTTTTAAATGACATTGGTTCTTTAACCAAGTTAAGAACAGGATGTGATTTCCCAAGTTATATAATCATTGATATTGTTTTTTGGGAAGATTAAAACCAAGTGGAGTTTTAATGAATCTTTAATTAGATTGAAATGGTCGAGAATGGAGTATCACCAGTTTTGCTCCAGGCGATAGTTAAATCTTTAATTAGATTTGAACGTGAAATGGTAATTGAATTTACCGATAACACCATGTTGTTAGATATGAAGTATGACCAGTTTTACTTCATGGGATGAATAGGTTGGGATTGGGAAATAAAATAAATGATTACTTCGATGTGGTTCGCTAATCCCGACTAATTTGAATTGATATTCAAAGGAAGATTAAAGAATAAATTTAAAGAATTTATCTTTGATAAAATTAATGGGAACCTTTCCCAAAGTATAAGAATATTTGAATAAAAGAACATTCTTAATTGAATTGAGGCGTATTTTGTGTTTGTATAACACTTGTTTATTATATACGCGAGTTATTCAGAAAGACCGGGTTTATCCCATTCTGAATAACTGATTCGACTTGGTGTCGAGGATGAAGATGGTGGTCGAAGACCGGAGGTCTTCACATCGTTTGGATAATTACTGATGATCTTAATTGGGCTGTACACCCAAGAGGAGGGAATCAGTTGGTGATCGTCCAGACATACTTGGAGATCGATGGATATGCGAGGTACAAGGTGCCTTTGGTTTCGTTCAGACCCAGAACGAACTTGTATGGACTGTGTGTCTGACATTGGAATTTGCTCTATGTTGATTGATCTCTATTAAATACCAGTATGTCCAGCACGTCCGTTGGACGTGTGCATAGACTACTGAGACCAAAGTTGGTAGTAGCGAAATAATATGATTGAATAATGTCTTTTCATATAAATTTGTAGTTGTAATTTAGTACATTGGAAAATTTTATATTTCCCGTTTGAAGAATTTAAATTTATTAGCTCAACCCTTTATTTTGGATTAAAAATACTTCAAAGCACATTATACTCCAATGCACAACGTTATACTCCCATGTACATAACCATAGTTCTTAAATTCATACTATAATGCGTGGCAAAGTGTCCCTGAACCACATCAATTCATTCAAAAGATGCCAAAATGGTGGGCATAAGTGAAAACATAAAGTTGCATCCGAGAGTGAACTATTTAAATAAACATACTGAATTACTTTTGCAAAGGAAATATTTGCAAAAAATGACTTAAACAAAAAACATAAACTCACGAAATAAAACATATCCACCCATTTTATTCATGTGAATAACGCATGAACAAAAGCAATACAATAAGAATATATGTATCACAATTTTTACATTTTCTTCATTCTTTTTTTTGGCAGTTACCAATTTCATATGTACTCAAAATGGGAACTGATCATAAGCTCACTAAATCCACAACCTCCCTTCTCTTCCTACACTGAACCGCCTCCGCCTGTCCCCACCGCTTCGACCTCCTCCCCCTTCCTTCCACAACCACCTGCGCCTCCGACAAAGCTTGACTTGAGTGGCCATAACCACCTCCTCACATCAGCTCACCACCAAGCTTCTCCTTTTCCCCTTCTTCCCAACCAACATACCCTCAGTCTTGCATCGCTCTTCTGCCTCATCAACGAGCCCTCTACCGTATGGTGATTGATCAAAGACTTGAAAACAACCAGCGATAGTAAATCGCCAAATGATCTTAATAGAAAGGGTAAAACATAAGCTAAGTAATATAAAAACAAACTTTTGTGAAAAAAAATCTGAACACGTAGCTTGGAAATTTTAACAAATCACCTAAGAGACAAAAATAAGTAAAAAGTGAAGGGAAAAAGCAAGAATAAATTAATCAGTTACTCTAGAAAATACGCTCATGAATCCTCAAATTACTAAGATTTTGCAATATTAACACTTCTAATTTAGAAACCTATTTCCTAACTACTTCATGTCACCGTAAACATTTACTCTTGTCATTTACTATACATTAGGATATACTCCTTTCTTCATGTAACCAATGAATGTCATTATTAATAACCCTTAAAAATATCCATAAGTGTACACTATTTGTACGTTGTGATGGCATAATGTTTATTTTGTTATACTGCCCAATAACACCGAATATAATGAAAATAATCATGCCAATGTAAAAAGGTATAAGTAGCCAAAAAAAGAAAAAAGTACTTACTTTGTTTCTTCAATGATCAGGTCATTAATTTATAAATATCAACTCAACTCAATCTGAAAACTGAAGTACAATTTAAAAAAATCAAGCTATTGCAAATCATGTATGAACTCAAACCTTTGGAGTAGATGCCCACCTGACTGCCTGAAACACAATTAGTGTGCTTTTCCGTTAGTTTCTATAGCTAGTTGCAACCTAGGATAAAAGAAAACAGTGTATCATTTAGAATATGATAAAGAATGTCATTGTATGAGTGTTTAAATGAAATAACTATTGAGCAAATACATCACATGCAATGCAATTTGTCTCTTGTCTAAAAAGGATAGCTCGGGAGAACGACCATAAGGAAAGAAGTTCCATTTTGAACAATTGATTCAAAATTATTATTATTGGATTTATTTAATAAGGAGAAAAATTTCCATGTACACGACATTATGACTCATCGATGAGAAAATATCAATCTAAGTCATATAATAATTGAAGAAATTAGCTATTCTAGGACCATAAAAAAAGGAATAAAATAACACATAAATATATCACCTGACAGGATGTAGGATTCACCACAAAAACTCCAGAAGACCCTCAGGCTTGTTTGATAATAACATGGGTTTCTATTGAAGCCGTTGAGATGCATATGCATCTACACATGTTTTCCTAATTCAGGGTTGCGTTGGTGGATCGTTAAGGTTAGCCTGTACAAATATTAAATAATAAAAACACATATCAGACATGATAATATGAATATTCAATGTAGTGAAACGTGATGTGTTGGATACATTTCATCAAGCATGTATCTTACAATACATATATGAAAAAAAGGATACCTGGGTAAAACTACAGAATACAATAAAACAACATAAAAATGATAAATCAATTAAAAAATAGAACCATACATCCATGAACAAAACTACGGGTGATGAATTTGATTAAAAAAATAAAGCATGCTTTTCAAACCATGACAGAACAATGAAGAACAGATGATATTAACAATAGTTGGTCTATGTAGTCTAGTTTTGTGATTGGTAGTTTGCATATAAGATGATGTGGTAAACAATACCACAATTGCTAAATTTATGAACACAATATTTGATGATAAACTTTCGATTGTTTACGCTCATGGATCTGAATATTCGTGAGTTCTCAGATCATTGTACACAAAGGCTTGTATTTCATCTTACTTACATCAATTTTTATAGTTTTATATGTATGATACTTAATGAACATACAAAATTATAATAGAATAGAAGATATGCAATAAATATATGCATAATTTGTAAATACAACAAAGATTTTATTTAAGAGTTAACAGCGTCCAATCATGATGATATGTTTACATTGATACATTCAGTGACATGCATATATGGACTTCACTTGAACAAACAACTCAGTGATGGCATAGTATAAAAATTATATAGTAAAACTGTCTTCATCGTAGGGACAGAGTTGGATGTGTATTTAATACTTTTTTAAGGCAGTATATCAAAACTCTGACCCCCCTTCTACTGATCCGACAAATGCTACAAACAATTTTAAACAACACTATTCACGAATTAAAGGAAATAAATTCCACATACTTTCTGAAATGATCGCACAATGAATGGATTTTTGATTCGTTAGAGGAAAGATGGAAAGAATGGTGTTTTATCGGAAAAGAGACCATCAAGTGTATGATTAAGATCCCCAACTTGCTTCAAACAAAAACTAAGCAAACAGTCATAATATGTATTCAAACTCATACGCAGATCAAGCTGACAGTTTTTAATCTTGCAACAACTATGACTAAATCTTTATTATTGGTGCTTTCGAGCATGATTAAAATCGAATTGTTCTTTCGAAATGTATAAACATAAAATGATCAGCGATAAATTTTGGAGTCTTAAAATAAATAAAGGTGAAAGTTCGATTTGTGTGACAGAAACTCAAATATCTGTATGATCTAACGCAACAGCTAATGTGCAAGCCAAAACTATTGACGCTAATATAACTATAACTCAACCTACTATGATCAGTTTGTTCAAAAACTCAACTCTCTATTCTAAATCATACTACATGTGTTTTTAGACATTATGCATTCAAATAGGATATATACCATAATTTCAATTTCTAGCAAGTTTTTCCAATTTATGTACAACTGCAACTCTAACAATCCAAAAGTAGCCACTAAATCTTAAATACATACTTGAACAATTTTTTATCATTAATTCCAAAATGAAAAAACATTTCAATTAGCATATATTGCCAATTTTTAATATAAAAAAAACCTTCAGTAAACAAATTTTAAAATAGAGTTTCAGTCAGGAACCTCATTTTGAATCCTAAAGTAGCAACATAATATGCAAGCAAGACATTCTATAAAATAAACTGGATAGACAACGAACATGAACCAATAGAAATCTTGTGTCAATTTAAAAATATTTGTGAGAAATGAATAACAAAATTTAGGTACCTGATACTTCCATGGCTGTCAGTACACCTTATCTTTCTCCGGCTATGTGGCAACAAACCTAGCCTCTTCCAATATTCAATTACTTCATGTTTCCACAGCTTGGCACTATCTCTATCTCTTTACCAAACAAAAAATCCGAGGCTGATTCATCTGTCGAGAAGCACTCCAATCTAAATCAGTCCAAGTTTATGTCTCCAAAACCGTCGCCTCCACCCAAGAAGGAGAAATTGAAGAATTATGCTTCGAGCGTGGTTTGGAGGTTTCCGATGAATCAGTCAAATAATAAATCAGTTAGCATCGCGAGAAGCTTGTTTACAGCTTAAATATCATGTACTGTACAATTTTGCACTAAATCGGAAGGCTTTCCTTTCTCTATACTGACCCAGAACCTTCTAAAGTGTCTACTACTGTCGTGCAGCCTCCTTGATTCGCTAGTTTTAAAGATGCGGTTAGAGTCTGATTTCATGTACTGCTGATTATGAAATTAAAAAGGGAAAAAGTAAACGAATTGGAATGAATCTCATAACAAATTTGCAGAGGAATAGATTAGTATGAAAGAAGATATTAAATTATCGAATAAACAACCTGTTACAAATAATTGAGAACTTGAGGTTTTGATTTGCTGAACTTCATTGTTGCAAGTGAAAGAGCCGGATTAAATAAATTCAAACCTCGCCTGAAGTCAACGAACGCAGGTGAAATCAGAAAAGATAACGAATTCATAAAATTGAAACGCTCGGCTGAAGCAACATAATTCGTAAATTTCAGTGCTATAAAGTGAAATCAGAAAAGTTAACGATTTCGACATGGCAGCGAGAAATAGTGGGTAATGTGAGAAACAAAAGAGAAGGAAAAAAATTAAGGAAATAGTACAACATAGAGGCAATGAGAAATTATTTTGTTAGTACATGTAGTTAAATAGAATAATTTCATGTACAGTATTCATAGGCCATGTATTACGAAACATATATTGATCATTATGTGGATTCAAAATATAGCTGTTAAAAAAAATCAATTTTAACATCCAACTAAAAGCATGAATCATCAAGCAAATATAGTCATAAATATCAATATATCATTAGCATGCAATAACTATTTGTGAATGCACCAAAGGATGAACACTTTCTTGTTTAAGTTTTGTATTAGAAATCTATCATAACAGAATGATTTGATGGTCAAACAATTTCTTCCCTCATCAACTACCCGTTGAACAAAATCCATAAAGCGAGCTCAAAATTTAAAGCTCAGATTAAAATCGCAAGTAATTTGCCAAAAACACAAACCTGATTCCTCCCTTCCAACACCCAATCCTACAACAGACCTTGATCAACAAGTAAAATATGGTTTTATCTTAAAAACACAACCTCTTGTAGATAATGTAATTCAAATAATATAATTAAACAAAGGGTCAAACGGTTCATGAAAAAATAATGCAAGATGCATGCCTTGACTGAAAATGGTTTCATCTTAACTTTGTCCATCCTCAATTTAATCAACATGTCACGTGGCCTTCTTTTGATACACTGTTCAATCCAAAAAATATAAATTTAAATCAAAGTTTAAACAGTCGACAATTTTAACAGAAATAAACTGATACTGGTTGTGTAACGACACGGATTTTGCCCGACCTTAATCGATCGCAAAATCGACCAAGACCGTTCAAAACTCGCATACGTTAACTTTGGGAATACAAAACATTAGAACAATAACAGCAGACTTTTATTACATTACAATAATATAACATCAGAGTACAGAATATCAGAGTACAAATAAAGTAAACTACAACGGAAGATAAATTACAACAGATTTAATACATTAAACAGCGGAAGACTTCTAAGCTCTGGACACAGCTTTAGGCTTCGATCCAGGATCCTGCTAAAGAGAAAGATATCTGCAAAAAGCTACTCGACTGCCCGTGTGGAAAGAGGGCACCCGAGTTTGCAAAGTGAAACAAACTACAGGTCAGTCGTGGGACTGGTGTGAGAATTCTTAACTAGTTTAACTAATAGTAATAAGGCAAATCCAAGGACCACGCCGCTAACGCGGAACGGGTTACTCCAATGGATTGCCGGTGCATAAACTAAAGTAAATCGAGAAATAACGCAATGTCTTTTTTTTGAAAAAATGAAACCATTATAAGACCCAGGTCCCATCACACAATGCAACGCACACCAGAGGATAGGGTTTTACCTTATAATGGTCAAAAGATGCTTGATACGTATAAAACGAATTTGATATTATTATTAGTGTATATATGTTTTAAAAAGATTTGAATCATAAGTATCAATCCTAGACGGCATGGTTACCATATAGCATGTCGCCAATACTAGTTCTACAATCAAAACCGCAAGGTCGTATTGGAGATTTGGATTCCATCATGAGTCGAGGCTAGGGGCAAGCTCCTCTCCGATTCGAGACACTCTAGCAAATGCCTCAGGATCCCCCGCAGTGAACCCTTGGATCTTCAGGGCCGGTCCCTGCCTATGGGCAGTGGATTAGTTATGCCTGAACACACGCTTCCCGGTCCCTTTGGACCTATAGTATGACCACCAACGGCCTATAAAAATAACGAGGCGCCTCAAAATCCATCATCAAAATAAGTAAAATGTCAGGGCTGGTAGGTCGCTGACACCACTCTAGCTAGAAAGAAACGTGTGCACTCCCTGCAGTCCATATCCCGTTTTTGACTCATACCGGGGTGTGAGGCTCGCGAAGTCACGCTATACACAAAGCTACGCCTAAACAGGCCGTGCTTTGATCATCAACCACAAGGCCTGCTTTTCAACAAAAGCCTTGATCAATGCATCTTAGCATGCCACATTGTCAGTCCATACTATACCATTAATTTCTACCAATATATAACCTCTAAGCTTGTATGTCTCAGAGAAGGGTGTTAACCACCAAACAGATATATATTAAGAGAGATCAACGAATGTAGTATAAAGGACTACAACGTCAGACATACATTCCATTTATAAACTTATGCCCTGGGTCTGGGCGAAAGTCAAATCCGTGCAATCAACACTACGTCCGGACGGCTACTACTGTCGCCCCTTCAAGGTAGCTACTCCCATCATGGGTCTCAATAGCAACACACCCATTCGATGTGAAGATCGTCGGTCTTCAATCACCGTCTTCAACTCTTCGAACGTCGTATCATTATTTGGAATGAGAGTAAACTCGGACTTTCCAAATAATTCTCGCATATATAAATTTGCAAACCATTCTATATCGTTATTTATTCTTTTATAAATATAAATATCGTCCATTCATTTCATGTATATAAATATATCGTCCATTCATTTCATAAATATCGTCCATTCATTTCATGCATATAAATATATCGTCCATTCATTTCATGCATATAAATATATCGTCCATTCATTTCATGCGTATAAATATTGTCCATTCATTTCATGCATATAAATATATCGTCCATTCATTTCATGCATTTCATATGCGACTTCATGCTTTTTAAAACATGTTAAATTTTCATATGCGGTTCATGCTTCTAAATCATGTTTCATTTCATATTTATATCTTTTTTTTATTCGCATGTGAAATGTAAATAAAAATTCCCTTCTTATTTTCATCTTTTTATTTACATGTGAAAAGTAAATAAAAGTTTCATTCTTATTTTCATCTTTTTATTCACATGTGAAATGTAAATAAAAATTTCATTCTTATTTTCATTCTTTTTATTCGCATGTGAAATGTAAATAAAAATTTCATTCTTTTTATTTACATATGAAATGTAAATAAAAATTTCATTACTTTTATTTATATAAAATATATAAATAATATAACCATTTCATGTTTTCATTCATTTATTCATTTATAACATGAAAATATTCATTGCTTTATGGTTCATTTTCCATTTTCGATCACTTTCTCAATTCAGTGATCTTAACTACTTAATTCCCTTTCAATCTAATTAAAGATTTAATTAAAATTTTATTTAGTTTTAATCTTCCAAAGTCATTATTAAATGATTATTCAATTTCTAGGGAATTAATTCTATCATAAATTCGGGTTAAAGAATAAATGTTATTTAAAACATAATTCACGATAAACCCAAATTTAAATTTCATAAAATTCCCATTTAATATATATAATTAGACATCATTTATTTCAGAGTATTTCATTTAATCTTATATAAAATATTAATCATCTTCGATTTCCTTTATAGAATGTATAACATAATTTATACGGGTTAAAATGGAGTTACTATTTTAAAATGGACTGAATAGCCCAATTCATTTTCCTTATCCATTTATTATGTTTATCTTTACATTTTATTATTTAATAGCGGGCCAGACCTCTCACATTAGGCCTACAGCTTGTGGATGCTGGATATGCCGGTTGGTTCCGGGCAGACTTCTACCACAGGTTGGGCTTAACCTCGTGTCTTGACCCAATTCGTATTTGCGCACTTGGACCTCTCACATTAGGCCCAACATTTATGGCTGCTGGATATGCCGGTTGGTTCCGGGCAGACTTCCGCCATAAATGTGACCTAACCTCGTGTCCAGGTACAATTAAAAAATTTATTTATAAATATTATCCAAGAATATTATTTTAAAATATTTTATATTTTAAAATATCCTACTACTTAATATCATTCCTTACTTGAAATATTCTTTCATATAAAGCTTTATTATTCCATTTCAATACATATTAACTTTCCATATTATTATGATATTATAATAATAATAATTATAAAAAAAACGGTTTTAATTTGTGATATTAAAACCTACCATTTCAATATTAAAATGAAATCAATTTAAAAACATTTCAAATTTTGAAATCCATCTTCCATTTTTAATGTTAACATAAAAAGTAATCTTTTCAATTTATAATCTTCTTAATATAATTGGAATGTGATTTTCTAATTCCAATAATTTGTTTATAACCTTCCAAATGTTAAAGGTTTTTATCTACTTAATTCAAGCGTCAATTAATATCATTAATTGAATAATAAATGGGCATTTATTTCCTTCATTCGAAGGAAATATTGTCAATTCAAAAGCTTCTTTATTATTTCCTTTTTAAATGGAAAATTAAATCATCTAAATACTTCAACTTCCAATTTATTTCATTAATTTGCATATTTATTACTTTACTCAAAATTGGAATGAGACCCACCATTTCCATATAATTTAATTATACGTAAAATCAAACATTAATTACATAACAATTTCAGAACATCCATCCAAAGTGCATTTCTAATTATTCCAAGGGTGACGTGATTCAAAAGTCAACCCTTGACCCGTGTGGGGTTTCAGCCAACACAATTCACATATTTAAAATAAACTGTGCTTCTGGACGATGTGTAAAAATTGATCGTTCACTCACATAAACAAGCCAGGGTCGCTTGTAAATGGCAGTGTATACAGGTGCATAAATGGAACATAGACAATTTGCACAATTTAACAATGTTCACATATTGGGTATTGCCCTTTTTATTTCATTTGATTTAATGACACAAATTCACCATAAAATATATTCCTTTATCTAACTTAAAATAAAAATAAAATCTTTTATTAAAAGTCAAAATTTTAATTATTCTAAAATAAATATCAAAACTTTATTTATTATAATCGTCTCAAAATAAAGATGAAATTTTTATAACCAAAACAAAGTTTTAATCTTTATAAACAAAACAAAATTTCAGTCTTTTATAAGCAAAAACAAGGTTTTAAATCTTTACCAACAAAACAAAGTTTTGTTCTTTTTAAACAAAACCAAATAAGGTTTGAACTTTTATTCAATAAACAAAACAAAGTTTTGTTCTTTTTCATAAACAAAATAAAGTTTGTTCTTTTCAAAAACAAAATAAAGTTTCAATTTTATACATAAAAAAAACGCAAACAAAGTTGTAATTTTTTTTTTTAGAACAAAAACACAGTTGTAATCTTCTTAATCCCATTCAAAGTTATAATCTTTGTAAACATAAACAAAGTTTCATTTTTTCTGAACAACAATGAAAATTGTAACTTTTATTTAAATATAAATTTCCATACATTTTAAATAAATAAATAAAAATGAATTTATCATTTACATCATGTACATCGTTTCTATTGATTCAACAAATTTCATCAACAGTGTATGCAACAACAATTTGTCCATAATAACCTAAACAACTATCACCAATTCTCAAACAGACATCATACATCATCAATCCACAATCATGTACATACAAACATCAAAACCACAAGAAAAATAATTTAAATTTAATAAATTATAAAATAGAATCTCACATTGATTTTTGCTGAAAATTTGACTGTCTCGGATTCAGCTCTGGTCTGCGCCATCACGAAGAGCTCGGAAAGACGAGTCCAACGCAATTTACGGTTCGTCAATCGGACCTCGTACGAGAGAGTTATGATTTATTAAAGTTGGACATAATTAAATAATTAATTAATATTCGTGAAAAATACCTAAAAATTTCACTGTCTCAGAATTGGACAAAATTAGTGTCCACGCGTCCATCTCGTCGCCACGATCCCAACGCACCTGAAATCGTCGATTTTCGACTTCGTATGAGTGAGTTATGCAATTTTAAAGTTCTGGAAATTAATTAAATAATTTAAAAATAAAATAGAAAATACCCTCAGCCCATTGACCGAAAAACACTGTTCACCGCCGAACTTTGACCGCACTTTGCCGCTGCCTCGGGCCACCTGACGCCACGGGACCACCGCCAATGTCTTCGTCTTGGCGAGACGCACCACCACCAGAAAGAGCGGCCCCTAAAGCTTCTCCGATCATCGGGAAATCGCCTAGAAAGGATTTCGCCTCGCGGGTCCCACAGGCCGCCTCACACCTCCAAACTGCCTGAAATTTTCTGAGCATCTTCGTCTTGCGTAGACGAAGAACTTCCGTGTTCGTGACTTCGTCTAATTCTTCCTCGATTCACGGGAATTTCTTGATTTACGTTTTGAGTTTCTGAATTTCGAAAACAGCGAGCTTTAAGACGAGATTCCGGCGAATCCGAGCGCTGTTTGACAAAACCGACTACACCATTAGCTTCGTATCGTCGAGACCTTCGAGAAAACATATAATTTGCTATGGTTTGAAGAGATTTTATTTTTTTATGAATTTTAGAGGAAGAGGGAGCCGCCATGGAAATTGAGAAAAAATGTTGGAAAAGAGAGTGGCTGCTATGCATTTCGAATTTCAGCCCTAAAACTCAGAAAAAAGATAATATATACCATGGGTTTAATTTTGGTTTGGGCCCAAATATCATTATGTGCCCAATTACTCAATTTTCAACTGTTTTCTTCAGTTCAAAAATTCTTATAAATACATGCTGATTTCAAAATTAATAAAATTTTAAACATAATTATTTCAGATCATTACGAACCCAACGAACCTGATTTCGTAATTTTCCGAGTCCGTATGAATTTATTATGAATTTCCGAAGTCTGAAAATAGGCTGTATTTCCACTGTAAAAATTATACAGGCCACAAAATAATCCCAAAAATTATAAATTTTAGAATTTTACCTTAATTTAATATTCCGAATCCATAGAAACTGGTTTCGTCGAATTCGGAGTTCGTTTGCAAAAATTCTATTTTTCAGGTGTATATTTTTAATATTTAAAAATACCAAAAATAGTGGAATTTTTCCGAAACTCAAAAATATAAGTTCTTATAGTCATTTTTATATGTAAACAACATTCTGAAACCAATGGAGATGGTTTCGGGTCCTAATTCCTTATTCTGCAAAATGTAGCATTTTGGCCCTTATAAATTTCATAGCGACCATTCTAGATTTTAATTTTGACATAACTTTTGATTCCCGTTATTAAATTTCGATTTTTCGGATTCGTTGGAAAGATAAATTTAAATAGATTCTAATATTTTTGGTTTCACTAAAATCCGTTAAATTTTGCATCCTGTACGGTCAGTCAAAGTTCAAGTTTGACTTTTCAAACTACCGCGTTATTTCTAACTCTTTTTATAATAAAAATTAAATCATTCATTCTAACTTCGATTTGAATCAAATTTGTGATCATTATTATTTAAATAAATTATTTTATATTGTCAAAATTCATTAAAATTTTCTAAAATAAAATTTTTAAATTGGTCCTGATTTTTGCGGGTTGTTACAGGTTGGCTAAACAATAATAGTGAGTATAGGTAAAATATTCAGTGCAAATGAAAGTTATTCATGACAAGAATGAAAGAAAACAGTACCTTGATGCATTTCCACGAAATGAGTTGCATCCTTTTGCATGCCTTTGATAGATTACACATCATCTTACTCAATAATTATTTAACTATTGAATTCCAGCCAAAGACATTGAGAAGAAAGCCGGAAAAAAAATCAATAAAAAGGTAGAGTAGGTTTTCCCTGATGCGGTTACAGAAAAGAAGTTGAATCCTTTCGTTTTGCGGCTCCTTGGTACTTCCCATATAAGATTCATGAAAGATTAGATTGCTGGAGGATTCCAGCCGACAACAGTGAGCAAAAGCCCTAAAAATTCAAAGTAGTAAAATGTTAGACTTTACAATGTTACCACTGGCAAATCAGAAGATATGGTGTTTTTGTATAATTGGGGAAATGAAGAAGATGAGGGCGAGAAGATGGAACACATGAAAATTGAGGAGAAGAGACGCCATTAATTTTTTTTAGTGAGATGACTGAAAAGAGGAAAGTGGAGAAAACGATTGAGAATGAAAAGGCGGTAGTGGATGCCGTGGGAATGAGTGGAAATGGGGGTGAAACGGCTTGGATCAAAAATTACAAAGCCGCCCTAGTCAAACAATACAAATGTAGAAGGACATTTTGGACTTTTCAAAAGCTTCAAATCTAGGTATTCTCATTATAATATAGATACATCTGCCTGGTAAAGGGGAATTTATTCCCTTACTTCACCCTTCTCTGAGACGCACGGGATCAAAGGGTGTATATCGATAGACATCAGTTGCATGGTGTGAATTGCCTGTGTAGCATGCCTAAGTGGCAATTGATCAAGGCTTCTGTTGAAAAGCAAAGTCTTGTGGTTGATGATCAAAGCACCGCCTGTGTGGCATAGCTTTGTGTAGCGTTGATTCGCGAGCCTCACACCCCGGTTGTGAACCAGAAACGGGAGAGGACTTCAGGGAGGGCATGCGTTTCCTTCTAGCTAGGGTGGTGTCAATGACCTACCAGCCCTGACATTTATATTAATTTCACCTGTGTGGTTGTTGCTGTTGCGAGGCGCCTCGGATATATCGGTGACTATGTGGAGCCGATGGAGTCATTTGGCTCATTTTCGCCCCATAGGGCGGGGGAACACAGTGTTTAGGATTTAAGTTTAATCCACATCGGTGGACCGACCCTGACGATCCAAGGGTCACTCGAGCTCTGATCCTGAGACATGGTAGGCTAGATTGTCTCGAATCGGTAGAGGACGATCCCTTGCCTCGGTTCGCAGATGGAAATCCAATTTCCAATACGTGACCTTGCGGTTTTAATTGTAGAACTAGTATGGCGACATGATATATGGTACCCATGCCGTCTATGATTGATACTTATGATTGAAATTATTTTAACACTATAAACTTATAGTAATAATAAAAGATGAAATTTAGCGTATCAAGCATTCTTTGGATATTATAAGGTAAAACCCTATCCTCCGGCTTGTGTTGCATTGTGTGATGGGACCTGGGTCTTATAATAGCTTCATTGTTCTTTATTTAGCATTGCGCTGTTGTTTTATGCACTGGTATTCTTGGGAGGAAACCCGTTCCGTGTTATACGGCGTGGTCCCTTGATTTACCTAAATTTAAAATAAATATTAATAACTGTTTTAGTTCTCACACCAGTCACATGACTGACCTGGAGTTTATTGTTTTAACCTAAACTCTGGGTGCCCTTATTTTCGACACGGGCAGCTAGTAGTTTTGGTTTTGCAGATTTATATTCACAGGAACCTGGTTTATAGCTGGAATGATATCCGGAAAGCTCTGTATTCGTATATCTCTTTTAGTTGTGTATTGTATTATTTTTCCACTGCTACGTAATGTATTGTAATCTCTGATATTTATTAAATGTATATTATTCATTCGTACTCTGTATATTTTTGTATTCTGATGGAATTGTTGTAATAAACAATGAAATGTTCTTTGTTTGCGTTCCAATGTGGCTTGTTCTCAACTCAATCCATGATTTCCCGTAAGGGGGATTTCGGGTCGTTTCACCAGGTCAACCAGGGGGCCGACCTGAGGGCCGACCTGGGGGTAGACCTACCCAGACAGGTCGACCAGGGGGTCGACCTACCCCCCCCCCCGGGCAGATTTGTGTGATGATGATTTTCTGACTCCTAGCTGAGTCATTAGGGCTGACTTGTCACCCTATCTTGACTGAATGGTTGTGGTTAAATCTAGGGTGATCAGATGGCCTAAATTAATCCTAAATTCTATATAAGCACTTGTAGACTCAAACCCTAAAACCAAATAAAAATTAGAACCATGGTCGTCATGCTGTCACCTTGCAACCTAGAGTAGCCGTCACCAACTAGAGGAAAAGTGAAGCTAATCAACTCAATTCAATTCGATTTTAATCTAAACAACAATGAATTGATCTACTTCAAAGGAGAGCTTAATCAATTTCAGAACTCAGATTTCAGAACTCAAGACCTTCTTTGAGTTGTGAGTTCGATTTCTTTAATAAGATAATTAACAATTTAATTAGATTGAGTTATGATTTGGGTTATATGGTTATGTTGTGAATCATTGACCGTTATGTTATTATCTATGTTGTAAGTCTATGATGTTATTATCTATGTTGTAAATCTATGATGTTATTATCTATGTTGTAAATCTGTGTTAATTGTTGGCTTATGTACAATCAATTCATAATGATGCTTCATATGCTAGTTTGGTTATGTTTGTGGAGCTAATTCATATGTTAAATCATATGTAAGTTTAACTTGACTCATAGTTCTACATGTAAGTTTGGGTGTTAATTTATATATGAATTATATGCAAGTTGATGAGAATTATATACAATCCTTACAAGTTTCATGACATCTATTTTATGTGTAAATTGGATCTAAAGTTAGGCTATGACATGTGTGAGTTAGATGCAAGTTGACATACATAGTTTATGCAAGTTTGTGACTATTGCCTATGCAAGTTTACACCTTATGATTAGACCTATGACATACATAGTTTATGCAAGTTTGTGACTATTGCCTATGCAAGTTTACACATTTTAGGTTATGTTTAGATTCATGACAATACAAAGTTATGCAAGTTATGATGTGATTCCTATTTGCAAGTTAGATCTATTATGTGTATCATGCGAATTTGTGATGTTTCTTCCTTTTAATGTGTGTTAGACTATTTGTTAGTCTAATATACATATATGTCATGTTAAGCGAACGTACAACGTGGGGCAATGGGATAATATTAAAATATTTAACATTGAGAATTGGCATAAATGCCTTAAATGGCATATAATTAATTTGGGAGGATAATTGGTATAATTTTATATACCATAAATAGATGGACATAATTACGATGTCAATTATGGACACAGTTAAATTTGGAATTGATTGACAATTTGAAAAGGGAAATTAATTCAAATTGGGGATAATTAATTATGTGTAATTAATCGCCTAAGACACGAGGTTAGACTCGTTTGTGGTGTAAGACTGCCCGGACCCGCCCGACAAATCCAGCAACCACAAATGCCAGTCTAATGTGGGAGGTCTTAGGCATAAATTAAATGCGTAACAGTTGTAAAGATACGAGGTTAGGCTCGTTTGTGGTGTAAGACTGCCCGGACCCGCCCGGCAAATCCAACTGCCACAAATGCTAGTCTAATGTGAGAGGTCTTTACAAGGTTACGGTGTTAATGAATTATGAAACACTTAACCAGATAAACATGTGGTGGGACATGAGGGGGTTAAGTGGGTGCCTTGTGTGGCTAGTGAAATACGATTAGAAATACTTACCAAGTTGAACATGTAGGAAGACATGAACAAGAATGGGGTTAAGTGGGAAACTTTAGTGGGGACCACGCTTAGGTGGATAGCTTGTGTCAAGTAATGAGGGCCCATTTCAACCAGTTACCCATAAGTATCTTTGTGGGCTCGACCCAAGTCGAGGACGGGCACACATACTGGGCTTGACTGTAAGAGGCCAAAACGGGTTAGCGGTGGCAATGCAAGTCCAACGGGGTCATGTTCGTGTGTGGGCCCGGGCCGGTAGGTAAGAAGTTATTGCATCGTGTAGGTATAAGCCGTGCATCGTTGGTGGTATCGGGTTGCTACTTTGGGGAGTGATACACCCCACTGTGGGGCCAGCACAGGTATCTACGAGTTAGGGAGCCGATCGAAAGGGGGGTAGTGGGTACATCTAGCGGAGATAGGGGCAGGCGGCACCTATGACGGCAGCTGGGGTACATGAAACTACCATTATCATTTTAAGTTCTGTAGGAGGGATCAACCTTTAGGGTGACTAGTGGTGGTGCAGTATAGTAATTATCTTATAGTGATTTAGGTGCGCCTTTAACGTTATCTTTGTTCATCTTATTTTCTTAGTTTGCTATGCCATACCCATTTGTTCACAGTCATTTCCTTATTTTCCAGCTTATGCCTTAGCCTAGTTATTTTGATAATTATATTTTTAAAGTTATCGCACTCGCCAGACTTTATGTCTGACCCCCTTGTTTCCACGTCATTTCTCCCTTTCCTCCCCCCCAAGGTGCTCAGGGTGGAAGTAGCACTAGTGGAGCTTGATTTGGACAGCTTTATTTCTCTGTTTGGAAGTTGCTTGGATCACTGAAGTAAAAATTCAGCCTATCTTATTTATAGCTATTTTATGTTGGGGTTATGTCTTTCATTTTATGTACTCTGATTTAATCAAGATGGATATTATGTACTTGACTCTAGTCTTTGGTTTTTGATGATGTAATCAAACTTATGTATTTACCGCTGCAATGAAATGGAATTTTAAAATTTCAAGTACTGTTTTATATCTGTCTTGTTTGTTAAGTTTCTGTTCTATACACACTTAAAACGCTCCATAGAAGTTAATGCATTCCCTTTGTAAGTGACATTAATGGAAGTGGGGTGTTACACGTGGTATCAGAGCTGAAGGTTACCAGAACAGATATGAACTTTGAAAAACTGTTTTTCAAAGGCATTTTTGTAATGAAATACTTTCAAAAGTATATTTTAAGGAAAGTAGTTTCAAGAGAAAAGTTTATTTTAAAAACATAACCCCCAAGAGCCATATGTCTTTCCTGTGATTCTTTTGTTTTGAATCTTTCCTTTTTCGTTTCAGCATGTCTGGGGATCTTAACCTTCCGGAGGGTGTACCTATACCAGGATGGTTTAGGAGGTACTTGGAGGCTAGGACCACCGCCGCAGGTCCAGCAGATGTTCCTCCTCCCCCAGCTGCACCCGTTCCTCCTCCTCCCCCTCCTCGTGTTGATACTTTTGCAAAGATATGTAAGGACTTTCGGGCAATGGGCAGGAAATCTTTTCACAGAACGGAGACATTTATTGAAGCTCAAAATTGGCTAAAGGAGGTGGAAGAATTGTTTGGAATCTTTAAGGTAGAAGATGGAAAAAAGGTCCAGTTAGCCGCCTGGTTAATGAAGGATGAGGCCTCATTTTGGTGGGAGGTCACTAATGGGGAGCGTCCAGTTGATACATGGCCAGATTTCAGGCGTAGGTTTGAGGCAAAGTTTCTCTCACGGGCCGAAGAGAATCTATACATGGAAAGGTTTTTGGCATTAAGGCAAGGGAATCTGTCAGTAAAAGAGTATGTCAACAAATTCAATCAGTTGGCGAGATTTGGCTTGGACTTGGTGAGTACACCCGAAAGGAAGGCCCTGAGATTTGTTAAGGGCTTGGATGAGCCACTACATGGGTTAGCTATGACCCACATCCCTATGGGGGCTACCTTTGAGAGACTAGTTGACATGGCGCTTATGCATGAAGAGGAGAAAGACACCAATGCTAACAAGGCACCTGAGAAGAAAGGAGATCAAAAGAAACCACAACAACAGAACAAGAAGGGTGGTAAAGACAACAATGGTAAGGGTAAGAAAAGATGCTTTAACTGCGGGACGCCAGGACATCTAAGCAAAGATTGTAGGAAGAAGAAGAAGACTGGTTGTTTCCACTGTGGCGAGGCGGGACATCTGATTAAGGACTGCCCAAAGAAAGAGCAGAGGGCAGGGTCTACCTCGGGAGGGCAGCTTCAGGCTCTCATGGCACCAGGGCAAGCAAGAGGCCAGGTTCAGGCTCTCATGGCCCCACAGCTACAAGAACGAGGTAGAACAATTTCCTTTGAAAGTTTAGTTTTTCTGTTTGATCATCCTGTTCATTCTATGTTTGAATCTGGCGCATCACACTCATTTGTATCTGCTTCGTTAGTTGAAACACTGCACCTAAATACTAGTCTAGTTACATATCCCGTAGTAGTCTCAAATCCTATTGGCAGTTCGGCTCATCTTTCTATAGTTTGTCGGGATTTGAGAGTATCTATTTTGGGTGTTGGGTTTGAATGCAACGCCTTTGTACTTGGCTACATGGGCTATGGCTTGATTTTAGGTATGGATCGGCTAACTAGATACAGGGCCATCCTAGATTGTGAAAGAAGGGTAGTTAGATTGTTGACTCATTGTGGAAAGACCCTTGATATTTCTTGTGACCCTAGAGGTCCAGTAATGCTTAGCTACCTAGAATCCCTTGACCCGTCCACTGATGATTTGAAATTTGTTCGTGTGGTCCATGAATATAGTGACGTCTTCGAAAAGGTTCGAGGTTTACCCCCGAGGCGTAAGATAGACTTTCGTATTTATCTTGTAGACAATGCAAAACTAGTATCTCTGCCAGTACACCACATGGCTCCTCGTGAGAGGAGGGAGCTCAATAAGCAAGTAGGGGAGTTGCTTGAGAAGGGGTTCATAAGATGTAGTATATCGGAGTGGGGTGCTCTAGTAGTATTTGCCACAAAGGCAGATGGGTCCCTTAGACTTTATGTGGACTATAGAGAACTTAATAAGCTTACTAAGAAGAATAGGCATGCACCCACTGTCGAGGATTGACGATCTCTTCGATCAGTTAGTTGGCGCCTCTGTGTTTTCGCAGTTGGACTTAGCCACTGGTTTCCATCAGTTGAGAGTGGCAGAGGATAGCATAGACAAGACTGCCTTTAGGACTCCGGACGGTTTCTATGAGTGGCTTGTGATGCCCTTCGGTTTGACAAATGCCCCCGCATACTTTGTTGACTTGATGAGTATGGTGTTTAGGGAGTACCTTAATAAATTCATGGTGGTTTTTGTGGATGACATCTTGATCTTTTCTAAGAGAGAGGAAGAGCATGCCCTACACCTTAGGGAAGTGTTGGAGACCCTTCGAGCACATAACCTTAAAGCAAAATTTTCTAAATGTCACTTTTGGAGGAAGGAAGTGCGATTTTTAGGGCACGTGGTTTCCAAAGAAGGGATAGCTGTGGATCCCGCGAAGGTGGTGGCAATCCAATATTGGAAGGTCCCTAAAAATGCTACCAAGGTGAGGAGTTTCTTGGGCTTGGATGGCTACTATAGGAAGTTTATCAAGGACTTCGCAAAGATATCAGCCCCATTGACACGCTTGACGATGAAGAACCTAGTCTTCACGTGGGACGTAGATTATGATGATGTGTTCCAATGTTTAAAGAGAGCTTTGACCACAGCCCCAGTCTTAGTGTTGCCAGATGGGAGCAAGCCATTTACCGTTTATACCGATGCTTGTGGGACAGGACTAGGCGCAGTCTTAATGCAGGAGGGGAGGGTAATAGCCTATGGAGGAAGGCAGTTAAGAGTGCATGAGAGAAATTACCCTACACATGACCTAGAGTTGGCCGCTATTGTTTTCGTGCTTAAGTCTTGGCGCCATTATCTTCTTGGCGAGAAATTCGAATTGTTCATAGACCACAAATCGCTGAAATACTTATTCTCTCAGAAGTACTTGAACTTAAGGAAGCAAAGGTAGATGGAATTCTTAGCGTCCTACGACTTCGAGATAGCATATACCCCTGGCAAGGCTAACATGGTGGCAGACGCCTTAAGTAGGAAAAGGTTGTCCTTGAGTCCGTTGTTTGTTGAGCGGCGAAGCTTAGAATTCATCTCTACGTTTGATTTTAGACCTTCCATTGACTTTGTACCTGGTTTGCTAGCATCCTTAGAGGTCAGACCCACGCTTTTGGGACGGATTGGTGAGGCACAGCGAGATGACCCACAGTTGGTTGAGTTAGTAGAGAAGCTCATAAGGGGGGAGTCATTGAGCCATCTCAGTAGGTATACCCTAGATAATAAGGGTTGGTTACGTAGGGACGGTAGACTTTGTGTACCACGGGACGAGAATTTGAGGAAGACCATTCTTGATGATGCGCATCGTTCGAAGATGACCATTCATCCCGGCGGGGACAAGATGTACATGGACATGAGACGAGTTTATTTTTAGGCATGTATGAAGAGGGATGTGGTCGAGTTTGTCGCTAGATGCTTGGTGTGCCAACATGTAAAAGAAGAGCAAAAGAAGCCCGGTGGGTTGGTTCACCCATTGGAGGTCCCACAATGGAAGTGGGAGAGTGTCTCGATGGACTTTGTTGATGGATTACCGAGATCGAGGAAGGGTAATACGGGGATTTGGGTCGTGGTAGACAGACTTACTAAGAGCGCCCATTTCATTCCCGTGAAGAGTAAGAGGACTGCTCCATGGTTAGCCTCCGTATACAATCGAGAGATAGTTCGTTTGCACGGTGTCCCTTCTAGCATAGTGAGCGATCGCGATCCTATCTTTACTAGCGAGTTTTGGAAGAGCTTGCAAGAGGCGGTAGGGACTCAATTATGTTTGAGCACCGCATATCATCCTCAGACGGACGGCCAGACCGAGAGGGTGAATCATATTCTAGAGGACCTTTTGAGGCTATGTGTTTTAGACTTCGGAGGTACATGGGAGGAGCATCTTCCTTTGGTGGAATTCGCGTATAATAATAGTTTTCAGTCCAGCATTGGCATGGCACTTTTCGAGGCTCTTTATGGAAGGCCTTGTCATTCACCTACATGTTGGTGGGAATCAACGGATAAGATCTTACTTGGGCCCGATATGATTAGAGAGACTTCGGAAAAGATCGATTTGATTCGAAGGAGGATGAAGACGGCGCAAGATAGGCATAAATCGTATGCGGACAAGAGGAGGATAAATCTTGAGTTTAATATTGGGGACATGGTCTTTATCAAGGTGTCTCCATTACAGAATGTTGTTTGCTTTGGGTCCGTTGGGAAGTTAGCACCAAGGTTCGTAGGGTCGTTTCCTATTAAGGAAAGGATTGGACAGATGGCGTATAGAGTGGAGTTGCCCGAGAGACTTAGTGGTGTACACGACGTATTCCATGTATCACATTTGAGGAAGTGCTTGCATGAGACCGCGGAAGTGGTAGAGCCGAGCTTGCTTAGAGAGGTGGAGGTAGAGCGTGTTGCGACGATTCGACGAGCTCCTACGTGCATTCTTGGGTCGGAGATTAAGAAGTTGAGGAATCGAGAGGTCAAGCTAGTCAAAGTGCAATGGGGAGATGATGAGAGCAACGCTTCTTGGGAGACGGAAGAGAAGATGTGTTCATTGTACCCTTTTCTTTTCGAGGGTATGTCTTTTAATTTCTCCTTTATCGCTTAGCTTGTACTTGTTCTATCTTTAGTATGTCCTGTCGCTAGTATCTTTGACCTTTAGATAGGGTAGTCCTATGGTTGAAACATGTGTTTGAGACATGTTATGTATGGTGGATGCAAGTGTTTGCTAGTGGTTGCTCGTGGATGCATATACACACACTTTAGGCACTAGATCAGATCAGTCACTTTCATATTGCATATTACATATGAATGGATGTATAATGGTTGTGTTATCACATGGATGCTGCATTTTGATGGATGGTTGTGCACACATGTAGAAATGATATGTATCGATAGGATTCTTTCGCATACATAATGGATGCATGACACTATCATTATTTGCATTAAGGAGGTCAACTGAATCGGTAGACCGCCTGATTTTGCATTAGATACGGACATGTACACACACTTCTCGCATATGTTCATACAGCATTAGAAATTTTATAAGGACAATGGATGCCTATGTTTGATGGTTGAGTAGATGGATGATTGGATATTAGGATATGCATTCTCCTTAACTTGGAGATTTCGGGGCGAAATCCTTTAAGGAGGGGAGAATGTAACACCCCGTAATTCTAACATTAAAGTTGACAAATTTAAAGAATAATTAATCTTAGATGTGAGAATTAAGGGAAACGGGTTGCGCCATTGTGTTCGTCTTGGAATTCTAGTTGAGATAGAGTCCGAGTTTGCGTGAATCGGACTTCGTATGAAGAAGATATGGCCATCGGAAGTTTCATTAAAATTCAAACAGATTTCAAAATTCAAATTCAAACTCAGATTGGGCTAGGTGGGAAAATTCCCGCCAGGGGCCAGTTCGACCAGGGGGTCGACCTGAGGGTCGACCTACCTAGACAGGTCGACCAGGGGGTCGACCTGCACCCCGGGGCAAATTTGTGTGATGACGATTTTCTGACTCCTAGCTGAGTCATTAGGGCTGACTTGTCACCCTATCTTGACTGAATGGTTGTGGTTAAATCTAGGGTGATCGGATGGCCTAAATTAATCCTAAATTCTATATAAACACTTGTAGACTCAAACCCTAAAAACAAATAAAAATTAGAACCATAGCAGTCATGCTGTCACCTTGCAACCTAGAGTAGCCGTCACCAACTAGAGGAAAAGTTAAGCTAATCAACTCAATTCAATTTGATTCTAATCTAAACAACAACGAATTGATCTACTTCAAAGGAGAGCTTAATCAATTTCAGAACTTAGATTTCAGAACTCAAGACCTTCTTTGAGTTGTGAGTTCGATTTCTTTAATAAGATAATTAACAATTTAATTAGATTGAGTTATGATTTGGGTTATATGGTTATGTTGTGAACCATTGACCATTATGTTATTATCTATGTTGTAAATCTATGATGTTATTATCTATGTTGTAAATCTGTGTTAATTGTTGGCTTATGCACAATCAATTCATAATGATGCTTCATATACTAGTTTGGTTATGTTTGTGGAGCTAATTCATATGTTAAACCATATGTAAGTTTAACTTGATTCGTAGTTCAACATGTAAGTTTGGGTGTTAATTTATATATGAATTATATGCAAGTTGATGAGAATCATATACAATCCTTACATGTTTCATGACATCTATTTTATGTGTAAATTGGATCTAAAGTTAGGCTATGACATGTGTGAGTTAGATGCAAGTTGACATACATAGTTTATGCAAGTTTGTGACTATTGCCTATGCAAGTTTACACCTTATGATTAGACCTATGACATACATAGTTTATGCAAGTTTGTGACTATTGCCTATGCAAGTTTACACCTTTTAGGTTATGTTTAGATTCATGACAATACAAAGTTATGCAAGTTATGATGTGATTCCTATTTGCAATTTAGATCTGTTATGTGTCTCATACGAATTTGTGATGTTTCTTCCTTTTTATGTGTGTTAGACTATTTCTTAGTCTAATATACATATATGACATGTTAAGCGAACGTACAACGTGGGGCAATGGGATAATATTAAAATATTTAATATTGAGAATTGGCATAAACGCCTTAAATGGCATATAATTAATTTAGAAGGATAATTGGTATAATTTTGTATACCATAAATTGATGGACATAATTAAGATGTCAATTATGGACACAGTTAAATTTGGAATTGATTGACAATTTGAATAGGGAAATTAATTCAAATTGGGGATAATTAATTATGTGTAATTAATCGCCTAAGACACGAGGTTAGACTCGTTTGTGGTGTAAGACTGCCCGGACCAGCCCGGCAAATCCAGCAACCACAAATGCCAGTCTAATGTGGGAGGTCTTAGGCATAAATTAAATGCGTAACAGTTGTAAAGATACATGGTTAGGCTCGTTTGTGGTGTAAGACTGCCCCGGACCCGCCCGACAAATCCAGCTGCCACAAATGCCAGTCTAATGTGAGAGGTCTTTACAAGGTTACGGTGTTAATGAATTAAGAATCCCTTAACCAGATAAACATGTGGTGGGACATGAGGGGATTAAGTGGGTGCCTTTGTGTGGCTAGTGAAATACATTTAGAAATACTTAACCAAGTTGAACATGTAAGAAGACATGAACAATAATGGGGTTAAGTGGGAAACTTTAGTGGGGATCTAGCTTAGGTGGATAGCTTGTGTCAAGTAATGGGGGCCCGTTTCAACCAGTTACCCATAAGTATCTTTGTGGGCTCGACCCAAGTCGAGGGCGGGACACGCATACTGGGCTTGACTGTAAGAGGCCAAAACGGGTTAGCGGTGGCAACGCAAGTCCAACAGGGTCATGTGCGTGTGTGGGCCCGGGCTGGTAGGTAAGACGTTGCATCATGTAGGTATAAGCCGTGCATCGTTGGTGGTATCGGGTTGCCACTTTGGGGAGTGATGCACCCCAATGTGGGGCCAGCACGGGTATCCACGAGTTAGGGAGCCGATCGAAAGGGGGGTAGTGGGTACACCTAGTGGAGATAGGGGCAGGCGACACCTATGACGGCAGCTGGGGTACATGAAACTACCATTATCATTTTAAGTTCTCTAGGAGCGATCAACCTTTAGGGTGACTAGTTGTGGTGCAGTATAGTAATTATCTTATAGTGATTTAGGTGCACCTTTAACGTTATCTTTGTTCATCTTATTTCCTTAGTTTGCTATGCCATACCCATTTGTTCACAGTCAATTCCTTATTTTCCAGCTTATGCCTTAGCCTAGTTATTTTGATAATTATATTGTTAAAGTTATCGCACTCGCCAAACTTTATATCTGACCCCCTTGTTTCCACCTCTTTTCTCCATTCCCCCCCAGATGCTCAGGGTGGAACTAGCACTAGTGGAGCTTGATTTGGACAGCTTTATTTCTCTCTTTGGAAGTTGCTTGGATCGCTGAAGTAAAAATTCAGCCTATCTTATTTATGGCTATTTTATGTTGGGGTTATGTCTTTCATTTTATATACTCTGATTTAATCAAGAAGGATATTATGTACTTGACTCTAGTCCTTGGTTTTTGATGATGTAATCAAACTTATGTATTTACCGCTGCAATGAAATGGAGTTTTAAATTTTCAAGTACTGTTTTATATTTGTCTTGTTTGTTAAGTTTTTGTTCAATACACACTTAAAACGCTCCATAGAAGTTAATGCATTCCCTTTGTGAGTGACATTAATGGAAGTGGGGTGTTACATTTACAATGTGTAATATTTATTCGTACTCTATATATTCTTGTTTTCTGATGGAATTGTTGTAATAAGCAATGAAATGTTCTTCTGTTTGTGTTCTGATTTATCGTGTTCTCAACTCAATCCGGGCTTTCCTTCATGGGGAACTTCGGGTCGCTTCATTTGGTATCAGAGCTTTGGTTTACATAGCTTGGAGAACAAGGCATACTAGAACCGAACGAAAGAATTCATCAGAAATTGGATTAGTAATATCCAATAAGAATGACTCGTTAGAGATAGGAACAGTAGTATCCTAGAACGAGTGTAAAGAGTGTTGTTTTGAGAAATAAAAATGAAAACAAATTTGGTTTTGAAAATTTAAACCTTATTTTACGTATTTGAATATTTATTTTATACTGATTTTGACAATCAAGTATATAAAGATTTTGAGTATATGTCTGATCCACGTGTATTTGAAGTTTTAATATACTGGATGGATATAGAATCACACTCTAGTCGCCCGGAGATGATTCTGATGATCGCTCGAGCATCATCAGCATTTATGTTCGAGTATTCGAAAGTGGGATTTCTATATATTTTCAATTGGCTGGTGTGAGAACCAAAACTTAGCTAAAATTTATTATTTGTGACTTGGCATCAAAAATGGATTTTTGTATGTTAAAGCTACAAATTTGAAACATAAATCAACTAATTGATTGCTAGTTTTGTTGTGTGATTATTAGTTTAACTAATAAAATTGCCGAAACTAATATGTACATGATAAGTAATGTTAGTCAAATCGATTCAAAAATTGAGTTGAATTGAAATTTTGTTGCATTTACATATACGTACATGTATATACATTGAACAGGTCATTGCAAAGAGGCTAGAGCAGAGGAATAAAATGGTTTGCCTGACAAATAAGTACATGTTTATTGTATTTCTTGGGGTTTTTGATGATTTTATGAGCCGATTGGCTAGCCGCTTGGCTATTTCTTTTTCTTTTTGGATTGGAGAGGCCAGTATGGCGATTTCTGGATTTTCCCGGTGTTCCCATACAGGGAGGTTATGGTGAAATTTTTCGAAAATTTAGGGTGTTGGCCAAATTTTTGAAAAATTTGAAAAGTTCTTAGAAGCTGAAAAGTTGAAGAACTTAAGCCATAATGGAAATAATGAAAGTTGAGTTGGTTAGTTAAACAACTTTCAGCTCCATTCCTTTTCGGGGTCGAAAAGATTTTAAGTAGGGGAGATTGTGACAACCCGGAAAATCCGAGCCAATTTAAAATTTTTATTTTGGCAATTTTGATGAATTTCGGATATTTAAAATGAATTATTTTAAATAATAACGACGAGAAATTTATTTTGAATAGAAGTAGAACGTATATATTTATTTGAATCGCGTTAGAATATAAATATTTATTTTTAATTATAAAAGGAATTGAAAATGGCGCGGTAGTTTGAAAGTTCGATTTTAAATTTCAAACGAATGTACAGGATTCAAAATAAACCGGATTTTAGTGAAACCGATAATATTAGAATCTATTTGAGAATATCTTTCCAACGAATCCGAAAAATTGAAATTTCATATCGGGAATGAAAAGTTATGCCCAGTTGAAAATTCAGAATAGTCGCTATGGAATTTTGGCCCTTAAAAATGGAAATTTTGCAAACGACTTCCGTTTCCGATGAAACCACTTTTGTTGGATCCGGATGACAAGTTATTTCTATATTCCAAAATTCGTAATTTTCTGAATCAATATGTGAGCGTGGGGAAGTAAGATGTGTTTTGATAATTTCAGTCAATTTGGATCGACCAGAAAATGACCATTTTTCAAACGGTAATTTAGAACTGTATCATCAATACGAAGCTAGAAAATAATTTTCTAGAATTTTTAGAGTCCGTATGTGGCCCTGGTAATTTAAAATGTGCTTTTAAATTAAATATATATGGATTTATATTTTAATTTTGATTAAAACTAATTGAAACAGCCGAACTGGCTTGCGTAACATACCCCATTGCATTCGAAATCAGGGTATTTGGCTAGGGGCGACAGTTGTTAGGATTCGGTTGGAGTTCGAGGTGTAAAACAAGTTAAAGTGGAATTGAATATTATAAAATATATTATATAAAACCCATCCCACAACCCTAATTACTTGGTCAAAATCATTCTGTGGTCAACCCTCCCAAATCGTGCCCCTCAGTCTCACGATCAGGAAACTCCGAACTTCCCCCTTTTGATTCTCATGATCTTTCATTAAAATCAAAAAACTTTATACCACTGATCCGTTCAACACAAGGAGCTCAAGTTGTTTAGCGGTTGTGATGGAATTTTGTATGAATTGGGGTCTTGAAGCTCGCCAGTTCGGAGGGGTTTTGAGGGCGGATAGGGCCGGCGAGTGGGCTGACGTGGCCACCGTGGAGAGCTCTCGTGGAGGTGGATGGAAGGGCGAACTCCGATGGTCCTCAGGTGCAGCGTGCTGGTGGCAAAGTCCAACCCTAGATGGACAAGAATGGGTTTCTGCGATTTCCAGGTTGGAGAAGACGATGAGGGTGAAGGAGTACCAACGAACACAGAAGAAAGGTTTTAAATTTTTTTCCTATTATTTATTTTATGCAATTAGATAAATATATAAGTGTAATTGTTTTTAAATATATAAATTTCATGGAATTTTAAAAATAGAAATAGCAAAATATGATTTTGAAAAATTAAATTGCTTTGTAAATTAGAAATATGATCTTTCTATAATCGCATTTTCCAAATTTCATTGTTTTAAAAATATAAAAATATGTTTGTTTTTGGAAAAGGTACGTTGTTTTAAAAATATAAATAAAATTGTTTTAAAATTATATAAAAAGCGTTGTTAAAATCTGAAATTCATATATGTAGAAATTATAAAAATATAATCTTTGATACATAAAAGAAAATATAAAAATCCTTGTTTTTAAAATATAATTAGAATTGTTTTGAATATAGAAATACGATTTTTAAAAGGAAATTGCTTTGATAATATATACATACATCATTTAAAAAAAAAATTATACGCATTGTTTTTAAAATAAAATAGCTATAGTATAAAAATATGATATTTATATATGTATGTTAATAAAAAAAAATATGATTTTTATGTTGAAAGCGAGATTATAAAAATGAGATCTTTTTATATATGTAGTGATATAAAAATACGATTTTTATGTATAAAAGTTTGAAGTAAAAATATGAATTTTATTATATATGAAGCGAAATAAAAATTCAATCTTTATATAAGAAGTAGAAATATAAAAATATAATTTTTATATAGAAAGAAGCGTTGTAAATATATGAAATAGAAATTAAAATATGATTTTTATTTATTGGAATGAAGCAATAAAAACATATGGTTTTTATATACGAAATGCCATTGTAAAAATGTGATTTTTAATGTGAACAACGGGAAAAGATAGTGATGGTATCGACGGAAATCAAAACGGAATCCATACCATTCAGAAATAGAGAATGGAGGAGTGGATTCCAAAGGTGATAACTTCTCACTTTTATTATATTTTCTAGTTAAAATATATACTAGGATACAGACGATGCTTAGCAGCACCCGGCACCCATCATCCACGGACCATGGACGACTTGTTTGTTTGTTTGATTATGTTGTGAAAATTGATTGTGTGATGTGGAATGGAAATAAATATTTTATAGTTAAAAATATAATTTTTAACGTGTGTTTGAATAAAATAAATATTTATAAACAAATTGGATGATTTATTTATGTACACACATTTGATTGATATTGATTGGGACGATAAATTTTATACATCGCCCAACTGCACAAATAAAATCTGTGTTTGTCGTTTGAAAACCCCACACGGGTATTGGGATGATTCATGACATAAACTAGTCCCAATAATTAGTTGAATGTCGATCGATAGATTGATAGGCTGTTATAAACGTTAAATATTTATATTTAATGCTTATGCAGTGTAGAATGCACTCAGGATGATGGTTGAATGTGTTTGATTGATGTTGTGTACATGAGTTTTATGAAATCCATATAATCACATTATATGGTAATTGACTGTGTCTCATTCCAGTTTAGAAGAATAAATATTTTAAAATATTTTTTTTTTAAAATAATGAATATTTTAAAATAATGTTCAGTAAAAGGTAAAAATCTGATTTTGATGTCCGATTTGGGATGGACACGAAAATATTTAGATATATGAAGCCGTGTTGATTAGAATAACGTCATTTTGACGTGAACGATATTTATATCGATTTTATTCATTTTTATAATGAATATCGAAAAGGAATTGATTTCAAAATCTAATGTTTTGAAAATACTATCATTTATATATCGATGATATTCCGTATTCAATTTTGATTAGAAATTGAATATGAAGTTGAAATCGTTTTGAAAACGAATTTAAAACGATTTATAAAATACGATTTAAATGGAAATCGACGAAATATATATAATATTATATATATATAATGGCCTGAATAGAACGCGCCACGCTGCGGCAATTCGCGAATTTCGACCATTGACTTCGAACGGACATTACGGGAGATCGGACCGTCGGATTCTCATAAAACCGGAACCGTTGGGTTCGTATCGAAAATTTATTTCTAACGAATATGAGAAACTAGATATCTAACGGTTGGATTTGGAATTATGTCCAAATCAAATTTGGAAAAGGTCGTTGTAAGTGTAGTTCGACGACCGTTTATGGAAATCGACTGTACGGGCCTTGATAAAATTATTAAAAATATCGATAATTTGTGTAAAATCAAAATAAATGATTTGGAAATAATTGGGATGAAAAATTCCATATTTGAAAAAATAAAAAAATATTTTTATCAAAATGAACTAATTATGAACTAGAATAATAAATCCAATATTTTTAAAATAAATAAATTGGATTTGAAACTGTTTTAAAAATAACCGGAATTTCCAATATACGAATTGGAATGGATTTGAATCGAAATTATCTTCGGAATATTTCGATATTGGATTCCGTGATTATACGGATATTGTGGAGGAATTTGGAAGGTATATATATCGTTATTCCAATACGATATTAGTTGATTTCAGAATTTGATATTGAATATAAGCCGATATATTTTCTATTCAGAGCCTTGTATTTAATATCAAATGGGATTTGTGTTTGTCGTGAATGGTGTCTTCATTAACACTATTCTTAAACCCACTTGAGAAAAGATTAAATCTTTTTATATAGATTTGATGAAATATACCAATTAATTAATATTTAATTGGAATTGAATTGAAATTTGTTTTTTGGTTTATCGTGAACGATGTTTTAAATAACACTTGTTCTTTAACCCGATAATAAATGGAATGTGAATTGGGTTTATTGTGAACTGTGTTTTTAACGACATTTGTTCTCTAACCCGATTTACAGTGAAATGTGATTTGGAATTTATAAATCTTTTTGTTAAGATTTAACGGGACTTTTCCAAAGTAAAGTTTTCCAGTTTAATATATTAAATTGGAATTGAATGGAATTCGATTGGATAATAATCGAAGTGACCTTCTGTGGAAGAAGACTATTAATACATATGGAATTTAAAAGGCTTTGTCGTTATTCCATTTATATTATTAGTCGGATACGGAAATTAATATCGATTATATATTGATTTTTTTTCCGTGAAGATTCCATAATTAATGGAATATGATTTGGGTTTATCGTGAACTGTGTTTTAAATGACATTAGTTCTTTAACCCTGTTAAAGGCAGGATTACATGTCTGTCATTGTGTTTCGAACTGTATGGTTGATCTCTGCTAAATATATATCTGTTTGGCGGCGGAGAATTTATTCTCTTGCTTAACGCCCTTCTTTGAGACGTACGAGCTCAGAGGTTATATATCAACAGAAATCAACAGTACGTTGTAGATTGTCGATGCGACATGTTTGTGTTTCCAAAGTTGAATAATCATTAAAATTGATTTTTGGAAAGATTAAAACTAAGTGGAGTTTTAATGAATCTTTAATTAGATTGAAATGTTAATTGATAATTTCACGTATCAAATATGGGAAATGATCGAGAATGGAGTATCACCAGTTTTGCTCCGAGCGATAGTTAAATCTTTAATTAGATTTAATCGGGAAATGGTAATTAAATTTACCGGTAACACCGTGGTGTTAGTTATGGGGTAATAATAGTTTTGCTCAATGGGATGAATAGGTTGGGAATAGGAAATTAAACAAATGATTACTTCGGTAAGGCTCGCTAATCCCGACTAGTTTGGATAAACCATAATTTGGTTTGAATTGATATTCAAAGGAAGATTAAAGAATAAATTTAAAGAATTTATCTTTGATAAAATTAATGGGAACCTTTCCCAAAGTATAAGAATATTTGAATAAAAGAATATTCAGAATTGGAATGAGGCACATGTTGTGTTTTTATAACACTTGTTTATTGTATACGCGAGTTATTCGGTAAGGACGGGTTTATACCCATTCTGAATAACTGATTCGACGATATGTCGAAGATGAAGATGGTGGTTGAAGACCAGAGGTCTTCACATCGTTTGGATGATTACTGATGTCTTGATTGTGCTGTACACCCAAGACGAGGTAATAAGTGGTGATCGTCCAGACGTACTTGGAGATCGACGGATATGTGAGGGCCTCTCCCCTGTATTGGACATATGGGGGAGGAATAAGGTGCCTCCGGTTTCGTTCAGACCTAGAACGAACTTGTAAATGGATTTTGTGTCTGACACTGGTTTTTATTATGTGTGATTTATTTCTATTAAGTATATCTGTTTGGCGGCGGAGAATTTATTCTCTTGCTTAATGCCTTTCTCTGAGATGTACGAGCTCAGAGATTGTATATTGATGGATATCAGTCGCATGGCATAAATTGCCTGTGTGGTATGCTGAGATGCAAATGATCAAGGCTTCTGTTGAAAAGCAGAGTCTTGTGGTTGATGATCAAAGCATGGCTTTAATATAGCATAGCGTTGTGTAGCGTTAATTCGCGAGACTCACACCCCGGTGTGAACCAGAAACGGGGAGGACCTCCGGGAAATGGACATATGCTGGTTCCTAGCTAGGAGGGGTGTCAGCGTTTTTCACGCCCTGACATTTTACTCATGTGGATGTTGCTTATGATTACTTGATGGATAGAGAGGCGCCTCGGATATATCGGTCTCTTTGGAGCCGATGGATATGGTGTTTGCAGAGGCTTACGGGCCCCAGATCACCAAGAGGTTCGATAGAACCGGCTAGCATATAGTTTATGGTATTTATAACCATTTACGGATGGCCGGCCGCAACGATCCAAGCGTGACTCGAGCTCTGATCCTAAGGCACGGGATAGCATGTCTTGAATTTGCACAGGATATTCCCTTTGCCTTGGTTCACGGATGGAATCCAACTTCCAATACGATATTTTGCGGTTTTAATTGTAGAACTAGTATGGCGACATGATATATGGTACCCATGCCGTCTATGATTGATACATTTATATTTGAAGTTGTTTTCTTCACTTATAGTAATAATAAAAGATTAAATTTCGCATATCAAGCATTCTTTGGCTATTATAAGGGAAAACTCTACCCTCCGGCTTTCATTGCATTGTGTGATGGGACCTAGGTTTTATAATAGCTTCATTGTTCTTTATTTAGCATTGCGCTGTTTGTTTTATGCACTGGTATTCTTGGGAGGAAACCCGTTCTGTGTTATACGGCTTGGTCCCTTGATTTAACTAACTTTAAAATTAGATTAATAACTGTTTTTAGTTCTCACACCAGTCACATGACTAACCTGGAGTTTATTGTTTTAACCTAAACTCTGGGTGCCCCTATTTTCCACACGGGCAGATAGTAGTTTTGGTTTTGCAGATTTATATTCACAGGATCCTAGTTTACAGCTGAAATGATATTCGAAAAGCTCTGTATCCGTTTATCTCTTTCAGTTGTGATTTGTATTATTTTTCCGCTGCTATGTAATGTATTTAAATCTCTGATATTTTACAATGTGCAATATTTATTCATACTCTGTATATTCTTGTATTCTGATGGAATTGTTGTAATAAGCAATGAAATGTTCTTCTGTTTGTGTTCTGATTTGTCGTGTTCTCAACTCAATCCGGGCTTTCCTTCACGGGAAATTTGGGTCGCTTCATTTGGTGTCAGAGCTTTTGTTTAAAGAGCTCGGAGAACAAGGCATATTAGAATCGAACGAAAGAATTCATCAGAAATTGGATTAGTAATATCCAATAAGAATGACTCGTTAGAGATAGGATCAGTAGTATACTAGAACGAGTGTAAAGAGTGTTGTTTTGAGAAATAAAAATGAAAACAAATTTTGTTTTGAAAATTTAAACCTTATTTTACATATTTGAATATTTATTTTATATTGATTTGGACAATCATGTATATAAAGATTTTGCTTATACGTATGATCCATGTGTATTCGAAGTTTTAATATACTGGATAGATATAGAATCACACTCTAGTCGCCCGGAGATGATTCTGATGATCGCTGGAGCATCATCAACATTTATGTTCGAGTATTCGAAAGTGGGATTTCTATATATTTTCAATTGGCTGGTGTGAGAACCAAAACTTAGCTAAAATTTATTATTTGTGACTTGGCATCAAAAATGGATTTTTGTATGTTAAAGTTATAAATTTGAAACATTAATCAACTAATTGATTGCTGGTTGTGTTGTTTGATTATCCGTTTAACTAATAAAATTGCCAAAACTAATATGTACATGATAGGTAATGTTAGTCAAATCGATTCAAAAATTGAGTTGAATTGAAATTTTGTTGCATTTGCATATACGTACATGTATATACATTGAACAGTTCATTGCAAAGAGGCTAGAGGAGAGGAATAAAATGGTTTGCCCGATAAATAGGTACATGTTTATTGTATTTCTTGGGGTTTTTGACGATTTTATGAGCCGCTTGGCTATTTCTTTTTCTTTTTGGATTGGAGAGGCCTGTGTGGCGATCTTGGGATTTTCCCAGTGCTCCCGTACAGGGGACACTACAACAAAAACACCATATTACAACTTTAATTTTACAACGGTGGTAAAATCACTATTGTAAGAAATATTTTTTTACAACTTTTTTCCAGAAAAGTTGTAATAAACTTATTTTTAACAACTGTGTTGTTTTGACAGTTGTAATAAAAGCCTATCACAACTTTTATTTTTTGACTGTTGTAATATATGACTACACTACAACAAAAATACCATATTAATAATTAATAAAAATTCGATAATTAATAAAAATATTAATACTCAATAACTATTGTTTAATAATAATAATAATTAGTTTATTTGAAAATATGTAATAACTAATATTAATAATTTCTTTTCGCTACATAATAATTAATAAATAATAATTATGTATTATTATTAGAAATTAAAAATAAATAAGTAAAAATTAATTTTTAATAATGAATAATTAATTTTAGTAATCAATAAATACGAAGTAAGAATCACTAATTAAGAAGTAATAATTAAATAATTACTTCTAAATATTTTAATAAAAATTTCAATCAATTTAGATAATATTCTATTACATTTTTTCATAAAATAAAAAAAAGAAAAATTATAAGATTAATAAATAGCTATTGTATATTATTTAACTTACCATACTAAATAAGTTTCAAAATAGTAATTAGTGGATCAGATTAGTGATCCACTTCCCTCCGTATTAAACATTTTCCATATATATACAATATATATATTTTTAAAACAACATTTAATGAGATTAGTGGTCCACTTCCCTCACGCGGGCCAACTTCTCCCCTACTCTTTCCTAAATATAGATTGATCCACTAATTTAGCAATTCGAAGATGATGGAGCCGAAATGCGTTTTGATTTGCTTTCGCCTACTTGTAGCCGTTGACTATTACTGTCTGATCGATGCCTTGGGAGCACTCTGCTTAGTTTTGATTTTTGTTGATGTAGGACGATTCAAATGTGGTGATGATATGAGTTGTCTTTGCCTGGGTTTCTTCAATGGAGACGCCGCTCGAGATGAATGAAGTTGATGTCGAGATGCTAACGATCATAGTAATTAATTAGTGATTACTAATTAGTCGATAATTAATAATCAATAAATAATTTATAAATAATGAATATTATGTATTAATTGATTAATAATATTACTTAATAAGTAATATAAAATAATAATTGATTAAACATAGATTATATAATCATCAAAAGTTTAAAATCAATATTAAATAAAAATAACAATAATAAATACTCTATAAAAAATAATATAAGTAATGCCTTTGTAATAATAATCAAATATTAATATATAATAACTAGTATTTAACTGAATAATAGAACTTGATAGTTAATATGAAAAATGAAATAATTCGTATTAGCAATTGTTGTGTTAAATGTATTATAGGACAAATTTTTTCAACGAAAAGGATGCCCATCTTTAATAATTAGTAATTAGCAATCAATTAATTGTTCCAGGTTAAAGACATAAATTACGTTGGCTCCAGACCCAGATTTTTTGTTGGCTCCAAACCAAACTTTCGCATCTAATTACAGCTTTTCTCCCCTTTCCTGATAAATTTTAATCTGTAATTCACCAGCGCTCTTCCTTCAGACCTAGCCAAACCAGATGAGAGACCTGCTAACATTCTTCTTCCAAATCCCGACCAAAATCCAATGAGAACCCGCTAACATCTTCCAAACCCAAACCCAGTAGAATAGATCTTGCCTCTATCATGATTTTTTCTAAAGAGCAGACGCTGTTTCTTGTTGAGGTTCGAAGGTGAATCCCTATCGGGTCCGCGGTCTAACTCCAGTTCGATGTAGCTGGATGTAGGCAACTTGCTCGGGGCTTCGACGACCTCGGCTTCCCTCTTGCGGATTACGCCTATTGGTTGCCGATTTCCTTCTGGTATTTCCACCCTTTTCTTTTTTCTGTATGGTTTTATTTGTCTTCAATTTGATGATTTTACTCTATTTGCTTCAAAAAATATATGAAATTGTTGATCTTAAAACATACCTTTATATCACAGAAACCAAAGATGGTCATTGACAATCCAATGCATACTCGGTTTTGCTAAAATTTCAATGTCCATTCAGATTTTAATCAAACGAATTGGTTTTTGAAGAAAACCAAAAGGAGAAAAAATATGTTCAATTAAATGGGGTTCGGTTATTAGTGTTTACTGTATTTTTTTGTTTGTTTACAATTCAACAAAATTGCCAGAAAGCATGGCTACAAATATATGATATAGATTGTCAAAAACTCAGCTCAATCTGCGTACTATATTTGTATCAAGCAGTCTAACCGTGATTGCTCATAGTAAAAATTGTTTAGCTATTTGAAATTTTAATTTTAGCTTTTACAGTTTAACCGCTCACATGAATATTCGCTGGAAACACTCAAATTGCTGGCATGAACCCCTCTTCTTGTTTGCGTGAATCATCGTTCCCTAATCCATTTATCCAATGGTTGGACTCCAATCTCTCATCTCAGGTAAAAGATAAAGTATATGCACCAATATTTAAGTACAATATGTTTTCAGCTAATGATATTAAAGGTCAATGAAGAAAATGTACAAATGATTGAGATGGGTATCATATCACTAAGTCGTTAAATTGGAATGTCAACTATTGTGTAAAGTATAAACACAAACTTACCAGGCCACTGTTACTTAAATTTGAAGATAAGATCTGAGAATACTTGTTGGTTATCCCTAATATCATAGAACTCCTGTTAAAATATGAAATAAACCACTATCCAAATAAAATAAGTAGCACCAAAGGTCTTGTCTTGTAGTTTATAAGGGATCGCTTTTACCAAATCCAGTAAACCGGATATTATACCCGAAAAATAATGAATGACATTGAGATAAAGGTATATTCCAATAAATATAATTTCCAACACTTACCAACCTATTCAAGCTTTAGTCCGTACAAACTATCGATATGAACTAATTTGTTTAGTCTAATTAGCTTTATTGACTAACACAGGCTTCGTTTCATACAGAGTACATTTATTATTCTAATTAGATTCATATCCATTCAGGCTTCAAGTGTGGACTGAAGTTCAACATGCTCATCCATATCTAACGTTCATACAAGCTCAACCATACAATTCAAGTATGGACTAACTAGTTTGTATGGTTGGACTGAAGTTTGGTAGTCGGTTATCAGTACACACAAACTTCAGTTATTCAATCATTACAAACTTTAGTTATTAGCTTTGTTGATTAATAGGCATGTTATTTGAGTGCCACTATAGACTTATGAGTCTAAACAAACTTTGCAGAGAATTTTAAAGCTGAGTATAAAATTGATGTGGAGTCTAATGCTAGGCATCACTGAGGCTGCGAGCAGGATGCGAGAAGTTGAAGAAATTGTTGAGTGCAAACCCAGGTTGCGAGAAGGATGCGAGCATGATGCGAGAAATTGAAGACATCATTGAGCGATTACAGGTCATTTAAGGTAGCATAGCCAGGTTCATTTTTTCTATTTTAAGTAATAGATTTCATACATGTAGGTTATTGCTGTAACAAAAAAAAGTTCATGGTTTTACATGTTTAATTATCATTAACCTACATAAAACATAACTTATTGTATGATTTGTAGGAAGCTCACACAAAAGGATTCATAGGTGTAGTCTTGTTACCAAATTTGTGTATTTTAATTTGTTTGCAGTGACACTTCAGTACCTTGAAATTGCTCTTCGACTTTTCATTTTGTAGGAAGCTCACACAAATTTTGCTGCTCAATGAACTAATAATGGTAGTTTGATCTTAAAGTGAGAAAAACAAATAGACCTAAACTGATAATAGATTATAATGACACAGGAGAAACAATTTATAAGCATTTGAATTTTCATTTTGTATTTTTTTAACCAGGTTTGTATGTCTGGGATCTATTGAAGTTACTCAGCCTATGAGACATGGACCTGATTGGTATGTAGCTACAAGTTTTGAGTATGTGGACAAATTTTTTTTTTCCAGATGTATTTTTTGTGTTGTATCGATGTATATATTTTGGAATGGTTATGTTTTTTGTAAGGTTTAGTTGGTGATGTGAATGACTACTTTAGATTGTTTTGTTGGATATGTATGTATTGTGTTTTGTCAGCGGATTATGTAAAAAAATGATGAGAGTTTGAAAATTATAATATATTGTTTTGGTTTATGTTTTAAGTTTGTTTGATATCTTCAGTTTTGTAGATAATATGTTCTGCAATGAATTCTGTTATTTGTAATATATATATATATAATTTGTTCATATATTACAACTATTAAATAATACTTGTAATAAAATATATTACAACAGTTATAAACAGTTGTAATAAAGTTTATTACAACGGTGAAAAACAGTTGTAAAATTTACATTTAACAACGGTGTCGCAACATTGCAAAAAAGTTGTAAAAGATTTCAGTCTATTACAACTTCTTAATACACAACGGTTGCCCCACCGTTGTAAAAAGTCTTTTATAACTGTTTTTCACCGTTTAATATGGTCAATTTGTTGTAGTGGGAGGTTATGGTGAAATTTTTCGAAAATTTAGGGTGTTGGCCAAAATTTGAAAAGTTCTTAGAAGCTGAAAAGTTGAAGAACTTAAGCCATAATGGAAATAATGAAAGTTGAGCTGGTTAGTTAAAGAACTTTCAGCTCCATTCCTTTTCGGGGACGAAAAGATTTTAAGTAGGGGAGATTGTAACAACCCGGAAAATCTGAGCAAATTTAAAATTTTTATTTTGGCAATTTTGATGAATTTTGGATATTTAAAATGAATTATTTTAAATAATAACGACGATAAATTTAATTTGAATAGAATTAGAACGTATATATTTATTTGAATCGATATTAGAATATAAATATTTATTTTTAATTATAAAAGGAATTGGAAATGGCGCGGTAGTTTGAAAATTCGATTTTAAATTTCAAATGAATGTACAGGATTCAAAATAAACTGGATTTTAGTGAAACCAAAAATATTAGAATATATTTGAGAATATCTTTCCAACGAATCCAAAAAATTGAAATTCATAGCGGGAATGAAAAGTTATGCCCAGTTGAAAATTCAGAAGAGTCGCTATGGAATTTTGGCCTTTAAAAATGGAAATATTGCAAACGACTTCCGTTTTTGACGAAACCACTTTTGTTGGATCCAGGATGTCAAGTTATTGCTAGATTCCAAATTCGTAAATTTCTGAATCAATAAGTGAGCGTGGCGAAGTAAAACGTGTTTTGACAGTTTCCATCAATTTGGATCGACCAGAAAATGGCCACTTTTCAAACGGTATCCAAATTTGACGAAATTCGTTTTGTTAGAACCATATCGTCAATACGAAGCTAGAAAATATTTTTCTGGAATTTTTAGATATTTTATGTGGCCTCGATAAATTAAAATGTGCGTTTAAATTAAATATATATGGATTTATATTTTAATTTTGATTAAAACTAATCGAAACAGCCGAACTAGCTTGCGTATCATATCCCATTGCATTCGAAATGGGGGTATTTGGCTAGGGCCGATAGTCGTTGGGATTCGGTTGGAGTTCGAGGTGTAAAACAAGTTAAAGTGGAATTGAATATTATAAAATACATTATATAAAACCCATCCCACAACCTTAATAACTTGGTCAAAATAATTCCGTGGTCAACCCTCCCAAATCGTGCCCCTTATTCTCACGATCAGGAAACTATGAACTTCCCCCTTTTAATTCTCACGATCTTTCATTAAAATCAAAAAACTTTATACCACCGATCCGTTCAACACAAGGAGCTCGAGTTGTTTAGCAGTTGTAATGGAGATTCGTATCCGATTTTGTACGAATTAGGGTCTTGAAGCTCGCCAGTTCAGATGGGGTTTATAGGGCGGATGGGGCCGACGAGTGAGCTGACGTGGCCACTGTGGAGAGCTCTCGTGGAGGTGGACGGAAGGGCGAACTCCGATGGTCCTCAGGCGCAGTGTGCTGGTGGCAAAGTCCAACCCTAGATGGACGAGAAGTGAAATTTTTAAACGATGTTTATAAATAAAAGAGAGGATTTTTCATTGGATAATTTATAAATTTAACTTCAAATATGAATTTAAAAAGGGTTTTATAATTTGAAATCATTTCAGGGAAACGAAATGATGAAATATATTCCGATGTTCGGAATATAAAATGATTTGAAATAAAGGCATACAGATTTATGATTAGAATCTACCATGTCGAATTTATAAAATAAATAAATTATTTCCAGATAAGACATTGGGATTATATTGGTTAGAAACTAAAATTTAAATATGAAAATAGATTCCATATTAATTTATATATAAGTTATAAAAATAAAATATTCCAAAATGGGAATCAAAATTCAAGTAGATTATTAAACGGAAGTTTTTATAAACAACGATTATAAATGCGGCGAAGTAATTTTCGTCGAGTAAATTGGAAATAGATTTCCAATTGTAAGAAATGAATAAAAAGGTGAGATTTAAATTGAGTTTTGTATTACAAGCTTTTATCTATCTCAAGATAAGAATAATGTCGGTCAAGGTCTGAGAGGTAAATAAAATACCCCAACTTGAGTGACTTCACTATTATCAAGAGATGGTATTAGTTTGTAATGGTAAGGGATGATGAATTAATTAATTATTTGCATAAAAGGAATTTATAATTTGATTTCAATGATATCGATATTTTATAAATAATCTATTTTCATGTGAATTGGACTTGAATATAAAAATTTGGGTTTTGAATAAATTCATAATCGAGTTATGAATGTGGAACAAAATAATCGACGAGTTTAAATAACCTGAATTGTTAAGTTAGATTTGGATAATGGGCTCAATTTATTTTCAAGTATTGAAAATGCAGTTGAGATTTATTTTATAAATGAAGTTAACGTTTATATTTAAATTATAATTAAAATGAACTCGCTGCGGTGCGGTAGTTCGCAATTTTATGTTACGAACTTCAATTGAGTATACAGAACTCAATATAAGTCAGAATTCGATGAAACAAGAAACGTTCAGACCTATTGAATGATAATTTCTATTGGAAGAGAAAAACCTAGATTTCGCCTTATAGATTACGAGTTATATCAAAATCAAGTTTTCAGAAAAACAGTGCTATAATCCATTTTAAACCATAACGGTTAATTAAATAAAATGAAAGTATTTGAGTGAATAAAAATCCGAGTTTCCATTAGAAAAATCCAGACTTGAGTTTTAAATTAAATATGAACTCAAGTGGAGTAAATAAAGTGATTTTTGATATAAAAATCAGATCTTGCATTATGAAATTAAGTTGACTAATGTGAAAGGCAATTACTTAAAGAAAGATTGGATCGAATTCAACTTTGGCTAAGTAAATTGGATTTATAAATTTTAATTTGAAATCAAATATGAAACTTGAATCAGAAATGGAATTTGACTTGCTTGTAAGTCAATGATAATGTGTTTAAACAAGATTGATTCCAGTTAAAAGAGAAATGAGCAAATGGGCTAATTTGAGTATAAATTAGCGAATAGGATAAATGTAAAAGTTGGATTGATTTGAATGAATGAAAAGTTAGGAATTGTTGAATATGCTAAACAGGTATGGGATAAGGAGAATGAAGATTATAATTTGAGTACCCGACAAAAAGGCACATGTTTAAAATTCCATATGAGATTTTATAAGCCTATTGGGCAAGTTCCTTGGCTTTTTTATTTTCTTTTTGAATGGAATGGGCTTAGAGGGGCGAGTTGTAGTCTTATTTCTATTTTAGTTCTTCCAATCTATCGAATCGTTCGAATCTTTGTTCCGAAGTCTATAAATTATACGTCCCCTGATAGCCTTATTTCTATTTTGATTCTATCCCCCGGTAGTGTTAGTATCAAACTGCGTCGGACCTTCTCCGAAATATAACCTAGAATTAGATCTTCATTATATAAAATATAAACGGATTCGGAGAGCATACCATTGGGAAATGATTCAGAAATTAGACCTTCATGAATCATTTTTTTTTCATTCCAGGAAACCTTTTTGAAGTATCAACTAATGGAAGAAGAGTTATATAACTCACCTTTACTCCCTATTTCACAAATAGGAAGTTAGAGATAAAATTAGGATACCAGAGGGGGATCACCATATATAACACAAAATTTCTCCCTCAATTTTTTCTAGTCTAGCTTCTCGATCTGTCATTATGCCTCGAGAAGTGGAAATAATTACAATTCCCATTCCACCTAAAATCTTAGGAATTCTTTTATAGTTGGAATAAATTCGTAGACCGGGTCGACTGATACGTTTTAAAATCGTTTTATATATTCCTTTCCTAGCTCTTTTATGACGCAAGGTTGAAACCAAGAAATTTTTATTACTTTCCTGATGTTTCCGAACATTTTCAATAAAATCCTCTCGTAGGAGTATTTTAACAATGTTTTCGGTGATATTTGTGGATACTATTCGAACTGGTCCATTTTTACTCATGTTAGCATTTCTTATAGAAGTTATTATATCAGCAATAGCGTCTCTGCCCATGACAAATTTTAATTATTGGCGCTTCTAATTTTGATATAATCAACATGTTTTTTTATTTGAATACTTCAAAGTATTCATTATTTTATTTTATTAAATTTGAATTTTTTTGTTAAATTTAGTAATTTTAGTAAAAGTATATGCGAGAGACACAATCTATTAATTGGGTTTATTTCAGATATCCTACTAGAACAATATCCTAATTTGATCTATGACTATGAGTCTTTATAATACCTCGGGAGCTAATGAAACTATTTTAGTAAAATTCAACTGTTTCAATTCTCGAGCAATCGCGCCAACAACTCGAGTTCCTTTTGGATTTCCTTCTTGATCAATGACAACCGCTGCATTGTCATCATATCGTATTATCATACCGTTGTCACGTTTGAGCTCTTTACATGTACGTACAATTACGGCTCTTATTACTTCTGATCTTTTTAGAGGCATATTGGGCACTGCTTCTTTAATTACAACAACAATAACGTCACCAATATGAGCATATCTATGATTACCGGCTCCTTTGATTCGAATACACATTAATTCTCGAGCTCCACTGTTATCTGCTACATTCAAAAGGGTCTGAGGTTGAATCATATCATTTTTATTTGAATTTATTATTTCAATGCAAAGAAGGAGGAAAAAGAAGAAATAGTATTTGTCTAGAAATAAAGAAACTCGTGGTTGTTTTTTCATCCCTTTTTCATATTTAGTTCTACATCCCTATCCTGAAATAACAAATTGAGTTTTTATAGGCATTTTGCACGCAGCTATTGAAATTGCTGCTCTGGCTACAGTTTCTGAGACTCCGCCCATTTCGTAAAGTATTCGACTGGGTTTAACAACAGATACCTAATATTCAGGAGACCCCTTTCCTGACCCTATACGTGTTCCTGCGGGCCTTACCGTAATAGGTTTATCGGGAAAAACACATACCCATATTTTTTCACCACGACGTGCATATCGTGTCATTGCTCTTCGCCCTGCTTCTATTTGTCTAGCGGTAATCCAAGCGGGTTCAAGTGCCTGAAGAACATATCTACCGAAGCAAATATGATTACCCCGACAAGATATTCCTTTCATTCTTCCTCTATGTTGCTTACGAAATCTGGTTATTTTGGGGTTATAATTAATGGGTTTTTCCCACCTCTACAACAGAATCGGACATGAGAGTTTCTTCTCATCCAGCTCCTTACGAATGAAAGGATTCGATAATATTACAGATGCGCATGTATTTAATAACTAATACATTAAACTAAGTAATGGGATTTATTGATATTATATTTCATTTATTAGATAAGAAGCTGTATATACGGTTAGATTTGTCTATTTATAGATATAGATAATGTTTCTTTTTTATACTGGATCCTTATTTTTTTTTCTTTTAATAAATTATTGAATCAAGACAATATTTGGAATCCAATAAATAAGAAATAAGGGTTTCGCGGGCGAATATTGACTCTTTCGTTTTCCTGCTTTATTCGTAGGATCAATCCACAACCTCTCCGAGTAAAAAAAAATTGTTCTTGGTTCATTCCGCCATCCCGCCTGCTCAATCATTTGGATTCTTTTAAATAGAATCTTATATAGTCACAGGTTTCGTCGTTCCTATAGCTTCTCCATTAATGATTAGGCCTGAACTCTGCAATGGAGCTCTCAACAAAATCTGTTTTCGAGTCAATCTCCTCAGTTTCTATTAACCTGAAGCTCTTTATTATTTATATATCATTTATTATTTATATATCAATCGATACAATATTAAACAATAAATATAAAAACGATATAAAATTAATGCTTTATTACATTGCCTTTTATTTATATGAGGTAATTCATAGACCATAGAGGGGGAGGTCATAAGCCGTATGCTTTGGAAGAAGCTCGATATAGAGTAATTTTTTAGTTATTAATTTTTTAACTAAAATATTATTCATTTTTGAAGTAAAAAAAGATTTTTTTATAAAAAAAAGAGATATGATATTAAAATTTTTTTGCCACTAGACCAGAATTGTATTCCAGTAATATATAACCATATCATATACTATAGTACGCAAAGAAAAAGTAGGAAAAGTAAGCAAAAATAACTATACCGATATCAGTGGAATATGGATATGGATATATAGTTTGCATCAATAAATCAACTAATTCTTCTAGTAATTTTTTTTAATACCTAATTTATATTTTTAATGAAATCGATTGGATTGAAATTCAATAAGATAAGAAAATATCAGAAATTTTATAAAAATCCTTACTTCTTATATTCTAGAACTAGAACTAATAAATAAAAAAAACGTAAAATGAAAGTTCATTTTCTTCCCTAACGAAATATCTTGTTTAACATATTAACTACTATAAAATCCCTTTTTTAATTTTTCTTCCATTTTTTCGTAGTTTATTATATATGTAACGCACATGTATATATAAACAATTTGTATTGTTAAAAAAAAGATTATCGACGAAATTAAATATAATAAAAAAAATGACTAAAACTAAAAACACGATCCGTATTAATCAATACATGTCTTTCACATACAACAATAAAAAGGAAGAACTATTTTTTTTATGGCAGTTCCAAAAAAATGTACTTCTATATCAAAAAAACGTATTCGTAGAAATATTTGGAAGAAAAGTGGAAATTTAGTTGCAATAAAAGCCTTTTCTTTAGCAAAGTCAATTTCTACGGGAAATTCAAAAAGTTTTTTTGTTCTGCAAACAAATAAGAAAATCTTGGAATAATTTTTTTTCTGTGATTTTAAGAACTTTCTATATATAGAATATGCGAAATTTTCATTAACTTATGTATTTATTTAACTCCTCAAGATCAGTTAAAACTAGCAGCTATTTTATGTCGAATATTAACTTATTTGTCTGCTAGGTTGGTTCTAAGTATTATGTATTATTTTATTTCTTTTCCTAATGGAAAAAATTTCTACTTCTACTGGGAAAAGAAATCTACTTCTACTGGGAAAAGAAATAAAATGTAATTATAATGAATATTTGTAACGAACCAGAATTTTCTAGATTTGAATTTGAATTTTTTTTTTAAACACATTTTGAGATTGTTTGAATTTGATAAGGTTTAAATTATTTGAAATCCGTTTTTATTTAGTTTAAATAAATAATTTTATTTTGTATAAGACTTATTTTAAAGATTTTGCATAAAAAAAATTGATTTTTGCAATTTTTTTATATAATGGTTTTTATATTTATAGGTAATAATATTTTTGTATTTATATATATATAAATGTTTTATAATATGAATTTTATAATTGAAAGATTTGTGTTAAGAAATATTTAATATATAAAGATTTTAAAACAATTAGATATGGAGTTTATATGGATTTTTAAATTTTTATAATTGTTTGACTTGAAAATAAATTATAATTAAATATCAGTTAAGAATATTCATCCGATTTCTGTACGCGCTGTTTTAAAATAATTTTTAGAATTTTTCTGTAATTTTTAATTTGAAAAAAATAAGCAGATAATTTTTCAACGTATTTTGGGTATAAATGTGGTCCTTTAGACGCTTTACAAAATTGATCAATCAGACCGGTTTTATTGCTGTTTTCAAATCAGAGCGTGTTGTTGTTTAGGATGATGGTCTTATTTCAGTACAACTCGCGGTAAATAACTCTAAAAATCAAAAATTGGAAGTAGAACATAATAATACACTACATTGGACATAAAGCATGGATGGATATGTTCAAGTATGGGTGCAGCGCATGGACTGTCCTCACGTTTTGAAAGGGCTTTATATATATTACTATGTTATGGTAAAAAAAAAAATAATAATTAAGTTTTAATTAGTTAAATAAATAATGTATATTTGGCATGCATGCATGAATTTGTTTAATGCCAAGGCAAGTGTACACCTACGTGTAAGAATGCATGCTTGAGTTGTGTCGAGAGTGCCACGTGTGTGTGCAAGATGTGTAGAGTAGGATGTTAGAAAAACAAGTGTGCATGGACGTGTGATGGTACATGTAAATGAAATTGTTAAGAGGACATGTGTCTTCTTGTGTGTATTTACGCATGCATTTGGGCTGTCCATGCAAGCCATGTGTGCTTTGTTTTAAAAGTCCAAACTACCCTTAAATAACATTATAAAAATGGGACGCATGCAATTCTCTTCCCTCCTGTAGCATCCACACTTTCACCTCCTTCCCAGTCCGCTCTTCCGCCCTGCCCTCTCTCTTCACAACTTTCGGTCCTCTTCCCCGCACCTCACAACTCTCCGCCTTCCTCTCTCACCTCACCACCCTTAAGCCTTTTCACGTTAGAAGCCAGCCCTCTCCCCTCACGTTGTAAACCGTATCCCACTAGCCTCGAAAGTTCACTCAGTCCACCGCTTTCCCTTCCATTCGCCACAAACCTCACCCGCAAGTCCTCAAGGTCCGCACCAAATTTAGCATCCGCTTTTCCCTTTGTTAATTTCGGTCCTCGCTCTCTCTCCTCCGCCAAAGTTTCTTCCCCCTCCCTTACTTTCCAGTCCGCCCATCAGCCGAGTCTTCCTCTTGTCCCCCGTTCACCACTTCAACCACGTCCGCAAGTTCATCACTTTGTTTTCAGTCCGAAAACCTTCACCATCGCTTCGCTTGTACCAACCAAAGCATCCGCGCACCTTCACCTCTCATGTCCGTTCATCTCCGCAAACCCTGCTCCGCCACTCTAACTCTCCTCTCCTTCCATTTGAATGCCACTTGTCTGCTTTCCTTCTGCATGCGGACACTGTGTTGTGGAAAAAAAAAGAAAAAAAAAATGAAAACATATTTATATAAACGTAAGTTGGCAAGGAAGTGTGAGCGTACGGGAAGCGGCGTCCGTGAAGGTTGTGTAATTGCGGAAACAAGCGCATGCGTAAAGCGGTGTCCGGGTAAGCTTTGTTCGCAGTCATACCAGGTTCGACAGTGAACCGGAGCAGCGCAGGTGAGAACTCCACTTTAATTATTTCATTTTGGTAGAAATAATTTGTTATAATATAATTATAATAGTTGATGGAAAATCAGTGATTGTGGATGTTTGAAATGTTGATTGTTTGTCGGTGAGTGATCAATGATGTGTATGCTGTGTAAACACCGTAAATCACCGAGCGTTACTGACAATAACGCTCTGTACACACTTGATTTATTTTGTGGTTGCGATGAATGGATGGTATGTTTGTTTAGCTATGTTATTATAATTGTTCTGTTCGTGTGAAGTCGCATGCACCGTAGTTGCCAATCTTACGGGCGATCGATTCAAAGTTCCTTCCATTTAAATGAATATTTTAAAAATGGGTTGAGAATTTGATTTAATTTAATTTGAAATGATTCAAAAGCGTATTCGTATTTAATATAAATTTGTGATGCGAATAGACTTAACTATCATTTGAAATGAAACGAGATTTGATAAGAACATAAAATTTCATATTTCGTTTGAAATAAAGATGCGGCAATGTGAAACGAGTTTGGACTAACATGATAATGGTTTTGAAAATATTTTGGTATAGAATATTATTTGGAAAAAGTTCAGAATTTAGTTTTAAAACTAAATCATGAAATTTATTCATTTGAAAGCGAATTGAGCGATATATATATATAAACGTTATATAGTGTAAATCGAGCTTGTCGCATGACGATAGTTCGATAATATCGATTTTTAATTTCAAATTATGTATAACTTGAACATTTTGAATCGAATTGACATGAAACGGAAACGACGGATTTGAACTGATATTGAGTTTTGTAATGCCGTCATATGATTTTCAAGATTTGGTTTTAAATCTGAAAGGGTCGCCATACATGCAGTTCACCGACCGCAATGAAAATCGAATAGAATGAATTTGTATTTCATTATTTAAAAGTGATCTATGGTTTAAATTTTGAATGTAGAATGATTGGGATTTATTTAATTTAATAACCATTTCCCAACGCTTTCGGTAACGCTTTAACGTTATTTGAAATGATTTGAATTCGAAGACTTCAACATGAATTATTATGGAAAGGACTTGATTCTTCCATGTGATATGAAATTGAGATGGGTTTGAATAGAATTAGTCGTCTGATATTCGGTATGGGTTTATAGAAGAAGACAATACAATCAGAAATATTAACATATCCATATCCTGATTTTGATCGTGTTGCCTGAATTTGTGAATCAATATCGAGTACAAGTCGATTTGATTCTATTTAAACTGATATTTGAAATATGGGTGTTTAAAAATGGAAATCAAAAATCCAAATAAAGATTTGGTTACTCAAGTGACGACGAATTAATTAAGTTGTTTGAAAATGAAGTTTGGAAGCAAAACGTTGAATTTGGAAAGGGGTTAAGGATAATGGGCTTCCGGGAAATTAAATCCAATATTTAATTCAAAATAAATTGGAAATATTTGGAAAGGAAGTTTGAATTGGGAAACCCGTGTGATTCGTAGCTATTGTTTTAAATACGTTGTTACTTGGAAAGTCCGGGATCGGATATAGGTCCGAAAACCATTCCACGTAATATTACGACGCTATGAAGAAATTCAAAGCTTGGAATCGAAGATGAAGACCGAGAATATTCAGATTATTTAGATTGATTGCTGCTAATATCTCATATCGGCCCGTACACCCAGTACGAGGTGTAAGTGGCATGAGACCAAAATATATTTGAATATTTTCGGGTTGTTGTTCCGTTCAGACCCAGAACGGACTTGTATGGATGGTGTGTCTGACACTGTAATTGATCACGTAGCACTGATTCGCGTGAATATATATGGTTTGTGGCAATTGAATATCTCCGTCTCTAAGTTACGTTCTTAGAGAATATGTATTAATTCGAATCAGTGATATGTGGAGATATTGACAATGTGGCATACCCAAGTATGATATAAGCTAATGATGATCAAAGCATGGCTTATCGAAGCGTAGCTTTGTGCATGACGTGACATCGGCAAACCTCACACACCGGATGATGAGAAACTGGCGGTTTGGTCTGTATATATATATGATTTGATGAGTGCTGCAGCAGTGGGAAACCACTTGAACTGGGGATGGGGTATGTTCGGGGGGCCGCGTCTGGTCGAAAACCGTAGATACTGCCCTGGCGATTTGTTGCGTTACACTTCGCTCAAGTCCCTGATTGATCTTTCATGCCAGGAATCATCAAGTTGGAAATCCAAATACCAATACGAGCCATGCGATTTTGATTGTATTTATATATGGCGACATAGTGGTATGGGACACTCATGCCGTCTAGGACTAATACATTTAATTGCGAATTTGTTTTCCACACTATATGATAATATTAAAGAGGATTTTCACGTATGAAATCATGTTTGGTTATCATAAGACAAAACTCGCCCATCTGGTGTGCGCTTGCATTGTGTGATGTGGGACGAGCTTATGATAGCTTCATTTTTCAAAAGTCATTGCGTATCTCTATGCACGGGAATTCATATGGAGTAAAACCCGTTCCGCATTAGCGGCGTGGTCCGTTGAATTACCCAACTTTAAAATGAAACCTAAATGATAACTGTTTTGAGTTCTCACACCAGTCCCACGACTGACCTGGAGTTTATTGTTCCTTCCTAAACTCTGGGTGCCCACTAATTTCCACACGGGCAGCTAGTGTTTAGTTTGCAGTTATGGATTGTGGAGAAGATTCAGAGTGCTTCCGGAGTTAGAGTTCACGCTAGAGTTGGAGCTTCCGCTGTATCAGATAATGTTCTTCCGATGAGAGTTTTATTTCTTCCGCTGTGTATATTCATGTGTAACTCTGATATTCATGTAACTCTAATGTAATATTGAATTATTCAATGAAAAGTTCTGTTGTTTTTGTTCAATGTATGTAAGTACCCATAACAATTCGTCTTTATGAACGATTTGAGTCGGTTTAATTACCGGCGAGAATCGGGCAAAAAGGCGGGTCGTTACAGTTGGTATCAGAGCTTTGGTTATACAAAGCTATTGGGTACGTACATGTTTGGACAAAAGAATAGGACTCCTCAGAGTTATATTATCTCATTAGAGATAGGGTTAGAAATACCCTAGAATGAGATCTCGGAATATTATGACGAGAGAGCGTATATTTTTGAAACCGATATAAGGCATTTTTGAACAAGTAAATCAATTTGAAACAATGATTATTTGAAATATAATTTGAAATAAGGATTTCAAGTGTTTTATTCGACGTCATGATTGGACTATCGAGTATGTAAGAATTTTGAATATACGTCTGATCAACGTATATACGAAGTTCGGTATATATTAGATAGATATAGAATCCCATTCTAGTCGCTGGAGGATAATTCTGTTGATGATCCGGACATCGTCAGTGATTATTCTCGAGTTTCGAAAATGGGATAACTATATGATTCCGATTTAAACATCGAGAATACTTGAAACCATTTTCATAAGTGTTTGAAATTGTTGATGAATTAAAGTGAGAGCTGATATAGTAACTTGAAATAGGAATGAAATATAGGTTTTTTTTTTCTTCTTAAAAATGAAGAATATAAATGTAATTCACAAATGAACCAAGATGAGTAGGGAATATTTATGAATCTAGAAATTGGATGAATAACTTGAGTATAAATTCTTACAATAATAGTTAAGAAAATGTGGGAATACACTGAAACTTAAGTAAATTTCACTAATTCTTTTGCGTAAAGTAATGATTTCTGTTGGTTTGGTAGGAATTAGGATGACCCAATTTGGACCCTTGACCATATGTTGATTTTGGAAAACCCCTTTGCAAAATTTTAAGGACCTTAAAGGAGAAATTTTGGGTACAAGCACTTAATGTGAATCGTTTGTTTAAATTAGTGATGAGCAGGTTTGGACGACCCATGAGCTTAAACTTTTAACTCTAAGGAAGTAAACGGCTAAGTGTACGATAATAGCTTGCTTAGTCTAGCCTAAGGGTAGCGATAGTCGAGATTTCAATCATTTCCTGTAACTAGGGTAACCATAGGATAATTGAGATTCCATCAAAATTCCAACCTGATTTAGGATCAGACCAAGTGCCCCAGCAATAACATGAACTGTAGATCTGATCATTATCCTGTCATGTTAGGAAAAAGGCCCAACCCTGCAGTAGGATGACCCTGTAATAAGGTATGAGTACGTTCTAAGACCTGTGGTTTTGACTAGAGGGTAAGGATGAGGCGGCGACCTACTTTGGATTTAATGTCCCCCATAGATTTATAATGATGCCTTAGAGTTTTGGGTAGCAGATCCTAGATCAGAGGATCAGCAGTTGTTAGGAAACGCCGCACTAGCACAAACTGCACCAGAAGACATTAATTGGCCTATAGATCCTGTATTTGTTGAGCAGTTAGAAATGGATACAGGAAATGGGACAACCAGCAGTTATAGCCGAGGACGACCGTTCCCGAAGCGGGAAATGATGGATTTGACGATGTTATAGAAAAGGTGGAGAAACCCCAACATGGCGATGATGTTGTGGTAGACGATAATGATATTACAGCAGATAAGGGTGATTTTGAATAACCTACATCCGAGGATGACCCGCTTCCAGATATGGGAGATGGTGAGATTGGTGAGAAAATAGAAAATATACCAGCCCTTAGACAAGGCTGATGAAGATGGATTTATGGGTAATGAGCACGATAAATTTATTGTGGGAATTTATGATGATGGCTTTATGGCAAACGATGGGGAGCCGTTAGCTGATGAAGAACCCGAGGAAATTGATTTGACCGATTCATCCGACAATGGATCTGATGCAACAGATGTTTAGTTACGATGAGTCTGGATCTTGTATGTATATAGTGTTTATATGTTGTCTTAAGACCCCAGATGCACTGAGTTGTTTTGGGCTAGTATGGTTTTGAGGACTAGTAACAGATAGCTAGGTGCACCCTTTGATGACTGTATTTTTGACTGCCCAAGTGCGTAGTATGTGCTCAGGTAGGGTTAGATGTGTTTTGTATGCTGACTTGAAAGATCAATATGACATGACATGTTGGATTGACTATGATATGCGTGTCCCACTATTTAATTTAAATCTGTTGTTTTGAATATTTATAAAACCTGTTCCAAATCATATAGAAAGTCTGATTTATAGTTTAAATTTTACTACCTTCCTTTTCGAGGACGAAAAGTCTTAAGGGGGGAAGAATGTAACGAACCAGAATTTTCTAGATTTGAATTTGAATTTTTTTTTAAACACATTTTGAGATTGTTTGAATTTGATAAGGTTTAAATTATTTGAAATCCGTTTTTATTTAGTTTAAATAAATAATTTTATTTTGTATAAGACTTATTTTAAAGATTTTGCATAAAAAAAATTGATTTTTGCAATTTTTTTATATAATGGTTTTTATATTTATAGGTAATAATATTTTTGTATTTATATATATATAAATGTTTTATAATATGAATTTTATAATTGAAAGATTTGTGTTAAGAAATATTTAATATATAAAGATTTTAAAACAATTAGATATGGAGTTTATATGGATTTTTAAATTTTTATAATTGTTTGACTTGAAAATAAATTATAATTAAATATCAGTTAAGAATATTCATCCGATTTCTGTACGCGCTGTTTTAAAATAATTTTTAGAATTTTTCTGTAATTTTTAATTTGAAAAAAATAAGCAGATAATTTTTCAACGTATTTTGGGTATAAATGTGGTCCTTTAGACGCTTTACAAAATTGATCAATCAGACCGGTTTTATTGCTGTTTTCAAATCAGAGCGTGTTGTTGTTTAGGATGATGGTCTTATTTCAGTACAACTCGCGGTAAATAACTCTAAAAATCAAAAATTGGAAGTAGAACATAATAATACACTACATTGGACATAAAGCATGGATGGATATGTTCAAGTATGGGTGCAGCGCATGGACTGTCCTCACGTTTTGAAAGGGCTTTATATATATTACTATGTTATGGTAAAAAAAATAAAAAAATTAAGTTTTAATTAGTTAAATAAATAATGTATATTTGGCATGCATGCATGAATTTGTTTAATGCCAAGGCAAGTGTACACCTACGTGTAAGAATGCATGCTTGAGTTGTGTCGAGAGTGCCACGTGTGTGTGCAAGATGTGTAGAGTAGGATGTTAGAAAAACAAGTGTGCATGGACGTGTGATGGTACATGTAAATGAAATTGTTAAGAGGACATGTGTCTTCTTGTGTGTATTTACGCATGCATTTGGGCTGTCCATGCAAGCCATGTGTGCTTTGTTTTAAAAGTCCAAACTACCCTTAAATAACATTATAAAAATGGGACGCATGCAATTCTCTTCCCTCCTGTAGCATCCACACTTTCACCTCCTTCCCAGTCCGCTCTTCCGCCCTGCCCTCTCTCTTCACAACTTTCGGTCCTCTTCCCCGCACCTCACAACTCTCCGCCTTCCTCTCTCACCTCACCACCCTTAAGCCTTTTCACGTTAGAAGCCAGCCCTCTCCCCTCACGTTGTAAACCGTATCCCACTAGCCTCGAAAGTTCACTCAGTCCACCGCTTTCCCTTCCATTCGCCACAAACCTCACCCGCAAGTCCTCAAGGTCCGCACCAAATTTAGCATCCGCTTTTCCCTTTGTTAATTTCGGTCCTCGCTCTCTCTCCTCCGCCAAAGTTTCTTCCCCCTCCCTTACTTTCCAGTCCGCCCATCAGCCGAGTCTTCCTCTTGTCCCCCGTTCACCACTTCAACCACGTCCGCAAGTTCATCACTTTGTTTTCAGTCCGAAAACCTTCACCATCGCTTCGCTTGTACCAACCAAAGCATCCGCGCACCTTCACCTCTCATGTCCGTTCATCTCCGCAAACCCTGCTCCGCCACTCTAACTCTCCTCTCCTTCCATTTGAATGCCACTTGTCTGCTTTCCTTCTGCATGCGGACACTGTGTTGTGGAAAAAAAAAAAGAAAAAAAAAAATGAAAACATATTTATATAAACGTAAGTTGGCAAGGAAGTGTGAGCGTACGGGAAGCGGCGTCCGAGAAGGTTGTGTAATTGCGGAAACAAGCGCATGCGTAAAGCGGTGTCCGGGTAAGCTTTGTTCGCAGTCATACCAGGTTCGACAGTGAACCGGAGCAGCGCAGGTGAGAACTCCACTTTAATTATTTCATTTTGGTAGAAATAATTTGTTATAATATAATTATAATAGTTGATGGAAAATCAGTGATTGTGGATGTTTGAAATGTTGATTGTTTGTCGGTGAGTGATCAATGATGTGTATGCTGTGTAAACACCGTAAATCACCGAGCGTTACTGACAATAACGCTCTGTACACACTTGATTTATTTTGTGGTTGCGATGAATGGATGGTATGGTTGTTTAGCTATGTTATTATAATTGTTCTGTTTGTGTGAAGTCGCATGCACCGTAGTTGCCAATCTTACGGGCGATCGATTCAAAGTTCCTTCCATTTAAATGAATATTTTAAAAATGGGTTGAGAATTTGATTTAATTTAATTTGAAATGATTCAAAAGCGTATTCGTATTTAATATAAATTTGTGATGCGAATAGACTTAACTATCATTTGAAATGAAACGAGATTTGATAAGAACATAAAATTTCATATTTCGTTTGAAATAAAGATGCGGCAATGTGAAACGAGTTTGGACTAACATGATAATGGTTTTGAAAATATTTTGGTATAAAATATTATTTGGAAAAAGTTCAGAATTTAGTTTTAAAACTAAATCATGAAATTTATTCATTTGAAAGCGAATTGAGCGATATATATATATAAACGTTATATAGTGTAAATCGAGCTTGTCGCATGACGATAGTTCGATAATATCGATTTTTAATTTCAAATTATGTATAACTTGAACATTTTGAATCGAATTGACATGAAACGGAAACGACGGATTTGAACTGATATTGAGTTTTGTAATGCCATCATATGATTTTCAAGATTTGGTTTTAAATCTGAAAGGGTCGCCATACATGCAGTTCACCGACCGCAATGAAAATCGAATAGAATGAATTTGTATTTCATTATTTAAAAGTGATCTATGGTTTAAATTTTGAATGTAGAATGATTGGGATTTATTTAATTTAATAACCATTTCCCAACGCTTTCGGTAACGCTTTAACGTTATTTGAAATGATTTGAATTCGAAGACTTCAACATGAATTATTATGGAAAGGACTTGATTCTTCCATGTGATATGAAATTGAGATGGGTTTGAATAGAATTAGTCGTCTGATATTCGGTATGGGTTTATAGAAGAAGACAATACAATCAGAAATATTAACATATCCATATCCTGATTTTGATCGTGTTGCCTGAATTTGTGAATCAATATCGAGTACAAGTCGATTTGATTCTATTTAAACTGATATTTGAAATATGGGTGTTTAAAAATGGAAATCAAAAATCCAAATAAAGATTTGGTTACTCAAGTGACGACGAATTAATTAAGTTGTTTGAAAATGAAGTTTGGAAGCAAAACGTTGAATTTGGAAAGGGGTTAAGGATAATGGGCTTCCGGGAAATTAAATCCAATATTTAATTCAAAATAAATTGGAAATATTTGGAAAGGAAGTTTGAATTGGGAAACCCGTGTGATTCGTAGCTATTGTTTTAAATACGTTGTTACTTGGAAAGTCCGGGATCGGATATAGGTCCGAAAACCATTCCACGTAATATTACGACGCTATGAAGAAATTCAAAGCTTGGAATTGAAGATGAAGACCGAGAATATTCAGATTATTTAGATTGATTGCTGCTAATATCTCATATCGGCCCGTACACCCAGTACGAGGTGTAAGTGGCATGAGACCAAAAAATATTTGAATATTTTCGGGTTGTTGTTCCGTTCAGACCCAGAACGGACTTGTATGGATGGTGTGTCTGACACTGTAATTGATCACGTAGCACTGATTCGCGTGAATATATATATGGTTTGTGGCAATTGAATATCTCCGTCTCTAAGTTACGTTCTTAGAGAATATGTATTAATTCGAATCAGTGATATGTGGAGATATTGACAATGTGGCATACCCAAGTATGATATAAGCTAATGATGATCAAAGCATGGCTTATCGAAGCGTAGCTTTGTGCATGACGTGACATCGGCAAACCTCACACACCGGATGATGAGAAACTGGCGGTTTGGTCTGTATATATATATGATTTGATGAGTGCTGCAGCAGTGGGAAACCACTTGAACTGGGGATGGGGTATGTTCGGGGGGCCGCGTCTGGTCGAAAACCGTAGATACTGCCCTGGCGATTTGTTGCGTTACACTTCGCTCAAGTCCCTGATTGATCTTTCGTGCCAGGAATCATCAAGTTGGAAATCCAAATACCAATACGAGCCATGCGATTTTGATTGTATTTATATATGGAGACATAGTGGTATGGGACACTCATGCCGTCTAGGACTAATACATTTAATTGCGAATTTGTTTTCCACACTATATGATAATATTAAAGAGGATTTTCACGTATGAAATCATGTTTGGTTATCATAAGACAAAACTCGCCCATCTGGTGTGCGCTTGCATTGTGTGATGTGGGACGAGCTTATGATAGCTTCATTTTTCAAAAGTCATTGCGTATCTCTATGCACGGGAATTCATATGGAGTAAAACCCGTTCCGCATTAGCGGCGTGGTCCGTTGAATTACCCAACTTTAAAATGAAACCTAAATGATAACTGTTTTGAGTTCTCACACCAGTCCCACGACTGACCTGGAGTTTATTGTTCCTTCCTAAACTCTGGGTGCCCACTAATTTCCACACGGGCAGCTAGTGTTTAGTTTGCAGTTATGGATTGTGGAGAAGATTCAGAGTGCTTCCGGAGTTAGAGTTCACGCTAGAGTTGGAGCTTCCGCTGTATCAGATAATGTTCTTCCGCTGAGAGTTTTATTTCTTCCGCTGTGTATATTCATGTGTAACTCTGATATTCATGTAACTCTAATGTAATATTGAATTATTCAATGAAAAGTTCTGTTGTTTTTGTTCAATGTATGTAAGTACCCATAACAATCCGTCTTTATGAACGATTTGAGTCGGTTTAATTACCGGCGAGAATCGGGCAAAAAGGCGGGTCGTTACAATATTAAAACTGTTTTATTATATGTCTATCTCAAGATCAAATGAAATTTGTTTTGTTTACTAATTACTATTCTATATTTAAATTATATACACAACAAATAACAAATATTAATATAATTTATATATATATATTCTATATATATACTATATAATTAGAATAATTAATTAAATTACACAAAATACATTAAAAAGTAGGTTAAAAACAATATTTTTAGAAAATAAGTCTTTAAATTTCTAATTTAATTTATTAAATTTAGTAATCATATTTCGATATGTACAAAATCATCCTATTTATTTAATTTATATTTATTTTTTATAAAAAAGATCTTTCTAAGTTTTTTAAGTGTCATTAAAAATGAAAAGAATACTTTAGTTTAAACAAAACAAAAGGGTTTAAAAGAACCTTTATTCATCCATTTCCCAAACTGTACAAGCGAAAAGGGAAATAGATTGCCTATTTTTTATCACATACACTATGTTGACATAGTGCCCCAAATTTTTACTAATTTTTACTAATTTTTTTTTGTAATTTTGTAATGTAATAATAATAAGAAAAGCAAGATTCTGATTCCTTCATTACCAATTTTTTTTGGTATTTTTGGTTATATCCATTATTTGATGTTGTTGGGTCTTTAGAAAGCCCTTGTTTACTGGAAGGTCAGAACGAGGAAATAAGTTGATCGAAATTTCTCACCGTGCGGTTATTCAATATAATACAAGAAAAAGAATTTCTATTTTCAAATGGAGAGTTCATAATGTAAAATTTATAAGATCTTTAAAATTTTTAGAAAATTTGTTTTGTATAAATCATGAATTTTGGGGAGCATTAAAGATTTTATCGAAAACTTACAGCAGCTTGCCAAACAAAGGCTAAGAGCAAAAATAATACAGGTATGACAGGCATAACATCTACGATAGGATTGAAAAAGGCATAAGCCTCGGGCAATTTCTCTTGGCGGAATTGATCTTGTAGTAATATATTTCATATATATTTGAATTAGGATTGACGAGCGACTAATACCAATATTAGTCTTTATTAGTATCAAAGAGAAATTCGAAATCGAAATGGGGCGTGGCCAAGTGGTATGGCAACAGGTTTTGGTCCCGCTATTCTGACGTTCGAATCCTTCCGTCCCAGAGTGTGTACATGAAAAAGGAAAGATTCTTCTCTTTAACAAATTTATCTTTGAAGTTTGGAAATTTTTTTCTTTAATCTTGGATATATAGTGTCACCTTTTGTTCTGATTTTTCTATAAAATGAAAACTTTTTCATTTAGTTTTTCACAAATGCGATTGAGTGTATGGGTAGAAATAAAGATATTTCATTGAATTCTAAATTCAAAACAATTTTTGGGTATATCATCAAGAGACTCCTATTTTAATAGTTATATTGAAGTAAGTTACTTGGTAAAACTCTTTTTCTATGAAATCTGAATTCTCGTATTATGTAATTCATTATGGAATTCTGAATTGAAAGAGAAAAAAGGATACTTTTCTATTTCATACTCATGAAAACAAAAATTCTTTTTTTTTTGAACCTGGGTACTCGAAGAAATTTGAAAAATGTGTATTATAAATATAGAGAAATTTATTACTTTTTCGAGTTATTGGAATAGTTTATATTTTTTAATAACTGATTTGACTCCGGAATTGGGAAATTCATAGGGCCATTCTTTTTAGATTTAGAATTTATTTGTTCGAGAAGAATTTTTTCCATAATTTAATAGAACATCCCGAATTATCTGTTGAAGATTTTAATTAGATTTAAAGAAATGGATTTACTTTTCTTTTTTCTTTTTTAGAACTTTCTTTCCCCCCATAGAATGGAGGGGCGAAAAAACTTTAATCCTTTATAATATAAGACTTTCTTCCAGATAAATATTTACCTTTAGACTTTCTTTCAGATAATTATTTACCTTTCCCTAGATACATACAAAAAAAATATTTTGTATCATTGAGCCAATGACTATTCATGATTCCATATTGAATTCATTGCATACCGTTTTAAAATAAAATTTAAAATGAGAGGAGTGTTATGGTAAAACTTCATTTAAAACGATATGGTAGAAAGCAACGTGCGATTTGAAGGACATAATTCACTGTGTATTCTTACATCTGCCATTTTCTATAGGAATGAAGATGCTCTTGAATTGACATAGTTTGTTCTGTTCCTATTAGGAACCCAATTTGTATTGGATTGGTAAATAGGAATAGTACATGATGGAGTTCGAGCAAAACGAGGAGAATGAAGATTATAATTTGAGTACCCGACAAAAAGGCACATGTTTAAAATTCCATATGAGATTTTATAAGCCTATTGGGCAAGTTGCTTGGCTTTTTTATTTTCTTTTTGAATGGAATGGGCTTAGAGGGGCGAGTTGTAGTTGTATCGATTGAGCCATAAAAAAGGGACGCTGGCAAAAATTTTCGAAAATTTATGGAGTTAGAACATTTTTAAGAAGTTTTGATAACTAGAAATCAATACATCAATATATATAGAATATCGAAAGGAATTTAGAAAGTGATTTAATTAATGAAATATTAGAAAGGGCCAGTGATTATTTGATGGATGTTGTTTTCCTTTGATAGCTAAATCACTGGCTATCAAAGATATTTTGACCATCATATTCAATACGGAGAGATCGATTGAATTTACTATCCAAAAACCACTCCATATAGGCATAGGCGTTGCGAATTAGATATGCTGAAAATAATTGAAGACGGACGAATTTCCTAAGATGGATTGATAGAATAGTGCCTTTGATTTGTCTAGTTCTAGGACAACTTGTACAGACGAATGACTGACAGAGTATGCCTAACAGATCACACAAGACGATCTTTTCGAGATATTATGTCTGGTGGAGGAGAAATTCGTTTCTCTTAGCTTTTATACCCATAATATTTTTGGGAAGATCACCTAGTGATTTGATGGGTTTGACGATGTGGCATTCAAAGTGAATGATGGCCAGATGTTCTAGAAAGGTAAACGTGACCTCAAGCCTCACAACTGGGAAATGACAAAAAATGGGTAGGCAACATGGCTAGTTGGGTCATACCTAAGCAGGGTGTATTATCATCAATCTAGAAGAAATTAATTTATATTCTTCTTTCTATTCTGTTTCTTACGGACTACGATTGGATGACTAACAACCGTGGGTGATAATACATTCGGTCCACTCAAGCTAAATGAGTGACCGGTCATGTGTGACCGGGTTGGAAGATGTTCTTGTTGAACCCCAGTGTATCCCCTCTAGACTATACTGATCTGGAGGTGGTCCCATACCTTGTCATAGTTGGAATCCAATTTTCAATAAGCGCCCTGCGGTTTTTGATTTTATACTATGTATGTAGAGTTTGAGATGTGAGCGTTCTACTAGATGGTTATTTATTTGATTAGACATTATTATAATATCACTGGATTTTGATATCAAAAATGTTTTGGTTAACATAACGTAAAAACCGCTCGTATTTATGGGTCTTGTAATGACCCGAAAATCCCGTCCAATTTGAGCTGACCAAATAACGCAAGTCCAACCCCAAATTGCACTGGAAATTCAAGAAATTAATAGAAAGAAGATAGAGGGTGAGGATAGATAAGATAGAACTATTAGAATAGAAGAAGAAGAAGAACATCATCATCAGAGTAACCACGAATCTCACAGCAGAACGAATAAAATATAACATAACTTTTGAAATACAAACAGTATATGTATACAATAACATTTCAGAGTACAACACTTACAACAACAGCGGAAATAATAATAGCTATAGAATCTTGAAGCCTCCTGCTCCAAGCTCTCCAAGTGTATCTGTAAAATCCTGAACTACTTGATTGCCCGTACAAATTTAGGCACCCAAGAGTTTAGGTAGAACAAAACAAAGTAAACTCCGGGTCAGTCATGTGACTGGTATGAGTAAAACAGTTTGAACAAGTAAAGATATCTCATAAGACCACACCGTATAACGGAACGGGTTTTTCCCTTATGAGAATCCAAAATATCTTTATATCAAAAACCTTTTGGTATTATAATAATGTCTATCAACCACAACTATAATAATCATCTAGCAGAAACGCTTTCATCTCACGTTCTACATATATAGTATACAATCAAAACCGCAAGCACGTATTGGGTAATGGATCTCCAACTATGACAAGGTATGGAACCACCTTCCGATCAGTGTACTCTAGGAACGATACACTGGAGTTCAACAAGAACATCTTGCAACTCAGCCACACATGACCGACCACTCATTTCGCTTGAGTATATCGAATGTACATCACCAACGGTTGGGATCAACAACCGTTTCCCGTATATATATGGGACAACATTGACAGATTAAAGAAGCAAATGAATATTCTCTAGATAGGTGATTATACACCCTACTTCGGTGCGACCGACTTAACCATGCTGCCTGCCCGATTTCTGTCATTTACCGGATGTGAGGCTAGAAGCTACGCTTACTTTCCATTCACTTATAACACGATCACTTTGAATGCCACATTATCAGATCCGTTAATCATTAGTTGGTTTACACAAATATCCTAGATGTTATGCTAAGGGATAAATCCGTTGCAACCATATATATTTATACAGATCAACCCATTTGATCATTGGAAATACTCTGTCAGACACTCGTCCATATACGTTCGTTCTGGGACTGAACGAAACCGAAGGCACTATTCAGTACATCCATCTTAGGCACTGTTATCTAAGATTTACACAATAGCCCTTGCACTTTACTCCGTCTTCAATTATCTTTGGCATATTCGCAACACTTATGCCAATACAGAGTGGTTCTTTGGATAAGAATCCAACCAGTCTCTCCATATCAACAACGTAAATATGGTCAAAACTTGATAGTCTGTGATTTAACTATCAATGAAAACATGTCGGTGTACAAACAACGATCTAAATTCCAAATGGAATTATCGATCCAATCATCAAAACGTATATATATATATCCACATTCCTTATTTTCTATACTTAGAAAATATATGTCATTAACACTGGAAAACATTTCCAATCCTCATTCACATTCCACTAACTTCCACAACTATCAGTCCCTAACTATAAACTAGTAAGAGAACAATTCTCTAATTATAAACCCCGAAGGCCGAAACCAACATCAGATCGATACTCAGAAAACGATTCAACTTACTAATCTCTAGTCAGTTTCTAATCTTTCTTAACTCTATTTCTTTAACTCTATTCGATTAACTCTAACTGATTAACTCTAACTGATTTACTCAAATTCGAATAACTTATATTCGATTTACTCCTTAAAATAACGTTTATCCATTTATAAAGATTTACTTTTAGTAACGGTTCTTCACTTTAAAAAAATATCCTTTTTATATCGTTTCTCCACTTATAAAGATTTCCTTTTTAACAGCGTTTAATCATTTATAATGTTTCCTTATAACAGCGTTTAATCACTTATAATGATTTCCTATAACAGCGCTTAATCACTTATAATGATTTACTATAACAACATTTAATCACTTATAATGATTTCCTAAATAAATTTCCTTTTATAATATCATATTTATTTCCTAAATATTTCCCCTTTTACATTTATTCTATTTTCTAAATAAATATTTCTTTATAAATCCTATTCACTTCCTAAGTAAACATCTTTCTTTATACTTCTATTTACTTGCCAAGTAAATAATCGTTTGACACTTCTACTTCAATACACAGTTTGAAAATTTCCCTTTTTACTTTCCAGTACTCATTTTGGTATTTAAAATACCGTGTAACCATGATTAAAATCATCCACACATATAAAATCAATAACCGATTTTATATCACTGCATATATCACAATATATGATAAACTAGTAAAATAAATGTTGAGGAATCCAGTCGGATTCCTCCAACCTGTTCCCTGCATCCAAAGATGTTATACAATATAAGCAACATCAATTTCAGTTCATTACGCATTATTCTGATAAACAGAATCAATATATATATATATATATATATATATATATATATATATATAATTTCAGCTAACTAACTAGCAGTTCAATCAACCAAATCAACACACATCAATCAATAGATAATTATCATTTCTAAGCATACGTTATAAAATTATAACTGTTCAGAGTTGGTGAGTTTTACTCACATTGGCAGTTCATCGGTAAAGAACGATAAACTGTTATTTGATTTGAATCAAACAGTTTCTTTCGCCCTAAATTCAAACGAGCCCCAATCTACTCTCAGTCAGTTCCATTTCGTAACCGTCATCCATACGATCCCGTTGGTATTTGGTTTGTTGAATTATTAAAGTATACGCAGATTCCTTTTCCGGGTTTCCAACTGCTCGCTGCCAGAAGATCCAAGCTATTGCCATCGAGAAAACCACCACCTCGCTATCTCCAACCAACCGCACCCTGATCCTTTTTCTCGTTTCACGTTTGTTCTTCAGAAACCAACCCATGCCCTTACTTGAACATCAGAACCACGCCTCGTCTTCATCCCTTCACTTCTTTTATCAACCTCCCCTTTCACGTTCAAAATGAAACAGCCTTCATCACATTTCGAAACTCCTACTCATGAAACAATCAACCCAAAATTGCGCCACCCTAGGGATGACTGACCGACGATCTGCACCAATCAGCAGGTGCGCCGTAACCTCCTTCCTCAACGCCCTGAACTGCGCCCCCTATAACGCTGCCGTTCACCAGCAGCAAGCCTTCAACTGCCCAGCCTTCCTGGCCCTTTCCCGTCCGCCTTGGTCCTTGAGACCTTATCACCGCCGATCAACTCGAAAGCCAAGCGTAGCTGTACATAATTGTTGAAGAAAGCTTTGATTTTAAAGTAAGAATAGGGAGATTAAGGAGGAAGATGGTTGGGAGCTTTCTGGTCGTTCATCCATTAGGGTAGAGGCGGAAAAAGAAGGGTCTGTTGACCACGAAACAAATTAGGTTTTGCTGAGAACAATTCCTTTTATAGACTAAGATTTGGACCCAAAAAAATGATTATTATATTATGTTGAAACTTAACGATGAAGTCTCGTATAAAAATAACCACGTACGATCTCTGTTTTTGACAAACTAAGATATTCCTAGCATAGAAAAATATTCCGGATCAAATGGGACAGGTTTCGTCGAATTCCGACACCGTTTGCAAAAACCCCTTAGAAAATATCGATGAAAACACCGAGCATAAATTCTGTAAAATTACAGAAAAAATCCTAAAAATATGAGGCCTTGACGTTTCACTAGACCTCTTCCTAAGGTTTCGTATGAAACTTGTTTTGTTGAATTTCGAGTTCGTTTGACCAGTTAACCATTCAGTTTAGTTTGTTATAAGTTAAAAACATAGTGTACCGTACTATGAAAAATTCTGCTCACGTAGGGGATGTTATGGACAGAAACAAAAATACCATTGGCATGAGTGATGTCCTCTGGTCCCAAAAATGTAATAATACCGGTAGATGGACTCGTATTGTGAAACCCCGAAATGTTGATACAGGGTGCCAAATACTCCAAATAAAAAGTTGCTTATTTAATTAATTAAAAATTACCATAAAATCTAAAAATTAAATTATCACTACTTCCCAAAAGAACCTTGTCTAAATTCAAACCCGATCTCTAGTTATATCGAATAAACCGTTACGGTCGATAAACGATTCTATAGCGACTATTTTAAAATTTGATTTGGACATATCTCAAAATCTACACGACGAAATCCCGATTTTTCTCTTCCACTAGAAAGATATACTCCACCAGCTCCGTGCATTTCTTGTTTCACAGAAATCCGATTTAAAACGAATCATGTACATTCAGTTGAAGTTCGAATCGCCAAATTACGAACTGCAGCGCCATTTCAAGCTCGATTTTAATTATAATATAATTATACGATCTAACATCGTCGATTAAATAATATATTACTTGTTTTAAATAATTAAATAAGTTAATTATTACACCGTCAAATATCCGGGTCATTACATTCTTCCCCACTTAAAATAATTTCATCCTCGAAATTGCTAAGGTAGAGGATGACCCTATCTATTAGGTAAATATTTATCGGTTTACCCCTTAACTTCAGTTTCAACTGAACCAATTAATATTGACTAAAATATTAATTCCTTCCGACTAACCTAAATTTTCAAAAAATTTGAAAATTTTCTAACACATTAAATTTTCGGAAAATTTCGCCATAACCTCCTTTATACAACCCTATCGGTAAAACCACAACTCGCCTCTCTAGGCTATCTCCAACCCAAAAGAAAATCAAACAGCCAAGCGGCTTGCCAAATCGGCTGATAAATCACCAAACTCATATGAAATATAAACTTGTACCTTTTTGCCGGGTATATCATTATATCACTTTGCACCTGTTACCAATTCTGCATATATCATGCCATAACAATCAACTCCAAACAGTTTATATCCTCAAATCACATCTCATTCTTAACTCGAGTTCCATTCTCGATTTTCAAAATTTTAACTCACCAATTCCAATACCATTCCAGATTATTCACTAATCAAATCCAATTTTATTTAACTTAGTTCAAGTTAAATTTTAGTTTATTATTCTTTTTTACCATCTCATTCTGGAATTTAAATCCTTGGGTTTATTTCAAATCAATTTGAAATCATAATACCAATTCAAAAGCTTTGAATTTCTAAACCACTTGTTTTCTCAAAACAATTCAAAAACAAAATCTTTGGTAGTAATACGTCACTTAGCAACTCGAAAATGAACACTGATGATGTGGCCACACTCATCAGGGTTATTTTCCAGTTATAAAAGTGAGTTCAATACTATGTCATTTTCAAAACCATTCTTAAACATTTCCCATTTTGAAACCATTTCAAAATATCCTTCCAATGTTTGTAAACACATTTAAAATCTCCCAGGATTTTAAAATTCTCATATATTATACTTATATGAATTCTACTTGGTCATTTATATAACCATTTCAATTATAATCTCATTCGATTAAATAACAATCAACACATCCAATATACTATAATGATTCAAATCTTAACCATTCTTTATATCAAAATATAATTCGGGTAAAATTACTTTATTCACCCGTTTTCAAAACATACCGTGTCGACCCCTCGTATTCGAGTGTTTAGAAACCCTTATCGTTATTGTGGTGCCCAACCATCGACTAGAATTCATAAGCCACTCATCCAATAAAGCTCCACAATATAAAACAAATTTTTATATTTAATAACAAATACGTTCACTCGTATATATACTCTCAACTCAATCTAGGGTATTACTAACCCCATCTCTATTGAGTTACGCCACAGAGCCAAGGTAATACTTAACCTTAAGCTGTGATACCAACTATAATGACCCGAAAACCCTGTCCAATTTGAGCTGACCAAATAACACAAGTCAAACCTCAAATTGCACTAGAAATTCAAGAAATTAATAGAAAGAAGATAGAGGGTGAGGATTGATAAGATAGAACTATTAGAATAGAAGAAGAAGAAGAACATCATCATCAAAGTAACCACAAATCTCACAGCGGAACGAATAAAATATAACATAACTTTTGAAATACAAACAGTATATGTATACAATAACATTTCAGAGTACAACACTTACAACAACAGTGGAAATAATAATAGCTATAGAATCTTGAAGCCTCCTGCTCCAAGCTCTCCAAGTGTATCTGTAAAATCCTGAACTACTTGACTGCCCGTACAAATTTAGGCACCCAAGAGTTTAGGTAGAACAAAACAAAGTAAACTCCGGGTCAGTCATGGGACTGGTATGAGTAAAACAGTTTAAACAGTTTGAACAAGTAACGATATCTCATAAGACCACGCCGTATAACGGAACGGGTTTTTCCCTTATGAGAATCCAAAATATCTTTATATCAAAAACCTTTTGATATTATAATAATGTCTATCAACCACAACTATAATAATCATCTGGCAGAAACGCTTTCATCTCACGTTCTACATATATAGTATACAATCAAAACCGTAAGCACATATTGGGTAATGGATCTCCAACTATAACAAGGTATGGAACCACCTTCCGATCAGTGTACTCTTGGAACGATACACTGGAGTTCAACAAGAACATCTTGCAACTCAGCCACACATGACCGACCACTCATTTCGCTTGAGTGTATCGAATGTACATCACTGACGGTTGGGATCAGCAACCGTTTCCCGTATATATATGGGACAGCATTGATAGATTAAAGAAGCAAATGAATATTCTCTAGATAGGTGATTATACACCCTACTTCGGTGCGACCGGCTTAACCATGCTGCCTGCCCGATTTCTGTCATTTACCGGATGTGAGGCTAGAAGCTACGCTTACTTTCCATTCACTTATAACACGATCACTTTGAATGCCACATTATCAGATCCGTTAATCATTAGTTGGTTTATACAAATATCCTGGATGTTATGCTAAGGGATAAATCCGTTGCAACCATATATATTTATACAGATCAACCCATTCGATCATTGGAAATACTCTGTCAGACACTCGTCCATATACGTTCGTTCTGGGACTGAACGAAACCGAAGGCACTATTCAGTACATCCATCTTAGGCACTGTTATATAAGATTTATACAACAGCCCTTGCACTTTACTCCGTCTTCAACTATCTTTGGCATATTCGCAACGCTTATGCCAATACAGAGTGGTTCTTTGGATAAGAATCCAACCGGTCTCTCCATATCAACAACGTAAATATGGTCAAAACTTGATAGTCTGTGATTTAACTATCAATGAAAACATGTCGGTGTACAAACAACGATCTAAATTCCAAATGGAATTATCGATCCAATCATCAAAACGTATATATATATATATATATATATATCCACATTCCTTATTTTCTATACTTAGAAAATATATGTTATTACCACTAGAAAACATTTCCAATCCTCATTCACATTCCACTAACTTCCACAACTATCAGTCCCTAACTATAAACTAGTAAGAGAACAATTCTCTAAATATAAACCCCGAAGGCCAAAACCAACATCAGATCGATACTCAGAAAACGATTCAACTTACTAATCTCTAGTCAGTTTCTAATCTTTCTTAACTCTATTTCTTTAACTCTATTCGATTAACTCTAACTGATTAACTCTAACTGATTTACTCAAATTCGAATAACTTATATTCGATTTACTCCTTAAAATAACGTTTATCCATTTATAAAGATTTACTTTTAGTAACGGTTCTTCACTTTAAAAAAATATCCTTTTTATATCGTTTCTCCACTTATAAAGATTTCCTTTTTAACAGCGTTTAATCATTTATAATGTTTCCTTATAACAGCGTTTAATCACTTATAATGATTTCCTATAACAGCGCTTAATCACTTATAATGATTTACTATAACAGCGTTTAATCACTTATAATGATTTCCTAAATAAATTTCCTTTTATAATATCATATTTATTTCCTAAATATTTCCCCTTTTACATTTATTCTATTTTCTAAATAAATATTTCTTTATAAATCCTATTCACTTCCTAAGTAAACATCTTTCTTTATACTTCTATTTACTTGCCAAGTAAATAATCGTTTGACACTTCTACTTCAATACACAGTTTGAAAATTTCCCTTTTTACTTTCCAGTACTCATTTTGGTATTTAAAATACCGTGTAACCATGATTAAAATCATCCACACATATAAAATCAATAACCGATTTTATATCACTGCATATATCACAATATATGATAAACTAGTAAAATAAATGTTGAGGAATCCAGTCGGATTTCTCCAACCTGTTCCCTGCATCCAAAGATGTTATACAATATAAACAACATCAATTTCAGTTCAGTACGCATTATTCTGATAAACAGAATCAATATATATATATATATATAAATTCAACTAACTGACTAGCAGTTCAATCAACCAAATCAACACACAGCAATCAACAGATAATTATCAGTTCTAAGCATACGTTATAAAAATATAACTGTTCAGAGTTGGTGAGTTTTACTCACATTGGCAGTTCATCTTTAAAGAACGATAAACCGTTATTTGATTTGAATCAAACAGTTTCTTTCGCCCTAAATTCAAACGAGCCCCAATCTACTCTCAGTCAGTTCCATTTCGTAACCATCGTCCATACGATCCCGTTGGTATTTGGTTTGTTGAATTGTTAAAGTATACGCAGATTCCTTTTCCGGGTTTCCAACTGCTCGCTGCTAGAAGATCCAAGCTGTTGCCATCGAGAAAACCACCACCTCGCTATCTCCGACCAACCCCACCCTGATCCTTTTTCTCATTTCACGTTTGTTCTTTAGAAACAAACCCGTGCCCTTATTTGAACATCAGAACCACGCCTCTTATTCATCCCTTCACTTCTTTTATAAACCTCCCCTTTCACGTTCAAAATGAAACCGCCTTCATCACATTTCGAAACTCCTATTCATGAAACAATCAACCCAAAATCGCACCACCCTAGTGATGACTGACCGACGATCTGCACCAATCAGCAGGTGCGTCGTAACCTCCTTCCTCAACGCCCTGAACTGCACCCCCTATAACGCTGCCGTTCACTGGCAGCAAGCCTTCAACTGCCCAGCCTTCCTGGCCCTTTCTCGTCCGCCGTGGTCCTTGAGACCTCATCACCGCCGATCAACTCGAAAGCCACGCGTAGCTGTACATAATTATTGAAGAAAGCTTTGATTTTAAAGTAAGAATATGGAGATTAAGGAGGAAGATGGTTGGGAGCTTTTTGGTCGTTCATCCATTAGGGTGGAGGCGGAAAAAGAAGGGTCTGTTGACCACGAAACAAATTAGGTTTTGCTGAGAACAATTCCTTTTATAGACTAAGATTTTTATGATCACTTTTATGATGTACATACTTTTATGATCACTTTTAAAGCGTAATTGGATTCGACTAAGTACTATGGTTTATGTTGGAATTGGCAAATCATACTTTTGTATTAGAGACAAAAGTAAACATTTTATGAACATGACTAATCTATGTTTGGTGTTATGCCTAGTTGAAACCATGCTTTAGGCCTATGTTGTTATAAAAAAAAACAAAAAAAACCATATGGTGATATATGCAACACTAACTTAGATTTACATTCCAATTGCAAGTTTACATGAATGGATTAAAAACCATGATTCATGTTTAGGTATGTTTATGCTATGATTATAAGAATAGAATGATTCATGTTTAAGTAGGTTTATGCCATGACTATATGCTATTACCATGCAAGTTCACATATGCCTAATTCTTATTAATTGGATCGTTATGTTGCAAGTTCATGCGCTCACACTCCCCTTTTTATGTCACTTAGAATATTTAAACACCATGTTATAAGCCTCCCCTTTTTCGTGTGGCTAAGTTGGGTTTAAATGTTAAACCCAACATATGTTATATTTAAGTGAACGTATAAAACGGGGGTAATGACGATGGGGTTAAAACATAGAACATATGTGTTGGCATGTTTGACGCATGCCAACAACCATGAAAAACAATTAAGTGGCATAAATAAATTTTACCCAATAAAGATGAATTTGAATAATGGGCCGCAAATATTTACATATGAAAAGGAAAGAGACAAAATATGTAAAGGTAGAAAATACGATGTGTTTTACCCGAGGTTGGATTGAGTTGTGATGTAAACCTGCCCGGAACCGCCCGGCTGTCCAGTAGTCACAACAATACCTATCCAATGTGGGTGGTTATACACGGAGCCCAATAAGGACCTGAGGTTAGATTGAGTTGTGGCGTAAGACTGCCCGGACCCAACTGGCAACAGGAAGCCACAACAATACCTATCTAATGTGAGAGGTCAAGGCTTTAATAAGACAATTAAGGCTGAGTCAGGATTGATAGGATTAAGTAAATTAAATTAATACTTAATCAGAATGGAACATGCTAAACTATACAGACTGATTGGGGGTTAGGTTTACAAAACACTTAACCAACTTAGCATGTTGGCTAGAAATAGAAAACCTAGTAGCAGGGGACCCTTTTCAGCAGTAACCCTACAAGGTGTATCAGGATACCCTGAACTAGGCAGGGTGGGGCACGATTACTGGGCTGACAGTAAGAGGTCAAATCGACGACGGTGGTGCAGCGGTGTAGGTTCTAAGGGGGTGCGGGCGTGCACACACTCCGGCGCAGAAAAATAAGGCACTGGGCACCAGTAGCATACCTTTGCATTCTAGGATTGTGTCGGGCCGCCACCATGGGACTTGATACACCCCATGGTGGGACCAGCATAGGTAACTATAACATCGGGGGCCGTAAGACACATGTAACTATGCGAGTAGGAGCCGATCATTAGAAATGAATCACTTCACCCTGATTATGGGGTGCCTGTTGGGAACAAGTTTATATGGATGCAGAGATTAATATGGGGTACGATAGTATATTCGACTCAAGACAACTTAACTTAGTTTATGGTGCTTTCCCATTTCCAGTTTACACTTATCATACCCAGTTCTTTATTCATAGACTGAATAGTCCTAGACTTACTCAGGCTTTATGTCTGACTCTACTTTTCTATCGTCTTCTTTTCTTTCGTTTCCCCACCCCCCCAGGTCCACAGGGAGGGAATACCGCAGCTTGACCAGCTTTCACATCCAGCTTGAAGAGAAAGAATGTATTGCTTGGATCTTTTTCGTTTTGGACTACGGCTTTGATCAGCAATTATGGGGCTTATGCAGTTTATTTATGTTTTCTTTATGCTTCTTTAAATAATGTAATCAAGACAGTTATGAAGATGTTATGTTTTTGGAAGTATTGTAAGACAAATTATGACATGGTTTGTGTAACACGTATTTTGTTGAAATAAAAGTTATTGTTTTCCGCTGTTCAAAAATATGTGTTCTTATATCTGTCTTGTATATTTGTGACTTATACTTATAAACCTCCACCAAAATTAGGGCATTCCCTTTGAGAGTGACCCTAACGGAGGTGGGGTGTTTCACTTGGTGTCAGAGCATAGGTTTACCAGATAAGATAAAAGTTTTGGAAATTTATTTTCGAACGAAAATTTAAAGAAGCATTTTTAAAGATAAAATATTATATTTTAAAAAGGCAAAGTCCCCCAAAGCCATAGGTACTATCTTTTATCCTTCGTTTTGAATCTATCCTCTTTGTTTCAGCATGTCCGAAGAACTTAACTTGCTAGAAGGTATACCAATACCTGGTTGGTTTAGACGATTCTTAGAAGCAAGGGCCACTCAGCCAGATCCTACCGTTCCTCCTCCCCCAGTTGCAGGAAATCATCCAGCTGCAGCCGCACCTCTTCCTCCACCTCCTCCACGGGGAAATACTTTTGCTAAGATATGTAAAGATTTTAAAGCTATGGGAGGAAAGGACTTTCATGGAACCGAGTCCTTCGTGGTGGCCAGGAATTGGCTAAAAGAAACCGAGGACTTATTCGTCATTTTTGAGGTAGAGGATAGGCAGAAGGTACAACTGGCAGTATGGCTACTTAAAGGTGAGGCTTCCTACTGGTGGGAAGTCAATAATGCAGAAAGGCCAGTTGAAACATGGGAGGACTTTAGGACAAGGTTTGAGTCTAAATTTCTCTCAGAAGCTGAAAGGAGTCTTCAGTTGGAAAAATTCTTATTTCTTAAGCAAGGGAATATGACAGTCAAAGAGTATGTTAACCAGTTCGATCAGCTGGCTAGGTTCGGACTGGACCTATTCAACACCCCACACAAGAAGACTCTCCGCTTTGTCAAGGGTTTGAATGAGCCATTACACAGTTTGGCCATGACCCATATACCCATGGGAGCTACGTATGAAAGATTGGTGCAAATGGCATTGTTGAACGAAGAAGATAAGGGCAAGAAGGAGACAAAGGCAGAAAGCTCTCAAGGGAAGAAAGAGGGTTTGCAGCCTAAGAAGACAGACTTTAAGAAGGGCGAGGAAGACAACAAAGAGAAGAGGAAGTGTAATTTCTGTGGCAAAGTGGGGCACTTAGTGAAAGATTGCCGGAAAAAGAAGGCCAAGATGAATGGTGAGTGCTTTTCTTGTGGTGAGACGGGCCATCTGGCTAAGGATTGCCCAAAGAAGCGAGGGCAGGGGCAGAGGGCTGGATCCACCTCAGGGGCACAAGTTCATGCGCTAGAAGCACCGCCTCTGCAACAGCAAGGTATAAATACTTCTGCAGAAAGTGTAGTTTATCTTTATGATCACCCAGTTCGTACTTTATTCGATTCTGGCGTATCACATTCCTTTAACTCATCTGCTTTAGTAGAATCTCTGCACCTAGAAACTAGAATGGTAGAGGACCCCTTAATTGTTGCAAATCCCATTGGGGGCCCAGCTTATTTATCTATGATCTGTGTGGGATTGAAAATTTCTATTCTAAGCGTAGAATTTAAAAGTAGTGCCTTTGTTTTGGGCTTTTCGGGATATGGTTTGATTTTGGGCATGGATTGGCTATCCAGTAATGGGGCCATCCTTGATTGTGAGAAAAGGGTTGTTAGGCTCCTGACCCAACTCGATAACACTTTGGAAATTACTTGTTATCCCTCATATGCGGTTATGCTTAGTTATCTTGAATCACTAGATGCCTCTGTTGAAAGTTTGCAATCGGTTAGAGTGGTCCGGGAATATCCGGATGTCTTCGAAGAGGTAAAGGGCTTGCCTCCGAAGCGGGAGATAGACTTCCGCATATATCTTATAGATAATGCAAAGACCGTTGCGTTGCCCGTTAGACACATGGCTCCACGGGAAAGGAAGGAGCTCAGTAAACAGATTAAGGAACTTCTAGAGAAGGGGTTCATTAGAAGGAGCATTTCAGAATGGGGTGCTCCAGTGGTATTCGCTACAAAGGCGGATGGTTCACTCCGTCTATGTGTTGACTATAGGGAGCTTAACAAGCTAACGAAAAAGAATAGGCACCCTCTCCTCAGAATTGACGATCAGTTTGATTAGCTTGTAGGAGCGTCTGTTTTCTCCCAACTCGATTTAGCAACCAGATTTCATCAGCTAAGGGTGGCTGAAGATAGTATCGATAAGACAGCATTCAGAACCCCAGATGGCTTCTTTGAATGGCTTGTCATGCCTTTCGGCTTGACAAACGCACCCGCTTATTTCGTGGACATAATGAGTAGGGTGTTCAGAGAATTCCTCAACAAGTTCGTAGTGGTCTTCGTAGACGATATCCTTATCTTCTCAAAGAGTGAAGAGGAACATGCTCAGCACTTAAGGGAAATCATGGAAACTCTGCGAGTCCATCAGCTAAAAGCCAAATTCTCCAAATGCCACTTTTGGAGAGAGGAAGTAAGATTTCTTGGGCACATAGTATCCAAAGAAGGGTTAGCTGTAGACCCGACTAAGGTAGTAGCGGTGCAGGACTGGAAGACACCAAAGAACGCAACAGAAGTCCGAAGCTTTCTCGGGCTAGCAGGCTTCTATCGGAAATTCATCAGAGACTTTGCAAAGATATCAGCTCTGCTCACAAAGCTGACCAAGAAGAATCTAGTGTTCAATTGGGACTTGGATTGCGAGTTTGCTTTCCAACGACTAAAAAGGGCTCTTACAACAGCCCCAATTCTGACGTTACCAGATGGAAGCAAGATGTTCATAGTCTATACAGATGCATGTGGGACAGGGCTAGGCGCCGTCTTAATGCAAGAAGGAAGGGTAGTAGCTTATGGCGGGAGACAATTGAAAGTGCATGAAAAGAACTACCCGACCCACGATCTTGAGTTAGCCGCCATCATCTTTGCACTCAAGTCTTGGCGACACTATCTCCTAGGTGAGAAGTTCGAACTTTACACTGACCATAAATCATTGAAATATCTTTTCTCGCAGAAAGATCTTAACTTGAGGCAACAGAGATGGATGGAGTTTCTTGCCTCGTACGATTTCGAGTTCTCCTACACTCCGGGCAAAGGCAACATAGTGGCAGACGCGTTGAGCCGAAAGAAACTAACCCTAAGCCCGTTGTTTGTTGAAAGACAAAGCCTAGAGTTTATAGCCAGCTTTGACTTTAGGCCCGCCTCCGATTTTATACCAGGCTTGCTAGCATCTCTCGAAATATGCCCGAGTTTAGTGGACTCAATAGGGACAGCACAACGTGAAGACCCTCAGCTTGTGGAAACGATTGATTGGCTAATTAGGGGTGAGACTTCAAGTCACCTCAACAGATACTCCATCGACGATAAGGGTTGGCTAAGGCGAGACGGAAGACTATGCGTCCCACAGACAAGGGATTTAGTAAAGACGGTTCTCGAGGAAGCACATCACTCCAAGATGACGATACACCCAGGCGGGGATAAAATGTACATGGACATAAAGAGGACTTTCTTTTGGAACGGCATGAAGAAGGACGTGGCAGATTTCATTTCTAAGTGTATGGTGTGCCAGCAGGTTAAGGCGGAACAGAAAAAGCCTGGCGGTCTGCTCCATCCTCTAGAGGTCCCGCAGTGGAAGTGGGATAGTATCTCAATGGACTTCATTGATGGGCTGCTTAGGTCTAGAAGAGGCAACACTAGCATTTGGGTAATAGTGGATAAGCTTACTAAAAGCGCCCACTTTTTACCTGTCAAGAGTAAAAGAACTTCCTCATCACTTACATCTCTTTACCTCAAGGAAATTGTTCGGCTCCATGGAATACCATCCAGCATTGTTAGTGACCGGGACCCTATCTTCACAAGTGAGTTTTGGCGGAGTCTGCAAGAAGCGGTAGGCACACAGTTATGCTTAAGCACAGCCTATCATCCCCAAACCGACGGCCAGACAGAAAGAGTGAACAGAGTTTTGGAGGACCTTTTAAGACTGTGTGTCCTTGACTTCGGAGGGACGTGGGAAGACCATCTTCCTTTGGTAGAATTTGCCTACAACAACAGCTACTAAGCAACCATCGGAATGGCGCCCTTCGAAGCCTTATATGGAAGACCGTGCCGATCGCCCACTTGTTGGTGGGAGTCTACTGACAAACTCATACTTGGACCGGATATGATCCGAGAGACTTCAGAAAAATTAGACTTAATACGGAGAAGGATGAAGACAGCCCAAGACAGACAAAAATCCTACGCCGACAAGAGGAGGACCGACCTTGAATTTGAGGTTGGGGACAGAGTTTTCCTTAAGGTATCTCCGCTAAGGAACGTTGTTCATTTTGGAACCACAGGAAAGCTAGCACCAAGGTTCGTAGGGCCATTTCCTATCATCGAGAAAATTGGGAAAATGGCCTATAGATTAGACCTACCCGAGAAATTGGCTGGAATTCACAACATTTTCCATGTTTCGCACCTCCGAAAATGTCTACATGGATCTACTGAAGTGGTAGAGCCAAATATCCTAGAAGAAGCTGAAGTGGAACGCGAAGCAACCGTGAGGAAAGTCCCAACCCGCATATTAGGAACGGAAGTAAATAAGCTACGCAACCGCGAAGTCAAGCTCGTCAAAGTTCAGTGGAGCGACGCCGAGGGAGACGCAACTTGGGAAACTGAAGCTAGAACACGCGCAGCCTACCCTTTTCTTTTCGAGGGTACATCTTCGATCTTTCTTTTTTCCTTAAGTTGCACTTTTATCTATCTTTTTAGGTATATCTCCTCAACCTTATCTTTTAGGAAGAAACCCTTTGGATGAAAACTTGTAATTGAAATATGTTATGGATGATGGTTGCAAGTGGATGTAAGTGATTGCTAGTGGTTGCATATACACACACAATCTAGGTTTTAGATCGGCTCAGTCACTTCATGTTGCATATGCATAAATGTATTTATTCGTATACGGTTGAAGTTTAATATGTTGCCATATGGATGTTGCATTTATATATGAATGATTGTGCACTCATGTAGAATCATGAATAGGAAAATTTGCAAACATAATGGATTCATGGCACTTACATAATTTGCATTAAGGAGGTCAACTGAATCAGTAGACCGACTGATTTTGCATTAGATAAGTACATGTACACACACTTCGCATATGATCATGAAGCATTAGAAGTCTTTTAAGGACAATGGATGCTCGTGTTTGATGGATGAGTAGATGGATGTTTGGATGTACATTCTTCCTGAACTTGAAGATTTCGGGGACGAAATCCTTTTAAGTGGGAGAGAATGTAACACCCCGTGTATTCTATAATAGAGAAATTCACAAATTAAAGTATAATAAATTTCAAATCAAAGAATTAAGGGAAATGGGATACGCCATTGCGTTCGTCTCGGAATTCTGTTTGAAATAGAGTCCGAGTTTGCGTAAAACGGACTCCGTATGAAGAAGATATGGCCTCTGGAAGTTTCAGAATTCAGTTTAAAATTCAAACAGACCAAAATAGCTTAGAAAACAAGTTTAAAATTTAAAAATCGGGCCGGACTGGCCAGGACGGGAATTTTCCCACCCAAGACACCCAGGTCGACTGGGTAGTCGACCTGGGCTACCCAGGTCGACTGGGTAGTCGACCTGGGGCACCCAGGTCGACTACATAGTCGATCTGGGGTCGACTGGGGAGTCGACCTGGCCCCTGAGCCAGGTCGAAGCCAGCCCCCCGGCTGGCCTGGTCTGTGTTTGGTCGATTTTCTGAGCCTTGCCTTGTCACTAGGGCTAGGTGTCAGCTCCTGGTTGGTCTCTCCTTCAATCGAATGGCTATTATTAAACCAAGCTCCATCGACGGTCCTAATCAACTCACAAACTCTATAAAAAGGACCTAAGACTCACCCTAATTCACACAAACAAAAATGGATATGAGACCGTCATGCTGCTGATGAAAGACTAGGAATAGCCATCAGAAATTGAGAGACAATTAGGAGAGAATTCGAAATCTTAAAGCAACGTCAATTAAATCAAAACAACGCCTACAACAAAGGATAGCATCTCCAAATTCAGAATTCAGATTCCTGAATTGTAGATTCGTCATACGTTGTAAGTAGAGTGCTATTCCGATGTGAATAAGTAATTGTGTTTTGATTTGTATAAAGTGAGAAATGGAATTGTGGCGATAATAATCTATGTTTGTATGTTGCTTTGGTTCTAAACGATTTGAAAATGTTTTGGTATACGATTGGGTATTTGCAAATATGTGATTTATGTTGGAAGTTAACAGCCATATGTTGTAGTATTTTATTTGGAATTCATGCAAGTATATGATTCACTATTATGCCAATATGATGTATATACTTTTATGATCACTTTTAAAGCGTAATTGGATTCGACTAAGTACTATGGTTTATGTTGGAATTGGCAAATCATACTTTTGTATTAGAGACAAAAGTAAACATTTTATGAACATGACTAAACTATGTTTGGTGTTATGCCTAGTTGAAACCATGCTTTAGGCCTATGTTGTTATAAAAATAAATAAATCATATGGTGATATATGCAACACTAAGTTAGATTTACATTCCAATTGTAAGTTTACATGAATGGATTAAAAACCATGATTCATGTTTAGGTATGTTTATGCTATGATTATAAGAATAGAATGATTCATGTTTAAGTAGGTTTATGCCATGACTATATGCTATTACCATGCAAGTTCACATATGCCTAATTCTTATTAATTGGATCGTTATGTTGCAAGTTCATGCGCTCACACTCCCCTTTTTATGTCACTTAGAATATTTAAACACCATGTTATAAGCCTCCCCTTTTTCATGTGGCTAAGTTGGGTTTAAATGTTAAACCCAACATATGTTATATTTTAGTGAACGTATAAAACGGGGGTAATGACGATGGGGTTAAAACATATAACATATGTGTTGGCATGTTTGACGTATGCCAACAATCATGAAAAACAATTAAGTGGCATAAATAAATTTTACCCAATAAAGATGAATTTGAATAATTGGCCGCAAATATTTACATATGAAAAGGAAAGAAACAAAATATGTAAAGGTAGAAAATACGATGTGTTTAACCCGAGGTTGGATTGAGTTATGATGTAAACCTGCCCGGAACCGCCCGGCTGTCCAGTAGTCACAACAATACCTATCCAATGTGGGTGGTTAAACACGGAGCCCAATAAGGACCCGAGGTTAGACTGAGTTGTGGCGTAAGACTGCCCGGACCCAACCAGCAACAGGCAGCCACAACAATACCTGTCTAATGTGAGAGGTCAAGGCTTTAATAAGACAATTAAGGCTGAGTCAGGATTGATAGGATTAAGTAAATTAAATTAATACTTAATCAGAATGGAACATGCTAAACTATACAGACTGATTGGGGGTTAGGTTTACAAAACACTTAACCAACTTAGCATGTTGGCTAGAAATAGAAAACCTAGTAGCGGGGGACCCTTTTCAGCAGTAACCCTACAAGGTGTATCAGGATACCCTGAACTAGGCAGGGTAGGGCACGATTACTGGGCTGACTGTAAGAGGTCAAATCGACGGTGGTGGTGCAGCGGTGTAGGTTCTAACGGGGTGCGGGCGTGCACACACTCCGGTGCAGAAAAATAAGGCACTGGGCACCGGTAGCATACATGTGCAATCTAGGATTGTGTCGGGCCGCCACCATGGGACTTGATACACCCTATGGTGGCACCAGCATAGGTAACTACAACATCGGGGGCCGTAAGACACATGTAACTATGCGAGTAGGAGCCGATCATTAGAAACGAATCACTTCACCCTGATTATGGGGTGCCTGTTGGGAACCAGTTTATATGGATGCAGAGATTAATATGGGGTACGATAGTATATTCGACTCTAGACAACTTAACTTAGTTTATGGTGCTTTCCCATTTCCAGTTTACACTTATCATACCCAGTTCTTTATTCATAGACTGAATAGTCCTAGACTTACTCAGGCTCTATGTCTGACTCTACTTTTCTTTCGTCTTTTTTTCTTTCGTACCCCCCCAAGGTCCACAGGGAGGGAATACCGCAGCTTGACCAGCTTTCACATCCAGCTTGAAGAGAAAGAATGTATTGCTTGGATCTTTTTCGTTTTGGACTATGGCTTTGATCAGCAATTATGGGACTTATGCAGTTTATTTATGTTTTCTTTATGCTTCTTTAAATAATGTAATCAAGACAGTTATGAAGATGTTATGTTTTTGGAAGTATTGTAAGACAAATTATGACATGGTTTGTGTAACACGTGTTTTGTTGAAATAAAAGTTGTTGTTTTCCGCTATTCAAAAATATGTGTTCTTATATCTGTCTTGTATATCTGTGACTTATACTTATAAAACTCCACCAAAATTAGGGCATTCCCTTTGAGAGTGACACTAACGGAGGTGGGGTGTTTCAGTTATGGACAGAAACAAAAATACCATTGACTTGAGTGATGTCCTCTGGTCCCAAAAATGTAATAATACCGGTAGATGGACTCATATTGTGAAACCCCGAAATGTTGATACAGGGTGTCAAATACTCCAAACAAAAAGTTGCTTATTTAATTAATTAAAAATTACCATAAAATTCTAAAAATTAAATTATCACTACTTCCTAAAAGAACCTTGTCTAAATTCAAACCCGATCTCTATTTATATCGAATAAACCGTTATAGTCGATAAACGATTCTATAGCGACTATTTTAAAATTTGATTTGGACAAATCTCAAAATCTACACGACGAAATCCCGATTTTTCTCTTCCACTAGAAAGATATACTCCACCAGCTCCGTGCGTTTCTTGTTTCACAGAAATCCGATTTAAAACGAATCCTGTACATTCAGTTGAAGTTCGAATCGCCAAATTACGAACTTCAGCGCCATTTCAAGCTCGATTTTAATTATAATATAATTATACGTTATAACATCGTCGATTAAATAATATATTACTTGTTTTAAATAATTAAATAAGTTAATTATTACACCGTCAAATATCCGGGTCATTACAGGTCTTATGATTACCCTTTCTTTCAAAAGGATTTTCAAAGTTAAACAATATGGTTGGAGTTTACTCACACCAGTCCCATGACTGACCCAGAGTGTATTTTGTTTGTTTTACCCTAAACTCTTGGGTGCCAAATTTGTACGGGTAGTCAATTTTTTCTGGCTTTTATAGATACTACAAGGAGGAGTTAAAAGCAAGGGGCTTAACCGTTAGATATTTTAGAGTTATTTTCCGCTGTGATGTATATGTGTTGTACTCTAATGTGGTATGTATATACAAATTCAGTTTCGTATTTCAAAGGTTATACTATATAATATATTTTGTTCGTTTTGCTATGGGATTCTGATATTCTCTTTTGTTCTATCTTCTATCTATTTCTATTTCTTTAACCCTAATGAATCGTATTTCTGTGCAATTTGGATTGGGCGTGTGTTGTTTTAGTCAACTCAGATAGTATGGATTTGTGGGCCATTACAGTTAGGTTAATGATGTGTGGTCAGTTGCCCTATTCGACATAAGTCAACACTTTCCAACAGTTGGATATATGTACAACTTATGAGCAATATCATTAATTATAGAAACCTGCGACGATTGTTAATTGCATAGTAGGGATTATTTCCTAAAATGAGGTTTATTTCAAGTGTGAGGTATTAAGTGGTTTTAGGACCCGCCTCCCGCCCAAAAGAGGAGATCTTAAAAATAAAATAACTTATAAGCATAAGCTTGCTTCGGGATAGATGTATTAAGTAGTTAGATCCACCCTTAAAAGGGTATTAAGTGATCGCATAGTTCACCTCCCCATAAGTAAGAAGTATTAATGGCCATTGGGTACGAGTTGGGAAATCCTCGCATAGATCCTCTTCCTCTAGGTAGTAAGCGACTGGGTTGAGAGTCTACCTACGGATTAGGTATTAAAGGACAGTTAAGGGGGTACCATGAGTTTGCCTATCCTACGGGAAGTATTAAGTAGCTAAAGGGTTATCTAATAAGGTTAGCTAGATAGTAACATAGGGATCCACTAGGAGGGTGAATCTTAAACGGTGTCGCACTCCTACTTGAATCTGATATTAAGTGGCTGGTTACTATCTCTCGCCATATGCGGTTTTTTTTGGTATTTTCATGGATGACGAAAGCCTTAAATTAGTAGGACTTTTAACAACCCAAAAACCCCCGCCCTTCGAATCGACCATAAACCACATAGGTCTGATCCAAAAGTCGAAAATCCTCGAACTGTTATGGGAATACAAAACATTAGAACAGAACACAAAAGAACATTTCATTGCTATTACTACAATTTACATCTGAGTACAAAATATAGCAGGGTACAATAATCGATACACTTTGTAAAAATAATAATATCAGAGAATTTTAATTACAATGCAGCGGAAATATAAATATATACAGCGGAAGACTGCTAAATAATCCAGAGCATAGCTCCATCCATAATCCAGGATCCTGTTTAAAAATATATGCAAAACCAAATCTACTAGCTGCCCGTGTAGGAAAATATAAGCACCCAGAGTTTAGGTGAAAACAATAAAATCTAGGTCAGTCATGAGACTGGTGGGAGGATAGAGTTTTACCTTATAATAGCCAAATATGCTTTGTACGTGAAATTTATCTTTTATTACTATAAGTGCATAGTGTATAAATCAACTTCGAATATAAATGTATCAATCCTAGACGGCATAGTATCCCATCCTACTATGTCGCCATATAGGTTTACAACTAAAATCATAAAGCTCGTATTGGAAGTTGGATTTACATCATGATGGATACTGATTTGAAAGATCAGTTGCGTAGTGTATATCGATGGCTTAAGTCTAGGTCATTGGAAAACACAGTAATACATGTCTGCACTATATCCAGGAAATCAAGTATCACTGCGGCTTAAGTCCAGGTCATCACCGCTTACTCTATCCTTCTGGGAATAAGGTATATGTCCTATCCTTTCTAGGTGTGGAGCGACCACACCCATCTCATCTCGGTCGAACGAATCTGTGACAACCCTAAAAGTGGTCTAACTTCAATCTGTAGGTTGCTCATCCTCATCCCGAAAGTATACTGATCTAACCATTAGTTCACCATCATACCGGGGTGTGGGGCTCACGAATTAATGCTACACAAAGCTGCGCTATATTAAAGATATGATTTGATCATCATCCACCAAGCACTTCTTGTCAAAAAAATCTTGGATCTATGCATCTCAGCATTTCCCATTGTCAATCCATACCTTATCATTGACGTCTACCAATATATAACCTCTAAGCTCGCACATCTCAGAGAAGGGTATTAAGCAAGAAAATAAATTCTCTGCCACTAAATAGGTATATATTTAGTAGAGATCAACGAATACAGGAAAAGAATACAATGTCAGACATACAATCCATTTGAAAGTCCATTCTGGGTCTGAACAAAATCAGAGGTACCTTATTCCTCGTCCCATATGTCCAATACATGAGAAAGGTCCTTGCATATCCGGACAATAAACAAGTACGTCCGGACCACTACCACTATAATCCCTTCATGGGAGCTACCCAAATCCAGGACATCAGTAGTAATTTATTCGATGTGAAGATCACCAGTCTTGAACCACCATCTTCAATATCTTCGACTTTTAATCGTCGTATCTGTTATTCAGAATGGGTTACAACCCGGTCTTTCTGAATAACTATCGCATATTTCAAATCTAGTGATATATAAACATATCATATATCTCATTTCAATCTAGAATATTCTTTTATTCAAATATTCTTATTACTGGGAATGGTTCCCATTAATCTTATCAAAGATAATCACTTTTAAACTTGTTGTTTAATTCTTTCATTGGAAACCGTTTCAAAATATTTTATAATATTTTTCAAAGCTTAAACCAAATTAAGGTTTATAACACTAGTCGGGATTATCGAGCCTTACCGAAATAATCATTCATTTTATTATCCAAATCCAAACCTATTCATCCCATGGAGCAAAACTGGTAGTACTCCATATCTAACACCCATTGTGTTATGGGTAAATTTAATTACTACTTATCGTTTCAAATCTAATTAAAGATTTAACCATCGCATGGAGAAAACCGGTGGTACTCCATTCTCGAACACTTATTGTTTTTGGTAAATTTAATTACCTTGTTCATATTTAAATCTAATTAAAGATTCATTAAAACTCCACTTAGTTTTAATCTCCAAAAATCATTATTTAATGATTGCTCAATTTTAGGAAATTAATCTTGCCTTTAACTTGGGTTAAAGAACACATGTCATTTAAAACGCTGTTCACGATAAACCCAAAATCATCTTCCATTAAATATGGAATCTTCACAAAAATCATAACAGTATATAATCGATATAAATTTCCATATCAAAGTAATACTATAAGCTGAATAACAACAAAACATTTTATATTCCTGAAATAGTACAGTTCTCCACGGAGGCTCATCTCGATTATCACTAAATCGAATTTCATTCAATTCCAATTTAATATATTAAATTGGAAAACTTTACTTTGAAAAATTCCATTAAATCTTAATTAAAAGATTTATAAATGTGAAATCATATCTTCTTTGTTAATTGGGTTAAAGAACAAATGTTATTTAAAACATTATTCACAATAAACCCAAAATCAACTTACATTTCAATTCCAATTAAATTTATTAAATTGAAAAATGTCACCAAATCTTAATGAAAAGATTTAGTCTATTCCATTCGGGTTTAAGAACAGTGTTATTTAAGAGACCATTCATGACAAACCCAATATCCAATTTGATATTAAATACAAGGCTCTGAATAAAAATCATATCGACTTATATTCAATATCAAATTCTGAAACCAAAAGATACTGTATTGGGAATAATGATATTTATATCTTTCTCAACGATATCCGTATAATCACGGAATCCAATATTGAAATATCCAAGAATAATTTCCATTCTAATCCATTCCAGTTCATACGCTAAAAAATTCTGGTTATACTAAAACCATTCGCAATCCAATTTGTTAATTTAAAAACATTGGATTCTTTGTTCTAGTTGTTAAACAACTCTTTTAGATAAAAATATCATTTAACTTTCAAAACTTGGAATATTTCATCCGAAATCTTTCTAAATCATTCATTATGACTTAACATAATTTTCCCTATTTTTGATCATTTAAAAATAGGCCTTTTCAGTTAAATGATATTTTAGGTCATTTAACCACACCGGCGTTGTATTTATTCAAATTTGAACCATTGGATTTTATAACTCTTATTATCATTTAAAAGACCTTCTCGATACAATTCCAACGATTCCAATTTCAAGAGAATCTGACGGTCGGATCTCCCGTTACGTTAATTCGAAGTTAATGTTCGAAATTCGCGAACGGCCGCTGTGCGGCACGTCCTATTCAAACCATTTTATTACATATAATAAAATTTGTCGATTTCCATTCAAAATGTTATTTTATAAAACGTTTAAAATCTCGTTTGAAAACGATTCCGAATTCCAATTCAATTTTAAATCAAAATTGAATAATCCATGTTATTATATTATTAAAATAATAATATTTTTCAAAATATAATATTTTGAAATCCAAATCTTTCTAACCATCGTTATGAACTAAATAAGAACAATGGAAAAATCTATTCGAGTTTAAAACGTCGTTTCCATACCTAACTCGATTTCACATTTTGAAATTACTATTCAAAATCTCATTTGAATCGAAAACAAGTCATTTTTTATCCAAATTTCTTTCAAACCCAATTTAATCATTTCAGTAGTTGTTTGAAATTATAACAACTTTATTTTTTAATCGGTTTTGATTTAAAAACCTAGTTTCAATTTTCTTGTCAATTCTCATTTAAACGAAAGTAAAATTCATTTAACATTTCAATAAAAACGGAATTCATTAAATTTCCAATTTCATATTCGTGGTATAAATTTTTATGTTAGCAGTGAAAACACATCCATTTCAACTATCATTCATCAACCAGTAATTATAATATAAGTGTTTCCACCGTCAACGCTTATATTCACAGTTTAATTATATCTATAATAAAACTGTAAAATAAATCATCCATCAACAATGAAGCATACATTGCAAACACAGGCAATCAATACATATTCATATAATAACACAATCAATCAATCATACATCTGGTTTTCAAACAATTAGTGTGATGAGCTACCATATACCGTATAATTAATTTGTGATAATTAAATAAATTTAATTCAGTGTTTTCACAGGTGATCAATATATATATTCAGATAAGAATATAGCGACATAACAAAATAGTTGAGTGAAAGAGTTCTCACTTTGATCGGTTCAACAATTGTCGAATAACGATTGTTTTAATCAAATTAAACTAGACATTTAATTTGACCACAAATCTCAACTAGTTCCAAATTCCTTCCAGCAAATTTCATTGTGTAGTTCTTGTTGTCACGATTCCAATGGTTCTGGAATCGTCGAATTCTGCTTTGGTTTGAATAAGATATAGAGTTTTATAACTTAATTACATAATTAAGATAATATAATATAATTAATTTAATTTCTCATTTTTTCCCACCATTGCCCTTGCTTCTTCTTCGTGAAACTGTCTGGACAAGAAACCATCGTCGACCAAAAATGCTCACTCGCGCATGAAGCCTCAAGCTGTCGGTCTGCAATCGGTTGTTGCCACAAGGGGCGACATGGCATCGCCGGCCACCACCAGGGAGGGCGGCCAACTCGAGGCCCTATAGCGCCTCGAAAAGCGATCCCAATATGTGACCTTTGATCAACAAATCTGAACGAACCACTCCACAATAATTTATCAACCCCGTATGGATTGAAAGATGTCACGAATCTCTACAACATTCGTATTAGAATGTTTTCGAATTAATGTAATGAAAAATTAGGAAGAAAAATCGAACCCCATGGCCATTGATTTACTAGGGTTGGCGGCGGCTGATTGTGAAGGAGAATTACGGTTTCTCTTATATATATTATTTATTCCAAAACAACTTGTTTAATTCTCGGAACTCCAAACGAACCCCAACGACTGTCGCTCCTAGCCAAATACCCTAATTCGAAACAAAATGGGATATGTTTCGTAAGCCAATTCGACCGTTTTGATAAGTTTTTATCAAAATTAAAATATAAATCGATTTAAGGTTCAAAACTGATTTTCAACATACATTTTAATTTGCCATGACCACATACTGATTCCAAATATTATGAAATTTGACATCCAGTTGTGTTTTACAAATACGGTTCTAATGAATCTAGTTTCGTCGAATTTGGAGACCGTTTGAAAAATGACCTTATTTTTAGCTTATTGAATTTACAATTAAAATTGAACACGCATTTAAATTTACCCCGCTTACATACTAATTCCAGTTGACTTGAAATTACAAATCTAATAATAATTTGACATTCCGAATCCAACAAAATTGGTTTCGTCGAAAATGGAGATCATTTGCAAAATGGCCACTTTAAGGCGTATATAATATCGATAAAATATATATAAATTCCATATCGACTTTGGACATAAATTGCAATTTATAATATGAAATCTCAATTTTTTACATTCGTTAAAAAGACATTATTAATTCGATCATAACATTTCTTGTTTTATTAAAATCCTACTTATTATGAATTATGTACATTCATTTAAAGTTTACGATTAAATTTTCAAACTACCCTCCATTTCAAACTCGTTTTATAATTAATATAAATATATACGTTCAAACTTCGTTTTAAATAAATTTTAAGTTGATTATTCTCAAAATAAACCGTTTAAAATATTTATTTTTCATTAAAATCAATTAAAAATATATTTTAAATTGGTTCCAAAATTACGGGTTGTTGCAGACTTAGTAGCTAGTGTCCTCTAATTTGTATTTGTGTATAGTAAAGCACCAAGTAAGGTACTAAGTGATCGATAGGCCCGCCTTGGGTTTTAAGTGTTCGAAAGTATCCGCCCTTAACTTATATTGATAGCGAGGTCTTAAGTGGATGAATAGAAATAATTAACCTCCTTATGGATCAATGAGTAGTTGGGAGCCTGCCTATTAGCCTTTTGTGATTGGTTAAATGGTGGTTGAAAGGCTTCATACTTATGCGTAAATGTTCTAACTTAGTATTACGATATCGTTATCTTTAGGAAGGCTACCTTGGGTATGATAGCTTGTCGTCGTGCGTAAATCTTTACAAGGTTAGGGTAGGATTACTAGCCTTGTTAGACATATGTTTTGGGTCTGACCAAACGGGATACATTTGTGTATTGAGACAGTGTTATACATTTTCTACTCACTAGGAATTGTTGTTCTGACCCCTTCCTTATAACAACTCTCAGGTTTAGCTTGGGGATGACAAGTCTTAGCAGGTGTTAAGTTTTGTTCTGGTTCTCGTTCTCTCATGATCGTTATCGATGTGGTGATTTGCTTTAATTTAGTCTCCATAGTCGGTATTAGTTATATTATTTTATTTTCGCTGTGAGTTAGTTTTATTTTACTCTGATTGTGCTCACGCACATTATTTGCATGTACCAGATTTATACTCTCCAAACTTTGATGGGTTTGAGTTTCTATTTTTATCGAAATTCGAGCTTAGAAAAGTGTGGGGTGTTACATGATTGGACTTAGGGCCTTAGCTAAACCATATGTTCCTAGATAACCATTGTAACATAATAGGTTTCTTTATGAGCTTTCGGGAGTCCTACCCTTGGAATTAACTATAAAGATAAAGGTCATTTACTTTCTTAACCTTTTAGCATACTTTTTGTATGGGTACCCATGTCTTGGAGCAATAAAGTGAGAAGCCTAAAGAGTTATGACAATAATATAGTTATTGAATAATTATGATAATATTACCTTAATTTTTTAGCAACACTTCTTTTTTGATAGTCCCAATGATTACAGAATCTTTTTCAAAATAAATATTTATATTAGGGTTTAAAATTTAGAATTATGAGTGATTGAGAAATGAGTTGGTCCTCAATTCTAGACCTCTAGGGACGTATTTATAGGTGTGGATTGGTCCTATCGTTGGCATACGGGCTCTGTCCCGACTCTCTGACTGAAGGGCATATGGAAGCTCTGTAAGTGTGCCTTCTGCTAGTCTTTTAAAGAGTAACTGTAAGGATGTCGCAAGAGTTTCCCAAAGGAGGCTTCCGGAAGTTGAGGTCTTAGCAAAATGTTGTAGAGACGGTCTTGTTGAGGCTTCTAACTTCAAGTGATACTTACAACTTCTCTTCTCGTTATGTACGATGCCTCATTGGTGAAGGTTCAAGCTTTCCTGTATCCCCGTTTCAGGTTAAACCAAAAGGTATATTAAGCATAGCCATTCGTGCTTGGTGATTTCATATCTAGGGTTACTGCTCTTCGGGTTAAGACGATAGGAGATTTTTGGAAGAAGAGGAAATCTCTTGCCCCTTTACCCATAGTTCCAAAAGTGTATAATGAATTTCTAGTTTCTTCCGAAGGAATGCTGTCACCTATAGCCCTTCACCTTGGTTTTCGCTTTCTGGTTTCCCATATTTATTTTGGTGCTAACATTTCCCCCCTCCCCCTCTAGTGTGTTCTCGAATTTTCAAGTCGATTGATCCAACTGACGTTTGTACTTAGTGACAATTTAACTTTCTCGCCTTTTGGTACTATTATCCACCTGTCCAGATCTAATAATACGGTTCGACAATTAGGGATTCTTCTTAATAAATAGATACATCTCCTTCTTCGTCTTCACATCTGTGCATTCAAAAGACCCTCGTATAGGTATCAAAGTTTTATAGAATTCTTTAGTTTTTTCTAACTCGTCACGATTAAAGATTAAGGTAACATTTTTATTTCGATTTCAAGTCTTGAATCCTAAAAATCGATTTGCAGTATGATATTTTCTTAATACCCATTATCAGACTTTTGACTTCATATCGATTATTTAAACATCTTATTTGAAGTTAAATTGCAAATTTTTTAGGCACTTGTGTTTCTAGAGTTAATCGTGACTAAGCTCTAACCTCGATTTAACTTTTCCTGAAAAATTCGAAGTACCTTCATTTGTAAAAAGAATTTCTTTAAAAATTAATCTCAAATTTTTATCAATTCTCATCAAAAATTGCTTCTCTGCGATTTGTTTTTGGGATTCAGGTTCAGACCTAAGATATCATGTCATGGGAGAATAAATTATATTGATCGAAAATTTTCTAATCAATCCTAGTGATTAGAAATTTCTTCTTACTGCAGTCCTTCGTACATATTTTATCAATACGATATTTCAAGGTCTTCGGTTAAACCAATAGGTTTTCTTTTCATATTTATATAATTGCATTCTCCTATCATATCATATTATTATAATCAGAATAATACCACTTGGCAACCGTATGGCTGATAAGAGGAAAGCAACCAAAAAAACTGGCTCTAAAGCTCCCACCGCTAGTGAGAGCGAGTCTTCTCAGCAAACTATAGAGAAGGCTCTCTTGAAGGTCACTGACGTTGAGAAGTGATCCTTCATCTCGCCTCAAAGCAAATTCAATGCCATTTTGTAAGATTTTGGATTTTCTAGAGTCGAAGCTCCTCTAAAGCTCGAGTATCTTTTGATAATTGTCCAAAATGGTTCTTTGCATTCATTACTATAATGACCCGAACTTCCCCGGTAAGGAAAGCCCGGATTGAGATGAGAACAACACACATCGGAACGCAGACAGAAGAACATTTCATTGTATATTACAACAATTCCATCAGATTACAAGAATATACAGAGTATGAATAAATATTATACAACAGAAAAATATCAGAGATTACAATAAATTACATTGCTGCGGAAAAACAATATAAAACACAACTGAAAGTAATACACGGATACAGAGCTTTCCGAGCATCGTTCCAGCGGTAAATCAGGATCCTGTGAATATAAAATCTGCAAACCAAAACTACTAGCTGTCCGTGTGGAAAATAGGCGCACCAAGAGTTTAGGTTAAAACAATAAACTCCAGGTCAGTCATGGGACTGGTGTGAAAACTAAAACTTAGAACTTTACTTTAAAGGATAGTAATTTAAGGGACCACGCCGTATAACACGGAACGGGTTTCCTTCCAAGAACACTAGTGCATATAACAAAACAGTGCAATGCTCTTTGGAAAAATGAAGCTATTATAAGACCCAGGTCCCATCACACAATGCAACGTAAGCCGGAGGATAGGATTTTCCCTTATAATAGCCAAACATGCTTGGTACGTCAAAACAAATCATTTGATACTATTATAAGTGTATAGTGTCAAAACAATTTTCAATCATAAATATCGATCATAGACGGCATGGGTACCATATATCATGTCGCCATACTAGTTCTACAATTAAAACCGCAATATCACGTATTGGAAATTGGATTTTCGTCATGAGTCGAGACAAGGGGCAAGCTCCTCTCCGATTTGAGACACTCTAGCAAATGCCTCCGGACCCCACTATGATCCTTGGATCTTCAGGGCCGGTCCTCTCTTACTTTTGAGGATTGGCAATTCCTGAACACACGTTTCCCAGTCCTTGCACACCAATATCCGAGGCGCCTCGCATTCCAACAACCACACAGGTGAAAAGTATATAAATGTCAGGGTTGGTAGGTCACTGACACCACCTTAGCTAGAAAGAAACGTCGTGCTCTCCCTGCAGTCACTATCCCGTTTTTGACTCATACCGAGGTGTGAGGCTCGCGAATTCACGCTATACAAAAAGCTATGCCACACAGGTCGTACTTTGATCATCAACCACAAGACTATGCTTTTCAACAGAAGCCTTGATCAATTGCCACTTACGCGTGCCACAATGGCAATTCACTCCATGCGACTGATGTCCATCGATATACAACCTCTGAGCTCGTACGTCTCAGGGAAGGGCGTTAAGCAAGAGAATAAATTCTCCGTCGCCAAACAGATGTATATTTAATAGAGATCAATCAACACAGAATAAAATCCAATGTCAGACACACAATCCATTTACAAGTTCGTTTTGGGTCTGAACGAAACCGGAGGCACTTTCCTCGCATATCCATCGGTCTCCAAGTACGTTTGGACGATCACCAACTGTTTCTCTCCTCTTGGGTGTACAGCCCAATCGAGATCATCAGCAATCACCCAAACGATGTGAAGACTTCCGGTCTTCAACCACCGTCTTCATCTTCGACTTATCGCCGAATCAGTTATTCAGAATGGGTATAAACCCGGCCTTTCTGAATAACCCACGTATATAATAAACAAATGTTACACAAACCCAATAAACGCCTCATTCCAATTCAGAATATTCTTTTATTCACAAAATCACATTCTTAGGGAAAGGTTCCCATTAATTTTATCCAAGATAATTTTTTCTAAATTTATTCTTTAATCTTCTTTTGGATATCATTTCAAACTAGTCGGGATTAGCGAACCACACCGAAGTAATTATTTGTTTTATTTCCCAATCCCAACATATTCATCCCATGGAGAAAAACTGGTAATACTCCATATCTAACACCATGGTGTTATCGGTAAAATTAATTACCATTTCACGTTCTGTAACACCCCGTATATTCTATAACAGTGAAATTCATAAATTAAAGTATAATTAATTTCAAATCAAAGAATTAAGGGAAATGGGATACGCCATTTTGTTCGTCTCGGAATTCTTCTTGAGATAGAGTCCGAGTTTGCGTAAAACGGACTCCGTATGAGGGAGATATGACCTCCGGAAGTTTCAGAATTTTGTTTAAAATTCAAACAGGCGGAAACAGTTAAGAAAAACAAATTCAAATTCAAAATCGGACCCAGATTGGGCTGGGCGGGAATTTTCCCGCCCAAGACCCAGGTCGACTGGGCAGTCGACCTGGGGTGTCCAGGTCGACTGGGTAGTCGACCTACGTGTCGACTGGGTAGTCGACCTGGCCCCTGAGCCAGGTCGAACCCAGCCCCTCCTGGCTGGCCTGGTATGTGCTTGGCCGAATTTCTGGGCTTTGTCTTGTCACTAGGGCTTATGTGTCAACTCTTGATTGGTTTCTCTTTAAAACGAATGGCTTATTTTAATCTAAGCTTCATCGACAGCTCTAATCAATTCACAAACTCAATAAAAAGGACCTAAGACTCCACCTAATTCACACAAATAAAAATGAGTATGGAGCTGTCATGCTGCTGACGAAAGACTAGGAATAGCCGTCAAGTCGAGAGACGATTAGGAGTTGATTCAAAATCTTAAAGCCACGACAATTAAATCAAAACAACGCCTACAATAAAGGATAGCATCTCCAAATTCAGAATTCAGAATTCAGAATCCTGAATACAAGATTCGTCATACGTTGTAAGTAGAGTGCTATTCCGATATGAATGAATAATTGATATTTGATCTGTGTAAAATAAGAAATGGGATTGTACTTTAATTATAATAATGTTAATTCAGAATTGTATGTTGCTATGATTTGCTATGAATGGATTTGGGATGTGGTAGTGTAATTAACATGATGTTGAACCTATTGAATAGTTGCGATACAAGTATATAACTCATGTTGGAAATTTATTACGTTGTGATTAACGAGAAGTTATATATTTCGTTGTAACCAAGTTAAGACTTATGCAAGTATATAATTCACTATTATGCCAACATGATTTTTAGATCCTTCTATGTATATTTTTATGATCATTTTTAGTGTAATTGGATCCATTTGGGTATTATGATTCATATGAATTTATGTTGGAATTGGCATCATGATTCAAGTGAAAAACCATACTTTTGTATTAGTGACAAAAGTAAGCATCTTTGTGAACTTGTGTTGACTTTATGAACATGGCTAGTTTATGTTTAACTTTATGCCCAAACAAAATATGTTGTAGGCTTATGTTGTGGTTAAAGAACATATGATAATATATGTGCACATAATTAAGTTAGATTCATACTTTAAATAAAATTTTACATGATTAGATTAAAATCATGATTCATGTTTAGGTATGTTTTATGCCAAGATTATATGCTATTACCATGCAAGTTCACAAGTGCCTAATTTATGTTAATTAGATCGCTATGTTGCAAGTTCATGCGTTTACACACCCCTTTTTTGATGTTACTTAGAATATATTTACATCATGTTCTAAGCCTCCCCTTTTTATGTGGCTAAGTTGGGCTAAAATGTTGAAGCCCAACATATGTTATATTATTACGTACAAACGGGGGAATACGTTGTGGTTAATTAAAGTATATGTGTTGGAATGTTTGGCACATGCCAACGATTCATGACAGTTTAAATGGTATAAATTATTATACCCAAGAATAATGAATTTGAATAATGGGCCGCAAATATTTACATATAAAAGAAAAAGAGACAAAATATGTAAACTTAGAAAATACGACATGCTTAACCCGAGGTTAGATTGCGTTGTGACATAAACCTGCCCGGACTCGCCCGGTTGTCCAGTAGTCACAACAATACCTATCCAATGTGGGTGGTTAAGCATTGAGCCCCATAAAGACCCGAGGTTAGACTGAGTTGTGACGTAAGACTGCCCGGACCCAACCGGCAATAGGCAGTCACAACAATACCTGTCTAATGTGAGTGGTTGGAGCTTTAATAAGATAATTAAGGCTAAGTCAGGATTGATAGGATTAAGTAAATTGAATTAATACTTAATCAAATACAACATGCTTAACTATACAGACTGATTGGGGGTTAGGTTTACAGAACACTTAACCAACTTAGCATGTTGGCTAGGAATAGAAAACCTAGTAGCGGGGGACCCTTTTCAGCAGTAACCCTACAAGGTGTATCAGGATACCCTGAACTAGGCAGGGTGGGGCACGATTACTGGGCTGACTGTAAGAGGTTAAATCGACGGCGGTGGTGCAGCAGTGTAGGTTCTAACGGGGTGCGGGCGTGCACACAGTCCGGCGCAGAAAAATTAGGCACTGGGCACCAGTAGTATACCTGTGCATTCTAGAACTGTGTCGGGCCACCACCATGGGACTTGATACACCCCATGGTGGGACCAGCATAGGTAGCTACAACATCGGGGGTCGTAAGACACATGTAACTATGAGAGTAGGAGCCGATCAACAAAAAGGATCACTTCACCCTGATTGTGGGGTGCCAGTTGGGAACTAGTTTATAGGGGCTGAAGAGATTAATATGGGGTACGATAGTGTACTAGACTCTAGACAACTTAACTTTGTTTATGGTACTTTCCCATTTCCAGTTTATACTTATCATGCTCTTTTTCTTATTCATAGACTGAATAGTCCTAGACTTACTCAGGCTTTATGTCTGACTCCACTTTTGTTTCGTCTTCTTTTCTTTCGTTCCCCCCCCTCCGGTCCACAGGGAGGGAATACCGCAGCTTGACCAGTTTCACATCCAGCTTGAAGAGAGAGAATGTATTGCTTGGATCTCTTTCATTTTGGACTATGGCTTTGGACAACAATTATGGGGACTTATGCAGTTTACTTATGTTTTTATGCTTCTTTAAGTTATGAAATTAAGATAGTTATGGAAATGTAATGTTTTTGGATGAATTGTAAGACAATTATGTTATGGTTTGTGTAACACGTATTTTGGTGAAATAAAAGTTGCTGTTTTTTCCGCTGTTATAAAAATATGTGTATTTATATCTGTCTTGTGTATCTGTGACTTATACTTATAAACCTCCACCAAAATTAGGGCATTCCCATTGTGAGTGACCCTAACGGAGGTGGGGTGTTTCACGTTCAAATTTAATTAAAGATTTAACTATCGCTTTGGAGCAAAACTGGTGGTACTCCATTCTCGATCCCCTTTCAGATTTGATAATTTAAATTATCAATTCACATTTTAATCTAATTAAAGATTCATTAGAAATCTACTTAGTTTTATTCTTTTTAAAAATCAACATCCTGTCTTTAACTGGGTTAAAGAACCAATGTCATCTAAAACACGATTCACGACAAACCCAAATCACATTTGATATTAAATATAAGGATTTGAATAGAAAATATATCGGTTTATATTCAATATTAAATTCTGAAACCAACAAATATCGTATTGGAAATAATGATATGAATACATCTTTCAAATTCCCACAACAATATCTGTATAATCACGGAATCCAACATCGAAATATTCCAAAGACAATTTCAATTCAAATCCATTCCAATTAACGTATATTGGAAATTCTGGTTATTTTCAAAGCCAATTCAAATTCAATTTATTTATTTCAAAAATAAATTGATTTTAATTCTAGTTCAAAACTAGTTCGTTTCGATAAAATCTCCTTTTATCATTTCAAATGTGGAGTTTTACATCCCAGTTCTTTCCAATTCACATATTATGATTTTACACAAATTATTAATATTTTTAATAATTTTATCAAGGCACGTACAGTCGATTTCCATCAGCGGCCATCGAACTGCACCTACAGCGACCTTTTCCAAATTTGATTTGGACATAATTCCAAATCCAACCGTTAGATTTCAAATTTCTAATATTTATTGGAAAGCTCTTTTCGATACGAACCCAACGGTTCCGGTTTTAGGAGAATCCGACGGTCGGATCTCCCGCAACGTCAATTCGAAGTCAATGTTCGAAATTCACGAACTACCGCGGCGCGGTGCGTTCTATTAAGGCCATTATATAATATATATATATATATATATTATATATTTCTTCAATTTCCTTTTAAAACTTATTTATAAATCGTTTTAAATTCGTTTTCCAAACCATTTCAACTCTATATTCAATTTCTAATCAAAATTGAATATTTCATATCATTCCTATATAAATGATAATATTTTCACAATGTTATATTTTGAAATCACTATCTTTTCTATATTCATTATAAAAACGAATATAATCGATATAAATATCATTCACGTCAAAATAGCGCAACTCTAATCAACATGGCTTTATATATATATATATATATATATATATATATATATATATATATATATTTCAATAAATTCGTTATTCTATTCAACAAATGAATATTTATTCTATTCAACACATGAATCTATATTTTTTTCCAACACACGACTAATCTCAACACATGAGTACCGTCAACACACGACTATTTTTGTTATGTAAAATATTTTATAAAATTATGGTATCTATCGTTTGATTTTCAATTAGACTCCACCGTGAAGTAGATTTTAATTTTAAATATGATAAAGATGTAAATTTTATTATTAAAATATTTTACTCAACACATGAATAGTTTCAACACATGAATATCATCAACACATGACTATTTTTATATTCAACATATGAATTTTCTTTTATAATAGTAATTATTTTTCCGATTGGAATGAGGCCCAATCAATTACCATATAACGTTAATTATATGGGTTCCATACATGTATATAATAGCAACGATAAACAGTCAACCATCATCCAAAGTGCACCACACAACTGCATAAGCATCAAATATAAATAATCAACGCTTACACAGTCTGTCGACCAATCGATCGACATACAATTAAATAATTGGGATTAGTGTACGCCAAATATCATCCCAACACTCGTGTGGGGTTTCAAATCAACAAACAAAGATTTTTATTTGTGCAGTTGGGCGATGTGCAAAATTTATCGACCCAATCAATATCAGTCAAACCAGTGTATATAAGCAAATCGGCCGATTTGTTTATAAATATTTATTTATTCACTTCCACATTAAAAATTATATTTTTAACGATAATTAATTTATTTCAACCCATGAATATATTTCATTATCTATCTCACATCAACATCACAAACAAATTTCACCACACATCAAACAAGCATACAAGTCGTCCATGGTCTGTGGACGACGAGTGTCGGGTGCTGCTAAGCACCGTCTGCATCCTAGTATATATATATATATAGATATATATATATATATATAACTAGAAAAAGAGATTTAGAGTGAGAAGTTCTCACCAATAGCTATCCCAACTCCATGACACTTCATTTATAGAAATCTTCATCGTTCTCGCCTTTTGCCAATTTCACCGCCCGTAGTCACTACATATATAAAAATCCCATTTTTATATTGTTGCTATGTATATAAAAATCACATTTTTATACTACTACTACATAGATAAAAATTCTATTTTTACACCCCTACTACATAGATAAAAATTCTATTTTTACACCCCTACTATTATAGATAAAAATTCTATTTTTATACCGCTACTATATAGATAAAAATTCTATTTTTATACCTCTACTATATAGAAAAAAATCTATTTTTATACCGCTACTATATATATAAAAATTCTATTTTTATACCGCTACTATATAGATAAAAATTCTATTTTTATACCGCTACTATATAGATAAAAATTCTATTTTTACAACAATGTTCATATAATAAAGATTATATTTTTATCACGCTATTCTCCATATAAAGATTTCGCCTTTTCAAATACAAAGATTTCTCCTTTTCAAATATAAAGATTTCGCCTTTTCAAATATAAAAATATGATCTTTCTATGTTTAAAAAAATACGATCTTTCCCTTTCACAATCACTACCCTTTCATAAAAAAATCATAGCTCTTCGCTTTTACACTATAAAAATCATACCTTTATAAAATATAAACTTTTTAATGCTATATAAAAACTAATTTATTTATATAAAAAAACTAATTACTTTATGTAAATAAAAGTAAATAAATACAAACAAAAACTTACAGTGTGAGGGGAAGGAGGGAGAAGAAGAAGCAGCGGCGGCAGTCGGCTGGTGGGGCCACGCGGGTTTTGGGGGGGGGGGGCGCAACTGGAAGGAGTAGAGAAGGGAGAAGGGGATCGGAGGAGAAGGAGGAGGGGCGGTGGATGGAGGCCGACGCGGCGGCGGTGGGGGGGGGGGGGGGAATCGCGCGGGTGCTCTGTGCTTCATTTTCTTTTTTCTTTTTTTTCTCTTCTCGACAGAATGAACGAAAGGGGGCGGCCAGAGAGGAAATAAGGGGAGAGATAAAGGGGGAAAGGAGATTTTTTTATTTTTTTAATTATTTAAATTTCAAAAAGTTGACTTTTTCATTTGACCTCTAAACGAGGCCACCGCCTGTCGTCCATAGCTAATTACCCCCATTCCGAACACAATGGGATATGTATCATAAGCTGATTCGATCGTTTCGATCAGTTTTCGTTAAAATACAAATATAACTCTATATATTGAATTTGAACGTGCATTTCAATTTACCGGGGCCACATACTAACTCGAAAAATTGCAGAAAAATATTTTGTAGCTTCGTATTGACGATACGGTCCTAACAAAACTAATTTCGTCGAATTCTGAGACCGTTGGAAAAATGGCCATTTTTCAGTCGATTAAAATCAACTGAAACTGGTCAAACGCGTTTTTCTTTGCCACGCTCACATATTGATTCGAAAAATTATGAAATTCGGAATCTAGCAATAAATTGACATCACAGACCCAACAAAAGTGGTTTCGTCGAAATCCGAGGTCGTTTGCAAAATTTCCATTTTTATGGGCCTGAATTCCATAGCGACTATTCAGAATTTTCAACTGGACATATCTTTTGATTCCCACTATGAAACTTCAACTTTTCGGATTCGTTGGAAAGATATTCTCTAATAGATTCTAATATTTTGGTTTCACTAAAATCCGGTTTATTTTACACCCGGTACATTCAATTGAAGTTTCAAATCGAATTATCGAACTACCGCGCCACTTTCAATTCCTTTTATAATTATTTATATTCTAACGACGACGTATATAAATATATACGTTCTAATCTATTCAAAATAAATTTCTCGTCGATATTATTTTAAAATAATTTATTTTAAATATTCAAAATTCACTAAAATTGCCAAAATAAAAATTTAAACTGGCTTGCATTTCCGGGTTGTTACATTCTCCCCCACTTAAAACTTTTCGTCCCCGAAAAGGAAAGAAGTCGAAAGTTGTTTAACAATTCAACTCAACTTCTATTATTTTGACTACGGCTTAAGTTCTTCAACTTTTCAGTTTCGAAGAACTTTTCAAATTTTTCAAAAATTTGGCTAACACCCCAAATTTCCGAAAAATTTCGCCATAACCTCCCCTGCACCGGGAGCAACGTGAAAATCCCGAAATTTCCATACAGGCCTTCTGATCTCAAAAAGAAAAAGAAAAAGCCAAGCGGCTAGCCAATCAGCTCATAAAATCATCATCACCCAAACAAAACAATAAATTATGGTAAACATGTACCTATTTGTCGGGCAAACAAATTTTATTCTTATGCTCTAGCCTCCTTGCTATGACCTGTTCAATGTAAGTACATGTATATGCAAGCAAATGCGACCAAATTTCAATACAATTCAATATTCGATTCTATTAGGCTAAATGGTTCAAAATTATCAAACAAATAAACAAACAACACAAACATCAATCAATTAGTAAATTAGAGTTTCAAATTCATAATTTTGATACATATATACAGAAAATCATGTTTTTGATGCCAATTCACAACAAATAATCCTATGTAAGTTTTGGTTCTCACACCAGTCTAATGGAAATATATAGAAATCACACCTTCGAAACACGAACACAAATACTGATAATGCGGCCGCATTACCAGAATTATCGCCGGGCGACTAGAGTGTGATTCTATATCTATCCAGTATATTAAAACTTCGAATATACGTTCATGACGCGTATACGCGAAATCTTTATATACTCGATTGTCCAAATTCAAAATAAATAAATAATCAAATACGTATAAAATGGTTTAAATTTCAAAACAAAATTCGTTTTATTTAAAAACATACTCTTCACACTCGTTCTAGGATACTACTGATCCTATCTCTAACGAGTCATTCTAACTGGATATTACTAATCAAATATCTGATGAATTCTTTCGTTCGGTTCTAATGTGTCTTGTTCTCGAGCTCTGTAAACCAAAGGTCTGATACCACTCTATAACGACCCGAACTCCCCCGGTAAGGAAAGCCCGGATTGAGATGAGAACAACACACATCGGAACGCAGACAGAAGAACATTTCATTGTATATTACAACAATTCCATCAGATTACAAGAATATACAGAGAATGAATAAATATTATACAATAGAAAAATATCAGAGATTACAATAAATTACATTGCAGCGGAAAAACAATATAAAACACAACTGAAAGTAATACACAGATACAGAGCTTTCTGAGCATCGTTCCAGCTGTAAATCAGGATCCCGTGAATATAAACCTGCAAACCAAAACTACTAGCTGCCCATGTGGAAAATAGGGGCACCCAGAGTTCAGGTTAAAACAAAAAACTCCAGGTCAGTCATGGGACTGGTGTGAGAACTAAAACAGTTATTTAAAACTTTACTTTAAAGGATAGTAATTCAAGGGACCACGCCGTATAACATCGAACGGGTTTCCACCCAAGAATACTAGTGCATATAATAAAACAGCGCAATGCTCTTTGGAAAAATGAAGCTATTATAAGACCCAGGTCCCATCACACAATGCAACGCAAGCCGAAGGATATGGTTTTCCCTTATAATAGCCAAACATGCTTGGTACGTCAAAACAAATCATTTGATACTATTATAAGTGTATAGTATCAAAACAATTTTCAATCATAAATATCAATCATAGACGACATGGGTACCATATATCATGTCGCCATACTAGTTCTACAATTAAAACCGCAATATCATGTATTGGAAATTGGATTTCTGTCATGATTCGAGGCAAGGGGCAAGCTCCTCTCCGATTCGAGACACTCTAGCAAATGCCTCAGGACCCCACTATGATCCTTGGATCTTCAGGGCCGGTCCTCTCTTACTTTTGAGGATTCGCAATTCCTGAACACACGTTTCCCGGTCCTTGCAGACCTATATCCGAGGCGCCTCGCATTCCAACAACCACACAGGTGAAAAGTATATAAATGTCAGGGCTGGTAGGTCACTGACACCACCTTAGCTAGAAAGAAACGTCGTGCTCTCCCTGCAGTCACTATCCCGTTTTTGACTCATACCGAGGTGTAAGGCTCGCGAATTCACGCTATACACAAAGCTACGCCACACAGGCCATGCTTTGATCATCAACCACAATACTTTGCTTTTCAACAGAAGCCTTGATCAATTTCCACTTACGCGTGCCACACTGGCAATTCACTCCATGCGACTGATGTCCATCGATATACAACCTCTGAGCTCGTATGTCTCAGAGAAGGGCGTTAAGCAAGAGAATAAATTCTCCGTCGCCAAACAGATGTATATTTAATAGAGATTAATCAACACAGGATAAAATCCAATGTCAGACACACAATTCATTTACAAGTTCGTTCTGGGTCTGAACGAAACCGAAGGCACTTTCCTCGCATATCCATCGATCTCTAAGTACGTCTGGACGATCACCAACTGTTTCTCTCCTCTTGGGTGTACAGCCCAATCGAGATCATCAACAATCACCCAAACGATGTGAAGACTTCCGGTCTTCAACCACTGTCTTCATCTTCGACTTATCGCCGAATCGGTTATTCAGAATGGGTATAAACCCGGCCTTTCCGAATAACCCACGTATGAAATAAACAAATGTTACACAAACCCAATAAACGCCTCATTCCAATTCAGAATATTTTTTTATTCATAAAATCATATTCTTAGGGAAAGGTTCCCATTAATTTTATCCAAGATAAATTTTTCTAAATTTATTCTTTAATCTTCTTTTGGATATCATTTCAAACTAGTCGGGATTAGCGAACCACACCGAAGTAATTATTTGTTTTATTTCCCAATCACAACCTATTCATCCCATGGAGAAAAACTGGTAATACTCCATATCTAACACCACGGTGTTATCGGTAAAATTAATTACCATTTCACGTTCAAATCTAATTAAAGATTTAACTATCGCTTTGGTGCAAAACTGGTGGTACTCCATTCTTGATCACCTTTCAGATTTGATAATTTAAATTATCAATTCACATTTTAATCTAATTAAAGATTCATTAAAACTCTATTTAGTTTTAATCTTTTTAAAAATCAACATCCTGACTTTAACTGGGTTAAAGAACCAATGTCATCTAAAACACGATTCACGATAAACCGAAATCACATTTGATATTAAATACAAGGCTTTGAATAGAAAATATATCGGCTTATATTCAATATCAAATTCTGAAACCAACAAATATCGTATTGGAAATAACGATATGAATATATCTTTCAAATTCCCATAACAATATCTGTATAATCACGGAATCCAACATCGAAATATTCCAAAGACAATTTCGATTCAAATCCATTCCAATTCATGTATATTGGAAATTCTGGTTATTTTCAAAGCCAATTCAAATTCAATTTATTTATTTCAAAAATAAATTGATTTTAATTCTAGTTCAAAAATAGTTTATTTCGATAAAAATCTCCTTTTATCATTTCAAATGTGGAGTTTTACATCCTAGTTCTTTCCAATTCACATATTATGATTTTACACAAATTATTAATATTTTTAATAATTTTATCAAGGCACGTACAGTCGATTTCCATCAACGGCCATCGAACTGCACCTACAGCGACCTTTTCCAAATTTGATTTGGACATAATTCCAAATCCAACCGTTAGATTTCAAATTTCTAATATTCATTGGAAAGCTCTTTCGATACGAACCCAACGGTTCCGGTTTCAGGAGAATCCGACGGTCGGATCTCCCGCAACGTCAATTCGAAGTCAAGGGTCGAAATTCACGAACTGCCGCGGCGCGGCGCGTTCTATTCAGGCCATTATATAATATATATATATATATATATATATATATATTTCGTCGAATTCCTTTTAAAACGTATTTTATAAATCGTTTTAAATTCGTTTTCCAAACCATTTCAACTCTATATTCAATTTCTAATCAAAATTGAATATTTCATATCATTCCTATATAAATGATAATATTTTCAAAATGTTATATTTTGAAATCACTATCTTTTCTATATTCATTATAAAAACGAATATAATCGATATAAATATCATTCACGTCAAAATAGCGCAACTCTAATCAACACGGCTTTATATATATATTTCAATAAATTCGTTATTCTATTCAACAAATGAATATTTATTCTATACAACACATGAATCTATATTTTTTTCCAACACACGACTAATCTCAACACATGAGTACTGTCAACACACGACTATTTTTATTATGTAAAATATTTTATAAAATTATGGTATCTATCGTTTGATTTTCAATTAGACTCCACCGTGAAGTAGATTTTAATTTTAAATATGACAAAGATGTAAATTTTATTATTAAAATATTTTACTCAACACATGAATAATTTCAACACATGAATATCATCAACACATAACTATTTTTATATTCAACACATGAATTTTCTTTTATAATATTCATTATTTTCCCGATTGGAATGAGGCCCAATCAGTTACCATATAACGTTAATTATATGGGTTCCACACAACACATGTATATAATAGCAACAATAAACAATCAACCCTCATCCAAAGTGCACCACACAACTGCATAAGCATCAAATATAAATAATCAACGCTTACACAGTCTGTCGACCAATCGATCGACATACAATTAAATAATTGGGATTAGTGTACGCCAAATATCATCCCAACATCCGTGTGGGGTTTCAAATCAACAAACAAAGATTTTTATTTGTGCAGTTGGGCGATGTGTAAAATTTATCGACCCAATCAATATCAGTCAAACCAGTGTATATAAACAAATCGGCTGATTTGTTTATAAATATTTATTTATTCACTTTCACATTAAAAATTATATTTTTAACGATAATTTATTTATTTCAACCCATGAATATATTTCATTATCTATTTCACATCAACATCACAAACAAATTTCACCACACATCAAACAAGCATACAAGCCATCCATGGTCTGTGGACGACGGGTGTCGGGTGCTGCTAAGCAACGTCTGCATCCTAGTATATATATAACTAGAAAAAGAGATTTAGAGTGAAAAGTTCTCACCAATAGCTATCCCAACTCCACGACACTTCATTTATAGAAATCTTCGTCGTTCTCGCCTTTTGCCAATTTTACCGCCCGTAGTCACTACATATATAAAAATCCCATTTTTATATTGTTGCTATGTATATAAAAATCACATTTTTATACTACTACTACATAGATAAAAATTCTATTTTTACACCCCTACTATATAGATAAAAGTTCTATTTTTATACCGCTGCTATATAGATAAAAATTCTATTTTTATACCGCTACTATATAGATAAAAATTCTATTTTTATACCGCTACTATATAGATAAAAATTCTATTTTTATACCGAAACTATATAGATAAAAATTCTATTTTTACAACGATGTTCATATAATAAAGATTATAATTTTATCACGCTATTCTCTATATAAAGTTTTCGCCTTTTCGAATATAAAGATTTCGCCTTTTCAAATATAAAGATTTTGCCTCTTTAAATATAAAAATACGATCATTCTATGTTGATCTTTCCCTTTCACAATCACTACCCTTTCCTAAACAAAAATCATAGCTCTTCGCTTTTACACTTTAAAAATCATACCTTTATAAAATATAAACTTTTTAATGCTATATAAAAACTGATTTATTTATATAAAAAAACTAATTACATTATATAAATAAAAGTAAATAAATACAAACAAAAACTTACAGGGTGAGGGGAAGGAGAAGGGTTCGGAGGTGCAAGAGGGGGAGGGGGAACGAGGCAGAGAGGAGGGAGAAGAAGAAGCAGCGGTGGTAGTCGGCTGGTGGGGCCACGCGGGTTTTGGGGGGGCGCAACTGAAAGGAGGAGAGAAGGGAGAAGGGGATCGGAGGAGAAGGAGGAGGGGCGGTGGATGGAGGCCGACGCGGCGGCGGTGGTGGGGGGGAATCGGGCGGCTGCGCTGCGCTTCTTTTTTTTTCTTTTCTTTTCTCTTCTCGACAGAATGAACGAAAGGGGGGGCCAGAGAGGAAATAATGGGAGAGATAAAGGGGGAAAGGAGATTTTTTTTATTTTTTTTTAATTATTTAAATTTCAAAAAGTTGACTTTTTCATTTGACCTCTAAACGAGGCCCACCGCCTGTCGTCCATAGCTAATTACCCCCATTCCGAACACAATGGGATATGTATCGTAAGCTAATTCGATCGTTTCGATCAGTTTTTGTTAAAATCCAAATATAACTCTATATATTGAATTTGAAAGTGCATTTCAATTTACCGGGGCCACATACTAACTCGAAAAATTGCAGAAAAATATTTTCTAGCTACGTATTGACGATACGGTCCTAACAAAACTAATTTAGTCGAATTCTGAGACCGTTGGAAAAATGGCCATTTTCCAGTCGATTAAAATCAACTAAAACTGGTCAAACGCGTTTTCCTTTGCCACGCTCACATATTGATTCGAAAAATTATGAAATTTGGAATCTAGCAATAACTTGACATCACGGACCCAACAAAAGTGGTTTCGTCGAAATCCGAGGTCGTTTGCAAAACTCCCATTTTTAAGGGCCTGAATTCCATAGCGACTATTCAGAATTTTCAACTGGACATATCTTTTGATTCCCGCTATGAAATCTCAATTTTTCGGATTCGTTGGAAAGATATTCTCAAATAGATCCTAATATTTTTGGTTTCACTAAAATCCGGTTTATTTTGCACCCGGTACATTCAATTGAAGTTTGAAATTGAATTATCGAACTACCGCGCCATTTTCAATTCCTTTTATAATTATATATAATTATTTATATTCTAACGACGATGTATATAAATATGTATGTTCTAATCTATTCAAAATAAATTTCTCGTCGATATTATTTTAAAATAATTCATTTTAAATATTCAAAATTCGCTAAAATTGCCAAAATAAATTTTTTTAACTGGCTCGCATTTCCGGGTTGTTACGATTACCATCCATATTTGGCATAGCCATTTCCTTTCTTTTCCTTCCTTTATTATGGACTTCCTTTGTGTATGAGGATTGCTCTAATAAAACTTGATCCAAATGCGTATACATAATACTTAGGCTGGAAATCCTTTCCCAAGAATCCCGTGGCTCATCCCTTGATGGTGCTTCCCTAGAACACTTAATCCCCTTACAAAGCTGAGTCAGGTGAACTTTCACATCTTCAGGTCCAACCCTTCACTGAAATTGGTCGAAGGGGAAGGAGAGCATTAATTATTCATCATTAGAAGTCCTCCTGGTGTTTTCATAACCTTCACTCAACCTGATAACCATTTATGTTGTTATGATTCTGGGATTCTTGTGAATTTGCTTTCCTTTATCTAACAATGTTATGATTTCATCTTTAGGTGGGGTGTCGAAGACGCCAAGCGATGAAACCAGGTCTATTATGAAATTGATGTTTAAGGCCTCTTCATCCTTGGGAAAGAGATCCTCTCTTATGACCTTTGGCCATCTTGTTAAACATTTTATACTTCCAGCGGGTAAAAAGATTTTGAGGGAATCCTCTAAGAATGCATTGTAAATCAATATGTGTTTGTTACCTAACAAGGGCTGACCATCATAATAGCTTTTCCTCCAAGTCACTTATTCGCTTAGACCCTTCCGTTAAGCTCAAAAAAAATCCTTCTAAGTTTGTAAATAACCCTCTTGCTCTTGAATGGTTCTAAAAGTTCCAAGGGCAAAGGATTATCGTACAAAGTCTCAGGGAGGAAAGGAGGGAATCGGAAGGGAGGCTAATTAAACATGTAACAATCTGCCTTTTTGCCTGATTCTCGCCGGTAATTAAACTAACTTAAATTGTTCATAAAGACGGACGGTTATGGGTACAAACATATTTGCACGAATAATAGAACTTTTCATTTCATTACAAAATATTACAACAGAGTTACAAGGAATATCAGATTTACAACATAAGCTCAGCGGAAAAACAAATATGCTCACAACGGAAGAAGTAAAACCCAAAATATAACTCTAGCTCCAAACCTGAATCCATCTCTGAAGACAAACCTACAAACTAAACTATTAGCTGCCCGTGCAAAATTATGGGCACCCATAGTTTAGGTGTGGGAACAATAAACTCCAGGTAATTTGTGGTACTGGTATGAGAACTCAAAACAATTGTTATTTAGGGTTTATTTTAAAGTTGGGTAATTCATCGGACCACGCCGCTAACACGCAACGGGTTTACTCCATGTGAATCCTCGTGCATAGAAATTCGCAATGACTTTGGAAAAATGAAGCTATCATAAGCTCGTCCCACATTACACAATGCCAGCGCACACCAAATGGGTGAGTTTTGTCTTATGATAACCGAAATGCTTTTGATATGTCAAAATCCTTTTTCAATGTTATTAGTGCATAGTGTAGTAAACATTTCAAAAGTAATTATATTAACCATAGCCAACATAATACTCATCGTATTATGCTAACGTATAGGAATACAATTGAAATCGTATGGGCTCGCATTAAAGATTGCATTTCCAACTTGATGATTCCTGGCATGAAAGATTAATCGAGGAAGCAAGTGAAGTATCTCCCTGTTAACATCCAAACTCGGACACCGAATATAGAGCGCGAAGTATATATCCCGGTTTTCATCCAGACTGGACACCGTATATACTTTATTTCCTTAGGTTTCACAGGTGGTACCATCGCCGAAGCTTTCGAGTTTCAATAGAGATTATGTATATTTATATGACCTAACTGCTATTTTACCATCAACCCGGGGTGTAAGGTTCGTCGAGGTCACGATATACACAAAGCTACGCTTCAATAAGCCATGCTTTGATCATCACTAGCTTATTACATAACTTGAGTATGACACATTGTCCATTCACTACATGTCACTGATTTCTATAACGTATAACCTCATATGTCATAAATCAGATATATATATTAAAAGAAATCAGTGCTACGTTGTCAATTACAATGTAAGATACACAATCCATACAGTCCGTTTTGGGTCTGAATAGAACAACCATCCGAAAATCTCCAAATATATTCAGATCCCATGCCACTTATAACCTCGTATCGGGTGTACGACCCGATCCGAGACATCAACAATCCATCCAAACAATCCAAAGATTCTCGGTCATTATTAACAGAATTATCCTTCAGCGACTAGAATGTGATTCTATATCTATCTAGTATATATTGGACTTCGTATATGCAAAATCCTTACATACTCGATATTCCAATCTTGAAGTCCAATAAAATACTTAAAACTCTTATCATAAACTATATTTCAAAATAATTACACTTTTCAAAACGATTTACTTAGTTTCAAAAATAATTTAATTTCAAAATACGCTCTCTCAAAAATAATACTCCATAATCTCATTCTAGGGCATTTCTAACCCTATCTCTAATGAGATATTATAACTCCGGCGAGTCCTTTGTTTTGTTCAAATATGTCGTACCCTATATCTTTGTATGAACTAAAGCTCTAATACTAACAGTAACAACAAGCCTTTTTGCCCGATTCTCTCCAGTAATTAAACCAACTTAAACCGTTCATAAAGACGGATGGTTATGAGTACTAACATATTTGCACAAATAACAGACATTTTCATTTCATTACAAAATATTACAACAGAGTTTCAATGAATATCAGATTTACAACATAAGCTCATCAGAAAAACAAATATGCTCACAGCGGAAGAGTAAAACCCAAAATATAACTCTAGCTCCATATCTGAATCAAGCTCTGAAGACTAAGCCTGCAAACTAAACTACAAGCTGCCTATGCAAAATTATGGGCACCCATAGTTAAGGTGTAGGAACAGTATACTCTAGGTCAGTCGTGGGACTGGTGTGAGAACTCGAAACAGTTGTTATTTAGGGTTTATTTTAAAGTTGGGTAATTCATCAGACCACGCCGCTAACGCGCAACGGGTTTACTCCATGTGAATCCTCGTGCATAGAAACTTGTAATGACTTTGGAAAAATTAAACTATCATAAGCTCATCCCATATCACACAATGCCAATGCAAACCAAATGGGTGAGTTTTGTCTTAAGATAACCAAAATGCTTTTAATACGTGAAAATCCTTTTTCAATCTTATTAGTGAATATGTAGAAAACATTTCGAAAGTAAGTACATTAATCCTACCGAACATAATACTCGTCATATTATGTTAACATATAGGTATACAATCAAAATCGTACAGGCTCGTATTAGAGATTGGGTTTCCAACTTGATGATTCTCGGCACGACAGATTAATTGAGGATGCAAGCTAAGTATCTTTCGGTTAACATCTAGACTCGGAAAACGAATACAGCGCGTAGTATATATCCTGGTTTTCATCCAGACTCGAACACCGTATATACTTTATTTCCTCAGGTTTCACAGGTGTTACCACTGCCCAAGCATTCAAGTTTCAACAGAGATTATATTTATTAATATGACCTAACCACTAGTTTACCATTAATCTAGGGTGTGAGATTCGTCAGGGTCACCATATACACAAAGCTACGCTTCAATAAGCGATGCTTTGATCATCACCAGCTTATTACATAACTTGAGTATGCCACATTGTCCATTCACCACATGTCACTGATTTCTGTAACGTCTAAGCTCATATGTCACAAATCAGATATATATTAACAGAAATCAATGTTACGGTGTCAATTACAGTGTCAGACACACGATCCAAACAAGTTTGTTTTGGGTCTGAACGGAACAACTATCCGAAAATCTCCAAATATTATTAGATCTCATGCCACTTGTAACTTCGTATCGGGTGTACGGCCCGATCCGAGACATCAGCAATCCATTCAAATAATCCGAAGATTCCCGGTCTTCATTAACAAAATTATCCTTCAGCGACAAGAATGTGATTCTATATCTATCTAATATATAGCGGACTTCGTATATACGTTGATCAGACGTATATGAAAACCCTTACATACTCGATAGCCCAATCTTGACACCTATTAAAATAATCAAAACTCTAATCATAAATTATATTTCAAAATAATTACGCTTTTCAAAACGATTTACTTAGTTTCAAAATAATTTAATTTAAAAATACGCTCACCCAAACATAATACTCCAGAATCTCATTCTAGGGCATTTCTAACCCTATCTCTAATGAGATATTATAACTCTGATGAGTCCTTTGTTTTGTTCAAATATGTTGAGTCAAGGGATTATGGAGTTTTGATTTCTGACAAAGAAATAAGCCGTGATCGACAAAAAGAAGATATTTTTGGTTTGAAGACATACAAAGAGCTACATACGGTATTCTAGATTAGAGGATGATTATTTGGTGTTTTAATAGTGTTGCTTATGTTAAAATCTATCCTCAAATAATCTCACACCTCAAATAATCAATATATATACTAATATATATATATATATATATATATATATATATGCACATTGACTGTGTAAACTGGGCAGAATCGGTCGACCACCCGTAAATGGACTTGTCGATCGTTTATACCCAAAATGCACAATGAACGTGCACATATGAATATAACATATATATTTTCAAATTCCTGTCAACTGCTTCTTTTTGACCTATCAACCGTTTTCGTTCAAAAAGCAACCTTTCGAAAAGACACTCCTTTCTATCAAGGGTTGCATCTCTTTCTCTTCACCAATAATCATGGCTATTGTTTGTTACTCTTCATAAAGGGTTACAACTAGTTATTCTCTATATAAACAACATGAGATCATCATTCTTTCTAATTAATCTTTTGACTTGATTACTATCTCTACACTCTTGATCTCATTTCTATATTCTTAAGCGCTCAATTGCTCATATTCAATAATATATCGTTTGAATCCAAGAATCTACTTAATATTCTTTTGATTCAATACGATATCCACTTCCAAATCTTTATATACACAAATATTCTATTTGAGGATAAGATTATAGGAAGGTTGTACTACAAATGACAAATTCATGTTATCAAGAACACATTCTGTCAATAAAAATTGTATTCGTCTTAGTTGAAGTCCTCGGTGTTATAAGGGCACATGTTGAAGTCCTCGGTGTTATAAGAGGCGTGAAATCCCGTTCGTCTGCTCGGGTGTTGTAAACTTGTTCCTCCGGGTGAAGCGAGATGGTTGTTAGTGAAAATCCAGATAGAAGTCTGGGACTGGACGTAGGACAGTGCTCCGAACCAGTATAAAAATCCCTGGTGTGATTTTTCAATTTTACTGCATTTACTGTTACATATCTGTGATTAGCATATCATCTTTATTTGTGTGTTATACACCATATTACACGATCCGTGTGTACTATACTAGCACATACATACTTTTCATTTGGTATCGGAGCACGGTCATCATATAACTATAACACAGTTATTTGATATATTCTAGTAATATGGCAAATACCGAAAGTACTAGCACTCAAAACACCACTTACACGGAAGGTCAATCGACACAAAGACCTCCATTCTTCAATGGTCTCCACTATAACTATTGGGCAACACGTATGTTTTTCTTGATGCAATCAAATAGCTATGATGCCTGGAATGCTACCCAAAAAGAAATAGTGAATCTAATAACCAATTATACAGAATGGATAACAGCTGAGAAAACGACAGTGGCTATAAATGCAAAAGCAATAAACATGTTGTTTTGTGCATTAGACCAAAATGAATATAACCGTGTTAGTATCTGTACCACTGCATATCAAATTTGGCAAATGCTGAAAACCACTCATGAAGGTACTAACAAGGTAAAACAAGCCAAAATAGCCATACTAAAGAGTCAGTTTCAAAATTTCAAGATGAAACCAAATGAGACAATCAATGATATGTATTCACGGTTTAAAACTATTCACCATGCTCTTATCGGATTAGGACATAAATATTCTGATTTTGATGTTTTTTCAACAGTCCTAAATTCTCTGACTAGTGAATGGGAAGGAAAAGTATTAGCAATTGAAGAAGCTAATGACCTTTCCGTCATGAAGCCAGATGAATTGATAGGGAATTTAATGTCCTATGAAGCTAATTTGCAAGCTAGAAAGGAACAAAAAGAAGAAAAGATGAAGATGAATTAGATCTGGCGTTCATTGCAAAAGGTTTCCAAAAATTCTTGAAATAACGAAAAGCCATTCGTTATAACAAAAAGAAAACTGGATCAAATAAACCATCATCATCCGCTATAGAATGTTTCAACTGCTACAAAAAAGAGCACATGCACAAGGATTGTCCGGAGCAAAAGAAGAAGTCAGAAAATGACAAATTCAAATACAAAAGGGACAAATCAAAGAAACGAGCATTCTCAGTGACATGGGATGATTCAGACTAGTCTTCATCGAAAAGTGAAAGTGATATAGAAAATGAACAAGCAAATGTTTGTTTCATGGCAGCAGAAGATGAGGTACAAATTCCTACATTTGATGAAGTACTTGATATTAATGCTGAATTGATAGTTAAATATAAAGACATTAAACGACAATTCAAAAAAGTCAAAGCTGATTTGAGTAGAGCAGAGTTTGAATGAGATATGTTAAAAGAAGAGAAGAAAATATTAGAAGAAGAACTTGAAAAAATTCAAGAATCATCATCTAATATCGACTCTCAATTATCTCTTTTGAGTCAAGAAATTGAAACTAAAAAAGAAAAAACGATGATCTTACTACTGAAAATCATAAGCTTAAGGCAAAGGTCAAAATTCAAGACCTAGAAAAAGCTAGTTTACAAACTAAGTTAGAAAATATTACTGTACACTGAGAGTTCACAATCTTAGTTATAAAAGAAACAATCAATGACAAAAATCATTGAGAGTTCACAATCTGCTTTAAATAAAAAAGGTTTGGGATATAAGAAACAAGAAACCAAGAAACATCTTGGTTATAAAAGAAAGAAAAAAGATGTAGTAGTACAAAAAAGATGAAGCAAAGAAAAATCTTAGTTTATTATATTCCAAGCCAAAACCAGTTGTGAAATTTCAAAAGGAAAATTCAAGACTATCAAGATATGGGTTCCTAAAACAAATAACAATTTGATTAGGAACAAATATATTCAGCATTTCATGAATACTATACATCTTAATTCTAATTATTTATATAAAGGGGATACTAGACCTGTATGGGTTTGGACTCCTAAGACCTAACTCTTAGGACCCTATGAAAAAGTGGGTACCATGGACTTAATCCTATTTTTTGCAGGTCCCACTTAAGAAAAGAGGAAAATGGACATTATTACTAAGCCTCTACTTGAGTCTAATTTTATAAAGTTACGTAGAGAGGTTGGTCTTATCTCTAGAAAAGAACTCGACAATTAGTTTTATCACTAATGTCATATTTCACTCATTTATATTAGGTAGTTCTTTTCACTTTTTCTTATTCGTATTATATTTACTCAAACATATATTAGCTATTATTAGCTATTGTTAATTTGAGTAAATTGATTATGAGCTTTTGATTATTCCTACGGCCAAGTAATTCTGAAACTTTTTAGCCTCAACTATATATATGTATATATATATATATCTTAGGCTATATATTTAGGCTATATATATATATATATAGAATATCCTATATAAACATGGCATAATTTCCCATATTATCTCTCCCAAGCTAATCTTAATATCCTAACAGTATCATTTATATCTTCACTTATTTATTTATTTACTCCTTTTTGTCGATGACAAAGGGGGAGAAATTGGTACTAATAGTGTTTATGCAGGAATATATAGTTCATGTTGATATATAGGCACAATCTCAGGGGGATATCATATACAGGGAGAGATTCAAAACTATGTTGTCATCAATCAAAAAGGGGGAGAATGTTGAGTCAAGAGATTATGTAGTTTTGATTTCTGACAAAGAAATAAGCCATGATCGACAAAAAGAAGATATTTATTGGTTAGAAGACATACAAAGAGCTACATACGGTATTCTAGATTAGAGGTTGATTATTTGGTGTTTTAATAGTGTTGCTTATGTTAAAATCTATCCTCAAATAATCTCACACCTCAAAATAATCGATATATATATATATACGAATATATATATATGCAAATTGATTCTGCAAACTTGGCAGAACCGGTCGACCATCCATAACTGGACATGTCGATCGTTTCTGTCAAGAATGCACAATGAACGTGCACATATGAATATAATGTATATATTTTCAAATTCCTGTCTATCGGTTCTTTTTGACCTGTCAACCATTTTCGTTCAGAAAGCAACCTTTCGAAAAGACACTCCTTTCATTCAAGGGTTGCATCTCTTTCTCTTCACCAATAATCATGGCTATTGTTTGTTACTCTTCACAAAGGGTTACAACTAGTTATTCTCTATATGAACAACATGAGATCATCATTCTTTTTAACTAATCTTTTGACTTGATTACTATCTCTATACGCTTGATCTCATTTCTATATTCTCAAGCGCTCAATTGCTCATATTCAATAATATATCGTTTAAACCCTAGAATCTACTTAATATTCTTTTGATTCAATACGATATCCACTTCCAAATCTTCATATACACAAATATTCTATTTGAGGATAAGATTATAGGAAGGCTGTACTACAAGTGACAAATTCGTGTTATCAAGAACACATTCTGTCAACAACAATTGTATTCGTTAGTTGAAGTCCTCGGTGTTATAAGAGGCACGTGTTGAAGTCCTCGGTGTTGTAAGAGGCGTAAAATCTCGTTCGTCTGCTCGGGTGTTGTAAACCTGTTCCTTTGGGTGAAGCGAGGTGGTTGTTAGTGAAAATCCAGATATAAGTCTGGGACTGGACGCAGAACAGTGCTCCGAACCAGTATAAAAATCCCTAACGTGATTTTTCTATTTTACTACATTTACTGTTACATATTTGTAATTAGCATATCATCCTTCATAGCTGTTGTATATTTGTGTGTTATACACTGTATTACATGATCCATGTGTGCTATACTAGCACGTACATACTTTTCAAAATATGTCGTACCCCATATGTTTGTATAAAACAAAGTTCAAATACCAACTGTAACGACCCGCCTTTTTTCCCGATTATCGCCGGTAATTAAACCAACTTAAATCGTTCATAAAGACAGATGGTTATGGGTACTAACATATTTGCGCAAATAACAGAAATTTTCATTTCATTACAAAATATTACAACGGAGTTTCAAGGAATATCATATTTACAACATAAGCTCAGTAGAAAAACAAATATGCTCACAACGGAAGAAGTAAAACCCAAAGTATAACTCTAGCTCCAAACCTAAATCCAGCTCTGAAGAATAAACCTGCAAACTAAACTACTGGCTACCCATGCAAAATTATGGGCACCCATAGTTTTGGTATGGGAATAATAAACTCTAGGTCAGTCATGGGACTGGTGTAAGAACTCAAAATAGTTTTTATTTAGGGTTTATTTTAAAGTTGGGTAATTCACTGGACCACACCGCCAACACGCAACGAGTTTACTCCATGTGAATCCTCGTGAATAGAAATTTGCAATGACTTTGGAAAATGAAGCTATCATAGGCTCATCCCACATCACACAATGCCAACGCATACCAAATGGGTGATTTTTTTCTTATGATAACCAAAATCTTTTGATACGTGAAAATCCTTCTTCAATATTATTTGTGCATAGTGTAGAAAACATTTCGAAAGTAAGTACATTAATCCTAGCCAACATAATACTCATTATATTATGTTAACGTATATGTATACAATCAAAATTGTACGGACTCGTATTAGAGATTGGGTTTCCAACTTGATAGTTTCATGCACGAAAGATTAATCGAGGACGCAAGCTAAGTATCTCGCGATTAACCTCCAGGCACGGACACTAAATACAGAGCGCGAAGTATATATCCCGATTTTCATCCAGACTCGGACATCGTATATACTATATTTCCTCATGTTTCACAGGTGGTACAACCACCAAAGATGTGGAGTTTCAACAGAGATTATGTATATTTATACGACCTAACCGCTAGTTTACCATCAATCCGGGGTGTGAGATTCGTCCAGGTCACGATATACACAAAGCTAGCTTCACTAAGCCATGTTTTATTCATCACTAGCTTATTACATAACTGGAGTATGCCACATTGTCCATTCATCACATGTCACTGATTCCTATAACGTCTAACCTCATATGTCACAAAACAGATATATATTAATAGAAATCAGCGTTGCGTTGTCAATTGCAATGTAAGACACACAATCCATACAAGTCCATTTTGGGTCTGAACGGATCAACCATCTGAAAATCTCCAAATATATTCAGATCTCGTGCCACTTATAACCTCGTATCGGGTGTACGGCCCGATCGATCAGCAATCCATCCAAATAATCTGAAGATTCCCGGTCTTCATTAACAGAATTATCCTTTAGCGACTAGAGTGTGATTCTATATCTATTTAGTATATATTGGACTTCGTATATACGTTGATCAGACGTATATGCAAAATCCTTACATACTCAATAGTCGATCTTGACATCCAATGAAATACTCAAAACTATCATCATAAATTATATTCCAAAAATAATTACGCTTTTCAAAACGATTTACTTATTTTCAAAATAATTTAATTTCAAAATACGCTCTCTCAAACATAATACTCCAGCATCTCATTCTATGGATTTCTACCCCTATCTCTAAAGAGATATTATAACTCTGATGAGTCCTTTGTTTTGTTCAAATATGTCGTACCGCATATCTTTGTATAAACCAAAGCTCTGATACTAACTATAACGAATGATTCTCGCCAGTAATTAAACAAACCTAAATCGTTCATAAAGACGGATGGTTATGCGTACTAACATATTTGCACAAATAACAAAAAAATCATTTCATTATAAATATTACAACAGAGTTACAAGGAATATCAGATTTACAGTATAATCTCAGCAGAAAAACAAATATGCTCACAGCGGTAGAAGTAAAACCCAAAATATAAATCTAGCTCCAAACTTGAATCCAGCTCTGAAGACTATACCTGCAAACTAAATTACTAGTTGCCCGTGCAAAATTATGGGCACCCATAGTTTAGGTGTGGGAATAATAAACTCTATCTCAGTCATGGGACTGGCGTGAGAACTCAAAACAAATGTTGTTTATTGTTTATTTTAAAGTTGGGTAATTCACCGGACCACGCCGCTAACGCTCAACGATTTACTCCATGTGAATCCTCGTGCATAGAAATTCACAATGACTTTGAAAAAATGAAGCTATCATAAGCTCATCCCACATCACATAATGCAAGCGCACACCAAATAGGCGAGTTTTGACTTATGATAACCAAAATGCTTTTAATACGTGAAAAACCTTTTTCAATATTATTAGTGCATAGTGTAAAAACATTTCAAAAATAAGTATATTAATCCTAGCCAACATAATACTCATCATATTATGTTAACGTATAGGTATACAATCAAAATAGTACGGGCTCATATTGGAGATTGGGTTTCCAACTTGATGATTCCTGGCACGAAAGATTAATCGAGGACACAAGCTAAGTATCTCCCGGTTAACATACAGACTCGGACAACGAATATAGAGTGCGGAGTATATATCTCTGTTTTCATCCAGACTCGGACGGTAACAACCCGGATTTTTAGTTAATTTATTTTAAATATTTACTGTGGTTTTAAATATTGAGTTGATTATATAAACGGATATTTATATCGAGTTATCGATTTAATATTCGAATTTGGTCTAATTTCAAGAATATTGAATTATCGTAATACGGAAATAATTTATAATTAATTTGGATGTTAAAACTAAATCAAAATGATTCGATGATAAATATAAATTGCATTTGACTATAAACGACAATAATAATAATTTATTATCGAGGAATTTATTATTTTTGAATTTAAATTTTATTTTATCAATTTAATATGGTTATTTTATATATACGTTCAAATTAAATTTCAGAATCCATTCTGTTGAGTTCAGAAAAGCGTTATAACATTGTAACGTCGGTCGTTGCATTAAAGTAGGGGTTCGTGATTTCAAATTATGGACCTCGAGATATTTGATTAGTGGATAAACTTGAAATCAAATCGGTATCAATTTAAAAAGAAAAAAAATCTCTTTAAATCAAATCGCATTAATTTGAAAATCAAATCGAATTTAATGATACTGCACTTTTGCCGGCCTATATTATGTACTCAGCTGACCTACTAACCTCGCTTCCACTTCATTATATACGCGACATTTCCCCTTTATAATCCTTTTATTTTCTTTCTTCAGGATCCAATTTTGAAAGATTTAGATAGAAATGTCGATGCATTCGAAAATCAATTTCAGAAAACCCTAGTTCCTTTTCCCCCTTTACTTCATACCATCGTTTACAAATTTCACTCCATCCAAATCGTATTTCTTCACTTTTGATGTTCTCTGCATCGCTTACCCATCTACTCGAATTGCAAGCCGGGATTCGCGAATGTAATCATTCCAAAATTCAATTCGTCTACTCATATGCAATCTCGTGTGATCGAGTTCGATTTACAACATGTGAGCGAGTTCGATTGTATACTAGGCATTTTAGGGTTCCGGGAGGCCTTCGAATGGGGTGGTGTTGGATGTTTTGGAGGGGAGCCTGGTGTTAATGGAACGGATTTGCGACTTGTGTGATGCGCTGGTGAGAATTGAAGAAGAATAATGTCGTTGTCTTCCTCGTCTGGCGAGAATCTAGGTCAGATCACAATGTTTTAGAGTAGTGCGAGTTGAGAGTTATAATGATGGTCGGGAAGGATTTTATGTGCCAAGTTAAATGGTGATAGGGGCTATTAATTTTCGTGAGGTTTGGGAGATAGGAGGGTGGAAAGCTGATGGGTTTGGCGTAGTATAGATCTGTCGTTGGGTGGTGTAGATAAGGGAGCGGTGTTCGAAAATCTTACCTGGAAGAAAGAATCGGAGGGTTGTGTAATACTGGAAGATAAAGATGCTTACCACGCCTAATTATTGGTAATGGTAATTTATTAAGCTAATTCTTTGTTAATGACTTTTAGGAATTAAAATGTATATTAAAAATGGTAATAATTATATCGGGTTCATTCGTATACTTTTAAGAGGAAATAAAATGGTATTAAGTGTTGTCTAGAATTTGGAAAACCTGGGAAGGGAGATTTATTTATTTATTCATTATGAAAATTATAAATTAGACGAGTGAAAAATGTATACATGAAATTGTTAGTCGTTCAAAACCACAAAGTTTAGAAAATTAAATTTTGGTATATTTTTAACCTAAAACCTTGTAAAGAAATACATTAGCTTATTTATAGAATTCAGGGTTTTTTCTTAGGCAAAGATAAATCGAATGGAATGATCCATGCGAAATTCAAAGACTCGGAGATCGATGAATAGGAATTGAAATTGGTACAAGTGAAAATTAAAATCATGGTGAGTAAACTCACTCTCTGATTAGATTATAATTTATTATAATCGAATTTTTATTTAATATTCATATGTTGTTTGTTGGTTGATTGGTTGCATTGTGATTTATTGATAAATTGTGATTATTACATATATTAGGCTTGGTGGTTGTGGCTATTATATATATATATATTGGTGGTTGGATATTTCCTGCAGTACCATTAGCGGATGCCCGCAGTATCATTAGCGGATGACCCTATGCGCCCCACAATATGATAGTGGATGGCCTACTGTACCGCGGTATCCTGCCTCAAAGCAGGATGGGTATTATTTATTTTGGCTAATGCCTGTGGATGTAGGAAAAACAGGTTAGAGGGATCCAACTGGATTCCTCAAATTTTATTATTGTTTGTTTTCATGTACATTATCATATATGATGTGTTACATAACCTGTGATGGATAATTGGTATTTTTGGGTGTTTAAATATCACTAGGCTTAAATGTTGATTTATAAAAATATCATGAAAGGAAATTTGGAGATTTAAATAGGGGAATTCTATTTTTTTAAAATAGAATTTGAATTTCGAATGGGCCATAAAAATATTAATTTGTTATGAATAATAAAAACAAGTGGTAAATTTATAAGCGGTGTTTACAAATTAAATGGGATATTTTTCATTAGATAACGAGGGGAATTGAAATGAATTTGTAAACAGTGTAACGACTCGGGTTTTCACGATCCTGGTTATCGACATAAACTTTATGTCGACTATCCAAGCATTGGAAATACTGGTTAGTTAATGAAAGAAAATAGAGGGTGAGAATAGATAAGATAGAAAATTAGAATAGAAGAAGGAGAAGAACATCACAACATCACAGTAAACACGAATCTCACAGCGGAATGAATAAAAATATTTCATAACATAACTTTGAAATAAAACAGTATCTGTATACAATACCATTATTAGAGTATAACGGTTACAACACAGCGGAAATAACAATAGCTATATAATCCTGAAGCCTCCTGCTCCAGCTTTTCAAGTATTTGTAAAATCCCGACTACTTGACTGCCCATACAAAATTGGGCACCCAAGAGTTTAGGGAAAACAAAACAAAATAAACTCTGGGTCAGTCATGTGACTGGTGTGAGTAAACTCCAACCATTTATTTAACTTTTAAAATCCTTTCTAAGGAAATGATAATCGTAAGACCGATCCACGCATAAACACGGATGGTTTTTACCTTAAGATAACCCAATTTTTTTTTTAAAATCAATACTCTTCTGATATTATAATAATGTCTAAATCAAATGAATAGCAATCTAGTGGAAACATTTTCATCTCACGTTCCACATATATTATATACAATCAAACACCGCGGGCGCTTATTGGGTAATGGATTTCCAACTATGACAAGGTATGGAACCATCTTCCGGTCAGTGTACTCTAGAAGTGATACACTGGAGTTCAACAAGAACATCTTGTAACTCAGCCACACATAACCGGCTATTCATTTCGCTTGAATGTTCCGAATATATTGTCACCTTACGGTTGGTATACCAACATAACCGTTCTCGGGATACAAAATTGAAAGAAGTAACAAATATGAATATTCTCTAGATGGTGACAATATACCCTAACAGGGTGCAGCCCACTTAGCCATGTTGCCTGCCTGATTTCTTTCATTTCCTAACTGATGAGGCTTGAGGTCATAACGTATCTTTTAACAGATCACCCCCTTTATTTACTTTGAATGTCACACCGTCACACCCGTCAAATCACAAATTGATTTCCCCAAAAATACCACGGGTATAAGCTAAGAGAAACGAATTCCTCTGCCACCAACGTAAATACGTTTGAAATGATCAACTTATGCGATCTACCAGATATACTCTGTTAGACATTCGTCCATTCAAGTTGTCCTATGACTGGACAACCCAAAGGCACTATTTTGTAAATCCATCTTAGGAAATTTCTACTTTGGATTTACTGAATAACCCTTGCATAACTCCGTCTTCAATTATCTTCATCGTATTTGATTCGCTACGCTAGTGCCATATGGAGTGGTTTTCAGATAATATATCCGATCCCGGTCTCTCCGTATTGACAACGGAAATGGTCAAAAACTTTGATAGTCGGTGATTTATCTATCAAACGAAAACATGTGTACAAACAACGGTCGTATTTTCAAATGGAAATCTTACCAAGCAAATCATCAATCAACATTGATCCCCTTAATTTAATTTGTCATTCAATTATTCATTTCCCTATTCTTGTTTCGATATATTCATAAATTCTTATTTGGAAAACGTTCCCAAAACACCTTCATTGGATTTAAACAGATGTCTAAATAAAACATCACGACGCCAACTCAAACCATTAACTCATTAACTAAATTCACTTAACCAGCCTTCACTATCGAACCTTAACCATTCCTTAGTTAAAAACGAAGTCAATCAAGTTGGGGTATAAATACCTCTCAGACCTTAACTGAACAACATTTCTAACTTCATAATAAACAAATGTAACAACTCGGATTTTCAGAACAAATTTAAAAAATTTATTTTAGCAAATTTAATGGATTTTGAATATCTAAAATAATTTATTTTAAATATTAACGATTAAAAATTTATTTAAATCGAAGTTAGAACGATTTTTTTTAATTTAATTATAAAAGGAGTTAGAAATGTCGCGGTAGTTTGAAAATTCGATTTCAAATTTCAAATGAATGTACAGGATTCAAAATAAATCGGATTTCAGTGAAACAAGAAATATTTAAATATGTTTGATTATATCTTTCCAATGAATCTGAAAAATTGAAATTTCATAATATAAATCAAAAGTTATGTCCAGTTTAAAATTCAGAATAGTCACTGTAGAATTTATATATTTTTTAAATATATATATGGCCCTTAAAAATAACCATTTTGCAAACGACCTCCGTTTTTTATGAAACCACTTTTGTTGGAACCAGAATGTCAAATTATGGCTAGATTCCAATTTTCATAATTTTTGAAGTTAATATGTGAGCATGGCAAAAGAAAACGTGTTTTGATAGTTTCAGTCAAATTGGATCGACCAGAAAACGGCCATTTTTCAAACGGTCTCCAAATTCGACGAAATTAGTTTTGTTAGGACTGTATTGTCAAAACAAAGCCAGAAATAATTTTTCTGGAATTTTTAGAGTCAGTATGTGGCCTCGGTAAATTAAAATGTACGCTTAAATTAAATATACATTGATTTATACTTTAATTTTTAAGAAAAACCTATCAAAATAGTAGAATTAGCTTACGAAACATATTCCATTGTGTTCGGAATGGGGGTATTTAGCTAGGAGCGACAGTCGTTGGGATTCATTTGGAGTTCGGATGTAAAATCAAACATTTTTTGTATTAAAAGGATTAAATAATAATAAATAATATATATATAACCCTTTATACCGAAACCCTAACCTCATAAAAATAGGCCGCCATCTATTTTAAATCAATGGCCATTTGCGTTCGATTTAAATTCCTTAAAATTTCTTAATTAGTTCAGTAATTGAAAGAAATTATAAATAGAAGATTGGAGAGATTTTCTCCCTCTTCAATTTGGTACGGATATGGTCGGATCTAATCAAGTGTGGTGGGAGATTCTCGCCCTCGAACGTGTGCAGTTTGGACGGCTCTTCTGGTCGTAGGGGATGGCCGAGCTCGGCGTCATGGCAGACAGAGGGGAGTTTGACGATGGGCTTCGTCGTGGTGGGTCCCGATCCATATCCGGTGGTAAGTACTTGGAACGGCGGGCGGATGTTGAAGATGAAGCATGGGTTCAATTTCGGATGGAAAGTAACGAAGAAGACTGTAGTGAAAAGGGAAAGTCCAAGGGGCCTTCAAATCTGAAAATGAACGGTGATTAAAATCGTATAAATGGCACTATATAACATGTGATTGTTTTTAAAATATGAATTCACATTGTTTTCATTGTTTCTAAAATATGAATTTGCAAATGTGACCACCCAAACTTCCCCGTAAAGGAAAGCCCGGATTGCTTTGAGAACACGACATATCAGAACACAAACAGAAGAACATTTTATTGCTGATTACAACAATTACATTGGAGTACAAGAATATATCAGAGTATGAATAAATATTTTACATTTGATAAATACAATATCAGAGATTTAAATTACATTTAAATAGCAGCGGAAAATTAATACAAAATACAACTGAAGGAAATACACGAACACAGAGCTTTCTGAATATCGCTTCAGCTGTAGACCAGGACCCTGTGAACATAATGTCTGCAAAGCCAAAACTACTAGCTGCCCGTGTGGAAATTATGGGCACCCAGAGTTTAGGTTAAAACAATAAACTCTAGGTCAGTCATGAGACTAGTATGAGAACTCAAAACAGTTATTAAATTGATTTTAAAGTTAGGTAAATCAAGGGACCACGCCGTATAACACGGAACGGGTTTCCTCCCAAGAATACCAGTGCATAAAATAAATAGCGCAATGCTTTTTGGAAAAATACCTAAGATGGAGTTACAGAATAGTGCCTTCGGTTTTCCCAGTCCCAGGACAACGTGTATGGATGAATGTCTGACAGAGTATATCTAATAGATCTTGTAAGTTGATCTCTTTAAACGCATTTACGTTGGTGGTGGAGAAATTCGTTTCTCCTAGCTTTATACCCATGATATTTTTGGGGAAATCAATTTGTGATTTGACGGGTATGACGATGTGGCATTGAAAGTAAATATAGATGTGATATGTATAATAGTACGTTATGACCTCAAGCCTCACCAACCGGAAAATGACAAAAATCGGGCTGGCAGCATGGCTAAGTGGGTCGCACCCAATTAGGGTATATTGTCACCATCTAGAGAATATTCATATTTGTTACTTCTTTTCATTTATGTATCTCCTGGGAACGGTTATGTTGGTATACCAACCATAAGGTGACAATATATTCGGAACATTCAAGCGAAATGAATGGTCGGTAGTGTGTGGCTAAGTTACAGGATGTTCTTGTTGAACTCCAGTGTATCGCTTCTAGAGTACACTGATCGGAAGGTGGTTCCATACCTTGTCATAGTTGGGAATTCATTCTCCAGTAAGAGCCCATGGTTTTTGAATGTATATTATATATGTAGAGTGTGAGATGAAAGCGTTCTGCTAGATTATTATTTACTTGTATTAGACACAATTATAATATCAAAATAGTACTGATTTTTGAAAAGGGTTTTGGGTCATCGCAAGGTAAAAACCATCTGTGTTTATATGTGGATCGGTCTTGCGATTATCCTTTCTTTTGAAAAGTATTTTTAAAAGTTAAACCGAAATGATTAGGGTTTACTCACACTAGTCACATGACCGGCCTAGAGTTTACTTTGTTTTGTTTTTTTCCCTAAACTCTTGGGTGCCCAAATTTGTATGGGCAGTCAAGTAGTCAGGATTTTTCAGATATACTTGGATGAGCTCGGAGCAGGAGGCTTCAGAGTTAGATATATAGAGGGAGTTTATTTCCGTTGTGATGTTATATGTGATATTGTGATAATGGTATGTATTACCAGTTATAGCTTTGTATTTCAAAGTTATACTATATAATATATTTTATTCGTTCCGCTGTGAGATTCGTGTTTACTCTGATTTCATTCTGTTGTGTTCTTCTTCTTCTTTTATTCTAATTTTTCTTTCTTCTATTTCTCACCCTCTAACTTCTTTCTATTAATGATCCGGTATTCTCGATATTTGAATAGTAAACATGGTGTTTTGTGTTGATCTTCAGAGTCGAAAATTCCTATTCTTTACAACAACAAATCTCAACCATTATATGTTTCCCCTTTTATATAAAAACAAACAAATCTAATAGTCTACAATTTGTGTCTCTATTTTTATGTTCAATTTTGTGCCCTAATAGCCGCTCCCTAATATATATTTCATAGAAAAACAATTCACACACGAAGCATACATCATAATCACACGCGTCTGACGTAAAACTCGTATTAGTAATCCAAAAGTAACATTTAGTATGTAATAATTTATAATATAATTATTATTTAAAAGTTTTAGTAAATTGGTGTTAGTAAAAATAATATATTGTACAAAAAAATAGAACAAAAAATTGCACAAGACGGTCATATAATTGCTTCGACCCTATTCGACGGTTAAGGATTTTCATCGCTTTTGCTTGCACTCGTAGCCGCCTCTTATCATCATAACTTCTGTAACCCTTGCACTAAAGGTGATAATGGCGGCTTATAAAATAGCTCATCGGCTTCTCACCCCTTACAGTAAAGGATTTGCTTTTATCTTATTCTTTTATTCTCGTTATGCTAATTTAATTAATCAAATCGTTTCCTTTAGATTCAAAATCATGGGATCTGAGATTCAAAAGAACATTCTCTCGAAGTCGCTTGTTTCAGATCTAGATGTAAAATAATTCTAAAAATCCTTTTTCCTCTATGCCCTTCTTTTAATTCCGAAAGAACATCAGATCAACGCTAGGTTCATAGGGCTGAGACCGTCTGGCCAAAGTAGCGGCTTCACTTGGATTCAAACCATAGCCTTACTATTCCCAACCTCCAACTCCAATACCTTCATAATCGAAGCACAAGTTCTTGAAAGTGGGCAAGAGCTCGGAGCACCTGCGCTGATCCATCAAGGGGAAGAAATAGAACTGGTGGAGGGCCATCTATCGAAGAGTTAAAAAGAGGGGAAGTAACCACATGCAATGATGATTGCTATTTTCATAAATAACCCGTGCACATGTAAGTTCCCTTAATTTCGTCAGCATTCCTGACATTTTCAAGTTCATGGAATTTAGGCTGACTTTTGTTTTCCAAGCTATGTTTGTTTTTTCTTCTATTTATTGAATGGCTCAATCCCCTTTTGATTTTATGTCAGCTTATTGCAGTCTCTTATTATATACAGTCTTTTATAATAATGGATACATATATAAACTAATGAAAAAATAAATAATAAATTGACTTTCAGTTTGATGATTTTAGTCGAACTAATGGTTGCTTACATTTTTTAAAAACCGTGTTGTAGTAGTAGCAGAAACTAAAATTGCTTCATGTTATTATTGCAGTAGGTTCGGATTTTAAAGACCAAACAATTTTTTTCTGATTTTTTTCAACATCTATTAATTTGGATAATGAGAAGTATAAAAGTTGGGGTCTGAGATGATCACGTTGCCAAGTTTTTGATGAATTCGAGATATTATTTTGCCTTGAGACAAAGGTGTCGAGCTGAAGTATTGCGTTGTGGTATGAAATTGTATTTTTGGCTTTGGGTTTGGTTATAGTTTGAAGGTGTGAAGAGGTGCAGTGTTGTTTCATTTTCTGTTTAACAACAATACAACAATAGTTAATAAATATTGTTGGAATAGGATTAAAGTCCTGTTTCAGACGGACACAGTGAAACTCATATGGATTTTATTCTCACTCTGGATTCAAAATTCAATTGAAGTTGCTACTTTGAATAAAAACACATCATTGTGCTTATTTGAATCTTATTATTACTGTAACAACCCACAAATTCTGAACCAATTTAAAATTTTATTTTAGAAATTTTAATGGAATTTTAATAGTTAAAATAATTTATTTTAAATAATAATGGCTAAAACTTTATTTTAATCGAAGATAGAATGAATATATTTATTTTAATTATAAAAGAAGTTAGAAATAGCACGGTAGTTTGAAAATTTGAATTTGAACTTTGACTGACTGTAAAGGATGCAAAATAAATCGGATTTTAGTAAAACCAAAAATATTAGAATCTATTTAAAAATATCTTTCCAATGAATCTGAAAAATCAAAATTTTATAGCGGGAATCAAAAGTTATGCCCAGTTTAAAATTCAGAATAGTCGCTGTAGAATTTATATATATATTTTAATATTAAAAATAGTCATTTTTCAAACGACCTCCGTTTTCGACGAAACCACTTTTGTTGGATCGGAATGTCAAATTATTGCTAGATTTCAATTTTCATAATTTTTTGAATTAATATGTGAGTGTGGCAAAAGAAAACGTGTTTTGTCAATTTCAGTCAAATTCGATCGACTAGAAAATGACCATTTTTCAAACGGTCTCGAAATTCGACGAAATTAGATTTGTTAGGACCGTATCATCAAAACATAGCTAGAAATAATTTTTCTGTAATTTTTAGAGGTCATATGTGGCCCCGGTAAATTAAAATGTACGATCAAATTAAATAATTAAATGTTTCATATTTAAATTTAAAGAAAAACCTATCGAAACAATTGAATTGGGTTACTAAACCTATTCCATTGGGTCCGGAACGAGGGTATTTGGCTAGGGACAACTTTTGTTGGGCTTAATTTGGAGTCAGTGTCAATTAGCGGGCCTTAACTAAAAAAATTAGAGAATTAAATAAATAAAATATTATAAATACTCTTCACCATAACCTAACCCTAACACCCCGATTTAACACAGCCGCCTTCTCCCAAACCAGCGCTCCACATCATCCCAAATTCGCTCTTCCAATTCTCCAAATCTAATTAGTGAAATTCAGAATCTCCAAAGGAAAATCGTAGAGGATAATGGGATCTCCAATACCAACGGTTATGATCTAATATAACGTTGTGATTCAAGAGGAAATCGAGCTCAAAGCTAGGATGTTCGCAGCCGTTTCGGCAGCGCCGGGGGGGATCGAACTCGACTGTGCTTTGGGCGACGGTGTCCTTCGCGATGGGCTTCGGGATGGTGGTGATGGATCGGGGTCTCGATCCTCGAAGTGACACGCGCGATGGTGATTTAGAAAGCAACGATGGGTTTTTTTTGTGATAGGCTATCTCCAGGAAGAAGGAGATTAGGAGGGAAAGGGATTAGTGAAGGAAGTTAAGTAAATTAGTAATTAATTAATTTAATTACTAATTTAAATTGTGTAAATTTTAAAACAATCGTATCTTGTTCAAATCGAAAAGAATTCAACAAACAAGGGTGCGTTGGAACCGTAAACTCGAGCACTACGACATGAAACTGATCGGAACTGAAAAGGAGCAAATTAGAATTTAGAGGAAATTTAGATATGAACTGTACAGAAATAAATTCATTGTGAGATTTCTATATTTAGAAATAATTAAATTATTAATTATTTCTCGTTATTTAAATTCCATATATGTATGTTAATTTATTTCAGATCTGCGTTGTATGATATTGGAACTGTTGTTTATTGATTGTGATGATTGTGATGCGTATGTTTGTTACATCTGAACCTACGATGAAAATTCTTTATCTTGAATCTATAGTTTATTGTTAAACGTGGATTTGAGATAAAAATCTTATCTTTATTTTAGATCTAGGAATATAGATTTGTTTGATAATAAAATTCATCCTTTAGATCCTTGAGTATGGTTTTGTTTTTATAATAAAAATGTCATTTTTCATTGGGAAACATGAACACGGAATTTGTTTAGATTTTGTTCAATAACAAAAATATCACTTTTTGTAACGACCCGCAAATCCGTGCTATCCGAGTTGACTAAATACACCACACGTCCAACCCAAATAACACAGAAATACGAACCATTAATAGAAAGAAGTTAGAAGATGAGAAATAGGAAGAAAGAAATATTAGAATAGAAGAAAAACGAAGATCACAACTCACAGCGGAACGAATAAAATATATTCTATAACATAAGCTTTGAAATACAAATCTGTTTTGTACATATACACATACCATCATCAGAGTACACATAACATTTGATTCAGCGGAAGTAACTCTAAATAACTAACGTTGAAGCCTCCTTCTTCAAGCTCTTCCAAGTGTATCTGTAAAAGCCTGAAACACTTGACTGCCCGTACAAATTTGGGCACCCAAGAGTTTAGGGAAAACAAAACAAAATAAACTCTGGGTCAGTCATGGGACTGGTGTGAGTAAACTCCAACCACTTGCTTAACTTTAAAAAAACCCTTTTCGAAAGAAAAGATAATAGTAAGACCAGCCCACACATAAACATGGACGGTTTTTACCTTACTATAACCCAAAACACTTTGATACGAAAATCCAGTGATATTATAATAATGTCTACATCAAGTAAATAACCAAATAGCAGAACGCTTGCATCTCACGCTCTACATATATATTATAAAATCAAAAACCGCATGGCTCTTATTGGAGATTGGATTTCCAACATGACAAGGTATGGGACCACCTTCCGACAGTGCATCTCTAGAGGCGAATACACCTGGGTTCAACAAGAACGTCTTGCAACCCGGCCCACACATGACCGACCACTCATTTCGCTTGAGTGTATCGAATGTATATCACCAACGGTTGGACTCAAACCACCGTTTCCCGAATGGGCAGAATCGATAGATTTAGAACAAAAGGAATTTCTCTAGATAGGTGATTATACACCCTAATGGGGGCGACCCACATAGCCATGCTGCCTGCCCGATTTTTGTCCTTTCCCGGTTGTTGAGGCCTGAGGCTACGCATACTTACCATTCATTGATAGCACAATCACTTTGAATGCCACATTGTCAGATCCGTTAATCACTAGTTGAGTTTGCACAAATATTCTGGATATTAGGCTAAGGGATAAATCCGTTGCAACCATATATATTCATACAGACCAACCCATTTGATCATTGGAAATACTCTGTCAGACATTCGTCCATATTACGTTCGTTCTGGGATTGAACGACACCGAAGGCACTATTTCTATTTAATAGAAAAGCCCTTGCACTTTACTCCGTCTTCAATATATTCAGCATACTTGGTTCGCAACGCTTATGCCGATACGGAGTGGTTCTTCGGATAATAATCCAACCGGTCTCTCCATATTGACAACGATGGTCAAAAACTTCGATAGTCTGTGATTTAACTATCGAATAAAAACAAGTGTTCATCCAACATATCAAACAAATCACTGGGCTCTTTAATTAATATTTCATTAATTAAATCACTTCTCCATTTTCTCTATCAATATTTGTTATCCAAATATTCCAATAACCATATTGGCCCTTTACGCTATTTTTGATTTCGTTTTCTTATCGAATTCTATATATATCGATATATAGGTTTCTAATTGTCAAATTTCTTAAAAATATTCTAACTCCTTAAATTCCCGGAAAAATTCGCCATAACCTCCCCTGTATCGGGAGCATCGGGAAATTTCAAATAGCTTCCCGGTATCCTCTCCAATCGAAAAGAAAAAGGAAACGCCAAGCGGCTTGCCGATACGGCGCATAAAATCTCATATATGAATTTAAACATGTACCTTTTGTTGAGCACATTATTTATATACCTGCATTATCCTTGTCCCATACCTGTCTCCTGTATGTCTATACCTGTCAAATTTATTTCAACTTCACACACTCGTTTTGACCCAACTCGTTAATTAACTCGTTAATTAACTCGTTGGTCTATTTCGCTTGTATATTGGAATATAACATATTTCAAATATATTTCAACCTACTTATCAAATAATTGAATTCAAATTTCAATTTAAGCGCTATGTTCGATTTCGAATATATATATTTACGAACGCCAAATTTACTTTTCAAGGTTCGACTTTAGTTCAAACTCGGTTAACTAATTTCTACTTGACTTAGTTAATCCTAAATAATCAAAATAGGGTTATAGTTTCAAAAATCTCTGTACTTACTTCACTTGAGCTCGCCTTTATTTTCTAACTCAAGATTAGGCTTTTAAAATGGGACTTTGGATTTTTATTTGCTTAAAAATCCTTATATTTATATATAAAATCCATTATGGTTTATAATGGTTTCTGGCGCTGCATTTTTGAAATTTTGATTTTGACATAACTCAAAATCTATACGACGAAATTCAGATTTTTCTTCTTCATTAGAAAACTATTATCGAATCGATCCTGACGTTTCTTGTTTCAAAGAAATCCGACTTCAATTGAGTCATGTATATTCAATTGAAGTTCGAATCGCTATTTTACGAACTGCAGCGCTGCGGCGAGTTCGTTTTAATTATATTTATATATATAAACCTTAAACTTCGTTTAAAATGAATTCAACTCCATTTAACTCTGCTTGATTCAAATTCAAATCTCACTTTTATTTGAATTCTAAATTCAAATTCCAATTCCTTTTCTATTTGATATTCAAATTCAATATTTGAATTTCTATTTGAATTCCCTTATTCAAATTCTATATTTAAATTCCATTTGAACTTTCTATATTCCAATTTCTATATTTGAATTCCATTGGAATTCAAATATTCAACTCCTTTTAAATTCTATATTCAAAATTCCATAGTTTAAAACTCATTTGAATTTCATATTCAAATCCCATAGATTAAATCCTATTTGAATTCAATTTGAATCTCTTACATTCAAATTCCATTTTTCATTTCCGACCCCATTTGAATTTCTAATATTCAAATTCATTTTCAACACCATTTGAATTTCTAATATTCAAATTCATTTTCAACACCATTTGAATTTCTATTATTCAAATTCATTTGAATTCCCTTGAATCCAACTTCCATTTCAAAACCATCTGGATTTCCTATTTTGAAATCCTATTTGAAATTCTATTTCCAATTCTACTTTGAAAATCCTATTTCAAAGTTTTATTTCAAATTCTATTTTGAAATCTCATATTCAAATTTCTACTTGAATTTCTGTATTCAATTCCATGTTCAAATTCAATACTCGAATTTCTATTTCAAATCTCTATTCAAACTTCATATTTAAATTCCATTCAAATCTTTATTCAAATTTCACATTTGAATTCTTCCTTGAAATACTATATTTCAAATTCTATTCAATTCTTCTTTGAAATTCTATATTTAAAATTCTATTTTGAAATTCTACATTCAAATCTCTATTTGAATTTCTTTATTCGAATTCCTTTGAATTCAAATTTTATTTTAATTCCTTGAATTCAAATTCTATTTTTCCATTCTAATTTCGTCTATCCAAAATCTATTTGAACTTCTATTTGAATTTCTAATATTCAATCTCCTTTTCCTTTTATTTAAAATTCAAATATTTAAACTCCTTTTTAAAATTCAAATGTTATACTCAAATTTCATTTGAGTTATATATTTAAAAATTTCATTTCACATCCTATTTGAAAATTTCATTTCAAATTCCAATTTCACCCTTCTATTTCTGAATTACCAAATGATAATTCTTTTCACTTCATTTATAACTTCGTTATAAAAGAACTATTTATAAACTTCGTTTAAAAAGAAACTACTTGTTTTATTTTTCAAAACAAGTTTATATTTTATTTCCATTTAAAATTCAAATTCTATTTAAAAATAGAATTTTCCCTTTTAAATCTCAAATGTCCTTTTAATTGGCCCAGTGATATTTAAACACACAAAGCAACGAATTATTTATTTTTCTAACACGTCATATATAACAATACATATGCAAACAAATAAACAAACAGATAATATATTTTTGAGGAATCCCGTTGGATTCCTCCAACCTGTTTTCCTGCATCCACAGATGTTAGCACATAAATAATACCCATTCTGCTTCGTGGCAGAATATCGCGGTATAGAAGGTCATCCACTAATCATAGCGTGGGGAGTATAGGGTAATCATCCGCTATGAAACTGCGGGCATCCGCTAATGAGACCGCGGGAATTCAACCAAGCAATCAACCCAATATATATATATATAATAGCCTAAATAACTAATATATATAAAACAACCAGAAAAAAATCCAACCAAGCAACAACAATTATTTTTACGAAGTAAAAATAATTATAAATAAAAGGTGAGCGAGATTTACTCACCGGGGATTTTCCTTTTTGCCGGATATTCAAAGTCTAGATTTTCATAAATTCACAGCTGGCTCTGACAAATTCCAAACCACTTCTAGAATCCCAGCTACGAACCCAACTCGAATAATCTCATAAATAAACCTTTTTCTAATTCTGCTTTAAACCAACCATATCAGTCCGCCTCTTTGATCACACCACCACACCTCCCAAGGTCAGCGTCGACCTCTAGTTCACCCACGTCGCCACCAAGAACAGCCGTACTCCCCTCTTACACTTGCGAACCCACCGCCATAACTCCTCACCAAAGAACAACAGTCTGTCTCGCTTCACGAAACTCGATTTTGACCTGGAGCCTCGAAGAAGACAACTACACCTCGCATCGTCGAACTCCACCAACCTTTCACTGTCGAACTCCTCAATCTATTCCTTAACGCAAACACTTTCCCATCGCGCATTCAATCTCATCTTCCAACGTCGCGCTGACCTTCGTACTCCACAGTACATGACTTCGAGGCCAGCGCTCCCATCTTCAATCAACTCGCCAACCTTCAACCCCCCTTCGCGATGAACGTCGACCCCCAAAACCACTCGCGAGCTCCATAAATCAAATGAAAAACCCTTTTGACTAAGTCGCGATGCTCAAGCCCTCGGTGGACTCGCGATTTCCGATTTGAATTGAATTTCTTGTTTCCCTTTTTTTTTTCTATAATCGGTGGATTGATTTGTTTTAAATTTTGAATTGGGGAAAAGGAACGGAAGTAAGGATTGAAGATGGGATTCAGAATGAAAGAATAGCGAAGCCTTAACCTTGTTTTATAGGCGCGAGAAGGAACATCCAGTACCTAAAGCCATTAAATCCTGTCTGCCTTTGTTAAGAAGCTAGAGAACAGAATATTGTGCTCGAGAATTGTATAGGTCTGCGAAACGAAAGTATAGGATGGTGCGAGTATGTACTTAGGTCGGCTGATGAAACACTAAAAATATTATAATTTGAATTTTAAATTAAAATATCTTGTGGTCTTTAACCCGTAAATCTGAACCGCTATTTTAACGTATCCACTGACTTTTCAACACTGTAACATTATTTTGAACTGAATAAAAATCTAAAATTTAAATCTGAACGTATAATTAGAATAACCATATTATATTGATAATTCAATATAAAATATCATTTATATTATCAACTAAATATTTAAAACAATATTAAATATTTAAAATAAATTATTCAAAAATCTGGGTCGTTACACTTTTATTGAAATGTGAAATATATATTTGTGCTAAAACAAAAGTATCACTTTTATTGACGTAGAAGAGTCAACAAAAGAAAATATCATTTTTATTTGATTACATAAAAATATCATTTTGATTTGATTACATAAAATTGGGTTTTTGCTTAAATTTTGTTTCAACTTAAAAGAACATATTTTGGATGTCAAATTGTTTCAATAAAAAGGATTGAACATTAAAGATTACATTTTTATTGATAATTTGTTTAAATAAAAAGATTAAACATTAAATTATTACATTTATATGTAATATTTGTTTCATTAAAAAGAATAGAATTTAAAGATTACAAATTTATGTAATATAGTTTACAATAAAAAGAATTGAAATGAAAAAAAATTATCATGTTTATTATTGAATTGAAATAGAATTGTCAATTCAATAAAAATATCATTTTGTTTATATTATTGAATTGAATTAGAATGGTCAATTCAATAAAAACATCATATAAAAAGTTACAATTTTTATTTGCAAATTTAGATGCAAATAAACATCATATAAAAAGTTACATTTTTATTTGATTACATAAAAATATCATCATGATTTGATTACATAAAATTGGGTCTTTGCTTAAATATTGTTTCAACCAAAAAGAACATATTTTGGATGTCAAATTGTTTCAATAAAAAGGATTGAACATTAAAGATTACATTTTTATTGATAATTTGTTTCAATAAAAAGATTAAACATTAAATTGTTACATTTATATGTAATATTTGTTTCATTAAAAAGAATAGAATTTAAAGATTACAATTTTATGTAATATGGTTTACAATAAAAAGAACTGAAATAAAAAAAATCATTATGTTTATTATTGAATTGAAATAGAACTGTCAGTTCAATAAAAATATCATTTTGTTTATATTATTGAATTGAATTAGAATGGTCAATTCAATAAAAACATCATATAAAAAGTTACAATTTTTATTTGCAAATTTAGATGCAAATAAATATCATATAAAAAGTTACATTTTTATTTGCAAACTTAGATGCAAATAAACATCATATAAAAGTTACATTTTTATTCACAAATATAGATGCAAATAAACATAGTATAAAAAGTTTCAGCATTTTAGATGCAAATAATAACATGAGATGAAAGATTACATTTTTGTTTGCATTTTAAATGCAAATAAAACATTGATTAAAAAGTTGCATTTTTATTTATATTCTTTGATGCAAATAAAACATGAATTAAAAAGTTACATTTTTATTTGTATTTTAAGTGTGAACAAAAACATAGTTTAAAAAGTTACATTTTTATTTGCATTTTAGATGCATTTTAGACGCAAATAAAAGCATAGTTTAAGAAGTTATATTTTTATTTACATTTTAGATGTAAATAAAAGAATAGGATTAAAAGCATCATTTTTACTTTTAGATTATGATAAAAGGAATTCATCTTTTTTGTAACTTTGTAAATTAAATAAAATGTTTTTATTGTCATTATAGATTAAAGTAAAAAGATTAGAATTGAAAAAAATTAGTGTCATCTTAGTTTCAATAAAAAGAGTAAATAGAAAGATAAGTTTTATTTGTCATTTTGTTGCAATACACAAAGATGCATTTTTTGGTTAAACAAGAATGAGGCATTTTTAGTTCATTATAAATGATTAAACAAAAAGACACATTTTTATCATTTAAATAGAATGAGGCAAAATTATTTAATTTTTTCATTTTAAAAGATTAAGACAAATGTATTCACTTTTGTCATTTTGAAGGAGTAGACAAAATATCCATTTTTGTCACTTAAAAAGAATGAAACAAAACATTCACTTTTATCAAATTAAAATAGTTAAACCCAATGTGTCACTAATATCAATTTATAATAGTTGAAAACTATTTTGTCGCTTTTGTCAAATTATCAAAGTTAAAACTATTTTGTCGCTTTTGTCAAAATTTCAAAGTTAAAAACCAATTTGTCGCTTTTGTCAAAATTATCATAGTTAAAACAAATTGGTCGCTTTTGTCAAACTATAATGGCTAAAACAAACATTATCATTTTTATCGCATTAGATTTGACAAAACAAATATGTTATTTTCATTTGTTTTGTTGAATTAGAATTGTCGACAAAACAAATATGTCACTTCCATTTGTTTTGTTGAATTAGAATTATCAACAAAAGAAAGTTAAAACAAATAGATACTTTTGTCAAGATAGGTTAGTTGAATCAAAATACACCTTTTTGGTCAAAATGAACCTTTTTCGCCAAATAGCTTAATTTAACCAAAATATTTATTTTTGTCAAAAATACAATAGTTGAAACAAAAATTACATTTTGTTAAATATGATCACTGAAAACAAAACTTACATTTTTGTTAATTAGTTTTAAAATAACACAAAAATCACATTTTTGGTCTAAATAAAAGAGTTAAATACAAATAGTATTTTGTTAAATAGGTTTGTGTTATAAACAAAAATATTCATTTTGGTAAAATAGAATTGTCAGCAAAATGGATGTATCACTTCTTATACATTTTGTTGAAATAGAATTTATATGCAAATATAAAAATCATTTTTATTTGCAAACTTACATTAGAATTTATATTCAATTATAAGAATCATATTATTGGTCAAAATATACATTAGAATGTATAGGTGAGTTAAAGTGACATCTTTATATGTTAATGCATACATTAGAATTTGTATGCAATTTAAAATAAACATTTTTATGTGTTAGATTATATATTGAAAAACATATACAAATGAGATTATTTCTTTTATGTGTTTAAGTTAAGAAATATTACATACAAGTAAAGTATAATGAAAATTATCTTTTATTTGTCATCCGCAATAATGTCATATAAATAAATTACATTTTATTAGACATTAGAAATGTATAAGGAAACTATACGAGTCAAATATATTTTATTTCGGCATTAGGATTAAAATATCATGTTTTGTTCATTATCATCAATATCTTAGCAGTATTAAAATTGGTTAAATTCATTAACCAATTATTTATTTATATGAATTGTTGTTGGCTGAAAACCCCACATGGGTATTGGGATGATAATTGATATACACTAGTCCCAATATTTATTTGTATGTCAATTGATAGATTGACAGGCTGCGATGAGCGTTATTATTTCATTTTAATGCTCACAAAGTTGTGAACTTCACTCTGGATGTTGAATGGATGGTTTGATAATTATTTATCATTTGTTGTCATTTACATACGATGTATGAAATCCATATAACCGAAGTTATATGGTAAATGATTGAGTCGCTTTCCGATTCAGAATATCTTTTACATAAAGAATATTTTATATAAAGAGTTTCTTTTAAATAAAGAATAATTTTAAAAGATATTGTAATAAAAGAATTGGATTTTGGGTTGTCGTGGATGGTGTCTTAAATAACACTGTTCTTAAACGAAATTTGTTCTTTAACCCAATTAATAGGGAAGATATGATTTATAACTTATAAAACCTTTTATTTAGATTTAAAAAAAAAAAGAAATTTTCAAAAATCAAGTTTTCCAATTTAATAGATTAAATTGGAATTGAATGGAAATTCGATTTGATAATAATCGAGATAGGCTTCTGTAAAAGAAGACTGCTACTATATATGGAATTTAAAGGGCTTTACAGTTATTCCATTTATATTATTAGTCTGATATGGAAATTTATATCGATTATATATTGATTTGATTTCTGTGAAAATTCCATATTTTGGAATATGATTTTGGGTTTATCGTGAACAATATTTTTAAATGACATTGATTCTTTAACCCAGTTAAAGACAAGTTTAATTCTTAAAAGTTGAATGATCATAAAATAATGATTTTTGATATTAAAATCAAACTGGAGTTTTAATACATTTTTAAAAAGAAGATTAAATAAAAAATTTAAAAGAATTTATCTTTAATAAAATTAATGGGAACCTTTCCCTAATAATATGAATATTTTATTAAAAGAATATTCTAAATTGGAATAAGGCATATGATGTGTATTTATAGCACCTGATTTTTTATTATAAAATACGCGAGTTATTCGGAAAGACCGGGTTTAACCCATTCTGAATAATTACTACGACGATTAAAGTCGTAGACATTGAAGACGGTGATTAAAGACCGGCAATCTTCACATCGAATGGACGACTACTGATGCTTGGCATTGGGTCGCTCCCAGTAAAGGGTTAAAGTGGTAGTTTGTCCGGACGTACTTGTTGATTGTCCGGATACGCGAGCACCTCACTTCCGTATTGGACATACGGGAGGCGGAATAAGGTGTCTCCGGTTTCGTTCAGACCCAGAACGGACATGTAAATGGATGTGTCTGACAATGAATTTCATTCCATGTAAATTGATTTCTATTTAATATATATCTGTGGTGGCAGAGAATTTATTCTCTTGCTTAACACCCTTCTCTGAGACGTACGAGCTCAGAGGTTATATATTGGTAGTTATCGAGCGCATGGCATGGATTGTCAATGTGGCACGCCAAGATGCTAATGATCGAGGCTTTTGTTGAAAAGCAGAGCCTTGTGGATGATGATCAAAGCATAGCCTATTTAAGCATAGCTTTGGGTATTACGTTACCTCGCGAGTCTCACACCCCGGTAGAGTAAAAAACGGGACAAGGGAACGCAGGGAGTGCACACGTTTCTTTCTAGCTAGAAGTGGTGATTGGGATTTTACAAGGCCCGACATTTTTACTTATGTGGTTGATGGAATGAGGCGCCTCGGATTTTTTTGGTCGCCAATGGCCAATTTATAGGTCCAATAGGATCGGGGAGCGTGTGTTCAGGAATTGCCAATCCACTAGCGTTATTTGTGGACCGGCCCTGCAGGATCCAAGGGTTCGCCAGCATCTGAATCCTGAGACATTGTTAGAGTGTCTCGAATCGGTAAGGAGATCATTCCTAGCCTTGACTCTTGATGGAAACCCAATTTCCAATACGACATCATGCGGTTTTGATTGTAGAACTAGTATGGCGACATAGTATATGGTAGTTATGTCGTCTATGATTAATACATTATGATTGAAATGTTTTTGAAACATATATACACTAATAATAATATTAAATCCGTTTTATCGTACCAAGCATTTTTGATCATTATAAGGTAAAACTCTATCCTTCGGCTTGCGTTGCATTGTGTGATGGGACCTGAGTCTTATAATGGTTTCATTTTTCTAAAAAGCATTGCGTTGTTTTAAACAATTTACTTTATTTATGCACTGGAAATCCAATGGAGTAAGCCCGTTCCGCGTTAGCGGCGTGGCCCTGTGATTAGCCTTATTATTAGATAAGTTAGAAAAGATGTCTCACACCAATCCCATGACTGACCCGTAGTATGTTTCACTTTGCAAACTCCGGTGCCCTCTTTTCCACAGGGGCAGTCGAGTAGCTTATTTTGCAGATATATTGAGCAGGATTCTGGATTGAAGCTTAGAGCTATGTCCAAAGCATTGATAGTCTTCCACTACGTTAGTTTATATTTCCGTTATGCAGTGTGTTGCATTTATTGTAATTTAATCTTCCGCTGTATTATTATTTAATGTACTTTGATATTCTGTACTCTGATGTAACATTATCGTGATGTAATAAAAGTTTGCTATTATTTGTTCTAATGTGTTGTATTCCCAGAGTTAGCGTATGCGGGTTTTGAACGGTCTTGGTCGATCTAGCGATCGATCGGGTCGGGCAAAATCCATATCGTTACAATTACCTTAAAAATGGAATATGTAGAAAATTACGCATTTTTTGTTCAAAGAACTAGGAACTCATGAATAAAAATTAGTGTTAAAATCGTAAAAAAAGAAAAATCCTACAGAAAGAAAAGTTGATGGTTTTACTTGTTATATACTGAAAGTCATTTTGATAACTTATGTAGGAAAATGGAGCAACATCTTCATTGACAATGATACCTTTTCATAGCAAAATATGATATAGATATCAGAGCAAATTATTGCAATTATGGGGAACGAAAACTGAAATTTATTATCATTTTATGTTGCAGCAATCATATTTGGTAGAAATGGCACAACGCATGACAAAATAGAAACACTAAGAGAACCACAAGTTACAGTGCTGAAGTTGAATCTCTAGGTTGAAATGAAGGTACTCAGATTGAATCTTATATTTTGTGAATGCTTTCTCATTTCCTGTACTTGTATTACTTGATATCTTAACTGTACTTGTTATGACGATAGTCCTGATATTGATTTTTTACACTCTTGTTTTAGGGCCTGTTTGATCATAACATCTGAATTTATAATGATGAGAGACCATGTATGCAAAATAATGTCCATTTAGGATTAATATAGATGGAAAGATTTCGTTTCTCGACCAGTTTGCTTAGAATAATGGTGAGTTATATTTTTTTCATATGTATAGAATTTTGATTAGTAACATAAAGATATAAAATTTATAATATGATTTTTTTTATTATGCAATGGCTAATATATTGTTTTTAGAGACATGCCCAGCGGAGTTGGATTTTCATATTCGGCTTTGGATTCGGACACAACTGGTGACAACAGAATAGGTTAGCTTGATTGAGTTTTGATTGTTTAATAAATTAAGAAGTTAGTAGGATTTTGTGACATGTTGTGGTATAGCTTTGGATTAATATGCTTTTCAGGTGAACTTGTAGTGCCCCGCCTCTATACCCACTATACTCCAGTTCATTTCACAGAAATGTCGTAGATCATAACGGAGAATGAGGTTTGTGAAGAGTGACTGATTGTATGATTACTCCATGTGAGGAATGCACATCGAATTCTGATACCGATTAAAATTTCGACATGACCATTCGGCACATAGGGCAACTACACAACAACTATATGTAATCTAGGAGGCAGTACAAAATAGACAACAACAACAATATATATCACAGCCAGACATAGAATAATCATATCACAAAGGCGGAATAGATATGAATAAACGAAGAATGTGTACAACAAGTTAGTGGTCGAAAAAGATCCACTAAACCCAAAAGAATAGATACATGTACCATGATCTAAATAAAAGAATACGTACCCAATGATAGATAATGTCATAGGTACAAAAGTACATAAAGTTGCGAAGAAAGAGTAGCAAGCTGAAAGCGGAAGATCAATCCTGCGATGAGACCCAAAGGAGCACCTAAAATGACTCGGCCTAACCCGAGTATTATTTATAAAAAAATAATCAATAAACGGATCAGTCTAGCTGTACTTATAAAATAAACTGAGATAATAAGAGATATAATGTAGGATGACATGATTCTAATAATAATATCTAATCATAAACAAATATGAAACATGGCATGTCAACACAATCAGGAAATGACAACGGAATATCCGCATACAATTATCTTTAAATAATCTCCTAGCTAATGTAGAATGCAACATTCAAATAATAGCACGCAACAGGAAATGACAGAGGAAATAAATCTCATGACAAGAAAAGAGCATATAACAATAATAATTGACAAATAAATGCCTAACATAAATCAAATTGACGTGCATCGCATCAAAGTAATCAAGAATCAGAAATCATTGATCAAATTGACGCGCATCACATCAAAGTAATCAAGAATCAGAAATCATTTATCAAATTGAGGCGCATCGCATCAAAGTAAACAACAATCAGAAATCATTTAGAAATCCAGAAAACATCATTGAAAGTGGCATGTTCATAGAAGATGAGATACGATCTCTAGGTAGCGAACCCATTTGTTTGAGCCGAAGCTCCCCACAGAGCCGAGTCGTGACCCCGAAGAGAGAAAACACATAAATCGTAGAAAATCATAGAAAGTTGGACCGAAGTCCCATAGGTGAAATCCAAGAATCGTAAATTCCACTCGGGTGATCAAGGACCTCAAAACATAAGTCATAAAAGTACCGCATCGATCCGGTGAGTATAAATTACACCGAGATAGTTAATGTAAGAAAATAACTAAATGTCCCATAACCACTCGCTATTCTCGAATATTTACGAACCCGTTGTTGGTTCATTCTCAAAACAGAGAAAATCACCACATATGTTCAAATGAAAGAGTCCGGTATTTATTCACCAAAATAAACATATAAGGGGTCATAGTCCTCAGTTTTATTAAGGTGAATAAACTAAATTTCTCGTCTGATTGATAGGATAAGGACTCGTATATAAATCAATAGTACCGGAACTGGGTTTAGAAATCGAATTTATTTTAAAAGGATTTGAATTTAAAAACTGATTAAATGTTCGTTCGTTGCCCAATGACAATATAAAACCCCATTATCCATTATGGTTCAATTATTCACAAAAATCGTCGTTGTAGCGAAGGGAACACAAAAATCATAAAACATAAACTGTCGTATAAGTCCGACGTGACAATGTACACGAGCACGATTGCCGAAGCAAATCGATCAAGGGAATTCACGTTGCAATAACGTAAATTCTATTCATAAATCATCAAATATAAATTCGATAAATCGAATAAATATATATAGCTCGTTAGTGGATTCTATAAATATATATAGCTCGTTAGTGGATTCTATAATGTTGTAATTTCGGTCAACGAACGAATCGAAATCCCAAACTTGCACCCGAAGGTTTCAAACTATATCGGAATAGACTCGAAGGATATCGAGTCGATAATTCATGTTTTAATAATGTAGACGAAACCCCATGACTATCGATTATAAAATTCGTTCACCACAAATGGATCGAAAGTTCAAGAAATCGAGATGCAGAAATATGCGAACCAGAGAAACTACAAAGTCACAAACGAAGTCGAAATGGGCCGAAACTTGGCTGGGAATGAGCTCAAATGGCCCTAAACTGTTGACCGTGGTCCCCCACCGATCAACAGCAGAAAAACAGATTCATACGTCTGAATCATTTAGGTCAGACGTCTGAACTAGGATTTTCAGAAACCAGCAAGGATTTAGTTCATTTTAGTGCCTATTCAGACGTCTGAATCTTTTCGGCCAGACGTCTGAATTACAATTCAGACATCTGAATAAAAAAATCAGACATCTGAATTGCTCTTCATATTTGCATAATTATTTGAAGCAGGTCAGACGTCTGACATATAATATTCAGACGTCTGAATCCTGTTCTAAAGCACATTTTGCCTTGAAAACATGTTTAAAATGATATTGATGAATGCCCGACGGCCTATGATGTTATGTACATGTATATGAGGCTTCAAAGACTTGCCGAAACAACCTATCACACCCAAATACGCATGCACAAACATTCATACAAGAGATTAACAATGGTTTGGTTATAAATTCTAAAACGGACAAATTTTCTAACCAAAGCGATCAATTATGATTCAAGCGACTTGTGAAGACTTAGAACTTTGACGGGGCGGCAACGAAGCTTCACAATATCACCAAATCAACTCATAGCATATGAATTAGATTGTGAGGATAATTCTAATCCAAATTTTCAATTCAATGGAATACAAACACATGAAGTCGACTAAGTTACACTAACTATAATAACCCTGAAATCTAAGCCAATTTAAAAAATTTATTTAGGCAATTTTATTGAATTTTGAATATTTAAAATGAATTATTTTAAATAATAACGACGAAAAATTTATTTTGAATAGAATTCGAACGTATATATTTATATAGATCGTCGTTAGAATATAAATATTTATTTTTTAATTATAAAAGGAATTGAAAATGGCGCTGTAGTTTGAAAATTCGATTTCAAAGTTCAAATGAATGTACAGGATTCAAAATAAACTGGATTTTAGCGAAACCAAAAATAATTGAATATATTTGAAAATATCTTTCCAACGAATCCGGAAAATTTAAATTTCATAGCGGGAATAAAAAGTTACGTCCAGTTGAAAATTCAGAATAGTCGCTATGGAATTTTTGCCCTTAAAAATGGAAATTTTGCAAACGACCTCGGTTTTCGACGAAACCACTTTTGTTGGATCCGTGATGTCAAGTTATTGCTAGGTTTCCAAATTCGTAATTTTCTGAGTTAATATGTGAGCGTGGCAAAGGAAAACGCGTTTGACCAGTTTCGGTTGATTTTAATCGACTGGAAAATGAACATTTTTCAAACGATCTTCAAATTTGACGAAATTAGTTTTGTTAGGATCGTATCGTTAATACGAAGCAAGAAATAATTTTTCTAGAATTTTTAGAGTCAGTATGTGGCCCTGGTAATATAAAATGTGCGTTTAAATTAAATATATAAAGATTTATATTTTGAATTTAACGATAACTGATCGTAATAGCCGAATTGGGTTACGAAACATATCCCATTGTGTTCGGAATGAGGGTAATTAGCTAAGGGAGAGAGTCGTTGGGTTAGATTCGGGGTTCGAATGAATAAACACCTTTATGGAAATTTAAATTAAATTAAATATAATTATTATATAATACCCCCACCCCCTATCGTTTGTCTAAACCTAATTTCCCTGTAAACCCCCTCCAGAAAGAAACCGCGCCCACCAAATTAAAATCAATGCCTCCTCCCTCCAGGCCGACGCGGTCACCCACCGCCCACCGCTGCCAGCATCTTCTCCGGCCGCCACTTTCACCCACCGCCCCAACCCTCCCCTCCTCGCCTTTGATTCCCTTCTCTCTCCCCTTGGCCAGTCAAACCCCAATCCCATCGAGATCCTCCACCGCACCCTCCTGCCTCGCCTGCTCCGACCAACCGCCGCTAGCACCAAGCTCAGGCGCCACCTCAGCCCTTCCACCCCTCCTCCTTCGAAAAACAGTAAGCTTCTTTAATTTTTAATTATAGAAAACTGATTTTTAATTATAGAAAAGGTTGATATTTTTATAAGTGAAAAGTTTGATTTTTATAAATTTGAAAAGAGCAAATTTTCGAATACAAAAAGATTTGATTTTCCTTAACACAAAGATTTGATTTTCCTTAACAAAAAGATTTGATTTTTCTTAACAAAATAACTTGATTTTTAATTTGAAATCAAGAGGTAATTTTTATATGAAATACATCATGATAAAAATGGGATTTTTATTATCTGAGAGGTGTTGTAAAAATTGGATGATTTTAATTTGAAATCAAGAGGTAATTTTTATATGAAATACATCATGATAAAAATGGGATTTTTATTATATGAGAGGTGTTGTAAAAATTGGATCTTTATATGTATGGAGCATTCAGAAAGGTATGATTTTTATGAAAGTAAAGATTTGGTTTTTAAACGATGATAAATATTAGATTTTTTTATAAATATATAGCGATGGAAAAAATCTGATTTTTATGTAAGTAGCAATATAAAATTATAACTTTTATATAGAAAACAGAGTTATAAAAATGTGATGGTTAAAAATATAAACATTGATTTAAATTATAAACATCATATTAAAAATGTGATTTTTATAACGTTGAGATAAAAATGTGATTTTTAATAATCAACAGCGGGAAAAGATAGCGACGGTATCGACTGAAATCAAAATGAAACCCGAACAGTTCAGAAGGAAAGCACGGTGGAGTGGAACCCTCAGTGAGAGCTTCCCATTTTAATTCTTGTTTTCTAGTTAAAAATATATACTAGGATGCAGTCGGTGCTTAGCAGCACCCGACACCCGTCGTCCACAGACCATGGATGACTTGTTTGTTTGATTGATGTGTTGTGAAAATTGATTGTGTGATGTTGAATGAAATATTTTATAGTTAAAAATATAATTTTTAACGTGTGTATAAAATAAATAGTCATTTACAAATCGAACGATTTGTTTATGTACACCGATTTGATTGATATTGATTGGGACGATAAATTTTACACATCGCCCAACTGCACAAATAAAATCTGTATTTGATTGTTTGAAACCCCACACGGGTGTTGGGATGAAATTGGACATACACTAATCCCAATAATTAGCTGTATGTCGATCGATTGATTGACAGGCTGTTATAAGCGTTGAATATTTATATTTGATGCATATACAATGTAGAATGCACTACGGATGATGGTTGATTATTTATCGTGGCTGTTATATACATGTGTTGTATGGAATCCATATAAGTAATATTATATGGTAATTGAGTGGGTCTCATTCCAATTTAGAAAATAAACTATATTCATGTGTTGAATAAACAAAATAGTCATGTGTTGACAATACTCATGTGTTGAAACCATTCATGTGTTGAATAAAATATATGTTCATGTGTTGAATAAAAGAAAATTCATGTGTTGAATAAAATATATATTCATGTGTTGAATAAAAGAAAATTCATGTGTTGAAGAAAATATTCATTTGTTGAATAGAATAACGAAGTTATTGAAATATATAAAGCCGTGTTGATTAGATATGCGCCATTTTGACGCGAACGATATTTATATCGATTATATTCGTTTTTATAATGAATATAGAAAAGGAAGTGATTTCAAAATATAACGTTTAGAAAATATTATCATTTATATAATATTGATATGGAATATTCAATTTTGACTCGAAATTGAATATGAAGTTGAAATCGTTTTGAAAACGAATTTACAACGATTTATAAAATACGTTTTAAAAGGAAATCGATGAAATATATATAATATATATTATATATATAATGGCCTGAATAGAACGCGCCGCGCTGCGGCAGTTCGCGAATTTCAACCACTGACTTCGAATGGATATTAGGGGAGATCCGACCGTCGGATTCTCTAAAACCGGAACCGTTGGGTTCGTATCGAAAAGAGCTTTCTAAAGAATGTCAGAAATTAAAAATCTAACGGTTGGATTTGGAATTATGTCCAAATCAAATTTGGAAAAGGTCGCTGTAAGTGCAGTTCGATGGCCGTTTATGGAAATCGACTGTACGGGCCTTGATAAAATTATTAAAAATACCAATAATTAGTGTAAAATCATAAGAAATGATTTGGAAAGAATTGGGACGAAAAAATCCATATTTGAAAAGATAAAAATAGATTTTTATCGAAATGAACTAGTTTTGAACTAGAATTAAAATCCATTTATTTTAAAAAAAAAAAAAATTGGATTTGCAATGGTTATAAAAGTAACCAGAATTTCTAATAATTGAATTGGAATGGATTTGAATCGAAATTGTCTTTGGAATATTTCGATGTTGGATTTCGTGATTATACAGATATTGTTATGGAAATTTGAAAGATATATTTATATCGTTATTTCCAATACGATATTTGTTGGTCGTAGAATTTGATATTGAATATAAGCCGATATATTTTTTATTCATAGCGTTGTATTTAATATCAAATGGGATTTGGGTTTGTCGTGAATGGTGTCTTCATTAACACTATTCTTAAACCCAGTTGAGAAAAAGATTAAATCTTTTTATTTAGATTTAATGAAGTATACCAATTAAATGATGTTTAATTGGAATTGAATTAGAATGTGATTTTGGGTTTATAGTGAACCGTGTTTTAAGTGACATTGGTTCTTTAACCCAGTTAAAGACAGGATATGGTTTCCCAAGTTAAACAATCATTAATATTGATTTTTGGGAGGATTAAAACCAAGTGGAGTTTTAATAAATCTTTAATCAGATTGAAATGATCGAGAATGGAGTATCACTAGTTTTGCTCCAGGCGATAGTTAAATCTTTAATTAGATTTGAATGTGAAATGGTAATTGAATTTACCGATAACACCGTGGTGTTAGATATGAAGTATTACCCGTTTTACTTCATGGGATGAATAGGTTGGGATTGGGGATATAAAATAAATGATTACTTTGGTGTGGTTCGCTAATCCCGACTAGTTCGAACTGATATTCAAAAGAAGATTAAAGAATAAATTTAAAGGATTTACCTTTGATAAAATTAATAGGAACCTTTCCCAAAGTATAAGAATATCTGAATAAAAGTGTAACAACCCGCATTCTACGTATCGGAGGGTCGTAGAATATTTATTTCTTTCTCATACGAAGTCGTATGGTCATGTAGAGTTGGGGGACGACTATTGGGGTTATTTCTCATGTTCATGATTTTTGTCGATTTTTAAATGACCGTTTTGCCCCTAGCTGATCTTGTTTCGTCCATAACTTTTGATTGGAATGGAGTTTTGACCTGAAACCACTTCCATTGGCTTCGGATGATGGTTTACCTTTCCGTAGAGTTGTCACATGCGAAAAACGGACTTACCGTTTGGGAGATATGGCTGAAATAAGGTTTGGAAGGTGAAAAACTACTTAACCGGGCCAAATAGGGTGATTAGTGAATGGGCCCAAAACCCATTTCGGGATTAGGATTATGGGGAGGCTGAAATGAGTTAGGTTTTCATTTCATTTCAGTTTTCTAGCCTCCACTTACCTCTTAGAAACCCTAAAAATGGCCTCCAACCTCTAAAACACCTCCAAATCACTTTCTACTTGAAGATTAAGCTTAGCAACATCAAATCAAGGGAGATCTTCACCAAATCAAGATTAGAGCTGCTGTTTTGCATTGGGATCTTCACCAAATCAGAGATTTATTTCAGATCTAGGTTTTATTTGTGGCTAAGGTGAGTGATTTGCATTATTTTCACTAATTACGGCTAATTATGGTAACTAGCGAAGATTAGCGAAATTATGGCTCAGAAAAATCTAGAAAAATTCCTAAAATTCTAAAACATCATTTTATGCCTCTGATATGAATTTGGGTTAATTTCGACTAATTTTGCAAATCCCGGAATTTGGGGGATTAAGGGGTGATTAGTGGAAATTAGCGAATTTATGCATGTTAAAAATCTGGAAAAATATTCAGAAATTCTTAAATAATGTTTTAGACCTCTGATATGAATTTGGGTTAATTTGGTTAAGTTTTGTTAATCCTATCATTAATTATGCTTGAACATGCTCAAGGGAAAATATGGGGTTTTTGCTATGTTTGATTCATTTTAACCTATCATATTGATGTTTTGGTGTTTGAGGTCACTTCTACTTATTGCTATGACTTTGTGGCATGCTTTATGATTGATTAGAATACTTAGAATGGTCGAAAACGTCGTTGAATGGCGTAGAATACTTGCTGGAAAAGTTGCAGAAAAATAGTGCAGGCTTTCGGATCGAATCGGATGGATGGGCTCGGATCGGGCAAAGGATCACCGAACTGAACCGTAGCTTAGCACAAGAGAAAGTATGGCAAAAAGGAAGGCCACAAAGGCTGAACTGGGATCGGATCGGGCTAAGGAAGGGGGATCGGATCGGAGCGGATGGGAATAGGAATAGGGATCGGATCAGAGCAGATGGGAATAAGGAAGGGGATCGGATCGGACCAGAAGGCCAAGCAAGGAGCTAAGAAAGAAGGATGGACCGGATGGTGACAGGAGACCCGAACTGAACCGACGGAGCAATCAAACCCGAACCGAACCGGTTGCAGAAGCACCTCACTGAACGAGATGCATACACCCGAACCGAACCGCCAGAAGGGAATATCTATGACTGAACCGAACCGATGGACAAGGGAAGATCCGAACTGACCCAGTGATGACCATAAACCCGAGATGCAAAGGTAGTCCAAATGGAAGTTAGATCTCATGATCCAGTTGGGAACCAAGAGCTCACTTCATGATTGGGCTTTGCTGCGGGACATGTGCAAAGGGGTTATCGGTATCCGTTACCTTGGTTCACTACTGAGAGATAGATTAGGGGCTTGTAGTGATAGTTGTACGGATTGGATTCCGTCATGGCCCAAAGTATTAGGTGACCAAAGTAGTGGATATCGTATACTTTACGCACTGAGTGAGAGATGTGAGGATGGTTGTTATGCTTGATTGTTTGACATCACTATGACATGCACATCCCTACCCCCGTATCCTTTACACCATATGTTAGTGGCACCTTAGAGTATTGTACAGTATGTAGTGCCAACTCTTTGGTTGCAGGTCAAGGTTCAGGTATGATTGGTTTATACCTGTTATTGTTCTGTTTTGTTGCTTATTGCTCACACCAGACTTTTGTCTGACCCAGAGTTTTATGTCTCTTCTTATTACTCTGGGTGCTCACACGAGCAGACTAGAGACAGGTTATCTGGTGTTGCACGAGTAGCTGATCTGGAGGCGAGCAGGAGGCTTCCACGTATGATATATATATATATATATAGATATTCTCCCTGTGTCTTTGGTGGTCACTACTTGGGCATTAGTAGTGTGCCTTCCTTATCTTGCTTTGCTTTTAGAGACAGTTTTAAAAGTTGTAATAATGATGTTGTGGAACATAGGCTATATTTGGATTTTCTGATGCTATGATAGTTTGTTTTCAGCTTATGCACTGTCTCACCTGTTTTGTGTCAAGTATACGTTATGATTATATTTTATCCCATGCGCTGTGAGACATATTACAGGTTCTTTGTTTGTTTTACTCTCTTCTTTCCTTTCTTCTGACGACCGTTCCGTGCTAGTCGGACATGTGTACAGCGCACTTTCGGAGGAAATGCCGGCTGGTGCGAGGCGGGCCGTCACATTTGGTATCAGAGCTCTAGGTTGCGTAGTTAACCTATGGAAAGACACTAAGGAGAGATAATACGTATATGAGAGTGCGTATTTGTGATTACTTTGGTTTTCAAAAGCTATATATATATTATTAGTATAGCTAAGGATGAAGTCGCACTACACTGGCACCACTATGGAGATAGCTAATCGTTTTTTCTGTGCAGATTGAACGATGAGCCGATACGTAAAGGGTACCGGTAGAGGAGCCAATAATGGGAATGCTGCTGAGATGAGGACGATGTTTACAGACCTCATGAGAGAGATGCTTAGGGATGTGCATAGGGCAACTCCCAATGCTGGTAATGGTGGTGGTCCAGTAGTGCAGGCGCCTAGGGTCGATTTCGCCAAGTTGTGCAAGGATTACACTAACCTTGGTGGGAAGCCGTTCCATGGAACGGAGTCGGCCACAGATGTTCAGGATTGGTTGGATAGTTGTGATCGTATCTTCAACGACTTGGGTATCGAGGATGCGATGAAGAGAAGGCTAGCGTCTCGTTAGCTGCAAGGGCGAGCGATGAATTGGTGGAATGCCATTAAGACAGCTACTCCAGAGGATCAAGTTACTTGGAATCAGTTTAAGACTCGCTTTCGTGATAAGTTTATTCTAGCTGCTCATAAATCAGAATTGTTCAAGAAGTTCTTGGAGCTTAAGCAGAATGGTAGAGCAGTCTCGGAGTATATCGCTGAATTCGACACTTTATCGAAATATGGATGGTCCCTTATCGATACAGTCGAAATGAAGAACGAGAAGTTCATAACTGGCTTGGATGGGTACTTGGGGAAAGACTTATAAACCATATCGATGAGACGTTCAAGTCTATTGTAGGAAAGGCATTAAGGTCAGAGAGCCTTTTCCCTAAGTCGAAGACTGAGGTTGCTGCGGCATCAGCAGAGGAGCCAAAGATGCAAGCAAGCAGTGGAGGCAAAGAAAATTCCTAGAATAAGAGGAATCAAAACTAAGCTAAGGATGGTCAGAAAAAGAAAAATAAGAAAGATGGCGAATGCTTTAGTTGTGGCAAGAAGGGCCACTATGCCAGAGATTGTCGATAAAAGCCTGGGGAAAGGAAGTGCTTTAATTGCGGCCAGGCGGGACATCACAAAGATGATTGTCCACAACCTCCTAGGGAGAAGCAGATTGTGAAAGCGTATGCTATCAACATTGTTCCTTCTTCGTCGAATGCTCCAAGTGTGGCGCAGAAGGGAAAGGGTGTCGTTATAAAAGGTATGCTTTCTATTTAAGATGTTTTTGTTCGAGTATTGTTTGACAAACCCGAGATAGTCGATAGACCTTTAGTAGTGACGAACCCGGTTGGTGGTTCGACTAGTTTTGGCATGATTTGCCGTAACGTGGTCTTATCGAGTCATGGATGTATGTTTCCTTGTGATTGCTTTTTTTTGGGCTTTACTGGGTTTAGCATTATTTGAGGAGTCGATTTACTCTAAAAGAATAGGGTGGTATTAGGTACCTACCTAGTGATTGCGATATTAACTGGAGTTAAGGAAGCTAAGAGGTTATCGTTGTAATAAGTTCTAGTTGTCTCTAGGAGGCAAATGAGTGCTCCAGTGCTAGATTATTTTGCTAGTATCACCTCATTTGGGTTGTCCGAACTCAGAGGAGATGTTCCTTGGGTGTTTGTCTGATATTGGTTTAGGCCTTTGGGGCTTTTGCTTTGGGAATGTCGATTTCGACTAGGATGGTTTGCGTGAGGGGTAAATAGTTGTTGTGATTTTTTCGTTGGATGATATCTTGGTTTACTCGAGGAGTGATGGGCAGACGGAACATGATAAGACTGTTCAGTGGTATAGACTGCCCAGAGTTAGACTCGATAGGGTTATGAGATTGCACGACTGGGACTCGATAAAGATGCAAAGTAATGGATTGTTTAGAACCCTATGTTGATTTTCTCTTTGGATAGTAGGACTTTGAAGGAATAGGATATGTTCGTTGATCATGGAGGATACAACGAAGATTAGGGCGATTCAAGTTGGACTTGAACTCGTAAAACGAAAATGGATGTTCGTTGATCTTGGAGATGCAACGAATAAGGAGACAACGACTCACGTTGGACTAGAGTTTGTCGGTAGTGGATACTCAAGACGGGTCTGAGTTATTGATTGACTCGAGTTGGACTCGAGAAGGCTATAAGGAATTGGATTCGGCTTGAGTTGGACTTGAGAGGGCAGTAAGACAATGGATAGACTTGGGCTGGACTCAAGTATTTTAGGCGGACTTAAAGCAGGGGTATCTGGGGACGCCCGTTACCTTGGATTCGTTGGACGTGATCTAGTTATCCTTGGAGGATAAACGTACGTTGGACGTACGGTAGTCCGTAGGGAGGCGGGGCCTCCATTGGCCTGGGATTGGTTGGACCAGTCAAGTAGGCATCGGTGTATATATGGAGGCTGGGCTTCCATTAGTTATTGATGTTGGTTAGACCAGACATGCTAGAATTGACATATTGGGATTGGTTAGACCAGTCATGTAGGTGTCGATGTGTTTATGAATTTAGCAGGTGATAGGTAGGACTTGTTTGATGGATGTTATGGTTGCTATGTTGTTCCTATTTTTCTTCCCTTGAGTAGGCTATCACCTGTAGGGTTCCAGCGATGGGGAACAAAGTGATTGTAGTAGGACTATGAGCCAGTGCAGTAGAGTCGTCATGACTCGAGGAGCAAAGTGGACATAGTAAAGGATTAGTAAGGCTATGAGCCAGTGCAGTGGAGTTGTTATGACTTCATTGGGCAGAGTGGACATAGCAAAGGACTAGTGGCTATGGATCAGTGCAGTGGAGTCGCCATGACTCCATGGGGCAGAGTGATCATAGTAAAGGATTTGGGTGCGGTAATAGTTGCATTGAGTAGGAGACATGCCAGTTTAGGGGTTTTATTTCTAGGATGGAAGCAACTAGAGTATATCATAGGATATGATTTCAGACCCAAGAGTGAATTGGATTCAGAAACACTAGTAAGCTTGACGATTAGATCGATTTTGATTGAGTGGATTGGTTCTAGTTAGAAGGACGATCCTAACCTATCGGAAATCATCTCTAGGGTAGAGATGGGTATCGATGGAAAGAGAACGATCAAGTAAGGATTTGATCAAGAAGGGTGGCTTCGAAAGAATAAGGGACTAGTTGTACCCAACGTAGACGGACTGAGAGATGAAGTGCTTAGAGCATATCATCACTCGAAACTGACTATACATCCCGGTGGTAACAAAATGTATTGAGACATGGATTAGACCTACTACTGGGAAAGGATAAAGAAAGACGTTGGGAAGTTTATGTCCAAATGCATAAATTGCTAGTTAGTTAAAGCTGAGCAAAAGAAGCCTAGTGGTTTGTTACAACCATTAGAAATTCCTAAATGGAAATGAGAACAAGTCTCAAATGGATAGTAATAGTTATTAGCCCAGTATTGGTATGGTTCCAATTGAAACTTTGTACGAAAGACCGTGCAAGGCACCATCATGTTGGTTGGAGAATGGTGAGAAATTTGAGCTTAGACCAGAAATAATAAGGGGAACTTCAGGTAAGATCAAGGTTAACCAACAGAGAATGAAGGCTACCGAAGATAGGCAGAAGACTTATCTCGATAAGAGACGATGAGATTTGGAATTCTTCGTTAACGACTTGGTGTTCGTCAAGATCTCTCCATTGAGAATGTGATTCGGATTAGTTGGAGAGGTAAGTTAGCACCAAGATTTGTTGGTCCATTCCCATTCCTCGAGCAAGTTGGGAATTTGGCGTATGAAGTAAAGCTACCTGACAAGATGGCGGGAGTTCACAACGTATTTCATGTTTCCCAATTAAGGAAGTTTATGCAAGACCCTAATATGGCTATTTCACCAGATCAGTTGGACGATATCGAAGTTGAACCCTAGGCGATTGGGAACCGCAAGCCTTTGCGTATTGTTGGGAACGATACGAAGCAGCTTCGAAGGAAGGTGGTGAAACTAGTCAAAGTTCAGTGGGGTGGTGATGAGGAAGGTTGTACTTGGGAAACAGAGGAGAACATAAGGAAGAAGTATTCAGAACTCTTTGCCTGGTAAGGTTTTGGTAGTGATAGTTTCTTCCCTTGTTAGTAAACCGCATGCTAGGATAGGCTTGTTGTGTTGTTTCGTATGTTTTATTGTTTGAAAATGATTGATAGGCATGTGGAATCTTTTGTATGTTCTGGTTAAGGAATTTCGGGGGCGAAATTTCTTAAGGGGGGGGGGAGAGAGAATGTAACAACCCGCATTCTACGTATCGGAGGATCGTAGAATATTTATTTCTTTCTCATACGAAGTCGTATGGTCATGTAGAGTTGGGGGACGACTATTGGGGTTATTTCTCATGTTCATGATTTTTGTCGATTTTTAAATGACCGTTTTGCCCCTAGCTGATCTTGTTTCGTCCATAACTTTTGATTGGAATGGAGTTTTGACCTGAAACCACTTCCATTGGCTTCGGATGATGGTTTACCTTTCCGTAGAGTGGTCACATGCAAAAAACGGACTTAGCATTTGGGAGATATGGCTGAAATAAGGTTTGGAAGGTGAAAAACTGCTTAACCGGGCCAAATAGGGTGATTAGTGAATGGACCCATAACCCATTTCGCGATTAGGGTTATGGGGAGGCTGAAATGAGTTAGGTTTTCATTTCATTTCAGTTTTCTAGCCTCCACTTACCTCTTAGAAACCCTAAAAATGGCCTCCAACTTCTAAAACACCTCCAAATCACATTCTACTTGAAGATTAAGCTTAGCAACATCAAATCAAGGGAGATCTTCACCAAATCAAGATTAGAGCTGCTGTTTTGCATTGAGATCTTCACCAAATCAGAGATTTATTTCAGATCTAGGTTTTGTTTGTGGCTAAGGTGAGTGATTTGCATTGTTTTTCACTAATTACGGCTAATTATGGTAATTAGCGAAGATTAGCGAAATTATGGCTCAGAAAAATCTAGAAAAATTCCTAAAATTCTAAAACATCATTTTATGCCTCTGATATGAATTTGGGTTAATTTCGACTAATTTTGCAAATCCCGGAATTTGGGGGATTAAGGGGTGATTAGTGGAAATTAGCTAATTTATGCATGTTAAAAATCTGGAAAAATATTCAGAAATTCTTAAATAATGTTTTAGACCTCTGATATGAATTTGGGTAAATTTGGTTAAGTTTTGTTAATCCTATCATTAATTATGCTTGAACATGCTCAAGGGAAAATATGGGGTTTTGGCTATGTTTGATCCATTTTAACCTATCATATTGATGTTTTGGTGTTTGAGGTCACTTCTACTTGTTGCTATGACTTTGTGGTATGCTTTGTGATTGATTAGAATACTTAGAATGGTCGAAAACGTCGTTGAATGGCATAGAATACTTGCTGGAAAAGTTGCAGAAAAATAGTGCAGGCTTCCGGATCGGATCGGATGGATGGGCTCGGATCGGGCAAAGGATCACCGAACCGTAGCTTAGCAGAAGAGAAATTATGGCAAAAAAGAAGGCCACAAAGGTTGAACTGGGATCGGATCGGGATAAGGAAGGGGGATCGGATCAGAGCGGATGGGAATAGGAATAGGGATCAGATCGGAGAAGATGGGAATAAGGAAGGGGATCAGATCGGACCAGAAGGCCAAGCCAGGAGCTAAGAAAGAAGGACGGACCGGATGGCGACAGGGGACCCGAACTGAACCGGCGAAGTAATCAAACCCGTACCGAACCAGTTGCTGAAGCACCACACTGACCGAGATGCATACACCCGAACCGAACCGCCAGAAGGGAATATCTATGACCGAACCGAACAGATGGACAAGGGAAGATCCGAACCAACCCAGTGATGACCATAAACCCGAGATGCAAAGGTAGTCCAAATGGATGTTAGAGCTCAGGATCCAGTTGGGAACCAAGAGTTCACTTCATGATTGGGCTTTGCTGCGGGACGTGTGCAAAGGGGTTATCGGTATCCGTAACCTTGGTTCACTATTGAGAGATAGATTAGGGGCTTGTAGTGATAGTTGTACAGGATTGTATTCCGTCATGGCCCAAAGTATTAGGTGACCAAAGTAGTGGATATCGTATACTTTACGCAATGAGTGAGAGATGTGAGGATGGTTGGTATGCTTGATTGTTTGACATCACTATGACATGCACATCCCCACCCCCGTATCCTTAACACCATATGTTAGTGGCACCTTAGAGTATTGTACAGTATGTAGTGCTAACTCTTTGGTTGCAGGTCCAGGTTCAGGTATGATTGGATTTTACCTGTTATTGTTCTGTTTTGTTGCTTATCGCTCACACCAGACTTTTGTCTGACCCAGAGTTTTATGTCTCTTCTTATTACTCTGGGTGCTCACACGAGCAGACTAGAGACAGGTTATCTAGTGATGCACGAGTAGCTGATCTGGAGGCGAGCAGGAGGCTTCCGCGTATGATATATATAGATATTCTCCCTATGTCATTGGTGGTCACTACTTGGGCATTAGTAGTGTACCTTCCTTATCTTGCTTTGCTTTTAGAGACGGTTTTAAAAGTTGTAATAATGATGTTGTGGAACATAAGCTGTATTTGGATTTTCTGCTGCTATGATAGTTTGTTTTCAGCTTATGCACTGTCTCACCTGTTTTGTGTCAAGTATACGTTATGATTATATTTTATCCCATGCGCTGTGAGACATATTACAGGTTCTTTGTTTTACTCTCTTCTTTCCTTTCTTCTGACGACCGTTCCGTGCTAGTCGGACATGTGTACAGCGCACTTTCAGAGGAAATGCCGGCTGGTGCGGAGTGGGCCATCACAAAAAGGATATTCTAAATTGTAATGAGGCGTATGTTATGTTTGTGTCACACTTGTTTGTTATATACGCGAGTTATTCGGGAAGGCCGGGTTTATCCCATTATGAATAACGGAATCAACGATGTGTCGAGGATGAAGACAGTGGTTGAAGACCGGAGGTCTTCACATCGTTTGGATAATTACTGATGATCTTGATTGTGCTGTACACCCAAGAGGAGGGAATCAGTTGGTGATCGTCCAGACGTGCTTGGAGATCGATGGATATGCGAGGTATAAGGTGCCTCCGGTTTCGTTCAGACCCAGAACGAACTTGTATGGACTGTGTGTCTGACATTGGATTTTGCTCTATGTTGATTGATCTCTATTAAATATACATCTGCCTGGTAAAGGGGAATTTATTCCCTTACTTCACCCTTCTCTCAGACGTACGGGATCAGAGGTTGTATATCGATGGACATCAGTCACATGGAGTGAATTGCCTGTGTGGCATGCCTAAGTGGCAATTGATCAAGGCTTCTGTTGAAAAGCAAAGTCTTGTGGTTGATGATCAAAGCACCGCCTGTGTGGTATAGCTTTGTGTAGCGTTAATTTGCGAGCCTCACACCCCGGTTGTGAACTAGAAACGGGAGAGGACCTCAGGGAGGGCATGCGTTTCTTTCTAGTTAGGGTGGTATAAGTGACCTACCAACCCTGACATTTATATTATTTTCACCTGTGCGGTTGTTGCTGTTGCGAGGCGCCTCGGATATATCGGTGATTATGTGGAGCCGATGGAGTCATTTTGTAACACCCCACCTCCGTTAAGGTCACTCACAAGGGAATGCCTTAACTTTGGTGGAGCATTTTAGTAAACAGAACAGAAACTTACAAGACAGATAAAACAGTACTTGAAAAATTTATAACTTTATTTCAACAGAAGCTTGGTTACATCCTTTCAAATCACAATATCAGAATTCAAGTACAAAATATCAGTCTTGTAAAAAAGCCTTCAGAATGCATAGTTTAAAATCATAATCCCCACAGAAGAAGACAAGCCATACTTTAAGCACTGCAAGCGGAAGAAATCTGGATCAAGCTAGAGTATTCCCTTCTACAAAACCTGGGGGGGAAACGGAAGAAAGGAGGCGAAACAACAAGGGTCAGACAAAAGTCTGGCAAGTCCAGTGATTTTCAGTTATGAACAGATAATAATAATATGACATGAAAATAAAACTGGATGAGAGATAACTGTAACAGATGTAGTAGATATGACAGAAGAACAGAATGATATAAGCTATTGCTTTACACTTCTCTGCACTAATACTAGTATAACATAATTAGGTGTCACCCTAATGTCTAAACTGAAACAGAAACAGGTACAGAATAATTTCCACGCTAGTAATGGGCCTTTACCACCCGATCAGAAACAGACAGAAGAAGAATGTAGCATAAGGTGTACACTAGTAATTGGGCCTTTACCATCCGAACAGACGGTACCACGCAGAAACAGACAGGTTTTGCCACCCAACAGAAACAGACGGTACCAACAGAAACAGACAGAACTAAGTGTACCCTAAAACCCTACCCCAAACGATCGGCTCCCTAATACATAAATACCCCGTGCCAGCCCCACCGAAGGTTGTATCATTCCCTAAAGTGGCAACCTTTGAATGACACAGACCTATTTACAGATGTCACAGCGTCTTACATCCTCAGAGGCAGACCGGGATCCATGCACGCACATGACCCGGTTGGAACGCACCATCAACACCCCTCGCCATTATCAGAATGAACCACTTATAATTAGTTCAGTAAGCATGCCAGGACCCTACCTACTGTTGGGTCGAAGTTTTGATACCAGAAAGGGTTACTGACTAATATGGGTCCCAAACAATAGATGACACAAGTAATTCCCCTCCTATCCTTGTGTCCCCAGACTAACAGATTTCAGATTAACAAGTTTAGACATACAGAATTCAGATCAACTAGTTCACAAGTCAGACAAGTTTTAGACTAACGGATCAGATATACGGATTTAACAGATTTACAGATTTGTCTAACTTTGTAATTGGGCCTACCGATTCATGGAACAGATTTATTAAACTCATCAGTCTAGTGGGTTTAACCCTATCCGCCTAACACGTTTTAGACATTATATTTATCTCAGATTTTCATTAATTAAATATTAATGCCCAGACCTCTCACATTAGACTGACAGTTTGCGGTTACTGGTTAGGCCGGTTGGTTCCGGGCAGATTTCTGCCGCAAACTGAGTCTAACCTTGGGTTTCAAGCACGTTATGACTAACTTCTCACATTAGAACCTATTGTTTGCGGCCACTGGATGTGCCGGGCAGTTCCGGGCAGGATTATGCCGCAAACTCATTCTAACCTCGAGTCATCCATGTTTATCTTTGCGGCCAATTAATTATTAATTTACCATTTATGCCCACGCCTAATATACATGTCAATTTTCATAATTATAGCCAATTCAGATTATGTCAATAACAGACTAAATATATCAACTCAACAGATATGGCAGATAACAGATTTAGCAGATTAGGCGACTTAACGGATTCAGCAGATTAAGCAGTTTAGCAGATTTAGCATATAACAGTTTAGGCATCTTCAGCAGACTTAGCAGATGATAGATTTGGTATATGAACAGATATAGCAGATTATAGCAGAACTAGCAGATTAGGCAATATAACAGAACTAGCAAATTATGCAATATAACAGAACTAGCAGATTAGGCCGTATAACAGATTTAATCATTCCTTAAAGTTTCATAAACATATTTTGCCTAATTATAAATTTGGCCTAAGTTTGCATGCCTAAATAGTTGTCATGATTCACATTATGATAATATACCCCACGTTTACATTGAATTTACATGGCACAGATTATGGTCATAATTTACCATATAACACACGTCTCAAATTTAGTTAAACTTGCCTAGTACAAAAGATTCACATATAAATTATACCAAATATAGCCATCGATTTCAATGCATGTCATATATTCAAAAATCTCCCACTTAGGTGTTATTCACATTTAATAGTTATCAAATCTTAACATAAATCTTCACACCTAAGTCATATTCCCTTTTTATCCCAAATCATGAATCTCTATATAAACAATATGCCCAACAATCTAGAACTTTAAATTATAACAGGTCTTTAATTCAAAAATATGCGTTATGTCCAATGTCTCAAGTCACATGTTAATATACAATGGTTCCTCCTCTTCCAATTCACAGAATATACACAGATCTAAATCTAGTTTACAAGCTATGTACTTTTAGTCACAGATTAGCCATGTCCAATTGTGCCATCATTCATTATTTGTCCCAAAGTTTAACGTTCGTGCGTTAATCTCTTATGAGATTTGGCGCAGGCTCGGGGTAGCCTGGCTATAGAACAGAAAGAAGAAAGAGATATAGAATAAAATAGATCAGAACAGAACATACGCAATCTCAAATTCAGATTTACAATCATGTCACAATTATAATTAAAGTTTATATCGGAAAATAACTGCACTTGCCTTGGTTGGATTCGAAAAGAAAAAGGTGTTGTAGCTGTTCTCTTTTAATCCTAATCAGAATTGGAGGAAGAAGAAGCACAAGTCCTAGCTTAGGTTTCAGCAGAGTAGAGACACCATTGATTTATTTATTTTTAGAGAGGAAGAGAGCAATGGAGGCTAGAGAATTGTATATGAGATTTAGGTTTAGGTTAGGGATGTATATATAGGTGTAGGAAGTTATTTAGGACCATTAGATTAACCCTGAATCATGAGAACCATTCAAATGCAAAATCTGCATTTGAGCGAATCGGCCCACGGGATGACAGCCAAACACCCTGGATTAACCCCTAGTCAACCCAGCAAGGCTCGGGTCGACCTCAAAAATGGGCCGGTTCGGTTATTCCTCCTCCCAGTTCGCTATTTTGAACCTTTTTTGCATGGTTATTTATTTAATTTTTATATATATCTATATATATTTCTCTCATATGCATACAAACTTCAAGGCTTAATAACTTCTTCATAATTAACCATTTTTTTAATATTCTCAGAAAATACGGGGTGTTACACATTTGGCTCATTTAAGCCCCAAAGGGCAGGGAAACACATGTTTAGGGTTTAAGTTTAATCCACATCGGTGGACTGGCCCTGATGATCCAAGGGCCCACCTGTGTCTGGGTCCTGAGGATAGGGCTAGAGAGTCTCGAAGCGGCGAGGACGATCCCTTGCCTTGGGTCACATATGGAAATCCAACTTCCAAATACGGCATTTTGCGGTTTAGATTGTAAACCTATATATGGCGACATGATATATGGTAACCATGCCGTCTATGATTGATACTTAAGATTGAAATTGTTTTGAAACTATGCACTTATAGTAATAATAAAAGATGAGATTTAGCGTATCAAGCATTCTTTGGCTATTATAAGGTAAAACCCTATCCTCCGGTTTGTGTTGCATTGTGTGATGGGACCTGGGTCTTATAATAGCTTCATTGTTCTTTATTTAACATTGCGCTATTGTTTTATGCACTGGTATTCTTGGGAGGAAACCCGTTCCGTGTTATACGGCGTGGTCCCTTGATTTACCTAACTTTAAAATAAAGATTAATAACTGTTTTAGTTCTCACACCAGTCACATGACTGACCTGGAGTTTATTGTTTTAGCCTAAACTCTGGGTGCCCCTATTTTCGACACGGGCAACTAGTAGTTTTGGTTTTGCAGATTTATATTCGCAGGATCCTGGTTTACAGCTGGAATGATATTCGGAAAGCTTTGTATCCGTATATCTCCTTCAGTTGTGTTTTGTATTATTTTTTGTTGCTATGTAATTTGTTGTAATCTCTGATATTTATCGAATGTATTTTATTTATTCATACTCTGTTATATTCTTGTATTCTGGTGGAATCGTTGTAATATATAATGAAATGTTCTTCTGTCTGTGTTCTGATTTGTCTTGTCCTCAAAGCAATCCGTGATTTCCCGTAAGGGGGATTTCGGGTCGTTTCATCGTAGTATCAGAGCTTTGGTTTACAAAGCTCGAGAACAAGACACGTTAGAACCAAACAAAAGAATTCATCCGAGATTGGATTAGTAATATCCAATGAGAATGACTCGTTAGAGATGGGATCAGTAGTATCCTAGAACGAGTGGGAAGAGTATATTTTTAAAATGAAAATGAATTTTGTTTTGAAAATTAAAAGTTTATTAGACGTATTCGAATATTTATTTGTATCGGATTTGGACAATCAAGTATATAAAGATTTTGCGTATACGTCTGATCCGCGTGTATTTGAAGTTTTAATATACTGGATAGATATAGAGTCACACTCTAGTCACTCGAAGATGATTCTGATGATTGTAGCTACATCATCAGAATTTGTGTTCGAGTTTCAAAAGTGGAATTTCTATATATTTCCAATTGACTAGTGTGAGAACCAAAAACTAGATAGGGCTATTGTTGTGACTTGGCATCAAAAACATGATTTTCTGTATATATATCAAAATTATGAATTTGAAACATTAATTCACTAATTGATTGATGGTTGTATTGTTTGATTATTGGTTTGATATTTTTAACCATTTAGCCTAAATTGTATCAAATATTGAACTGTATTAAAAAATTGTTTGGAAATGCATGCATGTACATATATATGTGTGAACTGGTCAATGCAAGGAGGCTAGAGCAGAGGAATAAAATTGTATGCTCGACAAATAGGTACATGTTTATTGTATTTCTTGGGGTTTTGATGATTTTATGAGCCGATTGGCTAGCCGCTTGGCCTTTTCCTTTTCTTTTGGATTGGTGAGGGCCATGGGAGGCTATTTGAAATATCCGAAGCTCCCGGTGCAGGGGAGGTTATGGCGAAATTTTTCGAAAATTTAGGGTGTTAGCCAAATTTTTGAAAAATTTGAAAAGTTTTTAGAAACTGAAAAGTTGAAGTACTTAAGCCATAATGAAAATAATGAATGTTGAGTTGATTAGTTAAACAACTTTCGGCTTCGTTCCTTTATGGGGATGAAAAGTTTTAAGTAGGGGAAATTGTAATAACCCGGAAATCTGAGCCAATTTAAAATTTTTATTTTGGCAATTTTATTGAATTTTGAATATTTAAAATGAATTATTTTAAATAATAACAACGAAAAATTTATTTTGAATAGAATTCGAACGTATATATTTATATAGATCGTCGTAAGAATATAAATATTTATTTTTTAATTATAAAAGAAATTGAAAATGGCGCAGTAGTTTGAAAATTCGATTTCAAAGTTCAAATAAATGTACAGGATTCAAAATAAACTGGATTTTAGCAAAACCAAAAATATTTGAATCTATTTGAAAATATCTTTCCAACGAATCCGGAAAATTGAAATTTCATAGCGGGAATAAAAAGTTACGTCCAGTTGAAAATTCAGAATAGTCGCTATGGAATTTTTGCCCTTAAAAATGGAAATTTTGCAAACGACCTCGGTTTTCGACGAAACCACTTTTGTTGGATCCGTGATGTCAAGTTATTGCTAGGTTTCCAAATTCATAATTTTCTGAGTTAATGTGTGAGCGTGGCAAAGGAAAATGCGTTTGACCAGTTTCGGTTGATTTTAATCGACTGGAAAATGACCATTTTTCAAACGATCTTCAAATTTGACGAAATTAGTTTTGTTAGGATCGTATAATTAATACGAAGCTAGAAATAATTTTTCTAGAATTTTTAGAGTCAGTATGTGGCCCCGGTAATATAAAATGTGCGTTTAAATTGAATATATAAAGATTTATATTTTGAATTTAACGATAACTGATCGTAATAGCCGAATTGGGTTACGAAACATATCCCATTGTGTTCGGAATGAGGGTAATTAGCTAAGGGAGGGAGTCGTTGGGTTAGATTAGGGGTTCGAATGAAAAATCACCTTTATGGAAATTTAAATTAAATATAATTATTATATAATACCCCCACCCCCTATCGTTTGTCTAAACCTAATTTCCCTGTAAACCCCCTCCAGAAAGAAACCGCGCCCACCAAATTAAAATCAATGCCTCCTCCCTCCAGGCCGACGCGGTCACCCACCGCCCACCGCCGCCAGCATCTTCTCCGACCGCCACTTTCACCCACCGCCCCAACCCTCCCCTCCTCGCCTCTGATTCCCTTCTCTCTCCCCTTGGCCAGTCAAACCCCAATCCTGTTGAGATCCGCCACCGCACCCTCCTGCCTCGCCTGCTCCGACCAACCGCCGCAAGCACCAAGCTCAGGCGCCACCTCAGCCCTTCCAGCCCTCCTCCTTCGAAAAACAGTAAGCTTCTTTAATTTTTAATTATAGAAAATTGATTTTTAATTTTAGAAAAGGCTGAGATTTTTATAAGTGAAAAGTTTGATTTTTATAAATTTGAAAAGAGCAAATTTTCGAATACAAAAAGATTTGATTTTCCTTAACAAAAAGATTTGATTTTCCTTAACAAAAAGACTTGATTTTTAATTTGAAATCTAGAGGTAATTTTTATATGAAATACATCATGATAAAAATGGGATTTTTATTATATGAGAGGCGTTGTAAAAATTGGATCTTTATATGTATGGAGCGTTCAGAAAGGTATGATTTTTATGAAATTAAAGATTTGGTTTTTAAATGATGATAAAGATTAAATTTATATATATATATATAGTGATGGTAAAAATATGATTTTTATGTAAATAGCAATATAAAAATATAATTTTTATATAGAAAATAGCGTTATAAAAATGTGATGTTTAAAAATATAAACATTGATTTAAATTATAAACATCATATTAAAAATGTGATTTTTATAACATTGAGATAAAAATGTGATTTTTAATAATCAACAGCGGGAAAGATGACGACGGTATTGACTGAAATCAAAATGAAACACGAATAGTTCAGAAGGAAAGCACAGAGGAGTGGAACCCTTGGTGAGAACTTCTCACTTTAATTCTTGTTTTCTAGTTAAAAATATATACTAGGATGCAGACGGTGCTTAGCAGCACCCGACACCCGTCGTCCACAGACCATGGATGACTTGTTTGTTTGATTGATGTGTTGTGAAAATTGATTGTGTGATGTTGAATGAAATAATTTAATGTTAAAAATATAATTTTTAACGTGTATATAAAATATTTAGTCATTTACAAATCGAAAGATTTGTTTAAGTACACCAATTTGACTGATATTGATTGGGACGATAAATTTTATACATCGCCCAACTGCACAAATAAAATCTTTATTTGATTGTTTGAAACCCCACACGGGTGTTGGGATGAAATTGGACATACACTAATCCCAATAATTAGCTGTATGTCGATCGATTGATTGACAGGCTATTATAAGCGTTGAATATTTATATTTGATGCTTATACAGTGTAGAATGCACTCTGGATGATGGTTGATTATTTATCGTGGCTATTATATACATGTGTTGTATGGAATCCATATAAGTAATATTATATGGTAATTGAGTGGGTCTCATTCCAATTTAGAAAATAAATTATATTCACATGTTGAATAAACAAAATAGTCATGTGTTGACAATACTCATGTGTTGATAATATTCATGTGTTGAAACCATTCATGTGTTGAATAAAATATATATTCATGTGTTGAATAAAAGAAAATCCATGTGTTGAATAAAATATATATTCATGTGTTGAATCAAAGAAAATTCATGTGTTGAAGAAAATATTCATTTGTTGAATAGAATAACGAAGTTATTGAAATATATAAAGCCGTGTTGATTAGATATGCGCCATTTTGACGCGAACGATATTTATATCGATTATATTCGTTTTTATAATGAATATAGAAAAGGAAATGATTCCAAAACATAACGTTTTGAAAATATTATCATTTATATAATATTGATATGGAATATTCAATTTTGATTCGAAATTGAATAGGAAGTTGAAATCGTTTTGAAAACGAATTTAAAACGATTTATGAAATACGTTTTAAAAGGAAATCGACGAAATATATATAATATATATATTATATATATAATGGCCTGAATAGAACGCGCCACGCTGCGGTAGTTCGCGAATTTCGACCATTGACTTCGAATGGATATTACAGGAGATTCGACCGTCGGATTCTCCTAAAACCGAAACCGTTGGGTTCGTATCGAAAAGAGCTTTCTAACTAATTTCAGAAATTAAAAATCTAACGGTTGGATTTGGAATTATGTCCAAATCAAATTTGGAAAAGGTCGCTGTAAGTGCAGTTCGTTGGCCGTTTATGGAAATCGACTGTACGGGACTTGATAAAATTATTAAAAATATCAATAATTAGTGTAACATCATAAGAAATGATTTGGAAAGAATTAGGATGAAAAATTCCATATTTGAAAAGATAAAATAGTTTTTTATCGAAATGAACTAGTTTTGAACTAGAATTAAAATCCATTTATTTTTTTAAAAAAAAAAATTGGATTTGAAATGGTTTTAAAAGTAACTAGAATTTCCAATAATTGAATTGGAATGGATTTGAATCGAAATTGTCTTTCGAATATTTCGATGTTGGATTTCGTGATTATACAGTTATTGTTATGGAAATTTGAAAGATATATTTATATCGTTATTTCCAATACGATATTTGTTGGTCGTAGAATTTGATACTGAATATAAGCCGTTATATTTTCTATTCAGAGCCCTGTATTTAATATCAAATGGGATTTGGGTTTATCGTGAATGGTGTCTTCATTAACACTGTTCTTAAACCCAGTTGAGAAAAAGATTAAATCTTTTTATTTTGATTTAATGAAGTATACCAATTAAATGGTGTTTAATTGGAATTGAATTAGAATGTGATTTTGGGTTTATAGTGAACCGTGTTTTAAGTGACATTGGTTCTTTAACCCAGTTAAAGACAGGATATGGTTTCGCAAGTTAAACAATCATTAATATTGATTTTTGGGAGGATTAAAACCAAGTGGAGTTTTATTAAATCTTTAATCAAATTGAAAAGATCGAGAATGGAGTATCACCAGTTTTGCTCCAAGCGATAGTTAAATCTTTAATTAGATTTGAACGTGAAATGGTAATTGAATTTACCGATAACACTGTGGTGTTAGATATGAAGTATTACCAGTTTTACTTCATGGGATGAATAGGTTGGAATTGGGGAAATAAAATAAATGATTACTTCAGTGTGGTTCGCTAATCCCGACTAGTTCGAACTGATATTCAAAAGAAGATTAAAGAATAAATTTAAAGAATTTATTTTGATAAAATTAATGGGAACCTTTCCCAAAGTATAAGAATATTTGAATAAAAGGATATTCTGAATTGGAATGAGGCGTATGTTTTGTTTGTGTCACACTTGTTTATTATATATGCGAGTTATTCGGGAAGGTTGGGTTTATCCCATTCTGAATAACTGAATCGACGATGTGTCGAGGATGAAGACGGTGGTAGAAGACCGGAGGACTTCACATTGTTTGGATAATTACTGATGATCTTGATTGGGTTGTACACCCAAGAGGAGGGAATCAGTTGGTGATCGTCCAGACGTACTTGGAGATTGATGGATACGCAAAGTATATGGTGCCTCCGGTTTCGTTCAGACCCAGAACGAACTTGTATGGACTGTGTGTCTGACATTGGATTTTGCTCTGTGTTGATTGATCTCTATTAAATATACATCTGCCTGGTGAAGGGGAATTTATTCCCTTACTTCACCCTTCTATCAGACGTATGGGATCAGAGGTTGTATATCGATGGACATCAGTCACATGGAGTGAATTGCCTGTGTGGCATGCCTAAGTGGCAATTGATTAAGGCTTCTGTTGAAAAGCAGTCTTGTGGTTAATGATCAAAACACCAGCTGTGTGGCATAGCTTTGTGTAGCATTAATTCGCGAGCCTCACACACCGGTTGTGAACCAGAAATGGGAGAGGACCTCAGGGAGGGCATGCGTTTCTTTCTAGCTAGGGTGGTGTCAGTGACCTACCAGCCCTGACATTTATATTATTTTCACCTGTGTGGTTGTTGTTGTTGCGAGGCGCCTCAGATATATCGGTGACTATGTGGAGCTGATGGAGTCATTTGGCTCATTTACGCCCCAAAGGGCGGGGAAACGCATGTTCAGGGTTTAAGTTTAATCCACATCAGTGGACTGGCCCTAACGATCCAAGGGCCCACCTGTGTCTGGGTCCTGAGGCTCAGGCTAGAGGGTCTCGAAGCGGTGAGGATGATCCCTTGCCTCGGTTCATAGATGGAAATCCAACTTCCAAATACGGCATTTTGCGGTTTTGATTGTAAACCTATATATGGCGACATGATATATGGTACCCATGTCGTCTATGATTGATACTTATGATTGAAATTGTTTTGACACTATGCACTTATAGTAATAATAAAAGATGAGATTTAGCATATTAAGCATTCTTTGGCTATTATAAGGTAAAACCCTATCCTCCGGTTTGTGTTGCATTGTGTGATGGGACCTGGGTCTTATAATAGCTTCATTGTTCTTTATTTAACAATGCGCTGTTGTTTTATGCACTGGTATTCTTGGGAGGAAACCCGTTCCGTGTTATACGGCGTGGTCCCTTGATTTACCTAACTTTAAAATAAAGATTAATAACTGTTTTAGTTCTCACACCAGTCACATGACTGACCTGGAGTTTATTGTTTTAGCCTAAACTCTGGGTGCCCCTATTTTCGACACGGGCAGGTAGTAGTTTTGGTTTTGCAGATTTATATTCGCAGGATCCTGGTTTACAGCTGGAATGATATTCGGAAAGCTTTGTATCCATATATCTCCTTCAGTTGTGTTTTGTATTATTTTCTGTTGCTATGTAATTTGTTGTAATCTCTGATATTTATCGAATGTATTTTATTTATTCATACTCTGTTATATTTTTGTATTCTGATGGAATCGTTGTAATATATAATGAAATGTTCTTCTGTCTGTGTTCTGATTTGTCTTGTCCTCAAAGCAATCCGTGATTTCCCGTAAGGGGGATTTCGGGTCGTTTCATCGTACTATCAGAGCTTTGGTTTACAAAGCTCGAGAACAAGACACGTTAGAACCAAACAAAAGAATTCATCCGAGATTGGATTAGTAATATCCAATGAGAATGACTCGTTAGAGATGGGATCAGTAGTATCATAGAACGAGTGGGAAGACTATATTTTTAAAATGAAAATGAATTTTGTTTTGAAAATTAAAAGTTTATTAGACGTATTCGAATATTTATTTGTATCGGATTTGGACAATCAAGTATATAAAGATTTTGTGTATACGTCTGATCTGCGTGTATTTGAAGTTTTAATATACTGGATAGATATAGAGTCACACTCTAGTCGCTCGAAGATGATTCTGATGATTGTAGCTACATCATCAGAATTTGTGTTCGAGTTTCGAAAGTGGAATTTCTATATATTTCCAATTGACTAGTGTGAGAACCAAAAACTAGATAGGGCTATTGTTGTGACTTGGCATCAAAAACATGATTTTCTGTATATATATCAAAATTATGAATTTGAAACATTAATTCACTAATTGATTGATGGTTGTATTGTTTGATTATTGGTTTGATATTTTTAACCATTTAGCCTAAATTGTATCAAATATTGAACTGTATTAAAAATTGTTTGGAAATGCATGCATGTACATATATATGTGTGAACTGGTCAATGCAAGGAGGCTAGAGCAGAGGAATAAAATTGTATGCCCGACAAATAGGTACATGTTTATTGTATTTCTTGGGGTTTTGATGATTTTATGAGCCGATTGGCTAGCCGCTTGGCTAGCCGCTGGGCCTTTTCCTTTTCTTTTGGATTGGTGAGGGCCATGGGAGGCTATTTGAAATATCCCGAAGCTCCCGGTGCAGGGGAGGTTATGGCGAAATTTTTCGAAAATTTAGGGTGTTTGCCAAATTTTGGAAAAATTTGAAAAGTTTTTAGAAACTGAAAAGTTGAAGAACTTAAGCCATAATGAAAATAATGAATGTTGAGTTGATTAGTTAAACAACTTTCGGCTTCGTTCCTTTATGGGGATGAAAAGTTTTAAGTGGGGGAAATTGTAATAACCCGGAAATCTGAGCCAATTTAAAAAATTTATTTTGGCAATTTTGTTGAATTTTGAATATTTAAAATGAATTATTTTAAATAATAACAACGGAAAATTTATTTTGAATAGAATTCGAACGTATATATTTCTATAGATCGTCGTTAGAATATAAATATTTATTTTTTAATTATAAAAGGAATTGAAAATGGCGCAGTAGTTTGAAAATTCGATTTCAAAGTTCAAATAAATGTACAGGATTCAAAATAAACTGGATTTTAGCAAAACCAAAAATATTTGAATCTATTTGAAAATATATTTCCAACGAATCCGGAAAATTGAAATTTCATAGCGGGAATAAAAAGTTACGTCCAGTTGAAAATTCAGAATAGTCGCTATGGAATTTTTGCCCTTAAAAATGGAAATTTTGCAAACGACCTCGGTTTTCGACGAAACCACTTTTGTTGGATCCGTGATGTCAAGTTATTGCTAGGTTTCTAAATTCGTAATTTTCTGAGTTAATATGTGAGCGTGGCAAAGGAAAATGCGTTTGACCAGTTTCGGTTGATTTTAATCGACTGGAAAATGACCATTTTTCAAACGATCTTCAAATTTGACGAAATTAGTTTTGTTAGGATCGTATCGTTAATACGAAGCTAGAAATAATTTTTAGAGTTAGTATGTGGCCCGGTAATATAAAATGTGCGTTTAAATTGAATATATAAAGATTTATATTTTGAATTTAACGATAACTAATCGTAATAGCCGAATTGGGTTACGAAACATATCCCATTGTGTTCGGAATGAGGGTAATTAGCTAAGGGAGGGAGTCGTTGGGTTAGATTCGGGGTTCGAATGAAAAATCACCTTTATGGAAATTTAAATTAAATATAATTATTATATAATACCCCCACCCCCTATCGTTTGTCTAAACCTAATTTCCCTGTAAACCCCCTCCAGAAAGAAACCGCGCCCACCAAATTAAAATCAATGCCTCCTCCCTCCAGGCCGACGCGGTCACCCACCGCCCACCGCCGCCAGCATCTTCTTCGACCACCACTTTCACCCACCGCCCCAACCCTCCCCTCCTCGCCTCTGATTCCCTTCTCTCTCCCCTTGGCCAGTCAAACCCCAATCCTGTCGAGATCCGCCACCGCACCCTCCTGCCTCGCCTGCTCCGACCAACCGCCGCAAGCACCAAGCTCAGGCGCCACCTCAGCCCTTCCAGCCCTCCTCCTTCGAAAAACAGTAAGCTTCTTTAATTTTTAATTATAGAAAATTGATTTTAAATTTTAGAAAAGGCTGAGATTTTTATAAGTGAAAAGTTTGATTTTTATAAATTTGAAAAGAGCAAATTTTCGAATACAAAAAGATTTGTTTTTCCTTAACAAAAAGACTAGATTTTTAATTTGAAATCAAGAGGTAATTTTTATATGAAATACATCATGATAAAAATGGTATTTTTATTATATGAGAGGCGTTGTAAAAATTGGATCTTTATATGTATGGAGCGTTCAGAAAGGTATGATTTTTATGAAATTAAAGATTTGGTTTTTAAATGATGATAAAGATTAGATTTATATATATATATATATATATATATTGATGGTAAAAATATGATTTTTATGTAAATAGCAATATAAAAATATAATTTTTATATAGAAAATAGCGTTATAAAAATGTGATGTTTAAAAATATAAACATTGATTTAAATTATAAACATCATATTAAAAATGTGATTTTTATAACATTGAGATAAAAATGTGATTTTTAATAATCAACAGCGGGAAAGATGGCGACGGTATCGACTGAAATCAAAATGAAACCCGAATAGTTCAGAAGGAAAGCACAGAGGAGTGGAACCCTCGGTGAGAACTTTTCACTTTAATTCTTGTTTTCTAGTTAAAAATATATACTAGGATGCAGACGGTGCTAAGCAACACCCAACACCCGTCGTCCACAGACCATGGATGACTTGTTTGTTTGATTGATGTGTTGTGAAAATTGATTGTGTGATGTTGAATGAAATAATTTATAGTTAAAAATATAATTTTAAACGTGTATATAAAATAAATAGTCATTTACAAATCGAAAGATTTGTTTAAGTATACCAATTTGACTGATATTGATTGGGACGATAAATTTTACACATCGCCCAACTGCACACATAAAATCTATATTTGAATGTTTGAAACCCCACACGGGTGTTGGGATGAAATTGGACATACACTAATCCCAATAATTAGCTGTATGTCGATCGATTGATTGACAGGCTATTATAAGCGTTGAATATTTATATTTGATGCTTATACAGTGTAGAATGCACTCTGGATGATAGTTGATTATTTATCGTGGCTATTATATACATGTGTTGTATGGAATCCATATAAGTAATATTATATGGTAATTGAGTGGGTCTCATTCCAATTTAGAAAATAAATTATATTCACATGTTGAATAAACAAAATAGTCATGTGTTGACAATACTCATGTGTTGAGAATATTCATGTGTTGAAACCATTCATGTGTTGAAAAAAATATATATTCATGTGTTGAATACAAGAAAATCCATGTGTTGAATAAAATATATATTCATGTGTTGAATAAAAGAAAATTCATGTGTTGAAGAAAATATTCATTTGTTGAATATAATAACGAAGTTATTGAAATATATAAAGCCGTGTTGATTAGATATGCGCCATTTTGACGCGAACAATATTTATATCGATTATATTCGTTTTTATAATGAATATAGAAAAGGAAATTATTCCAACACATAACGTTTTGAAAATATTATCATTTATATAATATTGATATGGAATATTCAATTTTGATTCGAAATTGAATAGGAAGTTGAAATCGTTTTGAAAACGAATTTAAAACGATTTATGAAATACGTTTTAAAAGGAAATCGACGAAATATATATAATATATATATTATATATATAATGGCCTGAATAGAACGCGCCACGCTGCGGTAGTTCGCGAATTTCGACCATTGACTTCGAATGGATATTACAGGAGATTCGACCGTCGGATTCTCCTAAAACCGGAACCGTTGGGTTCGTATCGAAAAGCGCTTTCTAACGAATGTCAGAAATTAAAAATCTAATGGTTGGATTTGGAATTATGTCCAAATCAAATTTGGAAAAGGTCGCTGTAAGTGCTGTTCGATGGCCGTTTATGGAAATCGACTTTACGGGCCTTGATAAAATTATTAAAAATATCAATAATTAGTGTAACATCATAAGAAATGATTTGGAAAGAATTAGGATGAAAAATTCCATATTTGAAAAGATAAAATAGTTTTTTATCGAAATGAACTAGTTTTGAACTAGAATTAAAATCCATTTATTTTAAAAAAATAAATAAATTGGATTTGAAATGGTTTTAAAAGTAACTAGAATTTCCAATAATTGAATTGGAATGGATTTGAATCGAAATTGTCTTTCGAATATTTCGATGTTGGATTTCGTGATTATACAGTTATTGTTATGGAAATTTGAAAGATATATTTATATCGTTATTTCCAATACGATATTTGTTGGTCGTAGAATTTGATACTGAATATAAGACGTTATATTTTCTATTCAGAGCCTTGTATTTAATATCAAATGGGATTTGGGTTTGTCGTGAATGGTGTCTTCATTAACACTGTTCTTAAACCCAGTTGAGAAAAAGATTAAATCTTTTTATTTTGATTTAATGAAGTATACCAATTAAATGGTTTTTAATTGGAATTGAATTAGAATGTGATTTTGGGTTTATAGTGAACCGTGTTTTAAGTGACATTGGTTCTTTAACCCAGTTAAAGACAGGATATGGTTTCGCAAGTTAAACAATCATTAATATTGATTTTTGGGAGGATTAAAACCAAGTGGAGTTTTAATAAATCTTTAATCAAATTGAAAAGATCGAGAATGGAGTATCACCAGTTTTGCTCCAAGCGATAGTTAAATCTTTAATTAGATTTGAACGTGAAATGGTAATTGAATTTACCGATAACACTGTGGTGTTAGATATGAAGTATTACCAGTTTTACTTCATGGGATGAATAGGTTGGGATTGGGGAAATAAAATAAATGATTACTTCAGTGTGGTTCGCTAATCCCGACTAGTTCGAACTGATATTCAAAAGAAGATTAAAGAATAAATTTAAAGAATTTATTTTTGATAAAATTAATGGGAACCTTTCCCAAAGTATAAGAATATTTGAATAAAAGGATATTCTGAATTGGAATGAGGCGTATGTTGTGTTTGTGTCACACTTGTTTATTATATATGCGAGTTACTCGGGAAGGTTGGGTTTATCCCATTCTGAATAACTGAATCGACGATGTGTCGAGGATGAAGACGGTGGTAGAAGACCGGAGGACTTCACATTGTTTGGATAATTACTGATGATCTTGATTGGGTTGTACACCCAAGAGGAGGGAATCAGTTGGTGATCGTCCAGACGTACTTGGAGATTGATGGATATGCAAAGTATATGGTGCCTCCGGTTTCGTTCAGACCCAGAACGAACTTGTATGAACTGTGTGTCTGACATTGGATTTTGCTCTGTGTTGATTGATCTCTATTAAATATACATCTGCCTGGTGAAGGGGAATTTATTCCCTTAATTCACCCTTCTGTGAAAACCCGTAACTTCCCCGTAAAGGAAAGCGTCGGATAGTTCGAGAACAAGCCACAACAGAATACATACAAAAGAACATTTCATTGTATATTACAACAATGCATCAGATTACAAGAATATACAGAGTATAAATGAATATTACACAGAAATATCAGAGATTTAAATTACATTTAAATACATAGCAGCGGAAAATAATACAATACACAACTAGAAGTAGATATACGGATACAAAGCTTTCCGGATATCATTCCAGCTGTAAACCAGGATCCTGTGAATATAAATCTGCAAAACCAAAACTACTAGCTGCCCGTGTCGAAAATAAGGGCACCCAGAGTTTAGGTTAAAACAATAAACTCCAGGTCAGTCATGTGACTGGTGTGAGAACTAAAACAGTTATAAATCTTTATTTTAAAGCTAGGTAAATCAAGTGACCACGCCGTATAACACGGAACGGGTTTCCTCGCAAGAATACCAGTGCATAAGACAAACAGCGCAATGCTAAATAAAGAAAAATGAAGCTGTTATAAGACCCAGGTCCTATCACACAATGCAACGCAAGCCGGGGGATAGGGTTTTCCCTTATAACAGCCAAAGAATGCTTGATACGTTTTAAAACAAATCATTTGATACTATTATAAGTGCATAGTGTATAAAACAACTTCAAATCATAAGTATCAATCATAGGCGGCATGGGTACCATATATCATGTCGCCGTACTAGTTCTACAATTAAAACCGCAAATGTCACGTATTTGGAGGTTGGGTTTCCATCTATGAACCGAGGCAAAAGATAGTCCTCAACCGATTCGAGACAATCTAGCCCATGTCTCAGGCAAGTACTCAGTCAAGCCTTGGAGCGACAGGGCCGGTCCACCGATGTGGATTAAACTTAAACCCTGAACACTGCGTTTCCCCACCCTATGGGGTGTAAGTCTGGCCCGTCTCAGCCGGCCAGAAGCATCGGCCGAAACCGATATAACCGAGGCGCCTCGCAACAGCAACAACCACATAAGTCAAACTCGTCAGGGTGTGTAAAACCACTGACGCCACTTCTAACTAGAAAGAAACGCATGCCCTCCCTGAGGTCCGTCTCCCCTTTTTGGTTCATACCGGGTGTGAAACTCGCGAAGTAACCGTTACACAAAGCTACGCCACAAAGGGCCGTGCTTTGATCATCACCACAAGACTTTGCTTTTCAACAGAAGCCTCGATCAATTGCCACTTAGGCATGCCACATAGGCAATTCACTCCATGCGTTTGATATCCATCAATATATAACCCCTGAGCTCGTATGTCTCAGAGAAGGGCGTTAAGCAAGAGAATAAATTCTCCGCCGCCAAACAGATATATATTTAATAGAGATCAATCACACGGACTAAAATCCAATGTCAGACACACAGTCCATTTGCAAGTCCGTTCTGGGTCTGAACGAAACCGGAGGCACCTAGTACCCCGCATATCCATCGGTCTCCAAGTACGTCTGGACGATCACCAACTGTTTCCATCTTCTTGGGTGTACAGCCCAATCAAGATCATCAGTAATCACCCAAACAACGTGAAGACTTCTGGTCTTCGACCACCGTCTTCATCTTCGACTTATCGTCGTATCAGTTATTCAGAATGGGATAAACCCGGTCTTTCCGAATAACTCGCGTATATTTTAAATAAGTGTTACACAAACACAACATACGCCTCATTCCAATTCATCAGTCACTAACCGTAAATTAATCAAGAGAATAATTCCCCAAATATTAACCCCGAAGGCCGAAACCAACATCAGATCAATATCCAGAAAACCATTCTGCTTAGCTAACCGACAGTTAGTTTCTGATTTCACATTCATAGGGAAAGGTTCCCATTAATTTTATCCAAGATAAATTCCTGAATTTATTCTTTAATCTAATTTTGAATATCAATTCAAACTAGTCGGGGTTAACGAACCTTACCGAAGTAATCATTTGTTTTAATTTCCCAACCCCAACCTATTCATCCCATGAAGTAAAACTGGTAATACTTCATATCTAACACCACGGTGTTATCGGTAAATTCAATTACCATTTCACGTTCAAATCTAATTAAAGATTTAACTATCGCCTGGAGCCAAACTGGTGATACTCCATTCTCGATTATTTCAATCTAATTAAAGATTCATTAAAACTCCACTTAGTTTTAATCTGTGACTGGGTTAAAGAATCAGTGTCTTTTAAAACACGGTTCACGATAAACCCAAAGTCATATTCCATTAATTATCGGGTTAAAGAACGAGTGTTATTTAAAACACTGTCCACGACAAAACCCAAAAATCAATATCAATTCTATTCCAATTAAATATTATTTAATTGGTACACTTCATTAAATCTAAATAAAAAGATTTAATCTTTTCTCAACTGGGTTCAAGAACAGTGTTAGTGAAGACACCATTCACGACAAACCCAAATCACATTTGATATTAAATACAAGGCTCTGAATAGAAAATATATCGGCTTATATTCAATATCAAATTCTACGATTAACAAATGTCGTGCTGGAAATAACGATATAGATATATATCTTTCAAATTTCCATAACAACATCTGCATAATCACGAATTCCAACATCGAAATATTCCAAAGACAATTTCGATTCAAATCCACTCCAATGCAATCATTGGAAATTCTGGCTATTTTTAAAACCCTTTTCAAATTCAATTTATTTATTTAAAAATAAATAGAATTATAATTCTAGTTCAAAACTAGTTTACTTCGATAAAAATCTATTTTTATCTTTTCAAATATGGAGTTTTTCATCCCAATTCTTTCTAAATCATTTCTTATGATTTTACACAAATTATTACTATTTTTAATAATTTTATCAAGGCCCGTACAGTCGATTTCCAACAACGGCCATCGAACTGCACTTACAGCGACCTTTTTCGAATTTGATTTGGACGTATCTCCAAATCCAACCGTTAGATTTCTAATTTCTAATATTCGTTAGAAAGCTCTTTTCGATACAAACCCAACGGTTCCGGTTTTAGGAGAATCCGACGGTCGGATCTCCCGTAATGTCCGTTTGAAATAAATGGTCGAAATTCACGAACTGCCGCGGCGCGGCGCGTTCTATTCAGGCCATTATATATATAATATATATATATTATATATATTTCGTCGATTTCTATTTAAAACGAATTATATAAATAGTTTTAAATTCGTTTCAAAAGCAATTTCAACTTCCTTTTCAATTCAAATCCAAAATTGAATTCTTCTTTATAAATTCGTTTTAAAATTCATTTCTATTCAATTCAAATTTCAATTCAATTTGAATTCATTTCAATTCGCCTTCAATTAAATTTGAATTCGTTTTCAATTCATTTCATTTCGAAATCGTTTTCAATTCATTTCATTTCGAAATCGTTTTCAATTCAATTCATTTCGAAATCGTTTTCAATTCAATTCATTTCGAAATCGTTATCAATTCAATTCATTTCGAAATCGTTTTCAATTCAATTCATTTCGAAATCGTTTTCAATTCATTTCATTTCAAAATGAATAGAATCGATATAAATCGTTTACGTCAAAATGGCGTCAATCTAATCAACACGGCTTCATAAATTTCTATTTTCAAATATCTTATTTCAAAAATTTCTTTTTCAAAATAGTTGTTATTACTAAAATATTTCGTTCAACACATGACCAATCTCAATGGATGAGTACTGTCAACACATGAACTTTTATTTTATATTGATAAAAATGTAAATTTTATTACTAAAATATTTCGTTCAACACATGACCAATCTCAATGGATGAGTACTATCAACACATGAACCTTTATTTTATAATATTCTTTATTTTTCAAATTGGAATGAGGCCCAATCAATTACCATATAAAGTTAATTATATGGATTTTCATACATTACACTCATATAATAGCATTGAAAAATAATCAACCATCAACCAAAGTGCACTACACTGTATAAGCATCAAATACAGATATCTAACGCTTGTAACAGCCTGTCAATCAATCGATCGACATACTAAATCAATCAGGATGAGTGAACTTCAAATTTCATCCCAACACCCGTGTGGGGTTCAAACAATCAAACGCATATTTTATTTGTGCAGTTGGGCGATGTGTAAAATTTATCGACCCAATCAATGTCCTTCAAATAGGTGTACATAAACAAACCGTCTGGTTTGTAAATGAATATTTATTTATTCACATTCACGTTAAAAATTATATTTTTAACGACAAAACATTTTATTCCAACATATGAATTTCTATTCAGTTCATTCTTTAAATAAAATGATATTTTTATTTTTCTAACTTATTTTAGAAAATTTCGGCGGTATAACGGCACGATACTAGAAACGGGACGAGGCCTAGCCTTATCCCCGGTCTAGTGAAGGCCCACGCCATTCACACATCAATCAAATTCACCAAACAACCAAATTCAAATCAAATAATCTGACTAATCTATGCAACCAAACAAACAAGTCCATGGTCTGTGGACGATTGTGTCGGGTGCTACTAAGCACCGTCTGCATCCTAGTATATATATATATATAACTAGAAAAATAAATTGAAGAGTGAGAAATTCTCACCAATAGCTATCCTAGCTCCACGGCACTTCATTGATAGAAATCTTCATCGCTATCGCATCTTCGTCATCTTCGTTGCCCGTAGCCACTACATATGTAAAAATCGAATTTTTACTTCGTTGTTCAATATATAAAAATCATATTTTTACTTCGATGTTCAATATATAAAAATCATATTTTTACTTCTCTTATATAGTAAAGATTATATTTTTAATACTTTAAAAATATAAAAATCATATTTTTATTACTTTAAAAATATAAAAATTATATTTACATCTTCTACTCAATAAAAATTCCGTCTTTTCTATTCTAAAAATCTGATCTTTTCTATCCAAGTTCAAATCTTTTGCTTTTTAAAGTTCAAATCTTTTTTCTTTTTAAAGTTCAAATCTTTTTCTATATTAAAGTTCAAATCTTTTTCTATATTAAAAATATGATCTTTTCGTTTTTAAAACTAAGTATATTTTCACTTTTGAAAAACAATCCTATGTATTTAGAAAATTTATTACTGTAGAATATAAAAACTAAATTAACTAGATTTGAAATTACCCTTTATCCTCTTTTACTTGTCTTCCTCTTCGTATAACTTCTGGAAGTCATCGTCTTCATAAACTTCGGGTCTTCACGTCACCACAGCCATCACCAGAGGGGGTCGGAGGGCGGCGGAACTGCTGGGGGCGGAGGCTAGCGCAGGGGGAAGGGGGTGGCGTACGAGGTGGCGTAGGTGGGGAATCGGCGGTTCTGAGGTGGGGCGTTGCGGTTTGGGTTCGGTTTTGGGGAGGTTTGGGCTACGGTTGACGTCAGATGAGGGGGAGAAGAGAAGCGGCAGGGAGGGGCGAGGCTGGAGAGGGTTGCGGCGCCAGGGTGGGCGGCGCTGGCGATGGCGCGACGGCCAGGGGGGGTGGCGCGATCGTGCGCCCCCCTTTTCCTCTTTTTTTTTATTTCTGTTTAAACGAATGGAAAGGGGGGGCCAGAGAGAGAGAGTATATAGATATAGGGTTTTATTTATTTTTTTAATTATTTTATTTTGCAAAAAGTTGACCTTCGCATACGACCTCGAAACGAGGCCCACCGCCTGTCGTCTATAGCGTTTTACCCCCATTCCGAACACAATGGGATATGTATCGTAAGCTGATTCGATTGTTACAATCAGTTTCCGTTGAGTTTACATTTAAATCACTATATTAAATTTTAAACGTACATTTCAAATTACCGGGGTCACATACGGACTCTAAAAATTCCCGAAAAATATTTTCTAGCTTCATATTGAAGATACGGTCCTAACAAAACTAGTTTCGTCGAATTCTGAGACCGTTGGAAAAATGGTCATTTTCCAGTCGATTAAAATCAACTGAAACTGGTCAAACACGTTTTCCTTTGCCACGCTCACATATTGATTCGAAAAATTACGAAAATTGAAATCTAGCAATAACTTTACATCACGGACCCAACAAAACTTGTTTCGTCGAAATCCGAGGTCGTTTGCAAAATGTCTATTTTTAAGGGCCTGAATTCCATAGCGACTATTCAGAATTTCCAACTGGACATATCTTTTGATTCCCGCTATGAAATTTCGATTTCCCGGATTCGTTGGAAGGATATTATCAATTAGATCCTAATGCTTTTGGTTTCACTAAAATCCGGATTGTTTTGCACCCGGTACATTCAAATGAAATTTGAAATCGAATTATCGAACTACCGCGCCATTTTCAATTCTATTTATAATTATATATAAATATTTATATTCTAACGACGACAAATATAAATATATACGTTCTAATTCTATTCAAAATAAATTTCTCGTCGATATTATTTAAAATAATCTATTTTAAATATTCAAAATTCGCTAAAATCGCCAAAATAAAAATTTTAAACTAGCCCAGATTTTCGGGTTGTTACAATCTCCCCCACTTAAAACTTTTCGTCCCCGAAAAGGAACAAAGTCGAAAGTGGTTTGATTAATCAACTCTACGTTCGATCTGGCTTCCATTCTCCAACTCTTTAGTTTCTGAGAATTTTCAAAATTTCAAAAATTTGGCTAACACCCTAAATTTTCGAAAAATTTCGCCATAACCTCCCCTGCACCGGGAGCATCGGGGAATTTCAAATAGCTTCCCCGGTCCTTCAGATCTCAAAAAGAAAAAGAAAAAGCCAAGAGGCTAGCCAATAGGCTCATAAAATCATCATCACCCAAACAAAACAGTAAATTATGTAATAAACATGTACCTATTTGTCGGGCAAACAAATTTTATTCTCTGCTCTAGCCTCCTTGCTATGACCTGTTCAATGTAAGTACAAGTATACGCAAGCAAATGCGACCAAATTTCAATACAATTCATTATCCGATACAATTAGGCTAAATGGTTCAAAATTATCAAACAAATGAACAAACAACACAAACATCAATCAATTAGTGAATTAGAGTTTCAAATACATAAATTTGATACATATACAGAAAATCATGTTTTTGATGCCAAATCACAACAATAGGTCCTATCTAATTTTAGTTCTCACACCAGTCAATAGGAAATATATAGAAAGCCCACTTTCGTCACTCGAACATAAATTCTAATGATGGAGCTCCATCATCAAAATCATCTCCGGGCGATTAGAGTGTAATTCTATATCTATCCAGTATATTAAAACTTCAAATACACGTTTGCAAGGCGTATATGCAAAATCTTTATATACTGGACTGTCCACATCAATATAAATAAATAATCAAATACGAATAATTGATTTTAAATTTGCAAAACAAAATTTGTTTTCATTAGAAAAATATACTCTTCACACTCGTTCTAGGATACTACTGATCCCATCTCTAACGAGTCATTCCCATTGGATATTACTAATCCAATATCTGATGAATTCTTTCGTATGGTTCTAATGTGTCTTGTTCTCTAAGCTTTGTAAACCAAAGCTCTGATACCAACTGTGAAAACCTGTAACTTCCCCGTAAAGGAAAGCGTCGGATAGTTCGAGAACAAGCCACAACAGATACATACAAAAGAACATTTCATTGTATATTACAACAATGCATCAGATTACAAGAATATACAGAGTATAAATGAATATTACACAGAAATATCAGAGATTTAAATTACATTTAAATACATAGCAGCGGAAAATAATACAATACACAACTAGAAGTAGATATACGGATACAAAGCTTTCCGGATATCATTCCAGCTGTAAACCAGGATCCTGTGAATATAAATCTGCAAAACCAAAACTACTAGCTGCCCGTGTCGAAAATAAGGGCACCCAGAGTTTAGGTTAAAACAATAAACTCCAGGTCAGTCATGTGACTGGTGTGAGAACTAAAACAGTTATAAATCTTTATTTTAAAGCTAGGTAAATCAAGTGACCACGCCGTATAACACGGAACGGGTTTCCTCGCAAGAATACCAGTGCATAAGACAAACAGCGCAATGCTAAATAAAGAAAAATGAAGCTGTTATAAGACCCAGGTCCTATCACACAATGCAACGCAAGCCGGGGGATAGGGTTTTCCCTTATAACAGCCAAAGAATGCTTGATACGTTTTAAAACAAATCATTTGATACTATTATAAGTGCATAGTGTATAAAACAACTTCAAATCATAAGTATCAATCATAGGCGGCATGGGTACCATATATCATGTCGCCGTACTAGTTCTACAATTAAAACCGCAAATGTCACGTATTTGGAGGTTGGGTTTCCATCTATGAACCGAGGCAAAAGATAGTCCTCAACCGATTCGAGACAATCTAGCCCATGTCTCAGGCAAGTACTCAGTCAAGCCTTGGAGCGACAGGGCCGGTCCACCGATGTGGATTAAACTTAAACCCTGAACACTGCGTTTCCCCACCCTATGGGGTGTAAGTCTGGCCCGTCTCAGCCGGCCAGAAGCATCGGCCGAAACCGATATAACCGAGGCGCCTCGCAACAGCAACAACCACATAAGTCAAACTCGTCAGGGTGTGTAAAACCACTGACGCCACTTCTAACTAGAAAGAAACGCATGCCCTCCTTGAGGTCCGTCTCCCGTTTTTGGTTCATACCGGGTGTGAAACTCGCGAAGTAACCGTTACACAAAGCTACGCCACAAAGGGCCGTGCTTTGATCATCACCACAAGACTTTGCTTTTCAACAGAAGCCTCGATCAATTGCCACTTAGGCATGCCACACAGGCAATTCACTCCATGCGTTTGATATCCATCAATATATAACCCCTGAGCTCGTATGTCTCAGAGAAGGGCGTTAAGCAAGAGAATAAATTCTCCGCCGCCAAACAGATATATATTTAATAGAGATCAATCACACGGACTAAAATCCAATGTCAGACACACAGTCCATTTGCAAGTCCGTTCTGGGTCTGAACGAAACCGGAGGCACCTAGTACCCCGCATATCCATCGATCTCCAAGTACGTCTGTACGATCACCAACTGTTTCCATCTTCTTGGGTGTACAGCCCAATCAAGATCATCAGTAATCACCCAAACAACGTGAAGACTTCTGGTCTTCGACCACCGTCTTCATCTTCGACTTATCGTCGTATCAGTTATTCAGAATGGGATAAACCCGGTCTTTCCGAATAACTCGCGTATATTTTAAATAAGTGTTACACAAACACAACATACGCCTCATTCCAATTCATCAGTCACTAACCGTAAATTAATCAAGAGAATAATTCCCCAAATATTAACCCCGAAGGCCGAAACCAACATCAGATCAATATCCAGAAAACCATTCTGCTTAGCTAACCGATAGTTAGTTTCTGATTTCACATTCATAGGGAAAGGTTCCCATTAATTTTATCCAAGATAAATTCCTGAATTTATTCTTTAATCTATTTTTGAATATCAATTCAAACTAGTCGGGGCTAACGAACCTTACCGAAGTAATCATTTGTTTTAATTTCCCAACCCCAACCTATTCATCCCATGAAGTAAAACTGGTAATACTTCATATCTAACACCACGGTGTTATCGGTAAATTCAATTACCATTTCACGTTCAAATCTAATTAAAGATTTAACTATCGCCTGGAGCCAAACTGGTGATACTCCATTCTCGATTATTTCAATCTAATTAAAGATTCATTAAAACTCCACTTAGTTTTAATCTGTGACTGGGTTAAAGAATCAGTGTCTTTTAAAACACGGTTCACGATAAACCCAAAGTCACATTCCATTAAATATCGGGTTAAAGAACGAGTGTTATTTAAAACACTGTCCACGATAAACCCAAAAATCAATATCAATTCTATTCCAATTAAATATTATTTAATTGGTACACTTCATTAAATCTAAATAAAAAGATTTAATCCTTTCTCAACTGGGTTCAAGAACAGTGTTAGTGAAGACACCATTCACGACAAACCCAAATCACATTTGATATTAAATACAAGGCTCTGAATAGAAAATATATCGGCTTATATTCAATATCAAATTCTACGATTAACAAATGTCGTGCTGGAAATAACGATATAGATATATATCTTTCAAATTTCCATAACAACATCTGCATAATCACGAATTCCAACATCGAAATATTCCGAAGACAATTTCGATTCAAATCCACTCCAATGCAATCATTGGAAATTCTGGTTATTTTTAAAACCCTTTTCAAATTCAATTTATTTATTTAAAAATAAATAGAATTATAATTCTAGTTCAAAACTAGTTTACTTCGATAAAAACCTATTTTTATCTTTTCAAATATGGAGTTTTTCATCCCAATTCTTTCTAAATCATTTCTTATGATTTTACACAAATTATTACTATTTTTAATAATTTTATCAAGGCCCGTACAGTCGATTTCCAACAACGGCCATCGAACTGCACTTACAGCGACCTTTTTCGAATTTGATTTGGACGTATCTCCAAATCCAACTGTTAGATTTCTAATTTCTAATATTCGTTAGAAAGCTCTTTTCGATACGAACCCAACGGTTCCGGTTTTAGGAGAATCCGACGGTCGGATCTCCCGTAATATCCGTTTGAAATAAATGGTCGAAATTCACGAACTGCCGCGGCGCGGCGTGTTCTATTCAGGCCATTATATATATAATATATATATATATTATATTTATTTCGTCGATTTCTATTTAAAACGAATTATATAAATAGTTTTAAATTCGTTTCAAAAGCAATTTCAACTTCCTTTTCAATTCAAATCCAAAATTGAATTCTTCTTTATAAATTCGTTTTAAAATTCATTTCTATTCAATTCAAATTTCAATTCAATTTGAATTCATTTCAATTCGCCTTCAATTAAATTTGAATTCGTTTTCAATTCATTTCATTTCGAAATCGTTTTCAATTCATTTCATTTCGAAATCGTTTTCAATTCATTTCATTTCGAAATCGTTTTCAATTCATTTCATTTCGAAATCGTTTTCAATTCAATTCATTTCGAAATCGTTTTCAATTCAATTCATTTCGAAATCGTTTTCAATTCAATTCATTTCGAAATCGTTTTCAATTCAATTCATTTCGAAATCGTTTTCAATTCAATTCATTTCGAAATCGTTTTCAATTCATTTCATTTCAAAATGAATAGAATCGATATAAATCGTTTACGTCAAAATGGCGTCAATCTAATCAACACGGCTTCATAAATTTCTATTTTCAAATATCTTATTTCAAAAATTTCTTTTTCAAAATAGTTGTTATTACTAAAATATTTCGTTCAACACATGACCAATCTCAATGGATGAGTACTGTCAACACATGAACTTTTATTTTATATTGATAAAGATGTAAATTTTATTACTAAAATATTTCGTTCAACACATGACCAATCTCAATGGATGAGTACTGTCAACACATGAACCTTTATTTTATAATATTCTTTATTTTTCAAATTGGAATGAGGCCCAATCAATTACCATATAAAGTTAATTATATGGATTTTCATACATTACACACATATAATAGCATTGAAAAATAATCAACCATCAACCAAAGTGCACTACACTGTATAAGCATCAAATACAGATATCTAACGCTTATAACAGCCTGTCAATCAATCGATCGACATACTAAATCAATCAGGATGAGTGAACTTCAAATTTCATCCCAACACCCGTGTGGGGTTCAAACAATCAAACGCATATTTTATTTGTGCAGTTGGGCGATGTGTAAAATTTATCGACCCAATCAATGTCCTTCAAATAGGTGTACATAAACAAACCGTCTGGTTTGTAAATGAATATTTATTTATTCACATTCACATTAAAAATTATATTTTTAACGACAAAACATTTTATTCCAACATATGAATTTCTATTCAGTTCATTCTTTAAATAAAATGATATTTTTATTTTTCTAACTTATTTTAGAAAATTTCGGCGGCATAACGGCACGATACTAGAAACGGGACGAGGCCTAGCCTTATCCCCGGTCTAGTGAAGGCCCACGCCATTCACACATCAATCAAATTCACCAAACAACCAAATTCAAATCAAATAATCTGACTAATCTATGCAACCAAACAAACAAGTCCATGGTCTGTGGACGATTGTGTCGGGTGCTACTAAGCACCGTCTGCATCCTAGTATATATATATAACTAGAAAAATAAATTGAAGAGTGAGAAATTCTCACCAATAGCTATCCTAGCTCCACGGCACTTCATTGATAGAAATCTTCATCGCTATCGCATCTTCGTCATCTTCGTTGCCCGTAGCCACTACATATGTAAAAATCGAATTTTTACTTCGTTGTTCAATATATAAAAATCATATTTTTACTTCGATGTTCAATATATAAAAATCATATTTTTACTTCTCTTATATAGTAAAGATTATATTTTTAATACTTTAAAAATATAAAAATCATATTTTTATTACTTTAAAAATATAAAAATTATATCTTACATCTTCTACTCAATAAAAATTCCGTCTTTTCTATTCTAAAAATCTGATTTTTTCTATCCAAGTTCAAATCTTTTGCTTTTTAAAGTTCAAATCTTTTTTCTTTTTAAAGTTCAAATCTTTTTCTATATTAAAGTTCAAATCTTTTTCTATATTAAAAATATGATCTTTTCGTTTTTAAAACTAAGTATATTTTCACTTTTGAAAAACAATCATATGTATTTAGAAAATTTATTACTGTAGAATATAAAAACTAAATTAACTAGATTTGAAATTACCCTTTATCCTCTTTTATTTGTCTTCCTCTTCGTATAACTTCTGGAAGTCATCGTCTTCATAAACTTCGGGTCTTCACGTCACCACAGCCATCACCAGAGGGGGTCGGAGGGCGGCGGAACTGCTGGGGGCGGAGGCTAGCGCAGGGGGAAGGGGGTGGCGTACGAGGTGGCGTAGGTGGGGAATCGGCGGTTCTGAGGTGGGGCGTTGCGGTTTGGGTTCGGTTTTGGGGAGGTTTGGGCTACGGTTGACGTCAGATGAGGGGGAGAAGAGAAGCGGCAGGGAGGGGCGAGGCCGGAGAGGGTTGCGGCGCCAGGGTGGGCGGCGCTGGCGATGGCGCGACGGCCAGGGGGGGTGGCGCGATCGTGCGCCCCCCTTTTCCTCTTTTTTTTTATTTCTGTTTAAACGAATGGAAAGGGGGGGCCAGAGAGAGAGAGTATATAGATATAGGGTTTTATTTATTTTTTTAATTATTTTATTTTGCAAAAAGTTGACCTTCGCATACGCCCTCGAAACGAGGCCCACCGCCTGTCGTCTATAGCGTTTTACCCCCATTCCGAACACAATGGGATATGTATCGTAAGCTGATTCGATTGTTACAATCAGTTTCCGTTGAGTTTACATTTAAATCACTATATTAAATTTTAAACGTACATTTCAAATTACCGGGGTCACATACGGACTCTAAAAATTCCCGAAAAATATTTTCTAGCTTCATATTGAAGATACGGTCCTAACAAAACTAGTTTCGTCGAATTCTGAGACCGTTGGAAAAATGGTCATTTTCCAGTCGATTAAAATCAACTGAAACTGGTCAAACACGTTTTCCTTTGCCACGCTCACATATTGATTCGAAAAATTACGAAAATTGAAATCTAGCAATAACTTTACATCACGGACCCAACAAAACTGGTTTCGTCGAAATCCGAGGTCGTTTGCAAAATGTCTATTTTTAAGGGCCTGAATTCCATAGCGACTATTCAGAATTTCCAACTGGACATATCTTTTGATTCCCGCTATGAAATTTTGATTTCCCGGATTCGTTGGAAGGATATTATCAATTAGATCCTAATGCTTTTGGTTTCACTAAAATCCGGATTGTTTTGCACCCGGTACATTCAAATGAAATTTGAAATCGAATTATCGAACTACCGCGCCATTTTCAATTCTATTTATAATTATATATAAATATTTATATTCTAACGACGACGAATATAAATATATACGTTCTAATTCTATTCAAAATAAATTTCTCGTCAATATTATTTAAAATAATCTATTTTAAATATTCAAAATTCGCTAAAATCGCCAAAATAAAAATTTTAAACTGGCCCAGATTTTCGGGTTGTTACACCTTCTCTCAGACGTACGGGATCAGAGGTTGTATATCGATGGACATCAGTCACATGGAGTGAATTGCCTGTGTGGCATGCCTAAGTGGCAATTGATCAAGACTTCTGTTGAAAAGCAGTCTTGTGGTTAATGATCAAAACACCAGCTGTGTGGCATAGCTTTGTGTAGCATTAATTCGCGAGCCTCACACACCGGTTGTGAACCAGAAATGGGAGAGGACCTCAGGGAGGGCATGCGTTTCTTTCTAGCTAGGGTGGTGTCAGTGACCTACCAGCCCTGACATTTATATTATTTTCACCTGTGTGGTTGTTGTTGTTGCGAGGCGCCTCAGATATATCGGTGACTATGTGGAGCTGATGGAGTCATTTGGCTCATTTACGCCCCAAAGGGCGGCGAAACGCATGTTCAGGGTTTAAGTTTAATCCACATCAGTGGACTGGCCCTGACGATCCGAGGGCCCACCTGTGTCTGGGTCCTGAGGCTCAGGCTAGAGGGTCTTGAAGCGGTGAGGACGGTCCCTTGCCTCGGTTCATAGATGGAAATCCAACTTCCAAATACGGCATTTTGCGGTTTTGATTGTAAACCTATATATGGCGACATGATATATGGTACCCATGTCGTCTATGATTGATACTTATGATTGAAATTGTTTTGACACTATGCACTTATAGTAATAATAAAAGATGAGATTTAGCGTATTAAGCATTCTTTGGCTATTATAAGGTAAAACCCTATCCTCCGGTTTGTGTTGCATTGTGTGATGGGATCTGGGTCTTATAATAGTTTTACTGTTCTTTATTTAACATTGCGCTATTGTTTTATGCACTGGTATTTTTAGGAGGAAACCCGTTCCGTGTAATACGGCGTGGTCCCTTGATTTACCTAACTTTAAAATAAATATTAATAAATGTTTTAGTTCTCACACCAGTCACATGACTGACCTGGAGTTTATTGTTTTAACCTAAACTCTGGGTGGCCCTATTTTCGACATGGGCAGCTAGTAGTTTTGGTTTTGCAGATTTATATTCGCAGGATCCTAGTTTACTGCTGGAATGATATTCAAAAAGCTTTGTATCCGTATATCTCCTTCAGTTGTGTTTTGTATTATTTTCTACTGCTATGTAATTTATTGTAATCTCTGATATTTATCGAATGTATTTTATTTATTCATACTCTGTTATATTCTTGTATTCTGATGGAATTGTTGTAATATACATTGAAATGTTCTTCTGTTTGTGTTCTGATTTGTCTTGTCCTCAAAGCAATCCGTGATTTCCCGTAAGGGAGATTTCGGGTCGTTTCACTAACCTAACCAATTTACAAGCATGCAAACTCAAATGAACACTAGATTACACGTTTACAAGCTAATGGCTTGTGGCATAGATGTGATGTAACGACTCGGATTTCGCCCAGACCTAATCGATCGCAAAATCGACTAAGACCGTTCAAAAACCCGAATACGCTAACTTTGGGCATATAACAATCTATCAATTTCAACCACAAATAATTCAAATCAACCATTCGCTATCAACCAATTTTCACACCAATCACAACCAATAAATATCGTCCATGGTTTGTGGACGAGGGGCGTATATATATATATATATATATAAGCATTTCACTTCTATTTCAACACATATATAATTTTTACAACGCATATATAACTTATATATCGAACGTACAACTTATACAACGCTTATACAAGAGGTGTACAACGCTTATATAACTCATACATCGACTATATAATTTATACATCGTCGTTTTCCATATCATTTATAATTTAGAAATCTCACATTGGGTTCCACTCCACCAAAAATAGCAGAAGGCTCAGAAAAATATGCGGTCTCTTCTACAATATAGAAGACGTCCACACGAGTCCACTGTCTCTTGTTTCACTGTATTTCGTCAAGAAACGAAAAAGATATGACGTTTACAGTGAAATCAAAAACTGTAGCGCTTTAAAGTGCTATAATATAGTTGAAATTAAAATAGGCTGTACCTCAGCTAAATGGTTCGAAACTAGGTTTCAAATTTTCAGCAAATCCATTGATCGATACGGGGATCGGGTTGCGCGAGGTCGAAGGGGGAGGTGAGGCGCATGCTCGCCGGAAGTGGGCCCCAGTTCGGTGGCCAGACGTGGCCGCGGCGGTGATTCAAAGGGCTCGACTTTCGAGACCCATATCTCCACGAAAACTCCAAGAAAAAATCCAATCCTGGTATGGATTTGAAGCTCGTCTCGAGCTCTTCAAAATCTTCAACTGGAGGATGGGTTTTTATTGAGTGTGGTAGGAGAAATCAAGGTGGGAAGCGTTGGAAGGGTTTCCGCCGTCGTTCTGGATGATATCGGGGAGAGAGAGTATGATGTGGACGAATGAGATTTATTTATTTATATTTAAAATCTCTAAAATACCTTCTTTCACACTCGAACACCAATCCAAACCCAACGACTGTCGACCCAGCTAAATAACCCCATTTCAAACACAATGGGATATGTTTCATAGGCCCATTCGACTGTTTCAGTCAGTTTTCCTTCAAATTAAAATATAAACTATTCAATATTTAATTTGAACGTACATTTCAATTTGTCGGGGCCACATACTGATTCTAAAAATTCCCGTAAAATAAATCTAGCTATTTTTTGACGATACAGTCCCAACAAAACTAGTTTCATCGAATTCTGAGACAGTTTGAAAAATGACCCTTTTCTGGTCGATCCAATTTAATAGAAATCGACCAAACACATTTCCCTTTGCCACGCTCACATACTAGCTTCAAAAATTATGAAATTTGAAACCTAGCAATAATTTAACATCCCGGATCCAACAAAAGTGTTTTCGTCGAATTCCGAGGTCGTTTGCAAAATGGCCATTTTCACGGGCTATATAAACTCTACACCGACCTTTCTGAAAATTCATTTGGCCATAACTTTTGCTTCCCGCTACGAAACTTCGATTTTTCAGATTCGTTAGAAAGATATTCACTAACAGATTTAAATATTTTTGGTTTCACTAAAATTCATTTTATTTTGCACCTGGTATAGCTAGTCAAAGTTTGAATTCATATTTTGAAACTACCGCGCCATTTCAGGCCTTGTTTATAATTAGAATTAATTATATTTATTTTCAAACGTCGATTCAAACTCACATTTCGACGTTATTATTTGAAATAATTATTTTAAATATTTAAAATCCACCAAAATACCCAATTTAAAATTTTCAAACTGGTTCAGATTTTCCGGGTTGTTACAATTCTTTACTTTAAAATATTCTTTATATAAAGATGTTCTTTATTTCAAAATATTATTTTATTAAAAATATTCTGAATCGGAACGCGACTCAATCAATTACCGTATAAATTCGGTAATATGGATTTCATACATTGCATATGTATATAACAATAATGATAAATAATCATTAAACAAACTATTCACATCCAGAGTGAAATTATAACTGTGTGAGCATTAAAATAAATAAATAACACTCATCACAGACTGTCAATCCATCGATTGACATACAACTAAATATTGGGATAGTGTATGTCAAGTATCATCCCAATACCCGTGTGGGGATTTCAAACAACAACAATTTATATAAATAAATCGTTGGTTAACAAATTTAACCAATTCTGATGTCGAACAAAAAGAATATTTTATTAGCATTACATTTTCTATGATTCTAATGGCGAACAAAAAGAATATTTTATTCGCATTACATTTTCTATGATTCTAATGGCGAACAAAAAGAATATTTTATTCGCATTACATTTCTATTTTAAACATGGCACATAAAAAGAAATACTTTTATTTGTATGACATGTTTCATATTTTTAACGACAAAATAAAAGATAATTTTGTTTTGTCGACAATACCTATTTCAACATAAATGAAAATGATACTTTTGTTTGTCGACAATTTTAATTCAACATAAATGAAAGTGATACTTTTGTTTGTCGACGATTCTAATTCAACATAAATGAAAGTGATACTTTTGTTTGTCGACAATTTCCATTTAACAAAAGTGACAATTTTAGATGCCAATTCTAAATTTGACCAGAGTGACAGATTTATATGTCAATTCTAAATTAAACAAAAGCGACAAATTTATATGTCAATTCTAAATTTGAAAAAAGTAAAAATTTATATCTAAATAAACATTTCTAGCTACAATGTTATTTTTAATCTAAATAAACATTTCTAATGAAAATGACATGTTTATTCTAAATAAACATTTCAAATAAAAATGACATGTTTATCTAATATACCATTTTGTAACAAAATGATATTTTTATACTAATGCAATATTTTATAACAAAAGTGTTATCTCTTTCTAATGTAACATTTTATACAAAATGTTATTTCTTATCTAATATCGCATTTCTACTGTAACGACATTTTTAATTTAGATAAATATTTCTAATGGAAATGACATTTTAATCTAAATAAACATTTTTAATATAATGACATTTCTAATATAATATGACATTTCTAAATAAAGGGCATTTCTTATATAATGACATTATCGTGGCATTCCTAATAAAATGATATCTTTTTACATAGATGACATTTTCTAATATATAACATTTCTATTATCATGGTATTACTAATAAATGACATTCTTCTAATAACATAACATTTCTAAAATAAATGATGTTTTTATATTAACATAACATTTCTAAACAAATGATGCTTTTGTTCTAACAATAATGATATTATTATACTAATATGACATGTTTAACAATAATGATATTATTGTTCTAATAAAATCTTTCTAATAAAAATGGCATGTTAAATCTAAATAAACATTTTTTAACTAAAATGTTAATTTTAATCTAAATGACATTTCTATCTAAAATGATCCTTTAATCTAATGTACATTTTCTAACAAAATGTTCTTTTCATTTCTAATGTACATTTTCTAACAAAATGACATATTTATTCACTAAATAAATGATATGTTCTAAATAAATGACAAGTTCTAAATAAATGACATATTTAAAATAAAGGACATATTTAATCCACAGAATATGTTTTAATCTAAATGACATATTTATATGACAAATATGTGTTTAATCTAAATGACATATTTATTGACAAATATGTATTTAATCTAAATGATATTTTTGTGTAACATAACCTGATTCTAAATAAAAGGATATTTTTCTCTAACATAACATTTCTCACTTAAAATGATGTTTTTATATTGCATAACTTGTTCTAACCAACATGATATTTTTATTTGGCCAATTCTAATGTGATAAAAATGACATTTTATTTTGTCAATTCTAATACAACAAAAATTGACATTTCTTATTTGCCATTTCTAATGCGATAAAAATGACATTTTAATTATGTCAATTCTAATTTCAACAAAAATGACAATTTTATTTCTCAATTCTAATTTCAACAAAAGTGACACAAATGTAAATTTATGAGTCAACTATTCTATTTTAACACAAATGTAAATTTATGTGTTAACTATTATATTCTAACACAAATGTAAATTTATGTGTTAACTATTCTATTTTAACAATGACAAATAAAAAGAAATATTTTATTTGACAAAAACATTGCTATAACCAATTGATACTTTTTATTTCATAAGGACATATGATTCAAACAAGTCATCACAACCACCATAAATCAATCGATCTAAATTTCATACCACACAGATATGAATTTTATATAGCATAAATATAAATTTTACATCACAATCAATAGTTAATTTTATTCTAAAATAGAGATCTCACATTTGGTTTTAGTCTGAATTTCCAACGTTCTCTGTTCCAATTCTGGTCTGTTCAATGTCGTAGATCTCCTCTTCACGATTTCAACGCTTTGAAAATCGTTCGATTCTGATTTAATATGACAAAGTTATAGAATTTTAAACATTGACTAATCTTTGAGTAATTAATTACATTATTAACTAACCTTTAATTAATTTCTAATCCTTCCCTGTCGTGTCTTCCTCGTTACTCATGTATCCCACCGAAACGCGTCTTCCATTTTTGGGTTCACCGTTGACCGCTCCAGACCCCAACGGAATCTAATCGAACAACGCCACTTCGAAGTGCTCGACTTGCTCCCCTTTCGCCTGGAATGGTGTGCCACTCGCCGTGCTCTTTGGACCAGGACTCGGCTCGAAACGCATCCCCTTGGTGATCGAAATCTGGCCGGATCACTTCGAAAATTCAGATCATATCCGTTCATATTCAAGAACTCTCGATGGTCTTCGATTAATGTTTTGATTTCATGTTGTATTCCATGGTGGATAGAAAGAAATTGATGGATTAAGATCGGAAGCTCATGGCCTTCTATTTTTGAACGTGGCGGCTCTGACTAATAGGAATTAGGTTTTTCGTATGACAACGGTATTTATTTAGTATTATTCTGCATCCTATACAATCAGTCAAAGTTCAAATTCAAATTTTAAAACTACCGCGCTATTTCTAACTCCTTTTATAATTAAATTAAATTTATTCGTTTTAACTTCGATTTAAATATATTTTTAATCATCATTATTTAAAATAAATTATTTAAACTATTCAAAATTCATTAAAATTTCTAAAATAAAAATTTTAAATTGGTTCAGAATTTGCGGGTTGTTACAATCTCCCCCACTTAAAATCTTTTCGTCCTCGAAAAGGAACAAAGCTGAAAGTTGTTTAATTAACCTATTCAATTTTCATTTATTTTTTTGGTTTCAATAATTTTATTCATTGATTAACTTTTCAAATATATATAATTTTTATATATTCAAAAATCATATTTTCTAAGATCAGATTATATATATTCACAAATACGTTAATTATATAGTTGGCACTCTCAACTCATTCTGGGGCATTACTAACCCCATCTCTAATGAGTTTTCTCATTCTAGGATACTACTGATTGTGACGGCCGGGAATTTCGCTCGATCTGAATCAGTCGTTAAACCGATCTAGACCGTTCGAAACCCCTGATCGTTTTGAGAACACGACAAAACAGAACGCAGACGGAAGAACATTTCATTGTTATTACAACAGTACCATCAGATACAAGAATATACAGAGTATAAATGAATAAATTACATTGGATAAATATCAGAGATTACAATAAATTACATAGCAGCGGAAAAACAATATAAAACACAACTGAAAGTAATGCACGGATACAGAGCTTTCCGAGCATCGTTCCAGCTGTAAATCAGGATCCTGTGAATATAAATCTGCAAAACCAAAACTACTAGCTGTCCGTGTAGAAAATAGGGGCACCCAGAGTTTAGGTTAAAACAATAAACTCCAGGTCAGTCATGTGACTGGTGTGAGAACTAAAACAGTTATTTAAAACTTTACTTTAAAAGAGAGTAATTCAAGGGACCACGCCGTAATACACGGAACGGGTTTCCTCCCAAGAATACCAGTGCATAGAATAAACAGCGCAATGCTCTTTCGAAAAATGAAGCTATTATAAGACCCAGGTCCCATCACACAATGCAACGCAAGCCGGAGGATAGGGTTTTCCCTTATAATAGCCAAACATGCTTGGTACTTTTAAAACAAATCATTTGATACTATAATAAGTGTATAGTGTCAAAACAATTTCAATCATAAATATAAATCATAGACGGCATGGGTACCATATATCATGTCGCTATACTAGTTCTACAATTAAAACCGCAATACACGTATTGGAAATTGGATTTCCGTCATGAGTCAAGGCAAGGGGCAAGCTCCTCTCCGCTTCGAGATATTCTAGCAAATGCTCAGGACTACACACTCTGGGCAGCCACTGGATCGGTTGGGCCGGTCCTCACTTACGTTAGAGGATTATTTATTCCTAAACACACGTTTCCCGGTCCTTACAGACCTATAATCGAGGCGCCTCATTCCAACAACCACAAAGGTGAAAAGTATATAAATGTCAGGGCTGGTAAGTCACTGACACCACCAAAGCTAGAAAGAAACGTCGTGTTCTCCCAACGGTCCGTATCCCGTTTTTAACTCATACCGAGGTGAGAGGCTCGCGAATCCACACTATACACAAAGCTGCCACGTAGGCCGTGCTTTGATCGTCAACCACAATACTTTGCTTTTCAACAGAAGCCTTGATCCATGCAACTCAGCGTGCCACACAGGCAATTCATGCCATGCGATTGATATCTATCAATATATAACCTCTAAGCTCGTACGTCTCAGAGAAGGGCGTTAAGCAAGAGAATAAATTCTCCGCCGCCAAATAGATATATATTTAATAGAAATCAATCAACACAGAATAAAATCCAATGTCAAACACACAATCCATTTACAAGTTCGTTCTGGGTCTGAACGAAACCGGAGGCGCTTTCCTCGCATATCAATCCATCTCCAAGTACGTCTGGACGACCACCAACTATTTCCATCCTCTTGGGTGTACAGGCCAATCAGGATCGTCAGTAATTACCCAAACGATGTGAAGACTTCCGGTCTTCAACCACCGTCTTCATTTTCGACTTATCGTCGAATCGGTTATTCAGAATGGGTGTAAACCCGGCATTTCCGAACAACCCGCGTATATTAAAAACAAATGTTACACGAACACAACATATGCCCCATTCCAATTCATTAGTCACTAACCGTAAATCAGTAAGAGAGCAATTCCCCAAATATTAACCCCGAAGGCCGAAACCAACATCAGATCAATATCCAGGAAACCATTCTTCTTAACTAACCTACCGCTAGTTTCTAAATTTCATATTCTTAGGGAAAGGTTCCCATTAATTTTATCCAAGATAAATTCTTTAAAATTTATCCTTTAATCTTCCTTTGGACGTCATATCAAACCAAATTATGGTTTTCCAAACTAGTCGAAATTAGCGAACCACACCGAAGTAATTATTTATTTTATTTCCCAATCCCAACCTATTCATCCCATGAAGAAAAACTGGTAATACTCCATATCTAACACCACGGTGTTATCGGTAAAATTAATTACCATTTCACGTTCAAATCTAATTAAAGATTTAACTATCGCTTTGGAGCAAAACTGGTGATACTCCATTCTCGCTTATTTTCCAAATTTGATAATTTAGATTATCAATGCACATTTCAATCTAATTGCAGATTCATTAAAACTCCTTTTACTAGGTTAAAGAACTAGTGTCATTTAAAACACAGTTCACGACAAACCCAAATTACATTCTATTTATTATCGGGTTAAAGAACTAGTGTTATTTGAAACACCGTTCATGATAAACCCACAAATCAATTCTATTTAAAACCCATTTCAAATCCAATTTATTTATTTAAAAATAAATGGATTTTAATTTTAGTTCAAAACTAGTTTATTTCGATAAAAATCTATTTCTATCTTTTCAAATGTGGAGATTTTCATCCCAATTTTTCCCAAATCATTTCTTATGATTTTACACAAATTATTACTATTTTTAATAATTTTATCAAGGCCCGTACAGTCGATTTCCAACAACGGCCATCGAACTACACCTATAGCGACCTTTTTCGAATTTGATTTGGACGTATCTCCAAATCCAACCGTTAGATTTCAAATTCCTAATATTCGTTAGAAAGCTCTTTTCGATACGAACCCAACGGTTCTGGTTTTAGGAGAATCCGACGGTCGGATCTCCCGTTATATCCGTTCGAAGTCAATGGTCGAAATTTACGAACTGTCGCGGCGCGGCGCGTTCTATTCAGGCCATTATATTATATATATATATAATATATAATATATATTTCGTCGATTTCTATTTAAAACGAATTTTATAAATAGTTTTAAATTCGTTTCAAAAACATTTCAACTCTATTTCCAATTCAAATCCAAATTGAATTTTTCCTTATAAATTCGTTTCAAAATTCATTTAAATTCAATTCGAATTCAAAACTCATTTAAATTCAATTCGAATTCAATTCGTTTTCCATTCAAATCAAATTCGTTATATATTCAATTGAAATCAAATTCATTATCTATTCAATTCAAATTCATTATATATTCAATTGAAATCAAATTCGTTATCTATTCAATTCAAATTTGTTATATATTCAATTCAAATTTGTTATATATTCAGTTGAAATCAAATTCGTTATATATTCAATTTAATTCAAATTTCATTTCAAAATATTCGATTTCGAAATCACTTTTCAATACTCATTTTAAAATGAATAAAATCGATATAAATATCGTTCACGTCAAAATGGCGTCAATCTAATCAACACGGCTTCGTATATTTCTATTTTCAAATATTCTATTTCAAATATTTCTTTTTCAAATATTTCCTTTTCAAATAGTTCTATTTCAAATATTTCTATTTCAAATATTTCTATTTCAATTATTTCTATTTTTAAAATATTTCGTTCAACACATGACTAATCTCAACGGATGAGTACTGTCAACACATGAACCTTTATTTTATATTGATAAAGATGTAAATTTTATTATTAAAATATTTCGTTCAACACATGACTAATCTCAACGGATGAGTACAGTCAACACATGAACCTTTATTTTATATTGATAAAGATGTAAATTTTATTATTAAAATATTTCGTTCAACACATGACTAATCTCAACGGATGAGTACGGTCAACACATGAACCTTTATTTTATAATATTCTTTATTTTCTAAATTGGAATGAGGCCCAATCAATTACCATATAAAGTTAATTATATGGATTCCATACAACACATGTATATAATAGCAACGATAAATAATCAACCCATCATCGAAGGTGCACTACACTGTATAAGCATCAAATATAGATATCTAACGCTTATAACAGCCTGTCAATCAATCGATCAACAAACAACTAATTATTGGAATTAGTGTATGTCGTATTTTATCCCAATACCCATGTGGGGTTTCAAACAATCAAACACAGATTTTATTTGTGCAGTTGGGCGATGTGTAAAATTTATCGACCCAATCAATGTCCTTCAAATAGGTGTACATAAACAAACCGTCCGGTTTGTAAACGAATATTTATTTATTCACATTCACGTTAAAAAATATATTTTTAACGATAAAACATTTTATTTCAACATATGAATTTCTATTCAGTTCATTCTTTAAATAAAATGATATTTTTATTTTTCTAACTTATTTTAGAAAATTTCGGCGGCATGACGGCACGATACTAGAAACGGGACGAGGCCTAGCCTTATCCCCGGTCTAGTGAAGGCCCACGCCATTCACACATCAATCAAATCCATTCCATTTCACCCAACAATTCAATTCAAACCAAATAATCTAACCAACTACATAACCAAACAAACAAGTCCATGGTCTGTGGACGATTGTGTCGGGTGCTACTAAACACCGTCTACATCCTAGTATATATATATAACTAGAAAAATAATTGAAGAGTGAGATATTCTCACCGATAGCTATCCCAGCTCCACGACACTTCATTTATAGAAATCTTCATCGTTCTCGCCTTTTTGTCATCTTCGTTGCCCGTATTCTCTACATATGTAAAAATCGAATTTTCACTTCGCTATTCAATATATAAAATCAAATTTTTACTATGCTATTCAATATATAAAAATCGAATATTTACTATGCTATTCAATATATAAAAATCGAATTTTTACTATGCTATTCAATATATAAAAATCGAATTTTTACTATGCTATTCAATATATAAAAATCGAATTTTTACTATGCTATTCAATATATAAAAATCGAATTTTTACTATGCTATTCAATATATAAAAATCGAATTTTTACTTCGCTATTCAATATACAAAAATCAAATTTTTACTATGCTATTCAGTATATAAAAATCGAATTTTTACTTCGCTATTCAACATATAAAAATCAAATTTTTACTTCGCTATTCAATATATAAAAATCGAATTTTTATAGCTACTTCTAAATTGTAAAAGTGGAATTTTTATTTCACTATTCAATATATAAAAATCTTGCCTTTTTTATTATAAAGATTTCGCCTTTCAAATATATCATTATAAAAATCACATTTTTATTTTGCTACACATATAAAGATGGTATTTCTAATATTCCTATCATGTAAAAAATTTATTTTTAATTCTCTACATAAACAAAAATCATATTTTTACATCTTCTATATAGTAAAGATAATATTTTAATACTTTAAAAATATAAAAATCATATTTTTATTACTTTAAAAATATAAAAATCATATTTTTATTACTTTCTACAATATAAAAGATTATATTTTTTTCTAATGTTAAAAATCACTACTTTCATATGCTAAAAATCATTACTTTTCTACCACATAACCAAAATTTTAATAACACATTTAATTATAAATAAAAGCTTACAATTTCAAGTGGTTTTGGCGAATGGGGAGGGCCTTCGGCTGACCAAGGCGTCGGAGGAGAATGTAGGGAGGGCGTCGGGTGCTGACGAGGCTAGGGAGGCGTCTCTGGTGACAGTAGGCTCTGGTCGGACGATGGTGGCGTCCAGGAGGCGCTCCGTTTGCTGTTGGTGGCGGCTAGGTCTTCAAATTGAATTGGGGCTGCGGTTTTAGGAGCGGACGGGGGAGAAGGAGGGAAGAGAGGGGGCACTGGCGAACGAAGGGGAGGTGCGGTGGCGTTGGCCACCCGTGGCGGGGGCGGTCGCAACCTGGAAGGGGCGCGATTCGTTCACTTTTTTTTCTTTTTTTTTGTTCGATTTTCTGAAAGAAGAAATGAAATAGGGGGGTACGGGTATAAAGGGGAAATATATATATAAGATTACTTTAAATTTCCATCAAAAAGTAACTTTTATTTTCAACCTCAAAACGAGGCCCACCGCCTGTCGTCCATAGCGTTTTACCCCCATTCCGAACATAATGGGACATGTATCGCAGGCTGATTCGATCGTTATAATCAGTTTCCGTTAAAATCAACATATAACTCTATATATTGAATTTGAACACGCATTTCAATTTACCGGGGTCACATATTAACTAGAAAAATTCTAGAAAAATATTTTCTAGCTTCGTATTGACGATACGGTCCTAACAAAACTAGTTTCGTCGAATTCTGAGACCGTTTGAAAAATGGCCAATTTCCAGTCGATTAAAATCAACTGAAACTGGTCAAAAGCGTTTTCCTTTGCCACGCTCACATATTGATTCGAAAAATTATGAAATTTGGAATCTAGCAATAATTTGACATCACGGATCCAACAAAAGTGATTTCGTCGAAATCCGAGGTCGTTTGCAAAATGTCAATATTTAAGGGCCTGAATTCCATAGCGACTATTCAGAATTTTCAACTGGACATATCTTTTGATTCCCGCTATGAAATTTCAATTTTTCGGATTCGTTGGAAAGGTATTCTCAATTAGATCCTAATGTTTTTGGTTTCGCCAAAATCCGGATTGTTTTGCACCCGGTACATTCAATTGAAGTTTGAAATCGAATTATCGAACTACCGCGCCATTTTCAATACTATTTATAATTATATATAAATATTTATATTCTAACGACAACGCGTATAAATATATACATTCGAATTATGTTCAAAATAAATTTCTCGTCGCTATTATTTAAAATAATTCATTTTAAATGTAGAAAATTCGCTGAAATTGCCAAAATAAAATTTTTAAACTGGCTCAGATTTTCCGGGTTATTACACTGATCCTATCTCTAATGAGTATTCTTTTTATAGGATATTACTAATCCTACCTCTGATGAGTCTTTTGTTCAGTTCTATCGAGTTATACCCCGAAGATTTGAGCTAACCAGAGCTTTGATACTAACTGTAACGACTCGGATTTCGCCCGGACCTAATCGATCGCAAAATCGACTAAGACCGTTCAGAAACTCGAATACGCTAACTTTGGGCATACAACACATCAGAACAAATAACATAAGACTTCTATAAACATTACAATAATGTTACATCAGAGTACAGAATATATCAGAGTGCATCAAATTATATTACAGCGGAAGATTAAATTACAATAAATGTAATACATGGCAGTGGAACTAATAACACTAACACAGCGGAAGACTACCAGTGCTCTGGACATAGCTTTAAACTTCGATCCAGAATCCTTCTCAAGAAATGAATATCTACAAAAGAAGCTACTCGACTTCCGGTGTGGAAAAGAGGGCATCCGAGTTGGCAAAGTGAAACAAACTACGGGTCAGTCATGGGACTGGTATGAGAAATCTTATTTAACTTATTTAATACACTACAAAAAATTTGACCTTTACCTACCAATATTTTACCTACCAATAAATATGGATAGATAAAGAGAACCTTTATCTATCAATATTTAATGGTAAAATTTATTGATAGGTAAATATTGTCAATGTCATAAAATTGTTGAAGGATGATCTTCTACCAATAATTATAGGTAGCTAAAATGTATTATCTACCCATATATATATAATGGGAAGTTTTTTTGCGATTAGCCCCTACATTTTTCTTATATCATTTTAAACTTTCGTTAAAAATAATGCTTAGTTGTGTGATAATGTGTCAAAAAAGTACATTCTGGCATTTTTTTTGAATTGAAGATTTCGTTTACATATCCTGACAATTTTTTTTATAAAATCATTTCTTTATTAATTATTAACAATTATTTTGTGATATGAAATAATTAACAGTTAACGAATTGATAAACAATAATTGAATTGTAAATAATTAATATTAAATAATCATTCGTTAATAACTTATCACACATTGTTATTTTTTTTCAAATAGTTGACTACAAAAGTTTTAACTTTAATTTTTTCTTAAATGTTTCACAATTTCACACTAATATTTCATCATTTGAAATGACTAAAACATATTTTCTCTAGTTTATTGCAGAGATGCAATCCATACCATCCTCTTTGGCTATAAATTTAACAACTTATTTTAAATCAAATCTAACGGTACAAATCTCAATCCACGTGATCTCTTTTGTGGCCTTAATTCACGTAGTCTCTTTTGATTGGCCACCCGTAGAATAGGATATTAAAAGAAAATATGGCATAAAATTGCATTATTAATGAAAAATCAAATTTGAGCATAAAGTGGATTTTGGTTGTTTTGATTTTGGCTAATTATATTCATACACCCATGATTTCCTAACATACACCTTGATCTAAAATAAAATAACATACATCATTTATTTCTTTTCATACACTATGCCTTTCCAAAAATTATGCTTCTATATTTTCATTATATTCCCTCTTCAACCTTAAAACTAGGTTACACAAAACTAGGAATTCTTTGCAATAAACTTACCCAAAATTTAAAAAAAAACTTTATCTTTTCACACTAACATCATAAATTATTCTTTTGTTTTTATTTTAAAAATGAGCTCTAATTTTGGATGATTGAACATATTGGAATTAAAATATTTAGTTGTAAAAGTTGGCATAATTGATATTCCTAGTTGTATTAATTTTATAAAATTCTATAGATTAGATCGAATATTTTTTTATTTTAATGTTTTATTTGGATGCACTATGAGAAAAGTAATGAAAATGTAACTAAAAGCAGGAATAGCAAAGTCATGATTTTTCATATTAAAACAGTGGTGTATGTTAAGGAATTACGAGCGTATAAATAAAACTTACCTTTAATTTTTAATATTAAAAAATGGAATATACCAATCATTTCCTTTGTGTTCAAAGTATTTGTGAAGGCTTCTTTTTTTAATTAAGCATCAGACTGTGAGTCTTATATATGATAAGTAAATATTTATTGTCTAATATGTATTACAGACTGTTAGTCTTATATATGATAAGTAAATATTTATTGCCTAATAATACTGGTAACGATGGCATGACGTATTCACACAAAGTAAAATATTCCGATAAAATCTACAGTAAATCTTTACTGATATACATGATGTATTCACACATAATAATGGTTACGTGAAGTTTCTTTATTAATCTATTACTTAAATCATAAAACGGAAAATTCACGTTGTTGATGTGTATTCCCTAAAATTAAACATTTTGAAATACTACGCATTACTTAAATTAAGCGTTCTGATTGCCACGTTTCCCCAAAATAAACTTCAGCTTTTGTATTCGCACTTTGTTCGCTCAATACCGAGTCTTCCCTCACGTTAAATTCTTTTCCTTTTGTTTAATTTCCTCCAAGTGCTCCTCCGTCTTTCTTTTCCCTGCGCTAATACTCATTGTTTTCTCTTTCATCCACTTGTTTATTCTCCTTCAACTTTAAACTCACACGAATCAATCTACTTCTCTTCCTATCCCTGATCGGTCGTGAAATTAATTGTATTCAACCATTTTCCATGTCGTTGATTTCAATGTCTTTGCCTATTTCCCAAAGGTCATCTTTAACACCTGAATTTTTGCTTCAATGTTGGGTAGCTATAATAGGTACAACTAATTTACCCTTTATTCCATGTTCTTCGCTGGTTATATATTTTCATGAACAATTTTTGTTTAAAGATAAGTTTTTGTTATTTTTAGAGAATTTCCACTCTTCGGTTTGGTTTTTCAACTTGATGCACATAAATTGTTCGTTAGAAGGCAAGAGCCAATAACTGATTTTGTTCAGTGTTAATGATTCAATCATGATAGCTGCAAAATAATAGTAAGAAAATTGATTGAAAATTTTCCAGTTTTGATATCATATTCCTCGGTTCACATTTTTGAGGCCAAAGCATGTGTACCTTTTTTTAAGTATCAGCATGTGCAAATTTGAAACTTTGTTAATCAAACTATTACCCAAACAGCTAATATTTTATCTACTTATATTTTTACTCAAAATAGAGATTCAATACTACCTTGTTAATCAAACTTTGTTAAATTATAAATTATTCTAATATTTTTAGTCAACCAGCTACTATTGTTAATCAAACTTTGTTAAATTATATCAATTTTTCTTTCTTTTTATTTAAAATTCTACGTATTTTATAACGTTTCTTGATGATGTTGTCATTGATTCACATATTTGGTAAGAATGTAAAATTGTATAATTGAGCAATGATTTCCTTCAATACATCGATAGGAAAAGGCTAAGTTGGCTTCATATTATCAAAATATTTGACTAAATAATGTGCACCCTTTGTAATGATAATACTAAATGCAACAATCATATAGACAATAAATATGAATATTTTTATTTTATGTTTTCTAGTATTTTTGATTTTGAGTTTTCATCAAAATTATTACTTACCAATTTCATCATTGATTAACCCATTAAGAAAGGTTCATTTTTTAGTGCCTCCCATGAATGGATAGATAATTAAATGCTCACTTGTGTTCATTATATAAAATTGATTCTTAAATGACTTGCCACATCCTTGATTATAATATCAAATGAAATATTAATCATGTTGTTTAATTATCCATTTCATAAAATAAAGACAATTTAGAATCTAATTATCCATTCATTTTAAGTTATGCAAGGCTTGAATTATCTAAAAGATGACGTTTTTAAAGTAGATCAATATAACGACCCAAACTTCCCCGATCTCCGAAGAGAAGAGGAAGCCCGGATTGCTTTGAGAACAAGACGAATCAAAACACAAACAGACGAACATTTCATTGCTTATTACAACAATTCCATCAGAATACAAGAATATAACAGAGTATAAATAAATATTGCACATTTACTAAATATCAGAGATTTAAATACATTACATAGCAGCGGAAAATAATACAAAACACAACTGAAAGAGATAAACTGATACAGATCTTTTTGGATATCGTTCCAGCTGTAAATAAGGATCCTGAGAATATAAATCTACAAAACCAAAACTACTAGCTGCCCGTGGAAAATAAGGGCACCCAGAGTTTAGGTTAACACAATAAATTCCAGGTCAGTCATGTGACTGGTGTGAGAACTAAAACAGTTATTAGTCTGATTTTAAAGTTAGGAAAATCAAGGGACCATGCCATACAAGAATACCGGTGCATAAAATCAACAGCACAATGCTAAATAAAGAACAATGAAGCTATTATAAGACTCAAGTCCCATCACATAATGCAACGTAAGCCGGAGGATGGAGTTTTTACCTTATAATAGCCAAAAATGCTTGGTACGTGAAATTTCATCTTTTATTATTACTATAAGTGTCAAAACAATTTCAATCATAAGTATCAATCATAGACGGCATAAGTGCCCCATACCACTATGTCGCCATACTAGGCTCTACAATCAAAACCGCAAAGTCACGTATTGGAAGTTGGATTTCCATCTATGAACCAAGGCAAAGGGATCGTCCTGTGCTAATTCGAGACGCTCTAGCCCGTGTATCAGGAACAACCGCAACTGCACCTTGGATCGTTAGGGCCGGTCCACTTGATGTGGATTATAATGCCTGAACACTACGTTTCCCTGCCCTATGGGGCGTCAATGAGCAAAATGACTCCATCGGTCCCGGATCGACTGATATAACCGAGGCGCCTCGCTATCCATCATCCACATAAGTAAAATTCCAGGGCGTGCAAAACGTTGACACCACTCCTAGCTAGAAGGAAACGCATGCCCTCCCTGAGGTCCTCTCCCGTTTCTGGTTCACATCGGGGTGTGAGGCACGCGAATTAACGCTACATAAAGCTACGTTGTATTAAAGCCGTGCTTTGATCTTCAACCACAAGACTCTGCTTTGCAATAGAAGCCTTGATCATTTGCATCTTAGCGTGCCACACAGGCAATTCATGCTATGCAACTGATGTATATCAATCACACAGAATGAAATCTGATGTCAAACACTCATCCATTTAAAAGTCCGTTCTAGGTCTGAACGAAATCGGAGGAACTTTATTCCTCGCATATCCATCGATCTCCAAGTACGTCTGGACGATCACCAACTCATTCCCTCCTCTTGGGTGTACAACCCAATCAAGATCATCAGTAATTATCCATACGATGTGGAGACCTCTGGTCTTCAACCACCGTCTTCATCGTCGACTTATCGTCCATTTAGTTATTCAGAATGAGATAAACCCGGCCTTTTCGAATAACTCGCGTATAAATTAAATCAGTGCTACACAAACACAACATACGCCTCATTCCAATCCAGAATATTCTTATATTTTGGGAAAGTTTCCCATTAATTTTATCAAAGATAAATTCTTTAAATTTATTCTTTAATCTTCCTTTGGATTTCAATTCAAACCAAATTATGGTTTATCCAAACTAGTTGGGATTAGCGAACCTTACCAAAGTAATCATTTATTTAATTTCCCAATCCCAACCTATTCATCCCTTGAAGTAAAACTGGTCGTACTTCATATCTAACACCACAGTGTTATCGATAAATTAAATTACCATTTCACGTTCAAATCTAATTAAAGATTTAACTATCGCCTGGAGCAAAACTGGTGGTACTCCATTCACGATCATATCTTGAATTTGATAATTTTAGTTATCAAATTAACCTTTCAATCTATTTAAAGATTCATTAAAACTATAATTCAGTTTTAATTTCCCAAAAAAATTACTTAATGATTATTCAAAGTTAAGAAATAAATCTTATCTTTAACTTGATTAAAGAACTAATGTCATTTAAAACACAGCTCACGATAAACCCAAAATCAAATTCCATTCATTATGGAATCTTCACGGAAAACATATCAATGTATATAATCGATATAAACTTCCATATCCGACTAATAATATAAATGGAATAATGGCAAAGCTTTTTAAATTCCATATTTATTAGCAGCCTTCCTCCATAGAAATTCACTTCGATTATTACCAAATCGAATTCCATTCCATTCCAATTTATTTTATTAAATTGGAAAACTTTACTTTGGAAAATCTCCTTTGAATCTTTACAAAAGATTTATAAATTCAAAATCCCATTTCACTGTAAATCGGGTAAAGAACGAATGTCTTTAAAACACAGTTCACAACAAACCCCATTCACAATCCATTAATTATCGGGTTAAAGAACAAGTGTTATTTAAAACACCGTTCATGATAAACCCAATAAATCTAAATAAAAAGATTTAATCTTTTCTCAATTGGGTTTAAGAACAGTGTTAATGAAAACACCATTCACAACAAACCCAAATCCCATTTGATATTAAATACAAGGCTCGAAATAGAAAATATATCGGCTTATATTCAATATCAAATTCTACGACCAACAAATAACGTATTAGAAATAACGATATAAATATATCTTTCAAATTTCCATAACAATATCTATATAATCACAAAATCCAACATCAAAATATTCCGAAGACAATTTCGATTCAAATCCAGTTCCAATCTATATATTGGAATTTCTGGTTATTTTTAAAACCATTTCAAATCCAATTTATTTATTTTAAAAATAAATGGATTATGATTCTAGTTCAAAACTAGTTCATTTCGATAAAAATATATTTTTATCCTTTCAAATATGGAATTTTTCATTCCAATTATTTCCAAATCATTTCTTATGATTTTACACTAATTATTGATATTTTTAATAATTTTATCAAGGTCGGTACAGTCGAATTCCATAAATGGCCATCGAAATGCACTTACAGCGACCTTTTCCAAATTTGATTTGGACATAATTCCAAATCCAACTGTTAGATTTCAAATCTCTAATATTCATTAGAAAGCTCTTTTCGATACGAACCCAAAGTTCCGGTTTTAGGAGAATTCGACGGTCGGATCTCCCGTATATCTGTTCGAAGTCAATGGTCGATATTCGTGAACTACCGCGGCGCGGCGCGTTCTATTCAAGCCATTATATTATATACATAATATATATAATATATATTTCATCGATTTCCATTTAAAACGTATTTTATAAATCGTTTTAAATTTGTTTTCAGAGCGAGTTCAACTTCATATTCAATTTCAAATCAAAATTGAATATTTCATATCATCGATATATAAATGATAATATTTTCAAAACATTATATTTCAAAATCATTTTACTTTCGATATTCATTATAAAAATGAATAAAATCGATATAAATATCGTTCATATCAAAATGGCGTCAATCTAATCAACACGGCTATATATATTTTTATATATATTCGCGTCCATACCAAATCGGACATCAAAATCATATTTTGATTCTTTTCTGATTATTATTTGAAAATATTTGTTATTTTAAAATATTCATTCTATCTGAACTGGAATCAGACACAGTCAATTACCATATAATGTGATTATATGGATTTCACACATATATGTACACAACTACAATCAAACACTTTCAACCATCATTCAAAGTGCATTCTACACTGCATAAGCATCAAATATAAATATTCAACGCTTATACAGCCTGTCAACCCATCGATTGACAGACAACTAATTATTGGGATTGGTGTATGTCCAATATCATCCCAACACCCATGTGGGATTTTCAAACAATCAAACACAGGTTTTATTTGTGCAGTTGGGCGATGTGTAAAATTTATTGTCCCAATCCATATCAGTCAAATGTGTGCACATAAACAAATCGTCCGATTTGTTTATAAATATTTATTTTATATACACATTAAAAATTATACTTTTAACTATAAAATAATTTATTCAATTCCATATTACACAATCAATATTCACAACACAAAAAACAAACAAGTCGTCCATGGTCTGTGGACGACGGGTGTCGGATGCTGCTAAGCACCGTCTGCATCCTAGTATATATTTTAACTAGAAATTAAAATAAAAGTGAGGAGTTCTCACCTTTGGGTTCCACTCCGCCATTTTCTATTTCTTATTGGTAAGGATTCCGTTTTGATTTCCATTGATACCATCGCTATCTTTTCCCGCTGTTCACATTAAAAATCACATTTTTACTATGGCATTTCATATATAAAAATCATATATTTTTATCGCTTCATTCCAATAAATAAAAATCATATTTTAATTTCTACTTCGTATATTTACAACGCTCCTTTCTATATAAAAATTATAGTTTTATATTTCTACTTTTTATATAAAGATTGAATTTTTATTTCGATGCTATAAAAATAACATTTTTATTTCAACATATATATAATAAAAATCAGATTTTTATTTCACTACATATATAAAAAACAAAATTTTATTACCTCTATAAGATAAAAATCATATTTTTATACTATATAAAAATCGAATTTTTCTTCGCTACATGAACATATAAAAAACTAATTTTTATAACTCTAATTCATAGATAAAAATCTTATTTTTATAATGTTGTTCATACTATAAAAATCCTTTCCTCATTCGCTATGCGCATATATGAAAATCAAATCTTTACCCTTTCTAAAAATCAAATCTGTATAATAAGATTTTTCATATAAAAACCGCATTTTTATATCAAATCTTAACACATATAAATCGTACTTTTTTATACTTTAAAAACCATAGCTTTATACTTTAAAGGTCTAATCTTTTTTTTTTTAAATAAAGATCAAATCTTTCTAAAAATAAAGATCGAATCTTTTTATAGTAAAACTCCTAGCATTCTATTTTAAAATCAGATTTTATATAACAACCATAATTATAATTACATAAAAATAAATAAAAATGTAAAAACACACCTTTTTATTTGGTTTTTTTTTCTTCCAAAGAAGGGGAGGGCCACATGGTTGGTCTGAAGCGAAGGTGAGTTGCCAAAGGGGGGCTGAATGCGGCAGCGTGGGCCTGGGTGGTCGGAGGCACTGGGTTGCGAACTGTTCTGGTGGGTGAAGGCTTTATACAACCGAAGGAGGAGCGGGGAAGGGGCCGTTGGTCTTGCGAGCAGGCGGAGGAAAGGGAGGGGGTCTCGCAGGTGTTGGATGGAGAGCGATGCGGGTGGTGGACGACGGTGGTGCGGCGAGAGGATGGCGATGGCGATGAGTCGCCATTTTATTTGGGGGGGTTCGATTTTGAACAATAAAGGGATTGGGGAGGGTTGACTGAATAGGAGGGAGATTATATAATTTTATATGTTTAATTATTATTATTTTCCTTGCAAAGAACACTTTTCTTCTGAACCCCAAATCAAACCCACCGACTATCGTCCCTAGCTAAATACCCCCATTCCAAACACAATGGGGTATGTATTGTAAGCCAGTTTGGCTGTTTTGATCGAATTTCGTCAAAATCAAAATATGAATCTATATATTAAATGTGAATGCACATTTCAATTTATCGGGGCCACATACAGACTCTAAAAATTCCCAAAAATTATTTTCTAGCTTCATTTTGATGATATGGTTCTAACAAAACTAATTTTGTCAAATTTGGAGACCGTTTGAAAAATGGCCATTTTCTGGTCGATCCAAATTGACTAAAACTATCAAAACACATTTTACTTCGCCACGCTCACATATTGATTTCAAAAATTACGAATTTCTGAATCTAGCAATAACTCGACATCCCGGATCCAACAAAAGTGGTTTCGTCGAAAACGGATGTCGTTTGCAAAATTTCCATTTTTAAGGGTTAGAATTCCATAACGACTATTCTGAATTTTCAACTGGGCATAACTTTTTATTCCTGCTATGAAATTTCAATTTTTCGGATTCGTTGGAAAGATATTCTCAATTAGATTCTAATATTTTTGGTTTCACTAAAATCCGGTTTATTTTGAATCTTGTACATTCATTTGAAATTCGAAATCGAATTTTCAAACTACCGCCCCATTTCCAATTCCTTTTATAATTAAAATAAATATTTATATTCTAACGACGCTTCAAATAAATATATACATTCTAAATCTATTTAAAATAAATTTCTCGTCATTATTATTTAAAATAAATCATTTTAAATATTCAAAATTCATCAAAATTGACAAAAAAAATTAAATTGTTTCGGATTTTCCGGGTTGTTACAATCTCCCCCACTTAAAATCTTTTCGTCCCCGAAAAGGAGCAGAGCTGAATGTTGTTTCACTAATCAACTCAACTTTCATTATTTTAATTATGGCTTAAGTTCTTCAACTTTTCAGTTTCTAAAAACTTTTCAAATTTTTCAAAAATTTGGCTAACACCTTAAATTTTCGAAAAATTTCGCCATAACCTCCCCTGTACGGGAGCACCGGGAAAATACCGAAATTGCCATATAGGCCTCTCCATTCCAAAAAGAAAAAGAAACAGCCAATCGGCTCATAAAATCATCAAAAACCCCAAGAAATACAATAAACATGTACCTATTTGTCGGGCAAACAATTTTATTCCTCTACTTAGCTTCCCTGCTATGACCTGTTCAACGTAGATACATATATATATATATATGCATGCAATTCCAAACAATTCTCAAGTTAGTTCAATATTTGGTACAATTTGGTTATATATACCGTTCTTTTCACATAATGGTCTTATTAGATAACAAATAATCATACAACACAACCATCAATCAATTAGTGAATTAACGTTTCAAATTCATAATTTTGACATATATACAGAAAATCATGTTTTTGATGCCAAGTCACAACAATAAGCCCTATCTAGTTTTGGTTCTCACACCAGTCAATTGGAAATATATAGAAATCCAACTTTCGAAACACGAAAATAAATGCTGACGATGACGCGTCAATCATCAAAATCATGTCCGAGCGACTAGAGTGTGATTCTATATCTATCAAGTATATTTGAGGCTTCGGATACACGTGGATCAGACGTATATTCAAATTCTCCATATACCTGATTATCCAAATTCAATACAAAATAAATATTCAAATACGAATAATAAAGTTTAAATTTTCAAAACAAAGCTTGTTTTCATTTTAAAAATATACTCTTCACACTCGTTCTAGGATACTACTGATCCCATCTCTAACGAGTCATTCCCATTGAATATTACTAATCCAATCTCTGATGAATTCTTTCGCATGGTCCTAATGTGTCTCATTCTCGAGCTCTGTAAACCAAAGCTCTGATACCAAACTATAACGACCCAAACTTCCCCGATCTCCGAAGAGAAGAGGAAGCCCGGATTGCTTTGAGAACAAGACAAATCAAAACACAAACAGAAGAACATTTCATTGCTTATTACAATAATTCCATCAGAATACAAGAATATAACAGAGTATAAATAAATATTGCACATTTACTAAATATCGGAGATTTAAATACATTACATAGCAGCGGAAAATAATACAAAACACAACTGAAAAAGATAAACAGATACAGAGCTTTTCGGATATCGTTCCAGCTGTAAATCAGGATCCTGAGAATATAAATCTGCAAAACCAAAACTACTAGCTTCCCATGGAAAATAAAGGCACCCAAAGTTTAGGTTAACACAATAAATTCCAGGTCAGTCATGTGACTGGTGTGAGAACTAAAACAGTTATTAATCTAATTTTAAAGTTAGGAAAATCAAGGGACCACGCCGTATAACTCGGAACGGGTTTCCTCCCAAGAATACTAGTGCATAAAAACAACAGCGCAATGCTAAATAAAGAACAATGAAGCTATTATAAGACTCAGGTCCCATGACATAATGCAACGCAAGCCGGAGGATAGAGTTTTTACCTTATAATAGCCAAAAATGCTTGGTACGTGAAATTTCATCTTTTATTATTACTGTAAGTGTATAGTGTCAAAACAAGTTCAATCAAAAGTATCAATCATAGATGGCATAAGTGACCAATACCACTATGTCGCCATACTAGGCTCTACAATCAAAACCGCAAAGTCACATATTGGAAGTTGGATTTCCATCTATGAACCAAGGCAAAGGGATCGTCCTGTGCTAATTCGAGACGCTCTAGCCCGTGTCTCAGGAACAGCCGCAACTTCACCTTGGATCGTCAGGGCCGGTCCACTCGATGTGGATTATAATGCATGAACACTTCGTTTCCCCGCCCTATGGGGCGTCAATGAGCCAAATGACTCCATCGGTCCCGGATCGACTGATATAACCGAGGCGCCTCGCTATCCATCATCCACATAAGTAAATGCCAGGGCGTGCAAAACGCTAAAACCACTCCTAGCTAGAAGGAAACGCATGCCCTCCCTGACGTCCTCTCCCGTTTCTGGTTCACACCGGGGTGTGAGGCTCACGAATTAACGCTACACAAAGCTACGCTGTATTAAAGCCATGCTTTGATAATCAACCACAAGACTCTACTTTTCAACAGAAGCCTTGATCATTTGCATCTCAGCATGCCACACAGGCAGTTCACGCTATGCAACCGATGTATATCAATCACACAGAATGAAATCTGATGTCAGACACACATCCATTTACAAGTCTGTTCTAGGTCTGAACGAAACCGGAGGAACTTTATTCCTCGCATATCCATCGATCTCCAAGTATGTTTGGACGATCACCAACTGATTCCCTCCTCTTGGGTGTACAACCCAATCAAGATCATCAGTAATTATCCATACGATGTGAAGACCTCTGGTCTTCAACCACCGTCTTCATCGTCGACTTATCGTCGATTTAGTTATTCAGAATGGGATAAACCCGGCCTTTCCGAATAACTCGCGTATAAAATAAACCAGTGCTACACAAACACAACATACGCCTCATTCCAATCCAGAATATTCTTTTATTCAAATATTCTTATATTTTGGGAAAGGTTCCCATTAATTTTATCAAAGACAAATTCTTTAAATTTATTCTTTAATCTTCCTTTGGATTTCAATTCAAACCAAATTATGGTTTATCCAAACTAGTTGCGATTAGCGAACCTTACCAAAGTAATCATTTGTTTAATTTCCCAATCCCAACCTATTCATCCCTTAAAGTAAAACTGGTCGTACTTCATATCTAACACCACAGTGTTATCGGTAAATTAAATTACCATTTCACGTTCAAATCTGATTAAAGATTTAACTATCGCCTGGAGCAAAACTGGTGGTACTCCATTCACGATCATATCTTGAATTTGATAATTTTAGTTATCAAATTCACCTTTCAATCTATTTAAAGATTCATTAAAACTCTAATTCAGTTTTAATTTCCCAAAAATCATTACTTAATGATTATTCAAAGTTAAGAAATAAATCTTATCTTTAACTGGATTAAAGAACTAATGTCATTTAAAACACAGCTCACGATAAACCCAAAATCAAATTCCATTAATTATGGAATCTTCACGGAAAACATATCAATATATATAATCGATATAAACTTCCATATCCGACTAATAATATAAATGGAATAATGGAAAAGCTTTTTAAATTCCATATATATTAGCAGCCTTCCTCCACAGAAATTCACTTCGATTATTAACAAATCGAATTCCATTCCATTCCAATTTATTTTATTAAATTGGAAAACTTTACTTTGGAAAATCTCCTTTGAATCTTAACAAAAGATTTATAAATTCCAAATCCCATTTCACTGTAAATCGGGTAAAGAACGAATGTCTTTAAAACACAATTCACAACAAACCCCATTAACATTCCATTAATTATCGGGTTAAAGAACAAGTGTTATTTAAAACACCGTTCACGATAAACCCAATAAATCTAAATAAAAAGACTTAATCTTTTCTCAATTGGGTTTAAGAACAGTGTTAATGAAGACACCATTCACAACAAACCCAAATCCCATTTGATATTAAATACAAGGATCTGAATAGAAAATATATCGGCTTATATTCAATAACAAATTCTACGACCAACAAATATCGTATTGGAAATAACGATGCAAATATATCTTTCAAAATTCCATAACAATATCTATATAATCACAAAATCCAACATTGAAATATTCCGAAGACAATTTCGATTCAAATCTAGTTCCAATCTATATATTGGAATTCCTGGTTATTTTTAAAACCATTTCAAATCCAATTTATTTCTTTTAAAAATAAATGGATTATAATTCTAGTTCAAAACTAGTTCATTTCAATAAAAATAAATTTTTATCCTTTCAAATATGGAATTTTTCATTCCAATTCTTTCCAAATCATTTCTTATGATTTTACACTAATTATTGATATTTTTAATAATTTTATCAAGGCCCGTACAGTCGAATTCCATAAACGGCCATCAAACTGCACTTACAACGACCTTTTCCAAATTTGATTTGGACATAATTCCAAATCCAACTATTAGATTTCAAATCTCTAATATTCAATAGAAATCTCTTTTCGATACGAACCCAAAGTTCCGATTTTAGGAGAATCCGACGGTCGGATCACCCGTAATATCTGTTCGAAGTTAACGGTCGAAATTCGAGAACTACCGCGGCGCGGCGCGTTCTATTCAGGCCATTATATTATATACATAATATATATAATATATATTTCATCGATTTCCATTTAAAACGTATTTTATAAATCGTTTTAAATTTGTTTTTAGAACGAGTTCAACTTCATATTCAATTTCAAATCAAAATTGAATATTTCATATCAGCGATATATAAATGATAATATTTTCAAAACATTATATTTCGAAATCATTTTACTTTCGATATTCATTATAAAAATGAATAAAATCGATATAATTATCGTTCGTGTCAAAATGGCGTCAATCTAATCAACGCGGCTATATATATTTTTATATATATTCGTGTCCATACCAAATCGGACATCAAAATCATATTTGGATTCTTTTCTGAATATTATTTGAAAATATTCGTTATTTTAAAAATAATTGTTATTTTAAAATATTCATTCTATCTGAACTGGAATCAGACACAGTCAATTACCATATAATGTGATTATATGGATTTCACACACATATGTACACAACTACAATCAAACACTTTCAACCATCATTAAAAGTGCATTCTACACTACATAAGCATCAAATATAAATATTCAACGCTTATACAGCCTGTCAACCCATCGATTGACAGACAACTAATTATTGGGATTGGTGTATGTCCAATATCATACCAGCACCCATATGGGATTTTCAAACAATCAAACACAGGTTTTATTTGTGCAGTTGGGCGATGTGTAAAATTTAGCGTCCCAATCCATATCAGTCAAATGTGTGCACATAAACAAATCGTCCGATTTGTTTATAAATATTTATTTTATATACACGTTAAAAATTATACTTTTAACTATAAAATAATTTATTCCATTCCATATCACACAATCAATATTCACAACACAAACAACAAACAAACAAGTCGTCCATGGTCTGTGGACGACTGGTGTCGGATGCTACTAAGCACCGTCTGCATCCTAGTATATATTTTAACTAGAAATTAAAATAAAAGTGAGAAGTTATCACCTTTGGGTTCCACACCGCCATTTTCTATTTCTTAATGGTATGGATTCCGTTTTGATTTTCGTTGATACCATCGCTATCTTTTCCCGTTGTTCACATTAAAAATCACATTTTAACTATGGCATTTCATATATAAAAATCATATATTTTTATCACTTCATTCCAATAAATAAAAATCATATTTTAATTTCTACTTCATATATTAACAACGCCCCTTTCTATATAAAAATTATATTTTTAAATTTCTACTTTTTATATAAAGATCGAATTTTTATTTCGACGCTATAAAAATCATATTTTTATTACAACATATATATAATAAAAATGAGATTTTTATTTTACTACATATATAAAAATCAAATTTTTATTATCTCTATAATATAAAAATCTTATTTTTACACTATATAAAAATCGAATTTTTCTTCGCTACATGAACATATAAAAACTAATTTTTATAACTCTAATTCATAGATAAAAATCTTATTTTTATAATGTTGTTCTTACTATAAAAATCCTTTCCTCATTCGCTATGTGCATATATGAAAATCAAATCTTTACCCTTTCTAAAAATCAAATCTGTATCATATGATTTTTCATATAAAAATCGCATTTTTATATCAAATCTTAACACATATAAATCGTATTTTTTTATACTTTAAAAACCATAGCTTTATACTTTAAAGGTCAAATCTTTTTTTTTAAATAAAGATCATATCTTTCTAAAAATAAAGATCGAATCTTTTTATACTAAAACTCCTAACTTTCTATTTTAAAATCAGATTTTATATAACAACCATAATTATAATTACATAAAAATTAAAAAAATGTAAAAACATACCTTTTTATTAGGTTTTTTTCCTTCCAAAGAAGGGGAGGGCCACATGGTTGGTCTGAAGCGAAGGTGAGTTGGCAAAGGGGGGGCTGAATGTGGCGGCGTGGGTCTGGGTGGTCGGAGGCACTGGGTTGCGAACTGTTCTGGTGGGTAAAGGCTTTATACAGCCGAAGGAGGAGCGGGGAAGGGGTCGTTGGTCTTGCGAGCAGGCGGAGGGAAGGAAGGGGGTCTCGCAGTTGTTGGATGAAGAGCGACGGGGGTGGTGGACGACGGTGGTGCGGCGAGAGGATGGCGATGGCGATGAGTCGCCATTTTATTTGGGGGGGGGGTTCGATTTTGAACGACAGAGGGATTGGGTAGGGTTGACTGAATAGGAGGGAGATTATATAATTTTATATGTTTAATTATTATTATTTTCCTTACAAAGTACACTTTTATTCTGAACCCCAAATCAAACCCACCGACTGTCGTTCCTAGCTAATTACCCCCATTTCGAACACAATGGGGTATGTATTGTAAGCTAGTTTGGCTATTTTGATCGGTTTTCGTCAAAATCAAAATATGAATCTATATATTGAATATGAACGCACATTTCAATTTACCGGGGCCACATATAGACTCTAAAAATTCCCGAAAAATATTTTCTTGCTTCATATTGACGATATGGTTCTAACAAAACTAATTTCGTCAAATTTGGAGACCGTTTGAAAAATGGCCATTTTCTGGTCGATCCAAATTGACTAAAACTGTCAAAACACATTTTACTTCGCCACGCTCACATATTGATTTCAAAAATTACGAATTTTGGAATCTAGCAATAACTTGAAATCCCGGATCCAACAAAAGTGGTTTCGTCGAAAACGGATGTCGTTTGCAAAATTTCCATTTTTAAGGGTTAGAATTCCATAACGACTATTCTGAATTTTCAACTAGGCATAACTTTTTATTCCCGCTTGAAATTTCAATTTTTTGGATTCGTTGGAAACATATTCTCAATTAGACTCTAATATTTTTGGTTTCACTAAAATCCGGATTATTTTGAATCTTGTACATTCAATTGTAATTCGAAATCGAATTTTCAAACTACCGCACCATTTCCAATTCCTTTTATAATTAAAATAAATATTTATATTCTAATGACGCTTCAAATAAATATATACATTCTAATTCTATTCAAAGTAAATTTCTCGACGTTATTATTTAAAATAAATCATTTTAAATATTCAAAATTCATCAAAATTGCCAAAAAAAAAAAGAAAATTGGTTCGGATTTTCCGGGTTGTTACAATCTCCCCCACTTAAAATCTTTTCGTCCCCAAAAAGGAACAGAGCTGAAAGTTGTTTCACTAATCAACTCAACTTTCAATATTTTAATTATGGCTTAAGTTCTTCAACTTTTCAATTTCTAAAAACTTTTCCAATTTTTCAATAATTTGCCTAACACCCTAAATTTTTGAATTTTTTTGCCATAACCTCCCTTGTATGGGAGCACCGGGAAGATACCGAAATTGCCATACAGGCCTCTCCAATCCAAAAAGAAAAAGAAACAGCCAATCGGCTCATAAAATTATCAAAAACCCCAAGAAATACAATAAACATGTACCTATTTGTCGGGCAAACAATTTTATTCCTCTGCTTAGCTTCCCTGCTATGACCTGTTCAACGTAGATACATATATATATGCACGCAATTACAAACAATTCTCAAGTCATTTCAATATTTGGTGCAATTTGGTTATATATACCGTTCTTTTCACATAATGGTCTTATTAGATAACAAATAATCATACAACACAACCATCAATCAATTAGTGAATTAACGTTTCAAATTCATAATTTTGACATATATGCAGAAAATCATGTTTTTGATGCCAAGTCACAACAATAAGCCCTATCTAGTTTTGGTTCTCACACCAGTCAATTGGAAATATATAGAAATCCCACTTTCGAAACACGAAAATAAATGCTGACGATGACGCGTCAATCATCAAAATCATGTCCGAGCGACTAGAGTGTGATTCTATATCTATCCAGTATATTTGAGGCTTCGGATATACGTGGATCAGACGTATATTCAAATTCTCCATATACCTGATTATCCAAATTCAATACGAAATAAATATTCAAATACGAATAATAAAGTTTAAATTTTCAAAACAAAGCTTGTTTTCATTTTAAAAATATACTCTTCACACTCGTTCTAGGATACTACTGATCCCATCTCTAACGAGTCATTCCCATTGAATATTACTAATCCAATCTCTGATGAATTCTTTGGCATGGTTCTAATGTGTCTTGTTCTCGAGCTCTGTAAACCAAAGCTCTGGTACCAAACTATAACGACCCAAACTTCCCCGATCTCCGAAGAGAAGAGGAAGCCCGGATTGCTTTGAGAACAAGACAAATCAAAACACAAACAAAATAACATTTCATTGCTTATTACAACAATTCCATCAGAATACAAGAATATAACAGAGTATAAATAAATATTGCACATTTACTAAATATCGGAGATTTAAATACATTACATAGCAGCGGAAAATAATACAAAACACAACTGAAAAAGATAAACAGATACAGATCTTTTCGGATATCGTTCCAGCTGTAAATCAGGATCCTGAGAATATAAATCTGCAAAACCAAAACTACTAGCTTCCCATGGAAAATAAAGGCACCCAGAGTTTAGGTTAACACAATAAATTCCAGGTCAGTCATGTGACTGGTGTGAGAACTAAAACAGTTATTAATCTAATTTTAAAGTAAGGAAAATCAAGGGACCACGCCGTATAAAGAACAATGAAGCTATTATAAAAACAACAACGCAATGCTAAATAAAGAACAATGAAGCTATTATAAGACTCAGGTCCCATCACATAATGCAACGCAAGACAGAGGATAGAGTTTTTACCTTATAATAGCCAAAATTGCTTGGTATCTGAAATTTCATCTTTTATTATTACTATAAGTGTATAGTGTCAAAACAATTTCAATCATAAATATCAATCATAGACGGCATAGGCGCCCCATACCACTATGTCGCCATACTAGGCTCTACAATCAAAACCGCAAAGTCACGTATTGGAAGTTGGATTTCCATCTATGAACCAAGGCAAAGGGATCGTCCTGTGCTAATTCGAGACGCTCTAGCCCATGTCTCAGGAACAGCCGCAACTGCACCTTGGATCGTCAGGGTCGGTCCACTCGATGTGGATTATAATGCCTAAACACTGCGTTTCCCCGCCCTATGGGGCGTCAATGAGCCAAATGACTCCATCGGTCCTGGATCGACTGATATAACTGAGGCGCCTCGCTATCCATCATCCACATAAGTAAAATGCCAGGGCGTGCAAAACGCTGACACCAATCCTAGCTAGAAGGAAACGCATGCCGTCCCTGAGGTCCTCTCCCATTTCTGATTCACACCGGGGTGTGAGGCTCGCGAATTAACGCTACACAAAGCTACGCTATATTAAAGTCGTACTTTGATCATCAACCCCAAGACCCTGCTTTTCAACAGAAGCCTTGATCATTTGCATCTCAGCATGCCACACTGGCAATTCACGCTATGCAACCGATGTATATCAATCACATAGAATGAAATCTGATGTCAGACACACATCCATTTACAAGTCCGTTCTAGGTCTGAACGAAACCGAAGGAACTTTATTCCTCGTATATCCATCGATCTCCAAGTACGTCTGGATGATCACCAACTGATTCCCTCCTCTTGGGTGTACAAACCAATCAAGTCATCAGTAATTATCCATACGATGTGAAGAGCTCCGTTCTTCAACCACCATCTTCATCGTCGACTTATTGTCGATTCAGTTATTCAGAATGGGATCAACCCGGCCTTTCCGAATAACTCGCGTATAAAATAAACCAGTGCTACACAAACACAACATACGCCTCATTCCAATCCGGAATATTCTTTTATTCAAATATTCTTATATTTTGGGAAAGGTTCCCATTAATTTTATCAAAGATAAATTCTTTAAATTTGTTATTTAATCTACCTTTGGATTTCAATTCAAACCAAATTATGGTTTATCCAAACTAGTGGGGATTAGCGAACCTTACGGAAGTAATCATTTATTTAATTTCCCAATCCTAACCTATTCATCCCTTGAAGTAAAACTGATCGTACTTCATATCTAATACCATAGTGTTATTGGTAAATTAAATTACCATTTCACGTTCAAATCTAATTAAAGATTTAACTATCGCCTGGAGCAAAACTGGTGGTACTCCATTCACGATCATATCTTGAATTTGATAATTTCAGTTATCAAATTTACCTTTCAATCTATTTAAAGATTCATTAAAACTCTAATTCAGTTTTAATTTCCCAAAAATCATTACTTAATAATTATTCAAAGTTAAAAAATAAATCTTATCTTTAACTGAATTAAAGAACTAATGTCATTTAAAACACAGCTCACGATAAACCCAAAATCACATTCCATTAATTATGATCTTCACGGAAAACAGATCAATATATATAATCGATATAAACTTCCATATCCGACTAATAATATAAATGGAATAATGGCAAAGCTTTTTAAATTCCATATATATTAGCAGCCTTCCTCCACAGAAATTCACTTCGATTATTATCAAATCGAATTCCATTCCATTCCAATTTATTTTATTAAATTGGAAAACTTTACTTTGGAAAATCTCCTTTGAATCTTAACAAAAGATTTATAAATTCCAAATCTCATTTCACTGTAAATCGGGTAAAGAACGAATGTCTTTAAAACACAGTTCACAACAAACCCCATTCACATTCCATTAATTATCGGGTTAAAGAACAAGTGTTATTTAAAACACCGTTCACGATAAACCCAAAAATTAATTCCAATTCAATTCCAATTAAATATTATTTAATTGGTATACTTTATTAAATCTAAATAAAAAGATTTAACATTTTCTCAATTGGGTCTAAGAACAGTGTTAATGAAGACACCATTCATGACAAACCCAAATCCCATTTGTTATTAAATACAAGGCTCTGAATAGAATATATATCGGCTTGTATGCAATATCAAATTCTACAACCAACAAATATCGTATTGGAAATAACGATATAAATATATCTTTCAAATTTCCATAACAATATCTATATAATCACGAAATCCAACATCGAAATATTCTGAAGTCAATTTCGATTCAAATCCATTTCCAATCTATATATTGGAATTTCTGGTTATTTTTAAATCCATTTCAAATCCAATTTGTTTATTTTAAAAATAAATGGATTATAATTCTAGTTCAAAACTAGTTCATTTCGATAAAAATATATTTTTATCCTTTCAAATATGGAATTTTTCATTCCAATTCTTTCCAAATCATTTCTTATGATTTTACACTAATTATTGATATTTTTAATAATTTTATCAAGGCCGTACAGTCGATTTCCATAAACAGCCATCGAACTACACTTACAGCGACCTTTTCCAAATTTAATTTGGACATAATTCCAAATCCAATCATTAGATTTCAAACCTCTAATATTCGTTAGAAATCACTTTTTGATACGAACCCAACGGTTCTAGTTTTAGGAGAATCCGACGGTCGGATCTCCCGTAATATCTGTTCGAAGTCAATGGTCGAAATTCGCGAACTGCCACGGCGCGACACGTTCTATTCAGGCCATTATATTATATATATAATATATATTTCATTGATTTCCATTTAAAACGTATTTTATAAATCATTTTAAATTTGTTTTCAGAACGAGTTCAACTTCATATTCTATTTCAAATCAAAATTGAATATTTCATATAATCGATATATAAATGATAATATTTTCAAAACATTATATTTCGAAATCATTTTATTTTTTCTATTCATTATAAAAATGAATGAAATCGATATAAATATCGTTCATGTCAAAATGGCGTCAATCTAATCAACACGGCTATGTATATTTTTATATATATTCGTGTCCATCCCAAATCGGACATCAAAATCATATTTTGATTCTTTTCTGAATATTATTTGAAAATATTTGTTATTTTAAAAATAATCGTTATTTTAAAATATTCATTCTTTCTGAACTGGATTCAGACAAAGTTAATTACCATATAATGTGATTATATGGATTTCACACACATATGTACACAACTACAATCAAACACTTTCAACCATCATTCAAAGTGCATTCTACACTGCATAAGCATCAAATATAAATATTCAACGCTTATACAGCCTGTCAACCCATAGATTGACAGACAACTAATTATTGGGATTGGTGTATGTCCAATATCATCCCAACACCCGTGTGGGATTTTCAAACAATCAAACACAGGTTTTATTTGTGCAGTTGGGCGATGTGTGAAATTTATCGTCCTAATCCATATCAATCAAATGTGTGCACATAAACAAATCGTCCGATTTGTTTATAAATAATTATTTTATATACACGTTAAAAAATATATTTTTAACTATCAAATAATTTATTCCATTCCATATTACACTATCAATATTCACAACACAAACAACAAACAAACAAGTCGTCTGTGGCCTGTGGACGACGGGTGTCGGATGCTGCTAAGCACCGTCTGCATCCTAGTATATATTTTAACTAGAAATTAAAATAAAAGTGAGGAGTTCTCACCTTTGGGTTCCACTCCACCATTTTCTATTTCTGAATGGTATGGAATTTTGATTTCCATTGATGCCATCGCTATCTTTTCCCGCTGTTCAAATTAAAAATCACATTTTTACTATGGCATTTCATATATAAAAATCATATATTTTTATCGCTTCATTCCAATAAATAAAAATCATATTTTAATTTCTACTTCATATATTTACAACGCTCCTTTCTATATAAAAATTATATTTTTATATTTCTACTTTTTATATTAAGATCGATTTTTTATTTCGACGCTATAAAAATCACATTTTTATTTCAACGTATATATAATAAAAATCAGATTTTTATTTTGCAACATATATAAAAATCAAATTTTTATTACCTCTATAATATAAAAATCATATTTTTATACTATATAAAAATCGAATTTTTCTTCCCTATGTGGACATATAAAAATCTAATTTTTATGACTCTGCTTCATAGATAAAAATCTTATTTTTATAATGTTGTTCATACTATTAAAATCCTTTCTTCATTCGCTATGTGCATATATGAAAATCAAATCTTTACCCTCAAATCTTTATCATAAGATTTTTCATATAAAAACCGCATTTTTATTTCTGATCTTAACACATATAAATCGTATTTTTTTATACTTTAAAAACCATAGCTTTATACTTTAAAGGTCAAATCTTTTTTTTTAAAATAAAGATCAAATCATTTTATAGTAAAACTCCTAGCTTTCTATTTTAAAATCAGATTTTATATAACAACCATAATTATAATTACATAAAAATAAATAAAAATGTAAAAACACACCTTTTTATTCGGTTTTTTTTCCTTCCAGAGAAGGGGAGGGCCACATGGTTGGTCTGAAGCGAAGGGGAGTTGGCGCGGGGGGCTGAACGCGGCGGCGTGGGCCTGGGTGGTCGGAGGCGCTGGGTTGCGGACTGTTCTGGTGGGTGAAGGCTTTATACAGCCGAAGGAGGAGCGAGGAAGGGGGCGTTGGTCTTGCGAGTAGGCGGAGGAAAGGGAAGGGTGTAATAAACCGGAAATCCGAGCCAATTTAAAATTTTTATTTTGGCAATTTTAAAGAATTTTGAATATTTAAAATGAATTTTTTTAAATAATATTGACGAGAAATTTATTTTGAATAGAATTAGAACGTATATGTTTATTTGAATCATCGTTAGAATATAAATAATTATATTTAATTATAAAAGGAATTAGAAATGGCGCGGTAGTTTGAAAATTCGATTTCAAATTTCATATGAATGTACAAGATTCAAAATAAACCCGATTTTACCGAAACCAAAAATATTAGAATCTATTTGAAAATATCTTCCCAACGAATCCGAAAAATTGAAATTTCATAGCGGGGATAAAAAGTTATTCCCATATGAAAATTCAGAATAGTCGCTATGGAATTTTAGCCCTTAAAAATGGCCATTTTTCAAACGATCTCAAAATTTGACGAAATTAGTTTTGTTAGGACCGTATCGTCAATATGAAGCTAGAAAATATATTTCGGGAATTTTTAGAGTCCGTATGTGGCCCCGGTAAATTGAAATGCGCGTTCAAATTCAATATATTGATTTATATTTTGATTTTGATGGAAACTGATCGTAACAAGTGAATTGGTTTGCGAAACATATCCTATTGTGTTCGGAATGGGGGTAATTAGCTAGGGGCGAGAGTCGTTGGGTCTCGATTGGGGTTCGAACGAAAAGTCAACTATATGGAAATTAAATTAAATTAATATAATATAACCCCCAACCTTTCTCTTTCAGATCGTTCATTCAGAAGTAAAATAAATAAATAAACCCGATCTTTCAAATCAGCTGCCCCCTTCACCAGCCCGCCGCCACCCCCTTCCCCCGTCGCGCACACCTCCATCGTCCCCCCCCCCCAACGCCGGCGACTCGTCCACCTCGCCCCTCCCTCTAGTGTCCCTCCTCTCTCCACACGAACCCGCCCCAAACCCTACAGCCTCTGACGCCAGCCTAGGGACCTACCACCTGCCGCCACGACGAGCGTAGCACCCCCTTAGTCGGCTGCCAGTCCGAGGCTCCAAACCCCTCCCCCCTTCTTCGCTGAAAAAGACTGTGAGTATAAACATATATATTTATTTTTTATATATATTATAAATAGCATTATTAAAATCAGATTTTTATATAAGGAAGGAAAGAAAAAAAAATATATATCTTTGTGTAGGAATAGATTATATTTTTATAAAGGTAAAGGTTTGATTTTTAAAAACCATAAAGGTTTGATTTTTACAAGTAGTAAAGGTTAGATTTTGATTTGAAAAAACTTAGAGCTCTGATTAGGAAAAGCTAGGATCTTTATTTTAGAAAAGCTAGGATTTTTATTTTTGAAAAGATCAGAATTTTAAATATGAAATGCAAGATTTTTAATATATAAAGTTGTGATTTTTAAAGATATAAAGTCGTGATTTTTATTAAGGTAAAAATTAGTTTTTTATGCATGAAGTAGCAGAGTAAAAATATAATTTTTATCGATATAAAAATATAATCTTTTGTTCTAGAAAGATATGATTTTTATATTTATAGAAAGATTAGATTTTTAAACTTGTAAAGATTTGAACTTTAGAAATATAAAGATACGATTTTTATAAAGGACGTAGTGAAATAAAAATTCAATTTTTATATATATGAAGTAGCGATAAAAATTTGATTTTTATATATATGAAGTAATGATAAAAATTTGACCTTTGTATGAGAAGTAAAGATATAAAAATATAGTTTTTATATAGAAAGAAGCATTGTAAAAATATATGATTTTTATATGTGAAGTGCCATTATAAAAATGTGATTTTTAAAATAAACATCATATTAAAAATGCGATTTTTACTACGAACAACGGGAAAAGATCGCATTGGAATTTTGAGCAAATCTGAATCGTTCAGATATAAAGAATGGAGGAGTGGAACCCTCGGTGAGAACTTCTCGCTTTTAATTTAATTTCTAGTTTGAAATATATACTAGGATGCAGACGGTGCTTAGTAGCACCCGACACCCGTCGTCCACAGACCATGGATGGCTTGTTTGATTGATGTGTTGTGAAAATTGATTGTGTGATGTGGATTGAATAAATATTTTGTAGTTAAAAATATAATTTTTAACGTGTATATAAAATAAATATTTATAAACAAATCGGACGATTTGTTTATATACACTGATTTGACTGATATTGATTGGGACGATAAATTTTACACATCGCCCAACTACACAAATAAAATATGTGTTTGATTGATTGAAACCCCACACGGGTGTTGGGATGATATTGGCGTACACTAATCCCAATTGTTTAGTTGTATGTCGATCGATTGGTTGACATGCTGTTATAAGCGTTGATTATTTGTATTCAATGCTTATGCAGTTGAGTAGTGCACTCTGGATGATGGATGATTGTTTATCACTATTTATATATACATGTGTTTATGGAAATCCATAGAAATAAGATCTATGGTAATTGGTTGGGCCTCATTCCAGTTTTGAAAAAGAAATATTTGAATAGAAATACTTGAAAAAGAAATATTTGAAAAGAATTATTTGAAATAAAAATATATAGCCGTGTCGATTAGATTGACGCCATTTTGACGTGAACGATATTTATATCGATTTTATTCATTTTTATAATGAATATCGAAAAGGAATTGATTTCAAAATATCATGTTTTGAAAATATTATCATTTATATATCGATGATATGGAATATTCAATTTTGATTAGAAATTGAATATGAAGTTGAAATCATTTTGAAAACGAATTTAAAACGATTTATAAAATATGACTTAAATGGAAATCGACGAAATATATATAATATATATTATATATATAATGGTCTGAATAGAATGCGCCACGCTGCGGTAGTTCGTGAATTTCGACCATTGACTTCAAATGGAATTTACGGGAGATCCAATCGTCGAATTCTCCTAAAACCAGAACCGTCGGGTTTGTGTCGAAAAGAGCTTTCTAACGAATACAAGAGATTTGAAATCTAACGGTTGGATTTGGAATTATGTCCAAATCAAATTTGGAAAAGGTCACTGTAAGCGCCGTTCGATGGCCGTTGATGGAAATCGACTGTACGGGTCTTGATAAAATTATTAAAAATATCAATAATTTGTGTAAAATCATAAGAAATGATTTGGAAAGAATTGGGATGAAAAACTCCACATTTGAAAAGATAAAAATAGATTTTTATCGAAATGAACTAGTTTTGAACTAGAATTAAAATCCCTTTATTTTTAAAATAAATAATTTGGATTTGAAATGGTTTTAAAGATAACCAGAATTTCCAATATATAATTGGAATGGATTTGAATCGAAATTGTCTTTGGAATATTTCGATGTTGGATTTTGTGATTATACAGATATTGTTATGGAAATTTGAAAGATATATATATATCGTTATTTCCAATACGATATTTGTTGGTTATAGGATTTGATATTGAATATAAGCCGATATATTTTCTATTCAGAGCCTTGTATTTAATATCAAATGGGAATTGGGTTTGTCGTGAATGGTGTCTTCATTAACACTATTCTTAAACCCAGTTGAAAAAAAGATTAAATCTTTTTATTTAGATTTAATGGAGTGCACCAATTAAATAATATTTAATTGGAATTGAATTGGAATTGATTTTTGGGTTTATCGTGAATGGTGTTTTAAATAACATTTGTTCTTTAACCCGTTAATTAATGGAATGTGATTTGGGGTTGTCGTGAATGGTATCTTTAATAATACTATTCTTAGACCCAACAGAGTTAAGAAAATCAGAAGCTAACTGGAGATTAGTTAAGTTGAATGGTTTCATGGATATTGATCTGATGTTGGTTTCGGCCTTCGGGGTTATTACTTAAGGAATTTTTCACTTGCTAATTTACGGTTAATGGAAATGAAATGTGATTTTGGGTTTATCGTGAACCGTGTTTTAAATGACATTGGTTCTTTAACCCAGTTAAAGATAGGATTTATTTCCTGGATTTGAATAATCATTAAGTAATGATTTTTGTAAATTAAAACTAAATTAGAGTTTTAATGAATCTTTAATTAGATTGAAAAGTGAATTTGATAATTAAAATTATCAAATTCAAGAAATGATCGAGGATGGAGTACCACCAGTTTTACTCCAGATGATAGTTAAATCTTTAATTAGATTTGAACGTGAAATGGTAATTGAATTTACCGATAACACCGTGGTGCTAGATATGATGTATTACCAGTTTTACTTCATGGGATGAATAGGTTGGGGTTGGGAAATTTAACAATTGATTACTTCGGTAAGGTTCGTTAATCCCGACTAGTTTGGATAAACCATAATTTGGTTTGAATTGATAATCTAAAGAAGATTGAAGAATAAATTTAAATAATTTATCTTTGATAAAATTAACGGGAACCTTTCCCTAAGAATGTAAAATTTAGCAACTAACTGAAGATTAGTTAAGATGAATGGTTTCCTGGGTATTGATCTGATGTTGGTTTCGGCCTTCGGGGTTAATATTTGGGGAATTGTTCTCTTACTAATTTACGGTTAGTGACTAATGAATTGGAATGAGGCGTATGTTGTGTTTGTGTAACACTTGTTTATTATATACGTGAGTTATTCGAAAAGACCGCGTTTATCCCATTCTGAATAACTGAATCGACGATAAGTCGAGGATAAAGACGGTGGTCGAAGACCGGAGGTCTTCACATCATTTGGATAATTACTGATGATCTTGATTGGGTTGTACACCCAAGAGGAGGGAATCAGTTGGTGATCGTCCAGACGTACTTGGAGATCGATGGATATGCTAGGAATAAGGTTCCTCCGGTTTCGTTCAGACCCAGAACGGACTTGTAAATGGTGTGTGTCTGACATCGGATTTCATTCTGTGTGATTAATATCGGTTGCATAGCGTGAATTGCCTGTGTGGCATGCTGAGATGCAAATGATCAAGGCTTTTGTTGAAAAACAAAGTCTTATGGTTGATGATCAAAGCACAGCTTTAATACAGCGTAGCTTTGTGTAGCGTTAATTCGCGAGCCTCACACCCCGGTGTGAACCAAAAACGGGAGAAGGACCTCTGGGGGGGCATGCGTTTCCTTCTAGTTAGGAGTGGTGTCAGTGTTTTACACGACCTGGAATTTTACTTATGTGGATGATGGATAGCGAGGCGCCTCGGTTAGATCGGACGATCCGGGTCCGATGGAGTCATTTGGCTCATTTACACCCCATAGGGTGGGGAAACGCAGTGTTCAGGCATTTTAATCCACATCGAGTGGACTGGCCCTGACGATCCAAAACTTTCGTGCGCGCTTGCCTGAGGGGCGGACTAGAGGCACTCGAAGCGATGAGGACGATCCCTTGCCTCGTTTCACAGATGGAAATCCAACTTCCAAATACAACATTTTGCGGTTTTAATTGCAGAACTAGAACGACGACGTGATATATGGTACCCATGCCGTCTATGATTGATACTTATGATTGAAATTGTTTTGACACTATACACTTATAGTAATAATAAAAGATGAAATTTAGCATATCAAGCATTCTTTGGCAATTATAAGGTAAAACCCTATCCTCCGGCTTGTGTTGCATTGTGTGATGGGACCTGGGTCTTATAATAGCTTCATTGTTCTTTATTTAGCATTGTGCTGTTGTTTTTTGCACTGGTATTCTTGGGAGGAAACCCGTTCCATGTTATACAGCGTGGTCCCTTGATTTACCTAACTTTAAAATAAAGATTAATAACTGTTTTAGTTCTCACACCAGTCACATGACTAACCTGTAGTTTATTGTTTTAACCTAAACTCTGGGTGTCCTTATTTCCGCACGGGCAGCTAGTAGTTTTGGTTTTGCAGATTTATGTTCACAGGATCCTGATTTACAGCTGGAATGACACTCGGAAAGCTCTGTATCTGTTTATCTCTTTCAGTTGTGTTTTGTATTATTTTCTGCTGCTATGTAATGTATTGTAATCTCTGATATTTCTCAAATGTATATTAATTGTTAATACTCTGTATATTCTTGTATTCTGATGAATTGTTGTAATAAGCAATGAAATGTTCTTTTGTTTGTGTTCTGATGTGGCTTGTCCTCAAGGCAATCCGTGTTTTCCTTACCGGGGAAGTTACGGGTCCTTGCAAAGGGGTCTCGTAGGTTTTGGATGGAGAGCGACGGAGGTGATGGACGATGGTGGTGCGGCGAGAGGATGGCGATGGTGATGCGTCGCCATTTTATTTTGGGGGGGGGGGGGTTTCGATTTTGAACGACAGAGGGATTGGGGAGGGTTGACCGAATAGGAGGGAGATTATATAATTTTATATATTTAATTATTATTATTTTCCTTACAGAGTACACTTTTCTTCTGAACCCCAAATCGAACCCAACGGCTGTCGTCCCTAGCTAATTACCCCCATTCCGAACACAAATGGGATATGTATCGTAAGCCATTTTGGCTGTTTCGATCGGTTTTCGTCAAAATCAAAATATGAATCTATATATTGAATCTGAACGCACATTTCAATTTACTGGGGCCACATATTGACTCTAAAAATTTCCGAAAAATATTTTCTGGCTTCGTATTGACAATATGGTTCTAACAAAACTAATTTCGTCAAATTTGGAGACCGTTTGAAAAATGGCAATTTTCTGGTCGATCCAAATTGACTAAAACTGTCAAAACACGTTTTACTTCGCCATGCTCACAAATTGATTTCAAAAATTATGAATTTTGAAATCTAGTAATAACTTGACATCCCGGATCCCACAAAAGTGGCTTCGTTGAAAACGGATGTCGTTTACAAAATTTCCATTTTTAAGGGCCAGAATTCCATAGCGACTATTCTGAATTTTCAACTGGGCTTAACTTTTATTCCCGCTATGAAATTTCAATTTTTCGGATTCGTTGGAAATATATTCTCAATTAGATTCTAATATTTTTTGTTTCGCTAAAATCCGGTTTATTTTGAATCCTACACATTCATTTGAAATTCGAAATCGAATTTTCAAACTACTGCGCCATTTCCAATTCCTTTTATAATTAAAATAAATATTTATATTCTAACGACGCTTCAAATAAATATATACGTTCTAATTCTATTCAAAATAAATTTCTCATCGTTATTATTTAAAATAAATCATTTTAAATATTCAAAATTCATCAAAATTGCCAAAATAAAAAAATTTAATTTGGTTCGGATTTTCCGGGTTGTTACAATCAAACTCCTTTTTTTATCATCTTTGCCTTAAAGAGGAAGGCTAATTTATTTTTTCGTTCTATTTTTGACAGCTATTAATTCCTTGCTAACTTCAAATGTAACCATTCGACTTATTAGTTGCGACTTATTAGTTGTTAATTCCTTATTATTTCTTACAAGAAACCTTTATATTTGCTAGTATATTGACATTTTATTCTATTTAGCATTAAAACTGAGTTTGCTCGTGCTATAAGATTTGTTAGCCCATTATTTGGTATTGAATGGAGTTTGTTCTTTAATTTTCAATCAGTTCAACCAACCTAAACCTAAGATAGATTTTGATTTATTTTTTGTTTTTAAATTTGGTATTCAATATTGGAATTGAATTCAACTATATCTAATTCAATAGTTATTTGTTTCCTTGTTGTTTACCTTCTCGCTATAAATATTTCCCTTTTCAATTGTATTTCATTCTTTTGCACCTAAAATTGATTTTGTACATTGATATCTTTTATTAAATTATAAAACAGGAAACATATCGCATTATTCTGCAAATTTATTTTCTTCCTACATCTCTATTCTTCTAACCAATTCCTTTCTTCTTAATGTCTCAAAATTTAGCTAGTAGATCACAATTCCTTACTTTTTTCTCACCAAAAAAAAATACACTTTTTCATGTATTTTATTTAATTCGCATCCTAATTGGTAAATTTTCTAATCAAATGTGCAATTCTCAATCCATTAGCATTTTTTCTAGGATTCAACAATAATACCTAAATTAACTTTCTAATCCTTAGGCCACAATACATTTAGGGAACCAATTAACAAAATGTTTAACAGATAAAAATTATCGCGAACTTCTTAGGGCACAATGATGAAAAATCACAATTGATGACGACATGATCAAGGCGACGACAACTCCATTAGGGCGATCAACGGCTGCTACAGCTATTGAGTTAGAGCATGACAAGCTGGTTAAAACTTAAAGGTATTCTGGTTTGAATTTTGTTCATGTTGTATGATTCATGAGTTGTTTGTTTTTGAATTTAGTTAAATTCAGTTTGAATTTCTACTTTTTTATGTGTTTCTACTTAAAAGTTGGGTTCCTCATCACAAATTACCGTGGTACTTTTTTATCCATTAGGATTGCTTACAAATTTGTCTCTGCTTCAATGGATACAATACATACATGGCATCTAAAGCATTATGATACGAGTAGAGGCTGTTAATGTTATTTCCTACTAGTAAAAAAAATAAAAATAAAACACGTAAAAATAAGAAAAAGAAGTTCTTTAGAGGTTCTTTATTATATACCATATTTTGAGTCTGCCAATTGAATACAATCAATTCTAGATGATACAACAAAACAAAAAAGATGGCAAGAACAACTTATTAGATACCAGAGTTGATGGTATCTAATAAGTTCCAAAGAGATGGATTAGAACGTAGTTAAAGCAATCATATGTAAGTAATTAAAAATTTGATTTTAAAATTTGTTACACTAATTATATGACAGTTTTTTCTTATTTTTAGGGGCATAACTCATAGCTGCACTTACATTACTTTTGTAGATTTCGTTTTTACAGGAAACAGAGTGTCCAAGGCTGAAAGTAGGAGGTTTAAGATTAATAATAAAGTTGAAATATTGAGAAAAAAGTTATAGACTATATTCAGGAAGTAAGAATAAATTTGAGCTGCGAAGAATTTGAACTGCGGAATTTAGAGAAAATAGCTTGCCAACTAAACGAAATTGAAGCAAAGGCGAAGTTGAACATGTTATACAATAGTCTTCTTAACTGTCCTTAAGTTCCAAGGTATGTTTTACGGAAATATATTACATATCATGTGTTTCTGCATCAGAGTTTCATTTATCAAACATGAAAGTTTTTTTTTACATTTTAGTGGCAGTCTCACTTAGAGACACTTTTAACGGCAACTATGAAATGCTTAATGACAATCGCTAAAACTTTTGACGCATTTCACTGATGGAATTGCAATCAAGTATGTTGAATAAATATGCATTCATAGTGTGGCTTTATATATATTACTCATTAAACTAAGTAAACTGTTCTGATACTAAACACTTTTATCCAGCTGTCTTTGGTGTGTTTTACTATTTTTAGCGTATAAATAGATTATTTTACCAGATCTTATTTTTAGGTTTTGAAGGTAAAAGACGTCGTCAAATGGTTCCTTTGCTGCCAGAATTTGGTGCATAAACATTGATGTAACTATGACTAAAAGTAGAGTGAGAGTGTGAGTGACAGTATACATGTATATGAATGAATGAGTATGTAGTAAGGAACCAATGTATACGAGTGAAATATAGCGAGGAAGTGTATGTATAAGTCATTGTGTAATAGTGAGGAAACAATATGTGTACTATTCAAAAGTGTAATAAATGTTTTTTTTGAATAAATATTTGTTATTTGTTTAAAAATAAATTCAGTGTAAATATTCAATTATTGTGAATATTTATTTATAAGAAATAATGACATATGGCTTAAAAAATGATGGCATATGCATTAATCAAATGATGACACATGGACAAATTATTGTTTGACCAATGAACCAACCATTAAATACCAAGTGTCTCCATTGATATATGCCATGTGTATGCTACTCCGACAACCATGTCAACAGCCATGTAAGATGACACATCATCAGCCATGTCATCAACCATATAGGATGACTCATCATCAAACACATCAACAGATGACTCATCATTTGAGTCATAACGTAGTGGGGTTCATTGATTCTTTTACCTACCAATATCAATAAGTGTAGGTAAAGGCTCTTTCTCTACTAACGTTTACCTACCAATTTCTACCAATTCAATATTGGTAGCTAAAATATATTACCAACCATTATGCTAGTTTTACCTATGCTTACAATTGGTAGGTGAATACCCCATTTTCTTGTAGTGATAATAAGGCTAATCACAGGATCACGCCACTACCGCGGAACGGGTTTACTCCATTGGATTGCCAGTGCATGAAATAAATTAAATCGTTAAACAACGCAATGCTTTTTAGAAAAATGAAACCATTATAAGACTCAAGTCCCATCACACAATGCAACGCAAACCGGAGGATAGAGTTTTACCTTATAATGGTCAAAAATGCTTGATACGATAAAACAGATTTGATATTATTATTAGTGTATATATGTTTTCAAAAAAACATTTCAATCATAATGTATCAATCATAGACGGCATCAGTACCATATATCATGTCGCCATACTAGTTATACAATCAAAACTGTATGGCGTCGTATTGGAAGTTGGATTTCCATCATGAACCAAGGCAAAAGATAGTCCTTACCGAATTCGAGACACTCTAACACGTGCCTCAGGACTCAGTCGCAACTACACCTGGATCTTCAGGGCCGATCATCCGTTGATGATTAGTAATACCTGAACAATACATTTCCCTGCTCTATGGGGTGTAAATAGAACCACTAGGGACTCAAATAACCGAGGCGCCTCATTCCATCATCCACATAAGTAAAATGCCCGGGCGTGTAAAACTCTGACACCACTCCTAGCTAGAAAGAAATGTATGTCCTCCCTGCAGTCCTTACTCCTGTTTCTTGTTTATACCGGGGTGTGAGGCTCACGAAGTAACGCTACACAAATGAAATACCCCACCTCCGTTAAGGTCACTCACAAAACTAGCATGTTGCATATTCACCAAAATGTCCAATTTTAACATCTAATCATATACCCTATTTCAACATGAACTTGCATAGTCTATGCAACCCAAACTGTACTTGACATAGATCCAAATTATACTTGCAATGAACATAAGATGTACACATAGGTTTTTAGGTTACATAGGCATAAAGGTCTCAATCTAGAACATGTTACATAAGTCTAAATTTTAGGCTTAAAGGATGTATATAGTCCATACCATCGATGTAAACATGAAGGGATCAAGTTCTAGTTCTTGCCACAAACTTGCAAGTGCTATATTTTTCATATACAAATGTCCAATAGGCTTGCATCAACCAATTTATGCCACAAATATCAATACACTAATCACGATAGAATCATTACAATACACAGAATTCACATCATTATAACAATACAATTCTATTTTCATTTACATCGAATCACGTCACAGTTTCTATTCATATTCTGAAAGATCACTATACTTATAACGTGTGATGAATTCTTGTTTTCTGATTTCTATATTCTGATTTGGAGATGCTCTCCTTTGGGTAGCAAAGTTGCGTTGAATGATTTGATTAAGCTTTAGTTTTCTTCTTAATTTGATTCGTCTCTAAGCTCCTCTCTCTTGACGGCTATGCTCAATTCCTTCCTGGCAGCATGATGACTCCAATCTTATTTTTTTTGTGAATTTTAGTTGAGACTTAGGGTGTATTTATAAAGTTTTCAGATTGTTTAGAGCCGTCAGATGAAGACAGGAGGAATCCAGACCATACAAAGTCCAACAGAGCCAATTAGGAGGTGACACGTCAGCCTGAATGACACATCGAGCCACAGAAATTCGAGCCAGAGCCAGACCCTGCCAGCCAGGTCGACTGGCAGGTCGACACCCAGGTCGACACCTTGGTCGACCCTATGGTCGACCTGGTCACTGGGCGGGAATTTTCCTGCCCAGCCCAGTTTGAGTCCATTTTTCGAATTTTGAATTTGAACTGAGCTGTTTTGAATTTTAAATTTAATTCTGAAACTTTCGAAGGTCATAACTCCTTCATACGGAGTCCGATTCACGCAAACTCGGACTCTATCTCAAGTAGAATTCCGAGACGAACACAACGGCGCAACCCATTTCCCTTAATTATTTCATTTAGAATTAATTATACTTTAATCTATGAAGTTTAACGTTATAGAATTTACGGGGTGTTACATTCTCCCCCTCTTAAAAGGATTTCGTACACGAAATCTTCAAGTTAGGAAGAATGTATATCCTATCATCCAATCGTCCATCTACTCAACCAACAAACACAGGTGTCCATTGTCCTTAAAGACTTCTAATGCTTCATGATCATATGCATGGTGTGTGTACATGTCCTTATCTAATCCAGAAATCAGGCGGTCTACTGATTCAGTTGACCTCCTTAATGCGAATCATGTAAGTGTCATGAATCCATTATGTATGCAAATTTTTCCTACTCATAATTCTACATGAGTGATCAACTATTCATACAAATGCAACAACCATATGACAGCATATCAAGTTTCAACCATGCACAAATGAGAATACATATATGCATATGCAATATGAAGTGACTGAGCCGATCTAAAACCTAGGGTGTGTGTGTATATGCATCCACGAGCAACTACTAGCAATACTAGCAACCACTTACAGCCATCATCCATAACATGTTTTCAAATACATGTTTGCATCCATTTGTTTTCTACCTAAGGATTTAGGAAAAGGACCGAGGAGATATACCTAAAAAGATGATAAAGCATAACTTAAGGAAAAAGAGAGATCAAAGATGTACCCTCAAAAAGAAAAGGGTAGGCAGCGCGTATTCTATCCTCAGTTTCCCAAGTCGCGTCTTCCTCGGCATCGCTCCACTGAATCTTGACAAGTTTGACTTCGCGATTGCGTAGCTTTTTCACTTCAGTTCCTAAGATGCGAGTTGGAACTCTCCTTACAGTTGCTTCACGTTCTACCTCGGCTTCTTCTAGAATGCTAGGCTCCACCACTTCCGCAGACTCATGTAAACACTTCCGGAGGTGAGAAACATGAAAGACGTTGTGAACTCCGGCCAGTCTCTCGGGTAGCTCTAATATATAGGCCATCTTCCCAACCTTCTCGATGATAGGAAACGGCCCTACAAATCTGGGTGCTAGCTTCCCAGTGGATCCAAAGCGAACGACGTTCCTTAAAGGAGATACCTTAAGGAAAACCCTATCCCCAACCTCAAACTCAAGGTCGGTCCTTCTTTTGTCGGCGTAAGATTTTTGTATGTCTTGGGCTGTCTTCATCCTTCTCCGTATCAAGTCCACTTTCTCTGAAGTCTCTCGAATCATGTCCGGCCCAAGTATAAGTTTATCTGTAGAATCCCACCAACAAGTTGGTGATCTGCACGGTCTTCCATACAGAGCTTCGAAGGGCACCATACCGATGGTGGCATGGTAGATGTTGTTGTAGGCGAATTCTACCAAAGGAAGATGTTCCTCCCATGTCCCTCCAAAGTCAAGGATGCAAAGTCTCAAAAGATCCTCTAAAACTCTATTCACCCTTTCCGTCTGGCCATCGGTTTGGGGGTGATAGGCCGTGCTCAAACATAACTGTGTGCCTACGGCTTCTTGCAGACTCTGCCAAAACTCACTTGTGAAGATTGGGTCTCGGTCACAAACAATGCTTGAGGGTATCCCATGGAGTCGAACTATCTCCTTAAGGTAAAGAGACGCTAAAGATGAGGCAGTCCTTCTACTTTTAACGGGTATAAAGTGGGCGCTTTTAGTAAGCCTATCCACTATTACCCAAATGCTAGTATTGCCTCTTCTTGACCTAGGCAGTCCATCAATGAAGTCCATTAAAATGCTATCCCACTTCCACTGTGGGATCTCTAGGGGGTGAAGCAGTGCTCCAGGCTTTTTCTGTTCCGCCTTGACCTATTGGCATATTATACATTTAGAAACAAAATCTGCCACATCCTTCTTCATGCCGCTCCAAAAGAAAACTCTCTTTATGTCCTTGTACATTTTATCTCCGCCTGGGTGTATTGTCATCTTAGAATAATGTGCCTCCTCAAGAACCTTCTTTACCAACTCCCTTATTTGTGGGACGCATAGTCTTCCATCGCGTCTCAGCCAGCCTTTATCATTGATAGAGTACCTATTGAGGTGACTAGAAGTCTCACCCCTAATTAGCTTATCAACCACTTCAACTAGCTGAGACTCTTCACGTTGTGCAGTCCCTATTGTATCCAAAAGAGTGGGGCGTACTTCGAGAGATGCTAACAAACCCGGTACAAAATCAGAGGAGGGCCTAAAGTTAAAACTGGCTATATACTCCAAGCTTTGCCTTTCTACAAAGAGCGGGCTTAGGGTCAGTTTCTTTCGGCTCAACGCGTCTGCCAATACGTTGCCTTTGCCGGGAGTATAGGAAATCTCAAAGTCATACGAGGCAAGAAACTCCATCCATCTCTGTTGCCTCAAGTTAAGATCCTTCTGTGAGAAGAGATATTTCAATGATTTATGGTCAGTGTATAATTCGAACTTCTCACCTAGGAGATAATGGCGCCAAGACTTAAGTGCAAAGACGATGGCGGCCAACTCAAGATCGTGGGTTGGGTAGTTCTTTTCATGGACTTTCAATTGTCTTCCACCATAAGCTACCACCCTCCCTTCTTGCATCAGAACAACACCTAGCCCCGTCCCGCATGCATCCGTGTATACTGTGAACATCTTGCTTCCATCTGGCAGAGTCAGAACTAGGGCTGTTGTAAGAGCCCTTTTCAAGCGTTGGAAAGCAAACTCGCAATCCAAGTCCCAAGCGAACGCTAGATTCTTCTTTGTTAGCCTTGTAAGTGGGGCTGAGATTTTCGCGAAATCCCTAATGAATTTTCGGTAGAAACCGGCTAGCCCTAGAAAACTTCGGACTTCGGTTGCGTTTCTCTGTGTCTTCCAGTCTTGCACCGCAACTACTTTCGCGGGGTCCACGGCCAACCCTTCTTTGGATACTACATGCCCAAGAAATCTTACTTCTTTTCTCCAAAAGTGGCACTTGGAGAATTTGGCTTTTAGCTGATGAACTCGAAGAGTTTCCATGATTTCTTTCAGATGTTGAGCATGTTCTTCCTCATTCTTTGAGAAGATCAAGATATCATCTATGAAGACCACCACGAATTTATTGAGGAATTCTCTGAATACCCTGCTCATTAGGTCTATGAAATAAGCAGGTACGTTTGTCAAGCCGAAAGGCATGACAAGCCACTCGAAGAAACGGTCTAGGGTCCTGAACGCCATTTTATCAATGCTGTCTTCAACTACTCTTAGCTGTTGGAACCCAGTTGCTAGATCAAGTTGGGAGAAGACCGACGCACCTACAAGCTGATCAAACAAATCGTCGATTTGGGGAAGAGGGTGCCTATTTTTCTTGGTCAGTTTGTTTAACTCCCTATAGCCAACGCAAAGGCGAAGCGAACCGTCCGCTTTGGTTGCGAACACCACTGGAGCACCCCATTCTGAAATGCTCCGTCTAATGAACCCCTTTTCGAGAAGTTCTTTAACCTTCTTACTGAGCTCCTTTCTCTCCTTTGGAGCCATGTGTCTGACAGGTAAAGCTATAGGCTTTGCATTATCCACAAGATATATGCGGAAGTCTATTTCCCGCCTCGGAGGTAAGCCCTTGACCTCCTCAAAGACATCTGGATATTCCCGGACTACCCTGACTGACTGCAAATTCTAATCAGAAGCATCAAGCGACTCTAGATAACTAAGCATAACAGCATTCAAGGGATTACAAGAAATTTCTAGAGTGTTACCAAGCCGAGTCAAGAGCTTAACTACTCTTTTCTCACAATCAAGAATGGCACCATTACTGGATAACCAGTCCATGCCTGAGATCAAACCATATCCCGAGAAGCCCAAAACAAAGGCATTACAACTAAACTCAACGCTGAGAATAGAGATTTTCAAACCTAAACAAACCATTAACAAGTAAGCGGAGCCCCCAATTGGATTTGAAACTACTAAGGGATCCTCTACCATACTAGTGTCTAGATGCAGAGATTCTACTAAAGTAGATGAAATAAAGGAGTGTGATGCGCCAGAATTAAAAAGTGTGTGAACTGAATGATCATAAAGATAGACTACACTTTCTACTGAAATATTACTACCTCGTTCCTGAGGAGGTGCCACTAGTGCATGAACCTGACCCGTTGAAGTGGATCCGGCTTTCTGTCCCAGCCCTCTCTTCTTTGGGCAGTCCTTAGCTTGGTGCCCAGTCTCCCCGCAATGGAAGCAACCACCCGTCTTCGCCTTCTTCTTTCAGCAGTCTTTCTCTATATGTCCAACTATGCCACAGAAATTGCACTTCCTATTCTCACGGGACTTTTTGTTCTTCCCTCCTTTCTTGAAGTCTGTTTTCTTAGGCTGTAAGCCCTCTTTCTTTTCTTCCACTTTAGTCTCTTTCTTGTCGTTGTCTTCCTCGTGTAGCAATGCCATGTCCACCAAGCTTTCATAAGCCGCTCACGTGGATACATGGGTCATAGCAAGGCTATGTAGAGGCTCATTCAAAACTTTGACGAAGCGAAGCGCCTTCTTATGTTGGGTGTTTACTAAGTCCAGCCCAAATCTGGCCAGCTTATTAAATTGATTGACGTACTCCCTGATCGTCATGCTCCCCTGTTTAAGGGTTAGGAACTTCTCCATTTGCAGGCTTCTTTCAGCTTGGGAAAGGAATTTCATCTCAAATCTTGTCCCGAAATCTTCCCATGTTTCCACTGCCCTTTGAGCATTGGTAATTTCCCACCAATAGGAAGCTTCATCTTTAAGCAACCACACTGCTAGCTGTATCTTTTGCCTGTCATCAACTCCGAAGATGACAAACAGATCCTCGGTCTCCTTTAGCCAGTTTCTTGCTCCTACAAAGGACTCTGTCCCATAAAAGTCTTTTCCACCCATAGCCTTGAAGTCTCTACATGTTTTTGCGAAGGGATTTCCATGAGGAGGAGGAGGAACCGCTGCCACTGGAGGAGGAATGTCTGCTGGGCCCGCGCCATTGGCCCTTGCTTCTAAGTACCTCCTAAACCAGCCGGGTATCGGCACTCCTTCTGGAAGGTTAAGGTCTCCAGACATGCTGAAACAGAAAGGAAAGATTCAAAACGAAGGATAGAGAGAGATAGTGTACATGGCTTCAGGGGATTATGCCTTTTTAAAATAACACTTTTTCTTGAAAAACGCTTCTTTAAACTTTCTTTTGAAAACAATTTAAAAACTTTTTATCTTATCTGGTGAACCTATGCTCTGATACCAAGTGAAACACCCCACCTCCATTAGGGTCACTCACAAAACTAGCATGTTGCATATTCACCAAAATGTCCAATTTTAACATCTAATCATATACTCTATTTCAACATGAACTTGCATAGTGTATGCAACCCAAACTGTACTTGACATAGATCCAAATTATACTTGCAATGAACATAAGATGTATACATAGGTTTTTAGGTTACATAGTCATAAATGTCTCAATCTAGAACATGATACATAAGTCTAAATTATAGACTTAAAGGATGTATATAGTCCATACCATCGATGTAAACATAAAGGGATCAAATTCTAGTTCTTGCCACAAACTTGCAAGTGTTATATTTTTCATATACAAATGTCCAATAGGCTTGCATCAACTAATTTATGCCACAAATATCAATACACAAATCATGATAGAATCATTACAATACACAGAATTCACATCATTATAACAATACAATTCTATTTTCATTTACATCGAATCACCTCACAGTTTCTATTCATATTCTGAAAGACCACTATACTTACAACGTGTGATGAATTCTTGTTTTCTGATTTCTGTATTCTGATTTGGAGATGCTCTCCTTTGGGTAGCAAAGTTGCGTTGAATGATTTGATTAAGCTTTAGTTTTCTTCTTAATTTGATTCGTCTCTAAGCTCCTCTCTCTTGACGGCTATGCTCAATTCCTTCCTGGCAGCATGAAGACTCCAATCTTATTTTTTTGTGCGAATTTTAGTTGAGACTTAGGGTGTATTTATAGAGTTTTCAGATTGTTTAGAGCCGTCAGATGAAGACAGGAGGAATCCAGACCATACAAAGTCCAACAGTGCCAATCAGGAGGTGACACGTCAGCCTGAATGACACATCGAGCCACAGAAATTCGAGCCAGAGCCAGACCCTGCCAGCCAGGTCGTCCAGGTAGGTCGACTGGCAGGTCGACACCCAGGTCAACACCATGGTCGATCTGGGGTGACCAGGTCGACACCATGGTCGACCCTATGGTCGACCTGGTCACTGGGCGGGAATTTTGCCGTTCAGCCCAGTTTGAGTCCGTTTTTCGAATTTTGAATTTGAACTGAGCTGTTTTGAATTTTAAATTTAATTTTGAAACTTCCGAAGGTCATAACTCCTTCATACGGAGTCCGATTCACGCAAACTCGGACTCTCTCTCTCTCAAGAAGAATTCCGAGACGAACACAACTGCGTAACCCGTTTCCCTTAATTCTTTCATTTAGAATTAATTATACTTTAATCTATGAAGTTTAACGATATAGAATTTACGGGGTGTTACAACAAATCTATGCTAATTAAAGTTGTGCTTTGATCATTAACCACAAGGCTCTGCTTTTCAACAATAAGCCTTGATCATTCGCATCTTAGCATATCACATTGTCAATCCATACCATACCATTGATTTTTGACAATATATAACCACTAAACTCGTATGTCTTAGAGAAGGGTGTTATGCAAGAGAATAAATTCAGATATATATTTAGCAGAGATCAACGAATACATCATAAAGGAATACAATGTCAGACATACCATCCATTTACAAGTTCGTTCTGGGTCTGAACGAAACCGGAGACACCTTATTCCTCGTCCCATATGTCTAATACAGGAGAGAGGTTCTCGCATATCCATCGATCTCCAAGTACGTCTGGACGATCACTACTTATTACCTTGTCTTGGGATGCCTCCCCATCAAGGCATCAGTAATCATCCAAACGATGTGAAGATCTCCGGTCTTCAACCACCGTCTTCATCTTCGACTTTTAATCGTCATAGTAATTATTCAGAATGGGTTAAACCCGTCTTTCCGAATAACTCGCGTATTTTATAATCAATAATAAAATGCTATAAAAACATATCAAGCGCCTCATTCCAATTTAGAATATTCTTTTAAATAAAATTTTCACATTATTGGGGAAAGGTTCCCATTAATTTTATCAAAGATAAATTCTCTAAAATTTATTCTTTAATCTTCTTACTAAAGATTCATTAAAACCCCAATTTGGTTTTAATATCAAAAATCATTATTTTATGATTATTCAACTTTAAGAAATAAATCTTGTTTTTAAACTGGGTTAAAGAACCATGTCATTAAAAACACCGTTCACGATAAAACCCAAAATCATCTTCCATTAAATATGGAATTTTCATAGAAATCAAATCAATATATAATCGATATAAATGTCCGAATCAGACTAATAATATAAATAGAATAACAGCAAAGCCTTTTAAATTCCGTATAGATTAACGGTCTTCTTTTGTAGAAGCTCATCTCGATTATTATTAAATTGAATTCCATTTGATTCCAATTCAATATATTAAATTGGAAAACTTTACTTTGGAGAATTTCCAATTAAACCTTAATAAAAGATTTATAATTTCCAAATTATATTTTCACTATTAATTGAGTTAAAGAACAAATGTCATTTAAAAATATTTTTCACAATAAACCCAATTTACATTTCATTTTATTCCAATTATTAAATATAATTGAAAAACTATAAAATCTTAATTAAAAGATTTTTTTCTTTTCTCATTGGGATTTCAGAACAGTGTTATTGAAGACACCATTCACAACAAACCCAAAAATCCAGTTTAATCTATTTAATTCCAATTAAATATTAATTAATTGAAAACTCCAATAAATCTTAATTTAAAGATTTATTCTAGTTAATAACTAGTTCATGTCTATAAAAATATATTTTATCTTTTTAAATATGGAACTTTTCATCTATAATCTTTTCAAATCATTTATTATGATTTTACATAATTTTTTCATATTTTTAATAATTTTATTTAGGCCTGTACAGTCGGTTTTCAATAACGGCCACTAAACTGCATTGCAGCGACCTTCCCTGAAATTGATTTGGACATAATTCCAAATCTAACTGTTAGATTTCAAAACTCTTATATTCATTTGAAATCTCTTTTCGATACGAACCCAACGGTTCCGGTTTTAGGAGAATCCGATGGTCGGATCTCCCGTTACGCCAATTTAAAGTTAATGGTCGAAATTCGCGAACAGTCGTTGCACGGCGCGTTCTATTCATTTTATAAAATATTTCGTCGATTTCTATTTAAATCGTATTTTATAAAATATTTAAAAAATCATTTTAAAACGATTTTAGCTTCATTCCAATTTTAAATAAAAAATGAATATTCTATATTTTTATCATATTAAAATATTAATATTTTCAAAATAATAGATTTTGAATCACTTCTCTTTATATTCATTTTAAAATGAATAAAATCGATCGATAAACCCGTTCGGGTTAAAAATAGCGTTCCTACATAACACCGCTTCATATGTCAATATTTTTATTCTTCATTGAATATTATTCTAAATTATTCATTATTTAAAATATTCTTTATTTACAAGATTCTTTACTTTAAAATATTCTTTCTATAAAGATTTCTTTATTTCAAAATATTATTTTATTAAAAATATTCTGAATCAGAACGCGACTCAATCAACTACCATATAAATTCGGTCATATGGATTTCATACATTGCATATGTATATAACAGTAATGATAAATAATCATTAAACAAACTATTCACATCCAGAGTGAAATTATAACTGTTTGAGCATTAAAATAAATAAATAACGCTCATCACAGACTGCCAATCCATCGATAGACATACAGCTAAATATTGGGACTAGTGTATGTCAAGTATCACCCCAATACCCGTGTAGGGTTTTCAAACAACAACAATTTATATAAATAAATCATTGGTTAACAAATTTAACCAATTCTGATATCGAACAAAAAGAATATTTTATTCGCATTACATTTTCTATGATTCTAATGGCGAACAAAAAGAATATTTTATTCGCATTACATTTTCTATGATTCTAATGGCGAACAAAAAGAATATTTTATTCGCATTACATTTCTACTTTAAACATGGAAAATAAAAAGAAATACTTTTATTTGTATGACATGTTTCATATTTTTAACGACAAAATAAAAGACAATTTTGTTTTGTCGACAATTCCTATTTCAACATAAATGAAAATGATACTTTTGTTTGTCGACAATTCTAATTCAACATAAATGAAAGTGATAGTTTTGTTTGTCGACAATTCTAATTCAACATAAATGAAAGTGATACTTTTGTTTGTCGACAATTTCCATTTAACAAAAGTGACAATTTTAGATGCCAATTCTAAATTTGACCAGAGTGACAGATTTATATGTCAATTCTAAATTAAACAAAAGTGACAAATTTATATCTAAATAAACATTTCTAGCTACAATGTCGTTTTTAATCTAAATAAACATTTCTAATGAAAATGACATGTTTATTCTAAATAAACATTTCAAATAAAAATGACATGTTTATCTAATTAACCATTTTATAACAAAATGGTATTTTTATACTAATGCAACATTTTATAACAAAAGTGTTATCTCTTTCTGATGTAACATTTTATACAAAATGTTATTTCTTATCTAATATCACATTTCTAATGTAATGACATTTTTAATTTAGATAAACATTTCTAATGGAAATGATATTTTAAATCTAAATAAACATTTTTAATATAATGACATTTCTAATATAATATGACATTTCTAAATAAAGTACATTTCATATATAATGACATTATCATGGCATTCCTGATAAAATGATATCTTTTTACATAGATGACATTTTCTAATAAATAACATTTCTATTATCATGGTATTACTAATAAATGACATTCTTCTAATAACATAACATTTCTAAAATAAATGATGTTTTTATATTAACATAACATTTCTAAACAAATGATGCTTTTGTTCTAACAATAATGGTATTATTATACTATTATGACATGTTTAACAATAATGATATTATTGTTCTAATAAAATCTTTCTAATGAAAATGGCATGTTAAATCTAAATAAACATTTTTAACTAAAATGTTATTTTCAATCTAAATGAGATTTCTATCTAAAATGATCCTTTAATTTAATGTACATTTTCTAACAAAATGTTCTTTTTATTTCTAATGTACATTTTCTAACAAAATGACATGTTTATTCACTAAATAAATGACATGTTCTAAATAAATAACATGTTCTAAATAAATGACATATTTAAAATAAAGGACATATTAAATCCACAAAATATGTTTTAATCTAAATGACATATTTATGTTACAAATGTGTTTAATCTAAATGACATATTTATTGACAAATATGTATTTAATCTAAATGACATTTTTGTGTAACATAACCTGATTCTAAATAAAAGGATATTTTTCTCTAACATAACATTTTTCACTTAAAATGTTGTTTTTATATTGCATAACATGTTCTAACCAAAATGATATTTTTATTTGGCCAATTCTAATGTGATAAAAAGGACATTTTATATTGTCAATTCTAATACTACAAAAATTGACATTTCTTATTTGCCAATTCTAATGTGATAAAAATGACATTTTAATTATGTCAATTCTAATTTCAACAAAAATGACAATTTTATTTGTCAATTCTAATTTCAACAAAAGTGACACAAATGTAAATTTATGAGTTAACTATTCTATTTTAACACAAATGTAAATTTATGTGTTAACTATTCTATTCTAACACAAATGTAAATTTATGTGTTAACTATTCTATTTTAACAATGACAAATAAAAAGAAATATTTTATTTGACAAAAACATTGCTATAACGAATTGACACTTTTTATTTCATTTTATTTGACAAAAACATTGTTATAACGAATTGACACTTTTTATTTCACAAGGACATATGATTCAAACAAGTCGTCACAACCACCATAAATCAATCAATCTAAATTTCATACCATACAGATATGAATTTTATATAGCATAAATATAAATTTTACATCACAATCTGTAACAACAAGGAATTTCGCTCGATCCGAATCGATCGCTAAACCGGCCAAGACCGTTCGAAACCCCTGATTGTTTTGAGAACACGACAATCAGAACACAAACAGAAGAACATTTCATTGCTTATTACAACAATTTATATTAGAGTACAAGAATATACAGAGTATGAATAAATATTACACATTTGATAAACATCAGAGATTTAAATTACATTTAAATATATAGCAGCGGAAAAATAATACAACACACAACTGAAAGAAATACACGGATACAGAGCTTTTCGTGTATCGTTCCAGCTGTAAACCAGGATTTTGCGAATATTAATCTGCAAAACCGAAACTACTAGCTGCCCATGCGGAAAATAAAGGCAATTAGAGTTTAGGTTAAAACAATAAACTCCAGGTCAGTCGTGTGACTAGTGTGCGAACTAAAACAGTTATTAATCTTTATTTTTAAAGTTCGGTAAATCAAGGGACCACGCCGTACAACACAGAACGGGTTTTCACCCCAAGAATACTAGTGCATAAGCAAACAGCGCAATGCTAAATAAAGAACAATGAAGCTGTTATAAGACCCAGGTCCCATCACACAATGCAACGCAAGCCGGAGGATAGGGTTTTACCGTATAATAGCCAAATAATACTTGATACGCGCAATTTAATCTTTTATTATTACTATAAGTGAAGAAAACAACTACGAATATAAATGTATCAATCATAGACGGCCTAAGTGCCCCATACCACTATGTCGCCATACTAGGCTCTATAAATAAAACCGAAATGTCACGTTTTGGAAATTGGATTCCATCATTAGTCGAGGCAAGGGGCAAGCTCCTCTCCGTTCGAGACACTCTAGCAAATGTCTCAGGACTGCACACAGCGATCCTGGATCTTCAGGGCTGGTCCCTTCTTACTTTTGAGGATTGGCAATTCCTGAACACACGTTTCCCGATCCTTTCAGACCTATATCTGAGGCGCCTCACATTTCAACAACCAGACAGGTGAAAAAAATAATATAAATGTCAGGTCTGGTAGGTCGCTGACACCACCCATAGCTAGAAAGAAACGTCGTGTTCTCCTTGTAGTCACGATCCCATTTTTAACTCATACCGAGGTGTGAGGCTCGCGAATTAACGTTATACACAAAGCTATGCCACAAAGGTCGTGCTTTGATCATCAACCACAAGACTTTGCTTTTCAATAGAAGCCTTGATCATCTGCCACTTAGGCATGCCACACCGGCAATTCACTCCATGCTACTGATTTCTATCGATATATAACCTCTGAGCTCGTACGTCTCAGAGAAGGGCGTTAAGAAAGAGAATAAATTCTCCACCGCCAAACAGATATATATTTAATAAAGATCAATCAGCACAGAACAAAATCCAATGTCAGACACACAGTCCATTTACAATTCGTTCTGGGTCTGAACGAAACCGGAGGAACCTTATTCCTCGCATATCCATCGATCTCCAAGTACGTTTGGACGATCAACAACTGATTCCCTCCTCTTGGGTGTACAGCCTAATCAAGATCATCAGTAATCATCCAAACGATGTGAAGACCTCCGGTCTTCAACCGCCGTCTTCATCTTCGACTTATCGTCGAATCAGTTATTCAGAATGGGTATAAACCCGGCCTTTCCGAATAACCCGCGTATATAATAAACAAGTGTTACACAAACACAACATACGCCTCATTCCAATTCAGAGTATTCTTTTATTCAAATATTCACATTCTTAGGGAAAGGTTCCCATTAGTTTTATCAAACATAAATTCTTCTAAATTTATTCTTTAATCTTCCTTTGGATATCATTTCAAACCATGTTAAGGTTTTCAAACTTGTCGGGATTAGCAAACCACACCGAAGTAATTATTTGTTTTATCTCCCAATACCAACCTATTCATCCTATGGAGCAAAACTGGTAATACTCCATATCTAACACCACGGTGTTATCGGTAAATATTAATTACCATTTCACGTTCAAATCTAATTAAAGATTTAACTATCGCTTTGGAGCAAAACTGGTGATACTCCATTCTCGATCATTTCAATCTAATTAAAGATTCATTAAAACTGCACTTAGTTTTAATCTTCCCAAAAATCAATATTAATGGTTATTCAAAGCTAAGAAGTTAATCTTATCTTTAATTGGGTTAAAGAACCAATGTCATTTAAAAATACGGTTCACGACAAACCCAAAATCCCATTCCATTGTTAATCGGGTTAAAAACCAGGTGTTATTCAAAACACCGCTCACAATACGTACATATTTGGACAAAAGAATAGGACTCCTCAGAGTTATATTATCCCATTAGAGATAGGGTTAGAAATGCCCTAGAATGAGATTTTGGAATATCATGACGAGAGAGCGTACGTTTGAAACCTATATAAGGTATTTTTGAGCAAGTAAATCATTTTGAAAACGATGATTATTTGACATATATTTTGAAATATAATTGGAAATAAGGATTTCAAGTGTTTTATTCGACGTCACAATTAGACTATCGAGTATGTAAGGATTTTGAATATACGTCTGATCAATGTATATACGTAGCCCAATATATACTAGGTAGATGTAGGGTCACACTCTAGTCGCTCGAGGATGATTTTACTGATGACCATGGCACCATCAGTAGTTATTTTCGAGTTTCGAAAGTGGGAGGACGATATGGTTTCAATTAACACATCGAGGAATACTTGAACCATTTTGATATGTTAGAAATATAAAAAGGAATATAATGCAGGACAATATGTTATAATGCAAAACCAACGATTTTGATAATAACAAAAAAGGGGGATATTGTAGAAGTAAACTATACTTGAGAATTAGAAAGAGCACGTAAGTGTGAAAATTCATTAAGAAATTTTATCAATACCACCCCTCAGGAGTCTGAAGATGATTTAGACTTAAGTTAAGAATTTGTTAAAGAAATGATTTTGACTTAAGTTAAGAATGAGTTAAAAAGATAATTTAAAATATGAAAAACATCGAAGTAGGGAAAATTTAGATCTTTGAAATATTAAATTTGAAGATTAACGACCCGCCTTTTTGCCAATTCTTGCCGGTAATTAAACCGACTCAAACCGTTCATAAAGACGAATTGTTATGGGTACATACATATATTGAACAGAATAACAGAACTTTTTCATTTAAAATACAATGTTACATCAGAGTTACATAGAATATCAAAGTTATACATATACAGCGGAAGAAAAGAAAATATACTCTCAGCGGAAGAAACCGTATGATACAGCAGAAGCTCCAAACTCTAGCGTGGACTCCAACTCTAAAAGAGCTTCGAATCCTGCTCCAACGACCTATAACTACAAAACTAAACACTAGCTGCCCGTGTGGAAATTAATGGGCACCTAGAGTTTAGAAAGGAACAATAAACTCCAGGTCAGTCGTGGCACTGGTGTGAGAACTCAAAAATAGTTATTTTTAGGATTTATTTTAAAGTTGGGAAATTCACCGGACCACGCCGCTAACGCGGAACAGGTTTACTCCATGTGAATACCCGTGCATATGAATTCGTAATGACCTTAGAAAAATGAAGCTATCATAAGCTTGTCCCATATCACACAATGCAAGCGCACACCAGATGGGCGAGTTTTATCTTATGATATCCAAACGTGCTTTTATACGTGAAAATCCTCTTCTAATATTATCATATAGTGTGGAAAACAATTTCGTAAATAAATGTATCAATCCTAGAAGGCATAACACCATTAATATTATGTCGCCATATATATATACAGTCAAAATCGTATGGCTTGTATTGGAGATGGAATTTCCAACTTGATGATTCCTGGCACGAAAGATCAATCAAGGATACAAAACGAAGTGCCTCACGGCTTTTCATCCATCATGCGGACACCAACTACACATCGTCAGGGCAGATCAACGGTTTTCGATCAGACATGACCACCCGAACATACCCAACTTCCCTAGGTTCATAAGTGGTTTACCACTGCTGCTGTAATAACCCGAAAATGCGGGCCAGTTTGAAATTTTTATTTCGGCAATTTTAGCGAATTTTGAATATTTAAAATGAATTATTTTAAATAATATCGACGAGAAATATATTTTGAATGGAATTCGACGTATATATTATATACGTCGTCGTTAGAATATAAATATTTATATATAATTATAAAAGGAATTGAATATGGCGCGGTAGTTCGATAATTCGATTTCAAACTTCAATTGAATGTACCGGGTGCAAAACAATCCGGATTTTAGTGAAACCAAAAACATTAGGATCTAATTGATGATACCTTTCCAACGAATCCGACCAATTGAGATTTCATGGCGGGAATCAAAAGTTATGCCCAGTTGAAAATTCTGAATAGTCGCTATGGAATTCAGGCCCTTAAAAATGGACATTTTGCAAATGACCTCGGATTTCGACGAAACCACTTTTGTTGGATCCGCAGTGTCAAATTATTGCTAGGTTTCAAATTTCATAATTTTTCGAATCAATATGTGAGTGTGGTAAAGGAAAACGCGTTTGACCAGTTTCAGTTGATTTTAATCGACTGGAAAATAGCCATTTTTCTAACAGTCTCAGAATTCGACGAAATTAGTTTTGTTAGGACCGTATCGTTAATACGAAGCTAGAAAATATTTTTATTGAATTTTTAGAGTTAGTATGTGACCCCGGTAATTTAAAATGCACGTTTAAAATTCAATATAGCGATTTAAATGTAAATTCAACGGAAACTGATTCAAACGACCAAATCAGCTTACGATACATATCCCATTGTGTTCGGAATGGGGGTAAAACGCTATGGACGACAGGCGGTGGGCCTCGTTTAGAGGTCGTATGTAAAAGTCAACTTCTATGAAAATAAAATAATTAAATAATAAAAATAAAATAAAATAAAAACTTTCTCTTCCCTCCATATACACTCTGCCCCCCCCCCCCCCCCCCCCGTTAGAACATAAATCAGAAAAAATAAAAAAAAATAAAAAAAAAGAGAAAAGGAAGAAGACCGCGCAGCTTAGCCACGCGATCCGCTCCCTCCACCGACGCAGGTGGCGCCGCCCACCACCAAGGCCTCCCCGCGTGCTCCTCCCCCTCCCCTTCCTCTTCTCCACCTCGTCCGCCTTCTTCCCCAATCGCAGAAGCCCCAAACCCCTCCCTGTGACGGCCTGGAATTTCGCTCGATCCGAATCAGTCGTTAAACCGATCTAGACCGTTCGAAACCCCTGAACGTTGAGAACAGGACAAACCAAAACACAAACAGAAGAACATTTCATTGTATATTACAACAATGCATCAGATAACAAGAATATACAGAGTATAAATGAATAAATATTACACAGGAATATCAGAGATTTAAATTACATTTAAATACATAGCAGCGGAAAAATAATATAAAGCACAACTGAAGGTGATATACGGATACAGAGCTTTCCGGATATCATTCCAGCTGTAAACCAGGATCCTGTGAATATAAATCTGCAAAACCAAAACTACTAGCTGCCCGTGCGGAAAATAGGGGCACCCAGAGTTTAGGTTAAAACAATAAACTCCAGGTCAGTCATGTGACTGGTGTGAGAACTAAAACAGTTATTTAAAACTTTACTTTTAAAAGAGAGTAATTCAAGGGACCACGCCGTATAACACGGAACGGGTTTCCTCCCAAGAATACCAGTGCATAGAATAAACAACGCAATGCTTTTCCGAAAAATGAAGCTATTATAAGACCCAGGTCCTATCATACAATGCAACGCAAGCCGGGGGATAGGGTTTTCCCTTATAATAGCCAAACATGCTTGGTACGTTTAAAACAAATCATTTGATACTATAATAAGTGTATAGTGTCAAAACAATTTCAATCATAAATATAAATCATAGACGGCATAGTATCCCATGCTACTATGTCGCCATACTAGGCTCTACAAATAAAGCCGCAATACACGTATTGGAAATTGGATTTCCGTCATGAGTCGAGGCAAGGGGCAAGCTCCTCTCCGCGTTCGAGACACTCTAGCAAATGCTCAGGACTACGCACACTGGGTAACCCTTGGATCGGTTGGGCCGGTCCTCACTTACGTTAGAGGATTGGCAATTCCTGAACACACGTTTCCCGGTCCTTACAGACCTATAATCGAGGCGCCTCGCATCCAACAACCACAAAGGTGAAAAGTATATAAATGTCAGGGCTGGTAAGTCACTGACACCACCAAAGCTAGAAAGAAACGTCGTGCTCTCCCAACGGCCCGTATCCCGTTTTTAACTCATACCGAGGTGTGAGGCTCACGAATACACGCTACACACAAAGCTGCCACGTAGGCGTGCTTTGATCATCAACCACAAGACTTTGCTTTTCAACAGAAGCCTTGATCTATGCAACTCAGCATGCCACACAGGCAATTCATGCCATGCGATTGATATCTATCGATATATAACCTCTAAGCTCGTACGTCTCAGAGAAGGGCGTTAAGCAAGAGGATAAGTTCTCCGCCGCCAAGCAGATATATATTTAATAGAAATCAATCAACACAGAATAAAATCCAATGTCAGACACACAATCCATTTACAAGTCCGTTCTGGGTCTGAACGAAACCGGAGGCACTTTCCTCGCATATCCATCCATCTCCAAGTACGTCTGGACGACCACCAACTATTTCCATCCTCTTGGGTGTACAGCCCAATCAGGATCGTCAGTAATTATCCAAACGATGTGAAAACTTCCGGTCTTCGACCACCGTCTTCATCTTCGACTTATCGTCGAATCGGTTATTCAGAATGGGTGTAAACCCGGACTTTCCGAACAACCCGCGTATATTGAGAACAAATGTTTACACAAACACAACATACGCCTCATTCCAATTCATTAGTCACTAACCGCAGATTAGCAAGAGAATAATTTCCCAAACATTGACCCCGAAGGCCGAAACCAACATCAGATCAATACCCAGGAAACCACTCTTCTTAGCCAACCTACAACTAGTTTCTAAATTTCACATTCTTAGGGAAAGGTTCCCATTAATTTTATCCAAGATAAATTCTTTAAAATTTATCCTGAAATCTTCCTTTGGATGACATTTAAAACCAAATTATGGTTTTTCCAACTAGTCGAGATTAGCGAACCGTAACGAAGTAGTTATTTATTTTATTTCCCAATCCCAACCTATTCATCCCATGAAGCAAAACTGGTAATACTCCATATCTAACACCACTGTGTTATCGGTAAAACTAATTACCATTTCACGTTCAAATCTAATTAAAGATTTAACTATCGCTTTGGAGCAAAACTGGTAATACTCCATTCCCGTTCATTTTCTAAATTTGGGAATTCAGATTATCAATTCGAATTTCAATCTAATTGCAGATTCATTAAAACTCCTTTTACTGGGTTAAAGAACTAGGTGTTATTTAAAACACAGTTCACGACAAACCCAAATCACATTCAATCAAATATATTAGAAATTCGATTATTTAAAACCCCTTTTTAAATCTAATTCATTTATTTAAAAATGATTGGGTTTTAAATTTAGTTCAAAACTAGTTCATTTCGATAAAAATCTATTTTTATCTTTTCAAATATGGAGTTTTTCATCCCAATTCTTCCCAAATCATTTCTTATGATTTTACACAAATTATTGATATTTTTAATAATTTTATCAAGGCCCGTACAGTCGATTTCCAATAATGGCCATCGAACTGCACTTACAGCGACCTTTTTCGAATTTGATTTGGACGTATCTCCAAATCCAACCGTTAGATTTTGAATTTCTAATATTCGTTAGAAAGCTCTTTTCGATACGAACCCAACGGTTCCGGTTTTAGGAGAATCCGACGGTCGGATCTCCCGTAATGTCCGTTTGAAATAAATGGTCGAAATTTACGAACTGCCGCGGCGCGGCGCGTTCTATTCAGGCCATTATATTATATATATAATATATATAATATATATTTCGCCGATTTCCATTTAAAACGAATTATATAAATAGTTTTAAATTCGTTTCAAAAGCAAATTCAACTTCCATTTCAATTCAAATCAAAATTGAATTCTTCTTTATAAATTCGCTTTAAAATTCATTTCTATTCAATTCAAATTTCAATTCAATTTGAATTCGTTTCACTTCCTTTTAAATTCAATTCGAATTCGTTTTCCAATTCAATTCAATTCAACTCAATTCAAATTGGTTTTCTATTCGATTCAAATTCATTTTCTATTCAAATTAAATTCGTTTCGGTTTCTATTTGAATCAAGTTCATTATATATTCAATTTGAAATCAAATTGGTTTTCTATTCCATTCAAATCGAAATCGTTTTATATTCAATTCAAATCGAAATCGTTATATATTCAATTCATTTCGAAATCGTTATATATTCAATTCATTTCGAAATCGTTATATATTCAATTCATTTCGAAATCGTTATATATTCAATTCATTTCGAAATCGTTATATATTCAATTCATTTCGAAATCGTTATATATTCAATTCATTTCGAAATCGTTATATATTCAATTCATTTCGAAATCGTTAAAATCGATATAAATATCGTTCGCGTCAAAATGGCGCATCACTATTCAACACGGCTTTATATATTCTGTTTCAAATATTTCTTTTTGTCAACACACGACTAATCTCAACGAATGAGTACCGTCCATGTGTGACTATTTTTGGTCAAAATATTTCGTTCAACACATGACTAATCTCAACGGATGAGTACAGTCAACACATGAACCTTTATTTTATATTGATAAAGATGTAAATTTTTATTATAAAAATAATTCGTTCAACACATGACTAATCTCAACGGATGAGTACAGTCAACACATGAACTTTTATTTTATATTGATAAAGATGTAAATTTTTATTATAAAAATAATTCGTTCAACACATGACTAATCTCAACGGATGAGTACAGTCAACACATGAACTTTTATTTTATAATATACTTTATTTTTCAAATTGGAATGAGGCCCAATCAATTACCATATAACGTTAATTATATGGATTTTCATACAACACATGTATACGATATCATTGAAAAATAATCAACCATCAACCAAAGTGCACTACACTGTATAAGCATCAAATATAGATATCTAACGCTTATAACAGCCTGTCAATCAATCGATCGACATATTTAATCAATCAGGATGAGTGAACTTCATATTTCATCCCAACACCCGTGTGGGGTTTCAAACAATCAAACACAGATTTTATTCGTGCAGCTGGGCGATGTGTAAAATTTATCGACCCAATCAATGTCATTCAAATAGGTGTACATAAACAAACCATCTGGCTTGTAAATGAATATTTTATTTTATTCGCATTCACTATATTCATATTCACGTTAAAAATTATATTTTTAACGATAAAACACTTTATTTAACCTATGCATATTCCATTCGATTCATTTATTCAATAAAATGATATTTTTATTTTTCTAACATATTTTAGAAAATTTTGGCGGCATAACAGCACGATACTAGAAACGGGACGAGGCCTAGCCTTATCCCCGGTCTAGTGAAGGCCCACGCCATTCACACATCAATCAAATTCACTTTCGTTATGCAAACCACAAAATTTGGAGTAAGGGTCTAACCTAGCCTTACTCCTTCGCCTTATAACGGCGCACGTCTAATCCTAACCAATTTATCGATTCGATTTTTCACACCACAAACCACATTCAAATCAATATCTCAATCAATTACCAAACAGTCAAACAAACAAGTCCATGGTCTGTGGACGATTGTGTCGGGTGCTACTAAGCACCGTCTGCATCCTAGTATATATATATATATAAATATAACTAGAAAAAGAAATTGAAAGGTGAGAAGTTCTCACCGAAAGCAATCCAATACCACGCCTCTTCGTTTATAGAAATCTTCTTCGTTATCCCGTCTTCGTCATCTTCGCTGCCCGTATTCACTATATATATAAAAATCGAATTTTTTACCTCAAAGTTCAACATATAAAAATCGAGTTTTTATTTCAAAGTTCAACATATAAAAATCGAATTTTTATTTCAAAGTTCAACATATAAAAATCGAGTTTTTATTTCAAAGTTCAACATATAAAAATCGAGTTTTTATTTCAAAGTTCAACATATAAAAATCGAGTTTTTATTTCAAAGTTCAACATATAAAAATCGAGTTTTTATTTCAAAGTTCAACATATAAAAATCGAGTTTTTATTTCAAAGTTCAACATATAAAAATCGAGTTTTTATTTCAAAGTTCAACATATAAAAATCTTAATACTTTAAAAATATAAAAACTATATTTTTATCACTTTAAAAATACAAAGATCCTATTATATTACTTTTAAAAATCAAATCTTTTCTGTTTTAAAAGTCACGTCTTAAAATAAATAAATAAAATCAGTTTTAAAATAAATAAAAATCAGTTTTAAAAATAAAGTAAAAACTCAGTTTTAAAAACAAAGTAAAAACTCAGTTTTTCTCTTAAAAAAAATTCAGTTTTAAATCTTTTAAAATCAGAAATTAGTTTTATACTTTTAAAAATCTCAGTTTTTTTTCTTCTTTAATTCACTGTAAAACAAACTAGAACAAAACAAAATAAAATAAAATAAAATAAAATAAAATAAAATGCTCACCGAGTTCGAATGGGAGGAGGAGGAGTCGGTGGGTTCTGAGGCGACGTTCGGCTCACCGAGTTCAGGAGGGGCCAAAGGAGGTGCGGCGCTGATTAATGGTGGATGCGGGTTTCAATCGGCCTCAGGCCAGCATCGAGGGGGGGATTCAGTCGCGAGGGAGGGGAAAGGAGGATCGGTGGCCAGTGGGGCCAACCATGGTGGCGGCGCTGAACTGGTGGCGTCGGCGTGCTCTGGTGGATTGATTTGGGGGTTCTGGGGCTACGGCCTAACCCTGAGGAGGAAGGAGAGGAGGTTCGGAGGGACTGGGGAGGATCGGCATTAGGAGGAGGTGGCGGCCGTCGACGTGAGGGGCGCGAGGTCGAGCAATAACGGGAGCTTTTCTTTCTTTTTTTTTTTTTTTATTTTGGTCAACGGCTGAAATGAGGGGAGAGGATGAGTGTATATATTTAATTAATTATTTATTTTATTTCTTTTTAATTTCAAAAAGTTGCTTTTGCTATCGTACCCCAATCGAGACCCAACGAATGTCGCCCCTAGCGTTTTACCCCCATTCCGAACACAATGGGATATGTATCGTAGGCTGATTCGACTGTTTGAATCAGTTTCCGTTGAATTTACATTTAAATCACTTTATTGAATTTTAAACGTGCATTTCAAATCACCAGGGTCACATACTAACTCTAAAAATTACAGAAAAATATTTTCTAGCTTCGTATTGACGATACGGTCCTAACAAAACTAGTTTCGCCGAATTCTGAGACCGTTAGAAAAATGGCCAATTTCCAGTCGATTAAATTCAACTGGAATGGTCAAAACACGTTTTCCTTTGCCACGCTCACATATTGATTCAGAAAATTATGAAATTTGAAACCTAGCAATAATTCGACATCACGGACCCAACAAAACTGGTTTCGTCGAAATCCGAGGTCATTTGCAAAATGTCCATTTTTAAGGGCCTGAATTCCATAGCGACTATTCAGAATTTTCAACTGGACATATCTTTCAATTTTTAAAGTGAAATCTCGGTTTGTTACATCCGTTAGAAAGATATTATCAATCAGATCCTAATGTTTTTGGTTTTACTAAAATCCGGATTGTTTTGCACCCGGTACATTCAATTGAAGTTTGAAATCGAATTATCGAACTACCGCGCCATTTTCAATTCTATTTATAATTATATATAATTATTTATATTCTAACGACGACGTATATAATATATACGTCGAATTCTATTCTAAATAAATTTCTTGTCGATATTATTTAAAATAATCTATTTTAAATAATCTAAATTCGCTAAAATCGCCAAAATAAAAATTTTAAACTGGCCCAGATTTTCCGGGTTATTACAATCTCCCCCACTTAAAACTTTTCGTCCCCGAAAAGGAACAAAGTCGAAAGTGGTTTGATTATTCAGCTCTACGTTCGATCTGGCTTCCATTCTCCAACTCTTCAGTTTCTGAGAATTTTCAAATTTTCAAAAATTTGGCTAACTCCCTAAATTTTTGAAAAATTTCGCCATAACCTCCCCTGCAATGGGAGCATCGGGGAATTTCAAATAGCTTCCCCGGTCCTTCAGATCTCAAAAAGAAAAAGAAAAAGCCAAGCGGCTAGCCAATAGGCTCACAAAATCATCATCACCCAAACAAAACAGGAAATTATGTAGTAAACATGTACCTATTTGTCGGGCAAACAAATTTTATTCTCTGCTCTAGCCTCCTTGCTATGACCTGTTCAATGTAAGTATATGTATATGGAAGCAAATGCGACCAATTTCAATATAATTCAAAATTTGGTTATATTAGGCATAAATGGTTCAAATTAGCAAACAAATAAACAAACAACACAATCATCAATCAATTAGTTGATTATATTTTGAAATTCATAACTTTGATATATATACAAAAAAAATCATGTTTTGATGCCAATTCAAAACAATGTGTTCTAACTATATTAGTTTTGGTTCTCACACCAGTCTAATGGAAATATATAGATATCACACCTTCGTTACTCGAACATGAATACTAATGACGACTAGTCAATCATCAGAATCATCTTCGGGCGTCTAGAATGTGATTCCATAACTATCCAATATATTAAAACTTCGAATATACGTTCATGACGCGTATATACAAAACCTTTATATATTGGATTGTCCATATTCAAAATAAATAAATATTCAAATACGTATAAAGCGATTTAAATTTTCAAAACAAAATTGTTTTCAATTGAAAATATACTCTTCACACTCGTTCTAGGATACTACTGATCCTATCTCTAACGAGTCATTCTAATTGGATATTACTAATCCAATATCTGATGAATTCTTTCATATGGTTCTAAGGTGTCTTGTTCTCGAGCTCTGTAAACCAAAGCTCTGATACCAAATGTGACGGCCTGGAATTTCGCTCGATCCGAATCAGTCGTTAAACCGATCTAGACCGTTCGAAACCCCTGAACGTTGAGAACAGGACAAACCAGAACACAAACAGAAGAACATTTCATTGTATATTACAACAATGCATCAGATAACAAGAATATACAGAGTATAAATGAATAAATATTACACAGGAATATCAGAGATTTAAATTACATTTAAATACATAGCAGCGGAAAAATAATATAAAGCACAACTGAAGGTGATATACGGATACAGAGCTTTCCGAATATCATTCCAGCTGTAAACCAGGATCCTGTGAATATAAATCTGCAAAACCAAAACTACTAGCTGCCCGTGCGGAAAATAGGGGCACCCAGAGTTTAGGTTAAAACAATAAACTCCAGGTCAGTCATGTGACTGGTGTGAGAACTAAAACAGTTATTTAAAACTTTACTTTTAAAAGAGAGTAATTCAAGGGACCACGCCGTATAACACGGAACGGGTTTCCTCCCAAGAATACCAGTGCATAGAATAAACAACGCAATGCTTTTCCGAAAAATGAAGCTATTATAAGACCCAGGTCCTATCATACAATGCAACGCAAGCCGGGGGATAGGGTTTTCCCTTATAATAGCCAAACATGCTTGGTACGTTTAAAACAAATCATTTGATACTATAATAAGTGTATAGTGTCAAAACAATTTCAATCATAAATATAAATCATAGACGGCATAGTATCCCATGCTACTATGTCGCCATACTAGGCTCTACAAATAAAGCCGCAATACACGTATTGGAAATTGGATTTCCGTCATGAGTCGAGGCAAGGGGCAAGCTCCTCTCCGCGTTCGAGACACTCTAGCAAATGCTCAGGACTACGCACACTGGGTAACCCTTGGATCGGTTGGGCCGGTCCTCACTTACGTTAGAGGATTGGCAATTCCTGAACACACGTTTCCCGGTCCTTACAGACCTATAATCGAGGCGCCTCGCATCCAACAACCACAAAGGTGAAAAGTATATAAATGTCAGGGCTGGTAAGTCACTGACACCACCAAAGCTAGAAAGAAACGTCGTGCTCTCCCAACGGCCCGTATCCCGTTTTTAACTCATACCGAGGTGTGAGGCTCGCGAATACACGCTACACACAAAGCTGCCACGTAGGCGTGCTTTGATCATCAACCACAAGACTTTGCTTTTCAACAGAAGCCTTGATCTATGCAACTCAGCATGCCACACAGGCAATTCATGCCATGCGATTGATATCTATCGATATATAACCTCTAAGCTCGTACGTCTCAGAGAAGGGCGTTAAGCAAGAGGATAAGTTCTCCGCCGCCAAGCAGATATATATTTAATAGAAATCAATCAACACAGAATAAAATCCAATGTCAGACACACAATCCATTTACAAGTCCGTTCTGGGTCTGAACGAAACCGGAGGCACTTTCCTCGCATATCCATCCATCTCCAAGTACGTCTGGACGACCACCAACTATTTCCATCCTCTTGGGTGTACAGCCCAATCAGGATCGTCAGTAATTATCCAAACGATGTGAAAACTTCCGGTCTTCGACCACCGTCTTCATCTTCGACTTATCGTCGAATCGGTTATTCAGAATGGGTGTAAACCCGGACTTTCCGAACAACCCGCGTATATTGAGAACAAATGTTTACACAAACACAACATACGCCTCATTCCAATTCATTAGTCACTAACCGCAGATTAGCAAGAGAATAATTTCCCAAACATTGACCCCGAAGGCCGAAACCAACATCAGATCAATACCCAGGAAACCACTATTCTTAGCCAACCTACAACTAGTTTCTAAATTTCACATTCTTAGGGAAAGGTTCCCATTAATTTTATCCAAGATAAATTCTTTAAAATTTATCCTGAAATCTTCCTTTGGATGACATTTAAAACCAAATTATGGTTTTTCCAACTAGTCGAGATTAGCGAACCGTAACGAAGTAGTTATTTATTTTATTTCCCAATCCCAACCTATTCATCCCATGAAGCAAAACTGGTAATACTCCATATCTAACACCACTGTGTTATCGGTAAAACTAATTACCATTTCACGTTCAAATCTAATTAAAGATTTAACTATCGCTTTGGAGCAAAACTGGTAATACTCCATTCCCGTTCATTTTCTAAATTTGGGAATTCAGATTATCAATTCGAATTTCAATCTAATTGCAGATTCATTAAAACTCCTTTTACTGGGTTAAAGAACTAGGTGTTATTTAAAACACAGTTCACGACAAACCCAAATCACATTCAATCAAATATATTAGAAATTCGATTATTTAAAACCCCTTTTTAAATCTAATTCATTTATTTAAAAATGATTGGGTTTTAAATTTAGTTCAAAACTAGTTCATTTCGATAAAAATCTATTTTTATCTTTTCAAATATGGAGTTTTTCATCCCAATTCTTCCCAAATCATTTCTTATGATTTTACACAAATTATTGATATTTTTAATAATTTTATCAAGGCCCGTACAGTCGATTTCCAATAATGGCCATCGAACTGCACTTACAGCGACCTTTTTCGAATTTGATTTGGACGTATCTCCAAATCCAACCGTTAGATTTTGAATTTCTAATATTCGTTAGAAAGCTCTTTTCGATACGAACCCAACGGTTCCGGTTTTAGGAGAATCCGACGGTCGGATCTCCCGTAATGTCCGTTTGAAATAAATGGTCGAAATTTACGAACTGCCGCGGCGCGGCGCGTTCTATTCAGGCCATTATATTATATATATAATATATATAATATATATTTCGCCGATTTCCATTTAAAACGAATTATATAAATAGTTTTAAATTCGTTTCAAAAGCAAATTCAACTTCCATTTCAATTCAAATCAAAATTGAATTCTTCTTTATAAATTCGCTTTAAAATTCATTTCTATTCAATTCAAATTTCAATTCAATTTGAATTCGTTTCACTTCCTTTTAAATTCAATTCGAATTCGTTTTCCAATTCAATTCAATTCAACTCAATTCAAATTGGTTTTCTATTCGATTCAAATTCATTTTCTATTCAAATTAAATTCGTTTCGGTTTCTATTTGAATCAAGTTCATTATATATTCAATTTGAAATCAAATTGGTTTTCTATTCCATTCAAATCGAAATCGTTTTATATTCAATTCAAATCGAAATCGTTATATATTCAATTCATTTCGAAATCGTTATATATTCAATTCATTTCGAAATCGTTATATATTCAATTCATTTCGAAATCGTTATATATTCAATTCATTTCGAAATCGTTATATATTCAATTCATTTCGAAATCGTTATATATTCAATTCATTTCGAAATCGTTATATATTCAATTCATTTCGAAATCGTTAAAATCGATATAAATATCGTTCGCGTCAAAATGGCGCATCACTATTCAACACGGCTTTATATATTCTGTTTCAAATATTTCTTTTTGTCAACACACGACTAATCTCAACGAATGAGTACCGTCCATGTGTGACTATTTTTGGTCAAAATATTTCGTTCAACACATGACTAATCTCAACGGATGAGTACAGTCAACACATGAACCTTTATTTTATATTGATAAAGATGTAAATTTTTATTATAAAAATAATTCGTTCAACACATGACTAATCTCAACGGATGAGTACAGTCAACACATGAACTTTTATTTTATATTGATAAAGATGTAAATTTTTATTATAAAAATAATTCGTTCAACACATGACTAATCTCAACGGATGAGTACAGTCAACACATGAACTTTTATTTTATAATATACTTTATTTTTCAAATTGGAATGAGGCCCAATCAATTACCATATAACGTTAATTATATGGATTTTCATACAACACATGTATACGATATCATTGAAAAATAATCAACCATCAACCAAAGTGCACTACACTGTATAAGCATCAAATATAGATATCTAACGCTTATAACAGCCTGTCAATCAATCGATCGACATATTTAATCAATCAGGATGAGTGAACTTCATATTTCATCCCAACACCCGTGTGGGGTTTCAAACAATCAAACACAGATTTTATTCGTGCAGCTGGGCGATGTGTAAAATTTATCGACCCAATCAATGTCATTCAAATAGGTGTACATAAACAAACCATCTGGCTTGTAAATGAATATTTTATTTTATTCGCATTCACTATATTCATATTCACGTTAAAAATTATATTTTTAACGATAAAACACTTTATTTAACCTATGCATATTCCATTCGATTCATTTATTCAATAAAATGATATTTTTATTTTTCTAACATATTTTAGAAAATTTTGGCGGCATAACAGCACGATACTAGAAACGGGACGAGGCCTAGCCTTATCCCCGGTCTAGTGAAGGCCCACGCCATTCACACATCAATCAAATTCACTTTCGTTATGCAAACCACAAAATTTGGAGTAAGGGTCTAACCTAGCCTTACTCCTTCGCCTTATAACGGCGCACGTCTAATCCTAACCAATTTATCGATTCGATTTTTCACACCACAAACCACATTCAAATCAATATCTCAATCAATTACCAAACAGTCAAACAAACAAGTCCATGGTCTGTGGACGATTGTGTCGGGTGCTACTAAGCACCGTCTGCATCCTAGTATATATATATATATAAATATAACTAGAAAAAGAAATTGAAAGGTGAGAAGTTCTCACCGAAAGCAATCCAATACCACGCCTCTTCGTTTATAGAAATCTTCTTCGTTATCCCGTCTTCGTCATCTTCGCTGCCCGTATTCACTATATATATAAAAATCGAATTTTTTACCTCAAAGTTCAACATATAAAAATCGAGTTTTTATTTCAAAGTTCAACATATAAAAATCGAATTTTTATTTCAAAGTTCAACATATAAAAATCGAGTTTTTATTTCAAAGTTCAACATATAAAAATCGAGTTTTTATTTCAAAGTTCAACATATAAAAATCGAGTTTTTATTTCAAAGTTCAACATATAAAAATCGAGTTTTTATTTCAAAGTTCAACATATAAAAATCGAGTTTTTATTTCAAAGTTCAACATATAAAAATCGAGTTTTTATTTCAAAGTTCAACATATAAAAATCTTAATACTTTAAAAATATAAAAACTATATTTTTATCACTTTAAAAATACAAAGATCCTATTATATTACTTTTAAAAATCAAATCTTTTCTGTTTTAAAAGTCACGTCTTAAAATAAATAAATAAAATCAGTTTTAAAATAAATAAAAATCAGTTTTAAAAATAAAGTAAAAACTCAGTTTTAAAAACAAAGTAAAAACTCAGTTTTTCTCTTAAAAAAAATTCAGTTTTAAATCTTTTAAAATCAGAAATTAGTTTTATACTTTTAAAAATCTCAGTTTTTCTTCTTCTTTAATTCACTGTAAAACAAACTAGAACAAAACAAAATAAAATAAAATAAAATAAAATAAAATGCTCACCGAGTTCGAATGGGAGGAGGAGGAGTCGGTGGGTTCTGAGGCGACGTTCGGCTCACCGAGTTCAGGAGGGGCCAAAGGAGGTGCGGCGCTGATTAATGGTGGATGCGGGTTTCAATCGGCCTCAGGCCAGCATCGAGGGGGGGATTCAGTCGCGAGGGAGGGGAAAGGAGGATCGGTGGCCAGTGGGGCCAACCATGGTGGCGGCGCTGAACTGGTGGCGTCGGCGTGCTCTGGTGGATTGATTTGGGGGTTCTGGGGCTACGGCCTAACCCTGAGGAGGAAGGAGAGGAGGTTCGGAGGGACTGGGGAGGATCGGCATTAGGAGGAGGTGGCGGCCGTCGACGTGAGGGGCGCGAGGTCGAGCAATAACGGGAGCTTTTCTTTCTTTTTTTTTTTTTTTTATTTTGGTCAACGGCTGAAATGAGGGGAGAGGATGAGTGTATATATTTAATTAATTATTTATTTTATTTCTTTTTAATTTCAAAAAGTTGCTTTTGCTATCGTACCCCAATCGAGACCCAACGAATGTCGCCCCTAGCGTTTTACCCCCATTCCGAACACAATGGGATATGTATCGTAGGCTGATTCGACTGTTTGAATCAGTTTCCGTTGAATTTACATTTAAATCACTTTATTGAATTTTAAACGTGCATTTCAAATCACCGGGGTCACATACTAACTCTAAAAATTACAGAAAAATATTTTCTAGCTTCGTATTGACGATACGGTCCTAACAAAACTAGTTTCGCCGAATTCTGAGACCGTTAGAAAAATGGCCAATTTCCAGTCGATTAAATTCAACTGGAATGGTCAAAACACGTTTTCCTTTGCCACGCTCACATATTGATTCAGAAAATTATGAAATTTGAAACCTAGCAATAATTCGACATCACGGACCCAACAAAACTGGTTTCGTCGAAATCCGAGGTCATTTGCAAAATGTCCATTTTTAAGGGCTTGAATTCCATAGCGACTATTCAGAATTTTCAACTGGACATATCTTTCAATTTTTAAAGTGAAATCTCGGTTTGTTACATCCGTTAGAAAGATATTATCAATCAGATCCTAATGTTTTTGGTTTTACTAAAATCCGGATTGTTTTGCACCCGGTACATTCAATTGAAGTTTGAAATCGAATTATCGAACTACCGCGCCATTTTCAATTCTATTTATAATTATATATAATTATTTATATTCTAACGACGACGTATATAATATATACGTCGAATTCTATTCTAAATAAATTTCTTGTCGATATTATTTAAAATAATCTATTTTAAATAATCTAAATTCGCTAAAATCGCCAAAATAAAAATTTTAAACTGGCCCAGATTTTCCGGGTTATTACACTCCCCGTTCAGATCGCCAAGCCCCAAACCCCTGACCGCCGACGCACCCCTCCTCCACCAGGACCGCCGCGTCCAAGCCCCCAGCCTTAGCCACCGCCGCTAGAGACCAGACCCCCCCCTCTCTGTAAGTTTTTTTTATTATTTATTTATTTATTTTATTTTTATTTTATATAAACAGAAAATAAACTGAATTTTCTAAAAGGTTTAAAAACCGAATTTTTTTAAAAGCATTTAAAAACTGATTTTGAAAAGGTTTTAAAAACTGATTTTATTTTTTAGATTTTAAATAGAAAAAGATTTAAACTTTAAAAAGAGAAAGGTTTGAACTTTAAAATAGAAAAGACGGAATTTTTATTGAGTAGAAGAAGTAAAAATATGATTTTTATATTTTTAAAGTATTAAAAATATGATCTTTACTATATAGAAATATTAAAAATATGATTTTTATATTTTTAAAGTATTAAAAATATAATCTTTATAGGATAGAGAATATAAAAATATCATCTTTGTATATGTAGCGAAATAAAAATCTGATTTTTATTTTATATACGTTGAGATAAAGTGGTAATTTTTATAATGATGAAAACTTTATTTTTATAAAGGCGAAAACTTTATTTTTATAAAGGCGAAAACTTTATTTTTATAAAGGCGAAAACTTTATTTTTATAAAGGCGAAAACTTTATTTTTATAAGGGCGAAATCTATATTTTTGAAATGGAATTTTTATCTATATAGTAGCAATGTAGAAATAGAATTTTTATCCATAGAGAGTGATTATAAAAATATGATTTTAAATTGAAAACGAACAAATAAAAATGTGATTTTTATTTTAAAGACATCAAAATATAAAAATGTGATTTTTATGTATATAGTGACTACGGGCAACGAAGATGACGAAGATGGGATAACGAAGAAGATTTCTATAAATGAAGAGTCGTGGTAGTGGATAGCTTTCGGTGAGAACTTCTCACTCTTCAAATTCTTTTTCTAGTTATATATATATACTAGGATGCAGACGGTGCTTAGTAGCACCCGACACCCGTCATCCACAGACCATGGATGGCTTGTTTGTTAAATTGTTTGGTTGTGTAGTTGGTTAGTCTATTTGGTTTAAATTGAATTGTTTGGTGAATTGAAATTGATTTGATTGATGTGTGAATGGCGTGGGCCTTCACTAGACCGGGGATAAGGCTAGGCCTCGTCCCGTTTCTAGTATCGTGCCGTTATGCCGCCGAAATTTTCAAAATATGTTAGAAAAATAAAAATATCACTTTTATTGTGTAAATGAAATGAATAGAAACTCATGTGTTGAAATAGAATATTTTATCGTTAAAAATATAATTTTTAACGTGAAAGTGAATAAATAAAATATTCATTTACAAACCGGACGGTTTGTTTATGTACACTGATTTGACTGACATTGATTGGGTCGATAAATTTTACACATCGCCCAACTGCACAAATAAAATCTGTATTTGATTGTTTGAAACCCCACACGGGTGTTGGGATGAAATTTGATGTTCACTCATCCTGATTGATTAAATATGTCGATCGGTCGATTGACAGACTGTTATAAGCGTCAGATATCTATATTTGATGCTTATACAGTGTAGTGCACTTTGGTTGATGGTTGATTGTTTATTAATGCTATTATATACATGTGTTGTATGGAATCCATATAATTAACGTTATATGGTGATTGATTGGGCCTCATTCCAATCGGGAAAATAATGAATATTAGAAAAGAAATTCATGTGTTGAATATAAAAATAGTCATGTGTTGACGATGTTCATGTGTTGAAAATATTCGTGTGTTGAGTAAAATATTTTAAATAATAAAAATTACATCTTTATCATATTTAAAATTAGAACTACTTCTCAGTAGGAGTCTGATTAAAATCAAACGATAGATACCATAGTTTTATAAAATATTTTACATAACAACAATAGTGATGTGTTGACAGTACTCATGTGTTGAGATTATTCGTGTGTTGAAAGCAATATAGATTCATGTGTTGAATGGGATAAATATTCATTTGTTGGATAGAATAAAGAAGTTTTGAAAATATAAAGCCGTGTTGATTAGAGATGCGTTATTTGGACGCGAACGATATCTATATCGATTTTATTCGTCGTATAATGAATATTGAAAAGTGATTTCAAAATTAAATATTTTGAAAGGAAATTCAAATTGAATTAGATTAAAAATTGAAATTTTATTGAATCAATTTGAAATGAATTCGAATCGAATAGAAAATGAATTCGATTCGAATCGAATAGAAAGTGAATTTGAATTCGAGTAAAATAGAAATGAATTCAAATTGAATTAGATTGAAATTGAAATTTAAAACCAACTGAAATTGAATTGAAATCAATTTGAAACGAATTCGAATTAGATCAAATAGAAGGTAAATTCGAATTGAATTGAATTGAAACGAATTTGAATTTGAATTGAATTGAAACGAATTTGAATTTGAATTGGATTGAGATGAACTCGAATTGAATTGAAATCAAATCGATTTGAAATTGAATGTAGTGTTGAAAGGGTTTTGAAAACGAATTTAAAACGATTTATAAAATACGTTTTAAAAGGAAATCGACGAAATATATAATATATATATATATATTATATATATATAATGGCCTGAATAGAACGCGCCGCGCCGCGGCAGTTCGTGAATTTCGACCATTTATTTCAAACGAACATTACGGGAGATCCGACCGTCGGATTCTCCTAAAACCAGAACCGTTGGGTTCGTATCGAAAATAGCTTTCCAATGAATATTTGAAATTTGAAATCTAACGGTTGGATTTGGAGTTATGTCCAAATCAAATTCGAAAAAGGTCGCTATAAGTGCAGTTCGATGGCCGTTGTTGGAAATCGACTGTACGGGCCTTGATAAAATTATTAAAAATATCGATAATTTGTGTAAAATCATAATATGTAAATTGGAAAGAACTGGGGTGAAAAATTCCGCAATTGAAAAGATAAAAATAGATTTTTATCGAAATGAACTAGTTTGAACTAGAATTAAAATCAATTTATTGTTGAAATAAAGAAATTGAATTTGAAAGTGATTTTAAAAATAATCAATATTCCCAATACGTGAATTGGACTGGAGTTGAATCGAAATTATCTTCGGGATATTTCGATATTGGATTTCGTGACTATACAGATATTGTTATGGGAATTTGAAAGATATATTTTATATCGTTATTTCCAATACGATATATGTTGGTTTCAGAATTTGATATTGAATATAAGCCGATATATTTTCTATTCAGAGCCTTGTATTTAATATCAAATGTGATTTGGGTTTGTCGTGAATCGTGTTTTAGAAGACATTGGTTCTTTAACCCAGTTAAAGACAGAATATTGATTTTTGAGAAGATTAAAACTAAGTGGAGTTTTAAGAAATCTTTAATTAGATTAAAATGTGAATTGATAATTTAAATTATCAAATTTGAAAGGTGATCGAGAATGGAGTATCACCAGTTTTGCTCCAAAGCGATAGTTAAATCTTTAATTAGATTTGAACGTGAAATGGTAATTAATTTTACCGATAACACCGTGGTGTTAGGAATGGAGTATCACCAGTTTTGCTCCATGGGATATATAGGTTGGGATTGGGAAATAAAACAAATAATTACTTCGGTGTGGTTCGCTAATCCCGACTAGTTTGAAATGATATCCAAAGGAAGATTAAAGAATAAATTTAGAAGAATTTATCTTTGATAAAATTAATGGGAACCTTTCCCTAAGAATGTGATTTTGTGAATAAAAGAATATTCTGAATTGGAATGGGGCGTTTGTTGTGTTTGTGTAACATTCGTTTATTATATACGTGGGTTATTCAGAAAGGCCGGGTTTATACCCATTCTGAATAACCGATTCGACGAGATGTCGAAGATGAAGACGGTGGTTGAAGACCGGAAGTCTTCACATCGTTTGGGTGATTACTGATGATCTTGATTGGGCTGTACACCCAGGATGAGGGAGTCAGTTGGTGATCGTCCAGACGTACTTGGAGATGGATGGATATGCGAGGAAAGTGCCTCCGGTTTCGTTCAGACCCAGAACGAACTTGTAAATGGACTGTGTGTCTGACATTGGATTTTATTTTGTGTTGATTGATCTCTATTAAATATACATCTGTTTGGCGGCGGAGAATTTATTCTCTTGCTTAACGCCCTTCTCTGAGACATACGAGCTCAGAGGTTGTATATCGATGGACATCAGTCGCATGGAATGAATTGCCTGTGTGGCATGCGTAAGTGGCAATTGATCAAGGCTTCTATTGAAAAGCAAAGTCTTGTGGTTGATGATCAAAGCACGGCCTGTGTGGCGTAGCTTTGTGTATAACGTGAATTCGCGAGCCTCACACCTCGGTATGAGTCAAAAACGGGAGACGGACCGCTGGGAGAGCACGACGTTTCTTTCTAGCTAGGGTGGTGTCAGTGACCTACCAGCCCTGACATTTATATACTTTTCACCTGTGTGGTTGTTGGATACGAGGCGCCTCGGATATAGGTCTGTAAGGACCGGGAAACGTGTGTTCAGGAATAACTAATCCTCAAAAGTAAGAGAGGACCGGCCCAGCCGATTCCAAGGATCAAAGTGGGGTCCTGGGACATTTGCTAGAGTGTCTCGAACGCGGAGAGGAGCTTGCCCCTTGCCTCGGCTCATGACGGAAATCCAATTTCCAATACGTGATATTGCGGTTTTAATTGTAGAACTAGTATGGCGACATGATAGATGGTACCCATGCCGCCTATGATTGATATTTATGATTTGAAATTGTTTTGACACTATACACCTATAATAGTATCAAATAATGTGATTTAAACGTATCAAGCATGCTTTGGCTGTTATAAGGGAAAACCCTATCCTCCGGCTTGCGTTGCATTGTGTGATGGGACCTGGGTCTTATAACAGCTTCATTTTTCTTTATTTAGCATTGCGCTGTTTGTTCTATGCACTGGTATTCTTGGGAGGAAACCCGTTCCGTGTTATACGGCGTGGTCCCTTGATTTACCTAACTTTAAAAACCAATATTAATAACTGTTTTAGTTCTCACACCAGTCACATGACTGACCTGGAGTTTATTGTCTTAACCTAAACTCTGGGTGCCCCTATTTTCCGCACGGGCAGCTAGTAGTTTTGGTTTTGCAGATTTATATTCACAGGAACCTGGTTTACAGCTGGAACGATGCTCGGAAAGCTCTGTATCCGTGTATCACTTTCAGTTGTGTTTTGTATATTTTCCGCTGCTATGTAATTAAATGTAATCTCTGATATTCATCGAATGTAAGTTATTCATTTATACTCTGTATATTCTTGTATCTGATGGAATTGTTGTAATAACAATGAAATGTTCTTCCGTATGCGTCCTTTTGTGTGTTGTTCTCAAAGTATTCGTGCTTTCCTTCACGGGGAAGTTACGGGTTCTCTCAGTGGTATCAGAGGTTTGGTTTACAGAGCTCGAGAACAAGACACATTAGAACCATACGAAAGAATTCATCAGATATTGGATTAGTAGAATCCAATTAGAATGACTCGTTAGAGATAGGATCAGTAGTATCCTAGAACGAGTGTGAAGAGTATATTTTTCAAATGAAAACAAATTTGTTTTGAAAATTTAAACCATTTTAAACGTATTTGATTATTTATTTATTTTGAATATGGACAATCGAGTATATATAGATTTCGCGTATACGCGTCATGAACGTATAGTCGAAGTTTTAATATATTGGATAGATATAGAGTCACATTCTAGACACCCGGGGATAATTCTGATGATGTGGCCACATCATCAGTATTTATGTTCGTGTTTCGAAGATGTGATTTTCTATATATTTCCATTAGATTGGTGTGAGAACCAAAACTAATATAGCTAGAACACATTGTTGTGAATTGGCATCAAAAATGTGATTTTTGTATATGTATCAAAATTATGAATTTGAAACTCTAATCCACTAATTGATTGATGTTTGTGTTGTTTGTTTATTTGTTTGATAATTTTGAACCATTTAGCCTAATTGAACCAAATATTGAACTATATTGAAAATTGGTCGCATTTGCTTGCATATACATATATATCATTGAACAGGTCATAGCAAGGAGGCTAGAGCCGAAGAATAAAATTTGTTTGCCCGACAAATAGGTACATGTTTACTATAATTTCCTGTTTTGTTTGGGTGATGATGATTTTATGAGCCTATTGGCTAGCCGCTTGGATTTTTCTTTTTCTTTTTGAGATCTGAAGGACCGGGGAAGCTATTTGAAATTCCCCGATGCTCCCATTGCAGGGGAGGTTATGGCGAAATTTTTCGAAAATTTAGGGTGTTAGCCAAATTTTGAAAATTCTCAGAAACTGAAAAGTTGGAGAATGGAAGCCAGATCGAATATAGAGCTTATTAATCAAACCACTTTCGACTTTGTTCCTTTTCGGGGACGAAAAGTTTAAAGTGGGGGAGATTGTAATAACCCGAAAATGCGGGCCAGTTTGAAATTTTTATTTCGGCAATTTTAGCGAATTTTGAATATTTAAAATGAATTATTTTAAATAATATCGACGAGAAATATATTTTGAATGGAATTCGACGTATATATTATATACGTCGTCGTTAGAATATAAATATTTATATATAATTATAAAAGGAATTGAATATGGCTCGGTAGTTCGATAATTCGATTTCAAACTTCAATTGAATGTACCGGGTGCAAAACAATCCGGATTTTAGTGAAACCAAAAACATTAGGATCTAATTGATGATACCTTTCCCACGAATCCGACAAATTGAGATTTCATGGCGGGAATCAAAAGCTATGCCCAGTTGAAAATTCTGAATAGTCGCTATGAAATTCAGGCCCTTAAAAATGGACATTTTGCAAATGACCTCGGATTTCGACGAAACCACTTTTGTTGGATCCGTAGTGTCAAATTATTGCTAGGTTTCAAATTTCATAATTTTTCGAATCAATATGTGAGCGTGGTAAAGGAAAACGCGTTTGACCAGTTTCAGTTGATTTTAATCGACTGGAAAATAGCCATTTTTCTAACAGTCTCAGAATTCGACGAAATTAGTTTTGTTAGGACCGTATCGTTAATACGAAGCTAGAAAATATTTTTATTGAATTTTTAGAGTTAGTATGTGACCCCGGTAATTTGAAATGCACGTTTAAAATTCAATATAGCGATTTAAATGTAAATTCAACGGAAACTGATTCAAACGACCAAATCAGCTTACGATACATATCCCATTATGTTCGGAATGGGGGTAAAACGCTATGGACGACAGGCGGTGGGCCTCGTTTAGAGGTCGTATGTAAAAGTCAACTTCTATGAAAATAAAATAATTAAATAATAAAAATAAAATAAAATAAAAAAAACTTTCTCTTCCCTCCATATACACTCTGCCCCCCCCCCCCCCCCCCCCGTTAGAACATAAATCAGAAAAAATAAAAAAAAAATAAAAAAAAAGAGAAAAGGAAGAAGACCGCGCAGCTTAGCCACGCGATCCGCTCCCTCCACCGACGCAGGTGGCGCCGCCCACCACCAAGGCCTCCCCGCGTGCTCCTCCCCCTCCCCTTCCTCTTCTCCACCTCGTCCGCCTTCTTCCCCAATCGCAGAAGCCCCAAACCCCTCCCCATTCAGATCGCCAAGCCCCAAACCCCTGACCGCCGACGCACCCCTCCTCCACCAGGACCGCCGCGTCCAAGCCCCCAGCCTTAGCCACCGCCGCCAGAGGCCAGACCCCCCCCCCCCTCTCTGTAAGTTTTTTTTATTATTTATTTATTTTTTTATTTTTATTTTATATAAACAGAAAATAAACTGAATTTTCTAAAAGGTTTAAAAACCGAATTTTTTTAAAAGCATTTAAAAACTGATTTTGAAAAGGTTTTAAAAACTGATTTTATTTTTTAGATTTTAAATAGAAAAAGATTTAAACTTTAAAAAGAGAAAGGTTTGAACTTTAAAATAGAAAAGACGGAATTTTTATTGAGTAGAAGAAGTAAAAATATGATTTTTATATTTTTAAAGTATTAAAAATATGATCTTTACTATATAGAAATATTAAAAATATGATTTTTATATTTTTAAAGTATTAAAAATATAATCTTTATAGGATAGAGAATATAAAAATATCATCTTTGTATATGTAGCGAAATAAAAATCTGATTTTTATTTTATATACGTTGAGATAAAGTGGTAATTTTTATAATGATGAAAACTTTATTTTTATAAAGGCGAAAACTTTATTTTTATAAAGGCGAAAACTTTATTTTTATAAAGGCGAAAACTTTATTTTTATAAGGGCGAAATCTATATTTTTGAAATGGAATTTTTATCTATATAGTAGCAATGTAGAAATAGAATTTTTATCCATAGAGAGTGATTATAAAAATATGATTTTAAATTGAAAACGAACAAATAAAAATGTGATTTTTATTTTAAAGACATCAAAATATAAAAATGTGATTTTTATGTATATAGTGACTACGGGCAACGAAGATGACGAAGATGGGATAACGAAGAAGATTTCTATAAATGAAGAGTCGTGGTAGTGGATAGCTTTCGGTGAGAACTTCTCACTCTTCAAATTCTTTTTCTAGTTATATATATATACTAGGATGCAGACGGTGCTTAGTAGCACCCGACACCCATCATCCACAGACCATGGATGGCTTGTTTGTTAAATTGTTTGGTTGTGTAGTTGGTTAGTCTATTTGGTTTAAATTGAATTTTTTGGTGAATTGAAATTGATTTGATTGATGTGTGAATGGCGTGGGCCTTCACTAGACCGGGGATAAGGCTAGGCCTCGTCCCGTTTCTAGTATCGTGCCGTTATGCCGCCGAAATTTTCTAAAATATGTTAGAAAAATAAAAATATCACTTTTATTGTGTAAATGAAATGAATAGAAACTCATGTGTTGAAATAGAATATTTTATCGTTAAAAATATAATTTTTAACGTGAAAGTGAATAAATAAAATATTCATTTACAAACCGGACGGTTTGTTTATGTACACTGATTTGACTGACATTGATTGGGTCGATAAATTTTACACATCGCCCAACTGCACAAATAAAATCTGTATTTGATTGTTTGAAACCCCACACGGGTGTTGGGATGAAATTTGATGTTCACTCATCCTGATTGATTAAATATGTCGATCGGTCGATTGACAGACTGTTATAAGCGTCAGATATCTATATTTGATGCTTATACAGTGTAGTGCACTTTGGTTGATGGTTGATTGTTTATTAATGCTATTATATACATGTGTTGTATGGAATCCATATAATTAACGTTATATGGTGATTGATTGGGCCTCATTCCAATCGGGAAAATAATGAATATTAGAAAAGAAATTCATGTGTTGAATATAAAAATAGTCATGTGTTGACGATGTTCATGTGTTGAAAATATTCGTGTGTTGAGTAAAATATTTTAAATAATAAAAATTACATCTTTATCATATTTAAAATTAGAACTACTTCTCAGTAGGAGTCTGATTAAAATCAAACGATAGATACCATAGTTTTATAAAATATTTTACATAACAACAATAGTGATGTGTTGACAGTACTCATGTGTTGAGATTATTCGTGTGTTGAAAGCAATATAGATTCATGTGTTGAATGGGATAAATATTCATTTGTTGGATAGAATAAAGAAGTTTTGAAAATACAAAGCCGTGTTGATTAGAGATGCGTTATTTGGACGCGAACGATATTTATATCGATTTTATTCGTTGTATAATGAATATTGAAAAGTGATTTCAAAATTAAATATTTTGAAAGGAAATTCAAATTGAATTAGATTAAAAATTGAAATTTTATTGAATCAATTTGAAATGAATTCGAATCGAATAGAAAATGAATTCGAATCGAATAGAAAATGAATTCGATTCGAATTGAATAGAAAGTGAATTTGAATTCGAGTAAAATAGAAATGAATTCAAATTGAATTAGATTGAAATTGAAATTTAAAACCAACTGAAATTGAATTGAAATCAATTTGAAACGAATTCGAATTAGATCAAATAGAAGGTAAATTCGAATTGAATTGAATTGAAACGAATTTGAATTTGAATTGAATTGAAACGAATTTGAATTTGAATTGGATTGAGATGAACTCGAATTGAATTGAAATCAAATCGATTTGAAATTGAATGTAGTGTTGAAAGGGTTTTGAAAACGAATTTAAAACGATTTATAAAATACGTTTTAAAAGGAAATCGACGAAATATATAATATATATATATATATTATATATATATAATGGCCTGAATAGAACGCGCCGCGCCGCGGCAGTTCGTGAATTTCGACCATTTATTTCAAACGGACATTGCGGGAGATCCGACCGTCGGATTCTCCTAAAACCGGAACCGTTGGGTTCGTATCGAAAATAGCTTTCCAATGAATATTTGAAATTTGAAATCTAACGGTTGGATTTGAAGTTATGTCCAAATCAAATTCGATAAAGGTCGCTATAAGTGCAGTTCGATGGCCGTTGTTGGAAATCGACTGTACGGGCCTTGATAAAATTATTAAAAATATCGATAATTTGTGTAAAATCATAATATGTAAATTGGAAAGAACTGGGGTGAAAAATTCCGCAATTGAAAAGATAAAAATAGATTTTTATCGAAATGAACTAGTTTGAACTATAATTAAAATCAATTTATTGTTGAAATAAAGAAATTGAATTTGAAAGTGATTTTAAAAATAATCAATATTCCCAATACGTGAATTGGACTGGAGTTGAATCGAAATTATCTTCGGGATATTTCGATGTTGGATTTCGTGACTATACAGATATTGTTATGGGAATTTGAAAGATATATTTTATATCGTTATTTCCAATACGATATATGTTGGTTTCAGAATTTGATATTGAATATAAGCCGATATATTTTCTATTCAGAGCCTTGTATTTAATATCAAATGTGATTTGGGTTTGTCGTGAATCGTGTTTAAGAAGACATTGGTTCTTTAACCCAGTTAAAGACAGAATATTGATTTTTGAGAAGATTAAAACTAAGTGGAGTTTTAAGAAATCTTTAATTAGATTAAAATGTGAATTGATAATTTAAATTATCAAATTTGAAAGGTGATCGAGAATGGAGTATCACCAGTTTTGCTCCAAAGCGATAGTTAAATCTTTAATTAGATTTGAACGTGAAATGGTAATTAATTTTACCGATAACACCGTGGTGTTAGGAATGGAGTATCACCAGTTTTGCTCCATGGGATATATAGGTTGGGATTGGGAAATAAAACAAATAATTACTTCGGTGTGGTTCGCTAATCCCGACTAGTTTGAAATGATATCCAAAGGAAGATTAAAGAATAAATTTAGAAGAATTTATCTTTGATAAAATTAATGGGAACCTTTCCCTAAGAATGTGATTTTGTGAATAAAAGAATATTCTGAATTGGAATGGGGCGTTTGTTGTGTTTGTGTAACATTCGTTTATTATATACGTGGGTTATTCAGAAAGGCCGGGTTTATACCCATTCTGAATAACCGATTCGACGAGATGTCGAAGATGAAGACGGTGGTTGAAGACCGGAAGTCTTCACATCGTTTGGGTGATTACTGATAATCTTGATTGGGCTGTACACCCAGGATGAGGGAGTCAGTTGGTGATCGTCCAGACGTACTTGGAGATGGATGGATATGCGAGGAAAGTGCCTCCGGTTTCGTTCAGACCCAGAACGAACTTGTAAATGGATTGTGTGTCTGACATTGGATTTTATTCTGTGTTGATTGATCTCTATTAAATATACATCTGTTTGGCGGCGGAGAATTTATTCTCTTGCTTAACGCCCTTCTCTGAGACATACGAGCTCAGAGGTTGTATATCGATGGACATCAGCCGCATGGAATGAATTGCCTGTGTGGCATGCGTAAGTGGCAATTGATCAAGGCTTCTGTTGAAAAGCAAAGTCTTGTGGTTGATGATCAAAGCACGGCCTGTGTGGCGTAGCTTTGTGTATAACGTGAATTCGCGAGCCTCACACCTCGGTATGAGTCAAAAACGGGAGACGGACCGCTGGGAGAGCACGACGTTTCTTTCTAGCTAGGGTGGTGTCAGTGACCTACCAGCCCTGACATTTATATACTTTTCACCTGTGTGGTTGTTGGATACGAGGCGCCTCGGATATAGGTCTGTAAGGACCGGGAAACGTGTGTTCAGGAATAACTAATCCTCAAAAGTAAGAGAGGACCGGCCCAGCCGATTCCAAGGATCAAAGTGGGGTCCTGGGACATTTGCTAGAGTGTCTCGAACGCGGAGAGGAGCTTGCCCCTTGCCTCGGCTCATGACGGAAATCCAATTTCCAATACGTGATATTGCGGTTTTAATTGTAGAACTAGTATGGCGACATGATAGATGGTACCCATGCCGCCTATGATTGATATTTATGATTTGAAATTGTTTTGACACTATACACCTATAATAGTATCAAATAATGTGATTTAAACGTATCAAGCATGCTTTGGCTGTTATAAGGGAAAACCCTATCCTCCGGCTTGCGTTGCATTGTGTGATGGGACCTGGGTCTTATAACAGCTTCATTTTTCTTTATTTAGCATTGCGCTGTTTGTTCTATGCACTGGTATTCTTGGGAGGAAGCCCGTTCCGTGTTATACGGCGTGATCCCTTGATTTACCTAACTTTAAAAACCAATATTAATAACTGTTTTAGTTCTCACACCAGTCACATGACTGACCTGGAGTTTATTGTTTTAACCTAAACTCTGGGTGCCCCTATTTTCCGCACGGGCAGCTAGTAGTTTTGGTTTTGCAGATTTATATTCACAGGAACCTGGTTTACAGCTGGAACGATGCTCGGAAAGCTCTATATCCGTGTATCACTTTCAGTTGTGTTTTGTATATTTTCCGCTGCTATGTAATTAAATGTAATCTCTGATATTCATCGAATGTAAGTTATTCATTTATACTCTGTATATTCTTGTATCTGATGGAATTGTTGTAATAACAATGAAATGTTCTTCCGTATGCGTCCTTTTGTGTGTTGTTCTCAAAGTATTCGTGCTTTCCTTCACGGGGAAGTTACGGGTTCTCTCAGCTGCACAGCTCCATCATCAATTCATATATAAATATACAACCTAACCGCCAGTTTCTCATCAATCCGGGGTGTGAGGTTTGTTGATGTCACGTCATACACAAAGCGATGCTTCGATAATCCATTCTTTGATCATCACTAGCTCGTTTCATAACTCGGGTATGCCACATTGACAATTCACGACATATCACTGATTTAAATTAATGTATACCCTCTAAGTTCATGTGACTTAGAGATGAGGATAATATATTGCCACAAATCCGATATACGTTAAATAAATTCAGTGCTATGCGGTCAATTTCAACGTCACACACACCATCCATACAAATCTGTTCTGGGTCTGAACGGAACAACAACTCGAAAATATCATTCTGGATACGTCACAACGTTCACAGTTGTCAAAGTGGTATCGACACTGACTGAGAGTATGCCTTTTGTTGACTCCGGTCTCTTTAACAACCAACGCTTACATCTTTTCAAACAAGTTATGTAAGTACGGGTGATCTCCCTCACTTAGACACTTCATAATAAACGTCGATAATGCGTGCACTCATTACCGAAGTCATGTCTGATGTCCGAGAAGGGATTACACATTTATTTCTTTTTAAAAACCTTTAAACCATTCCTTTCGAAAATACTTATAATACGATATTATTTCAAAATTTGACAAACCATTGCAATATATAAGCCATATCGAGTTTTCAAATCATTTTCGAAACGTTCAAGGATTAAGATTTCGAATAATTACACAAAAGGTAATTTTTTTTCAAGAGATTTATAAGATCATATACTTCCCTTTTCAAATCCGTTTCCAAAATTCTTTTGCACAAATAACATAGAATTTCTATTCATATGCCCAAAAACCAATTTAAATTCAATTCCAATTAAATACTAACTAACTGGACAATTTCACTAAATCTTAATTAAAAGATTTATTCTTTTCTAAACTGGGTCTAAGAACAGTGTTATTTAAGACACCATTCACGACGATCCCAAAATCCCGTTTGATGTTAAATACAAGGCTCTGAACAGAAAATATATCGGCTTATATTCAATATCAAATTCTGAAATCAACAAATATCGTATTGGAATAACGATATATATATCTTCCAAATTCCTCCACAATGTCCGTATAATCACGAAATCCAATATCGAAATATTCCGAAGATAATTTCGATTCAAATCCATTCCAATTCATATATTATGATTTAACACAAATTATAGATATTTTTAATAATTTTATCAAGGCCCGTACAGTCGATTCCATAAACGGCCATCGAACTGCACTTACATCGACCTTTTCCAAATTTGATTTGGACATAATTCCAAATCCAACCGTTAGATTTCAAATTTCTAATATTCATTAGAAAGCTCTTTTCGATACGAACCCAAAGGTTCTAGTTTTAGGAGAATCCGACGGTCGAATCTCCCGTAACGTCAATTCGAAGTCAATGGTCGAAATTCGCGAACTGCCGCGGCGCGGCGCGTTCTATTCAGGCCATTTAATATATATAATATATATATTATATATATTTCATCGATTTCAATTCTAAACGTATTTTATAAATCGTCTAAATTCGTTTTAAAAACAATTCCAACTTTATATTAATTTTTAAATCAAAATTGAATATTCCATATCTTTAATATATAAATGATAATGTTTTCAAAATATTAGATTTGAAATCACTTCCTTTTCTATATTCATTGTAAAAATGAATATAATCGATATAAATATCGTTCGCGTCAAAATGGCGCATATCTAATCAACACGGCTTTATATATTTCAATAACTTCGTTATTCTATTCAACAAATGAATATTTCTTCAACACATGAATATATATTTCTTTCAACACATGAATATTTTCAACACATGAGTATCGTTAACACATGACTATTTTTGTTATTTAATATATTTTATAAAAGTATGATTTTTACCATTTAATTCTTAATCAACCTCTAACCGTAATTTAGCAAGATAACAATTCGCTAAGTATTAACCCCAAAGGCCGAAACCAACATCAGATTAATACCCAGGAAACCACTCATCTTAACTAGTTTCCAGTTAGTTTCTAATTTTATATATGATAAAGATGTAAATTTTATTGTTTATAGATTTTACTCAACACATGAATATTTTCAAAACATGAATGGTTTCAACACATGAATGGTTTAAACACATGAGTATTGTCAACACATGACAATTTTGTTTATTCAACACATGAATATGATTTATTTTCTAAATTGGAATGAGACCCAATCAATTACCATATAATGTTATTTATATTGATTCCATACAACACATGTATATAATAACAATGATAAATAATCAACCATCATCCAGAGTGCACCACACAACTGTCTGTCAACCTATCGATTGACACACAACTAAACAATTGGGATTAGTGTACGTCAAATATCATCCCAACACCCGTGCGGGGTGTAATAACCCGGAAATCTGGGCCAGTTTAAAAATTTTATTTTGGCAATTTTAGCGAATTTTGAATATTTAAAATAGATTATTTTAAATAATAGCGACAAGAAATTTATTTTGAATATAATTCGAATGTATATATCCGTTTGAATCGACGTTAGAATATAAATATTTATTATAAATATAAAAGGAATTGAAAATGGCGCGGTAGTTCGATAATTCGATTTCAAACTTCAAATGAATGTACCGGGTGGAAATTAAACCGGATTTTAGTGAAACCAAAAATATTTGAATCTCATTGATAATATCTTTCCAACGAATCCGAAAAATCAAAATTTCATAGCGGGAATCAAAAGATATGCCCAGTTGAAAATTCTGAATAGTCGGTATGGAATTCAGGCCCTTAAAAATGGGAATTTTGCAAACGACCTCGGATTTCGACGAAACCACTTTTGTTTGATCCGTGATGTCAAGTTATTGCTAGGTTTCAAATTTCATAATTTTTCGAATCAATATGTGAGCATGGCAAAGGAAAACGCGTTTGACCAGTTTTAGTTGATTTTAATCGACTGGAAATTGGCCATTTTTCAAACGGTCTCAGAATTCGACGAAACTAGTTTTGTTAGGACCGTATCGTCAATACGAAGCTAGAAAATATTTTTCGGGAGTTTTCCTAGTTAGTATGTGACCCCGGTAAATTGAAATGCGCGTTCAAATTCAATATATAGAGTTATATGTTGATTTTAACGAAAACTGCTCGAAACGATCGAATCAGCCTACGATACATATCCCATTGTGTTCGGAATGGGGGTAATTAGCTATGGACGATAGACAGTGGGCCTTGTTTCGAGGTCGAAAATAAAAGTACCTTTTTGAAATTAAAATAATAATAAAAACCTCTCTCCTCCCTTCCTTAATTCTTCACAGGCCCCCCCCCTCCGATTTCCATTTCCTTAGAAATTAAAAAGAGAAAAAAAACCAAATCGCGTCGCTCAGCCCCAGGGAGGCGCCGCCCCCTCCGTACGCCGCCACCCCCTCTCCGCACGCCCCCCTTATCGCATCGACCGCCGGAAGAACCCCCCTCCCTGTACCCTCATCGCGATTCAGACGCGACCCCCCCCATCGAACGGACGCCGCCCCGGTGGTTTGCTCCGCCCCCTCCTCTTCTTCTTCGACAAGAAATCTTCCTCCCTCTCCAATCCGAAGTCCAAGCTTTTAAAACTGCTCAGAAATCGCTGCCGCCATCTCCCGCTGCCCGCCGACGATCTTCAGCACCCCTCCTCCTTAACAAATCGATGTGAGCTTTTTATTTATAAAAATTAGATCTTTATAGTTTATAAAGTTTGGATATTTAACCGGATAAAGGTAGTATTTTTATGTATATTTCTAGCGATTAAAAACTATAATTTTTATTATAGTAAAAGATAAAACTATAATTTTTATGATATAGAAAGGTTAAAAATATAATTTTTATAACGAAGTGAAGATAAAAATTCGATTTTTATATATTGAATAGCAAAGTAAAAATTCGATATTTATATATTGAATAGCAAAGTAAAATTTCGATTTTTATATATTGAATAGCAAAGTAAAAATTCGATTTTTATATATTGAATAGCAAAGTAAAAATTCGATTTTTATATATTGAATAGTGAAGATAAAAATTCGATTTTTATATATTGAATAGAAAAATAAAATTTTGATTTTTATATATTGAATAGCAAAGTAAAATTTTGATTTTTATATATTGAATAGCAAAGTAAAAATTCGATTTTTATATATTTAATAGCAAAGTAAAAATTCGATTTTTATATATTGAATAGCAAAGTAAAAATTCGATTTTTATATATTGAATAGCAAAGTAAAAATTCGATTTTTATATATTGAATAGAAAAGTAAAAATTCAATTTTTATATATTGAATAGCGAAGTAAAAATTCGATTTTTATATATTGAATAGCGAAGTAAAAATGTGATTTTTATATATGTAGTGAATACGGATGACGAAGGTGACAAAAGAAGGAACGGCGGAGATTTTCTACATATAAAGAGTCGAGATGTTTGGATTAGCTTATCTGTGAGAACTTCTCACATTTAATTTATTTTTCTAGTTAATAATATATACTAGGATGCAGACGGTGTTTAGTAGCACCCGACACCCGTCGTCCACAGACCATGTACGACTTGTATGCTTGTTTGTTTGATTTTGATGTGTAGTTGATTGTGTGATGTGATGTGAAATGAAATAAAATATTTATATAGTTAAAATATTTTATAGTTAAAATAGAATTTTTAACGTGTACATAAAATAAAATAAATTAATATAAACAAATCGACTGATTTGTTTATATACACACATTTGACTGATATTGATTGGGACGATAAATTTTACACATCGCCCAACTGCACAAATAAAATCTGTGTTTGATTGTTTGAAACCCCACACGGGTGTTGGGATGATATTTGATGTACACTAATCCCGATTGTTTAGTTGTATGTCGATCGATTGATTGAAAGACTGTTATAAGCGTTGAATATTTATATTTGATGCTTATACAGTGTAGAATGCACTTTGGATGATGGTTGATTATTCATCGTTGTTATTGTATACAGGTGTTGTAGGAAATCCATATAATTAACATTATATGGTAATTGATTGGGCCTCATTCCAGTTTTTGAAAAAGAAATATTTGAAAAAGAAATATTTGAAAAGGAAATATTTAAAATAAAATATTTGAAAATAGGAATATATGAAGCCGTGTTGATTAGATTGACGCCATTTTGACGTGAACGATATTTATATCGATTTTATTCATTTTATAATAAATATCGAAAGTGATTTCAAAATCTGATATTCTGAAAAGAATTAGAATTCGAATTGAAAGTGAATAGAAATGAATTCAAATTGAAATTGAATAGAAATGAATTCGAATTGAAAGTGAATAGAAATGAATTCGAATTGAAAGCAAATAGAAATGAATTCGAATTGAAAGCGAATAGAAATGAATTCGAATTGAAATTGAATAGAAATGAATTCGAATTGAAATTGAATGAAATTGAAAACGAACTAAAATTGAATTAAAAATCGATTTGAATTGAAATCAATTTGAAATGAATTTAAATCGAATTTATAAGGAAAAACTCAATTTTGATTTGAATTTGAATAGAAGTTGAAATCGTTTTGAAAACGAAGTTAAAACGATTTATAAAATATGTTTTAAAAGGAAATCGACGAAGTGTATACTATATATATTATATATATATAATATAATGGCCTGAATAGAACGCGCCGCGCCGTGGCAATTCGCGAATTTCGACCATTGACTTCGAATGGATATTGCGGGAGATCCGACCGTCGGATTCTCCTAAAACCGGAACCGTTGGGTTCGTATCGAAAAGAGCTTTCTAATGAATATTAGAAATTTGAAATCTAACGGTTGGATTTGGAATTATGTCCAAATCAAATTTGAAAAAGGGCGCTGTAAGTGCAGTTCGATGGCCATTGATGGAAATCGACTGTACGGGCCTTGATAAAATTATTAAAAATAGTGATAATTTGTGTAAAATCATAAGAAATGATTTGTGAAGAATTGGGAAGAAAAACTCCATATTTGAAAAGATAAAAATAGATTTTTATCGAAATGAACTAGTTTTGAACTAGAATTATAATTCTATTTATTTATAAATAAATAAATTGAATTTGAATAGGGTTTTAAAAGTAACCAGAATTTCCAATAATTGAATTGGAAAGTAACCAGAATTTCCAATAATTGAATTGGAATGGATTTGAATTGATCTGAATCGAAATTGTCTGTGGAATATTTCGATGTTGGATTTCGTGATGATACAGGTATTGTTATGGGAATTTGAAAGATATATTTATATCGTTATTTCCAATACGATATTTGTTAGTCGTAGAATTTAATGTTGAATATAGGCCGATATGTTTTCGATTCAGAGCCTTGTATTTAATATCAAATGTGATTTGGGTTTGTCGTGAATGGTGTCTTCATTAACACTGTTCTTAAGCCCAGTTGAGAAAAAAAGATTAAAACTTTTTATTTAGATTTAATGAAGTGTATCAATTAAATAATATTTAATTGGAATTGAATTGGTATTGATTTTTGGGTTTATTGTGAACAGTGTTTTAAATAACACTTGTTCTTTAACCTGATAATTAATGGAATGTGATTTTGGGTTTATCGTGAACCGTGTTTTAAATGGCACTGATTCTTTAACCCGGTTAAAGATTAAAACTAAGTGGAGTTTTAATGAATCTTTAATTAGATTGAAAAGATCGAGAATGGAGTATCACCAGTTTTGCTCCAGGCGATAGTTAAATCTTTAATTAGATTTGAACATCAAATGGTAATTGAATTTACCGATAACACCGTGGTGTTAGATATGAAGTATGACCAGTTTTACTTCATGGGATGAATAGGTTGGGATTGGGAAATAAAATAAATGATTACTTCGGTGTGGTTCGCTAATCCCGACTAGTTTGAATTGATATTCAAAAAAAGATTAAAGAATAAATTTAAAAGAATTTATCTTTGATAAAATTAATGAGAACCTTTCCCAAAGAATATTCTGAATTGGAATGAGGCGTATGTTGTGTTTGTGTAACACTTGTTTAATATATACGCGAGTTATTCAGAAAGACCGGGTTTATCCCATTCTGAATAACTGTTTCGACGTGGTGTCGAAGATGAAGATGGTGGTTGAAGACCGGAAGTCTTCACATCGTTTGGGTGATTACTGATGATCTTGATTGGGCTGTACACCCAAGATGAGGAAATCAGTTGGTGGTCGTCCAGATGTGCTTGGAGATCGATGGATATGCGAGGAAAGTGCCTCCGGTTTCGTTCAGACCCAGAACGAACTTGTAAATGGACTGTGTGTCTGACATTGGATTTTAGTCTGTGTGATTGATTTCTATTAAATATATATCTGTTTGGCGGCGGAGAATTTATTCTCTTGCTTAACCCCCTTCTCTAAGACGTACGAGCTCAGGGGTTATATACTGATGGATATCAAACGCATAGAGTGAATTGCATGTGTGGCATGCCTAAGTGGCAATTTGATCAAGGCTTCTATTGAAAAGCAGAGTCTTGTGGTGGATGATCAAAGCACGGCCTGTGTAGCATAGCTTTGTGTAACGTGAATTCGCGAGCCTCACACCTCGGTTGTGAACCAAAAACGGGAGATGGACATCAGGGAGGGCATGCGTTTCTTTCTAGCTAAAAAGTGGCGTCAGTGGTTTTACACGCCCTTACGAGTTTGACTTATGTGGTTGTTGCTGTTGCGAGGCGCCTCAGATATATCGGTCGATCCGGGACCGATGGAGTCATTGGACTCATTGACACCCCATAGGGTGGGGAGACGTAGTGTTCAGGCATAATAATCCACATCGGTGGACCAGCCCTGACGATCCAAGGGGAAGTTGCGGCTGTTCCTGAGACACGGGCTAGAGCATCTCGAATTTGTTGAGGCCTATCTTTTGCCTCGGTTCATAATCGGGAATCCAATTTCCAAATACGTGACATTTGCGGTTTTATTTATAGAGCCTAGTATGGCGACATAGTGGGAAGGGGCTCTTATGCCGTCTATGATTGATACTTATGATGGGAACTGGGTCTTCTAATAGCTTCATTTCTCTTTATTTAGCATTGCGATGTTGTTATATGCACTAGTATTCTTGGGAGGAAACCCGTTCCGCGTTAGCGGCGTGGTCCCTTGATTTACCTCACTTTAAAAATAAAGATTAATAACTGTCTTAGTTCTCACACCAGTCCCATGACTGACCTAGAGTTTATTGTTTTGACCTAAACTCTGGGTGCCCTTATTTTGACATGGGAAGCTAGTAGTTTTGGTTTTGCAGATTTATATTCACATGATCCTGGTTTACAGCTGGAACGATATCAGGAAAGCTTTGTATCCGTATATCTCCTTCTAGTTGTGTTTTGTATTATTTCCGTTGCGATGTATTTAAATGTACTTTAAATCTCTGATATTTCTATGTAATATTTATTCGTACTCTGTATATTTTTGTATTCTGATGGAATTGTTGTAATATACAATGAAATGTTCTTCCGTCTGCGTTCTATTTTATCGTGTTCTCAAACAATCAGGCGTTTTAAACGGTCTGGATCGGTTTAGCGACTGATTCGGATCGAGCGAAATTCCTTGTTGTCACATTTGGTATGAGAGCATTGATTTACAAAGTTCAGAGAACAGGACACCTTAGAACCATACGAAAGAATTCATCAGATATTGGATTAGTAACATCCAATGAGAAAGACTCGTTAGAGATGGGATCAGTAGTATCCTAGAACGAGTGTGCAGAGTATATTTTTAAAGTGAAAACAATCTTTGTTTTGAAAATTTAAATCAATTATTCGTATTTGGTTATTTATTTATATTGATGTGGACAATCCAGTATATATAGATTTTGCGTATACGTCTGATCCGCGTGTATTCGAAGTTTTGATATATTGAGTAGATATAGCATCACATTCTAGTCGCCTGGAGAGAATTCTGATGATTGATGCATCATCATCAGAATTTATGTTCGAGTGACGAAAGTGAGATTTCTATATATTTCCATTAGACTGGTGTGAGAACCAAAATTAGATAGGGCTTGTTGTTGTGATTTTGCATCAAAAATCTGATTTTTTGACTATATATCAAAGTTATGAATTTGAAAAGCTAATCAACTAATTGATTGATGGTTGTGTTGTTTGATTACTGTTTTGATTAATTGAAATTTTAACCATATAGCCAATTTGATCAAATAGTGAGTTGTATTGGAAATTTGTCGCATTTGCTTGCATATACATGTTCTTACATTGAACAGGTCATAGCAAAGAGGCTAGAGCAGAAGAATAAAATTTGTTTGCCCGACAAATAGGTATATGTTTATCATAATTTACTGTTTTGTTTGGGTGATGATGATTTTATGAGCCGATTGGCTAGTCGCTTGGCTTTTTCTTTTTCTTTTTGAGATCAGAAGGCCTGTATGGCAATTTCGGGATTTTCCCGTGCTCCCGGTGCAGGGGAGGTTATGGCGAAATTTTTCGAAAATTTAGGGTGTTAGCCAAATTTTTGAAAAAATTGAAAAGTTCTTAGAAACTGAAAAGTTGAAGAACTTAAGCCATAGTGAAAATACTGGAATTTGAGTTGATTAGTTAAACAACTTTCGGCTTTGTTCCTTTTCGGGGACGAAAAGTTTTAAGTGGGGGAGATTGTAATAACCCGGAAATCTGGGCCAGTTTAAAATTTTTATTTTGGCAATTTTAGTGAATTTTGAATATTTAAAATAGATTATTTTAAATAATAGCGACGAGAAATTTATTTTGAATATAATTCGAACGTATATATTCGTTTGAATCGACGTTAGAATATAAATATTTATTATAAATATAAAAGGAATTGAAAATGGCGTTGTAGTTCGATAATTCGATTTCAAACTTCAAATGAATGTACCGGGTGCAAATTAAACCGGATTTGAGTGAAACCAAAAATATTTGAATCTAATTGATAATATCTTTCCAACAAATCCGAAAAATCAGAATTTCATAGCGGGAATCAAAAGATATGCCCAGTTGAAAATTCTGAATAGTCGCTATGGAATTCAGGCCCTTAAAAATGGGAATTTTGCAAACGACCTCGGATTTCGACGAAATCACTTTTGTTGGATCTGTGATGTCATGTTATTGCTAGGTTTCAAATTTCATAATTTTTTGAATCAATATGTGAGCGTGGCAAAGGAAAACGCGTTTGACCAGTTTCAGTTGATTTAAATCGACTGGAAATTGGCCATTTTTCAAACGGTCTCAGAATTCGACGAAACTAGTTTTGTTAGGACCGTATCGTTAATACGAAGCTAGAAAATATTTTTCGGGGATTTTCCTAGCTAGTATGTGACCCCGATAAATTGAAATGCGCGTTCAAATTCAATATATAGAGTTATATGTTGACTTTTAACGAAAACTGCTCGAAACGATCGAATCAGCCTACGATACATATCCCATTGTGTTCGGAATGGGGGTAATTAGTTATGGACGACAGCCGGTGGGCCTTGTTTCGAGGTCGAAAATAAAAGTACCTTTTTGAAATTAAAATAATAAAAAAAACACCATCTCTCCTCCCGTACTTAATTCTTCACAGGCCCCCCCCTCCGATTTCCGTTTCCTCAGAAATTAAAAAGAGAAAAAAAAACAAATCGCGTCGCTCAGCCCCAGGGAGGCGCCGTCCCTCCGCACGCCGCCACCCCCCCTCCGCACGCCCCCCTATCGCATCGACCGTCGGAAGAACCCCTCCCCCCTTCTACCCTCGTCGCAATTCAGACGCGACCCCCCCCCCCCCCCCCATCGAACGGCCGCCACCCCGGTGGTTTGCTCCACCCCCTCCTCTTCTTCTTCGACAGGAAATCTTCCTCCCTCTCCAATCTGAAGTCCAAGCTTTTAAAACTGCTCAGAAATCGCTTCCGCCATCTCCCGCTGCCCGCCGACGATCTTCAGCACCCCTCCTCCTTAACAAATCGATGTGAGCTTTTTATTTATTAAAATTAGATCTTTATAGTTTATAAAGTTTGGATCTATAACCAGATAAAGGTAGGATTTTTATGTATATTTCTAGCGATTAAAAACTAAAAATTTTATTATAGCAAAAGATAAAAATATAATTTTAATGACATAGAAAGGTTAAAAATATAATTTTTATAATGAAGTGAAGATAAAAATTCGTTTTTTATATATTGAATAGCAAAGTAAAAATTTGATTTTTATATATTGAATAGCAAAGTAAAAATTCGATTTATTTTTATATATTGAATAGCAAAATAAAAATTCGATTTTTATATATTGAATAGCAAAGTAAAAATTCGATTTTTATATATTGAATAGCAAAGTAAAAATTCGATTTGTATATATTGAATAGCAAAGTAAAAATTCGATTTTTATATATTGAATAGCAAAGTAAAAATTCGATTTTTATATATTGAATAGCAAAGTAAAAATTCGATTTTTATATATTGAATAGCGAAGTAAAAATGTGATTTTTTGTATGTAGTGAATACGGATGACGAAGGTGACAAAAGAAGGAACGGCGGAGATTTTCTACATATGAAGAGTCGAGATGTTTGGATTAGCATATCTGTGAGAACTTCTCACCTTTAATTTATTTTTCTAGTTAATAATATATAATAGGATGCAGACGGTGTTTAGTAGCACCCGACACCCATCGTCCACAGACCATGGACGGCTTGTATGCTTGTTTGTTTGATTTTGATGTGTAGTTGATTGTGTGATGTGATGTGAAATGAAATAAAATATTTATATAGTTAAAATATTTTATAGTTAAAATAGAATTTTTAACGTGTATATAAAATAAATTAATATAAACAAATCGAACGATTTGTTTATATACACACATTTGACTGATATTGATTGGGACGATAAATTTTACACATCGCCCAACTGCACAAATAAAATCTGTGTTTGATTGTTTGAAACCCCACACGGGTATTGGGATGATATTTGATGTACACTAATCCCGATTGTTTAGTTGTATGCCGATTGATTGATTGACAGACTGTTATAAGCGTTGAATATTTATATTTGATGCTTATACAGTGTAGAATGCACTTTGGATGATGGTTGATTATTCATCGTTGTTATTGTATACAGGTGTTGTAGGAAATCCATATAATTAACATTATATGGTAATTGATTGGGCCTCATTCCAGTTTTTGAAAAAGAAATATTTGAAAAAGAAATATTTGTAAAGGAAATATTTAAAATAAAATATTTGAAAATAGGAATATATGAAGCCGTGTTGATTAGATTGACGCCATTTTGACGTGAACGATATTTATATCGATTTTATTCATTTTATAATGAATATCGAAAGTGATTTCAAAATCCGATATTTTGAAAAGAATTAGAATTCGAATTGAAAGTGAATAGAAATGAATTCGAATTGAAATTGAATAGAAATGATTTCGAATTAAAATTGAATAGAAATGAATTCGAATTGAAAGGGAATAGAAATGAATTCGAATTGAAAGCGAATAGAAATGAATTCGAATTGAAAGCGAATAGAAATGAATTCGAATTGAAATTGAATAGAAATGAATTCGAATTGAAATTGAATAGAAATGAATTCGAATTGAAATTGAATGAAATTGAAAACGAACTAAAATTGAATTAAAAATCGATTTGAATTGAAATCAATTTGAAATGAATTTAAATCGAATTTATATGGAAAAACTCAATTTTGATTTGAATTTGAATAGAAGTTGAAATCGTTTTGAAAACGAAGTTAAAACGATTTATAAAATATGTTTTAAAAGGAAATCGACAAAGTGTATATTATATTATATATATATATATAATATAATGGCCTGAATAGAACGCGCCGCGCTGCGTCAGTTCTCGAATTTCGACCATTGACTTCAAATGGATATTGCGGGAGATCCGACCGTCGGATTCTCCTAAAACCGGAACCGTTGGGTTCGTATCGAAAAGAGCTTTCTAATGAATATTAGAAATTTGAAATCTAACGGTTGGATTTGGAATTATGTCCAAATCAAATTTGAAAAAGGGCGCTGTAAGTGCAGTTCGATGGCCATTGATGGAAATCGACTGTACGGGCCTTGATAAAATTATTAAAAATAGTGATAATTTGCGTAAAATCATAAGAAATGATTTGTGAAGAATTGGGATGAAAAACTCCATATTTGAAAAGATAAAAATAGATTTTTATCGAAATGAACTAGTTTTGAACTAGAATTATAATTCTATTTATTTTTAAATAAATAAATTGAATTTGAAAAGGGTTTTAAAAGTAACCAGAATTTCCAATAATTGAATTGGAATGGATTTGAATCGAAATTGTCTGTGGAATATTTCGATGTTGGATTTCATGATGATACAGGTATTATTATGGGAATTTGAAAGATATATTTATATCGTTATTTCCAATACGATATTTGTTAGTCGTAGAATTTGATGTTGAATATAAGCCGATATGTTTTCGATTCAGAGCCTTGTATTTAATATCAAATGTGATTTGGGTTTGTCGTGAATGGTGTCTTCATTAACACTGTTCTTAAGCCCAGTTGAGAAAAAAAGATTAAATCTTTTTATTTAGATTTAATGAAGTGTATCAATTAAATAATATTTAATTGGAATGGAAATGGTATTGATTTTTGGGTTTATCGTGAACAATGTTTTAAATAACACTTGTTCTTTAACCTGATAATTAATGGAATGTGATTTTGGGTTTATCGTGAACCGTGTTTTAAATGGCACTGATTCTTTAACCCAGTTAAAGATTAAAACTAAGTGGAGTTTTAATGAATCTTTAATTAGATTGAAAAGATCGAGAATGGAGTATCACCAGTTTTGCTCCAGGCGATAGTTAAATCTTTAATTAAATTTGAACGTGAAATGGTAATTGAATTTACCGATAACACCATGGTGTTAGATATGAAGTATGACCAGTTTTACTTCATGGGATGAATAGGTTGGGATTGGGAAATAAAATAAATGATTACTTCGGTGTGGTTCGCTAATCCCGACTAGTTTGAATTGATATTCAAAAGAAGATTAAAGTATAAATTTAAAAGAATTTATCTTTGATAAAATTAATGAGAACCTTTCCCAAAGAATATTCTGAATTGGAATGAGGCGTATGTTGTGTTTGTGTAACACTTGTTTAATATATACGCGAGTTATTCAGAAAGACCGGGTTTATCCCATTCTGAATAACTGTTTCGACATGGTGTCGAAGATGAAGACGGTGGTTGAAGACCGGAAGTCTTCACATCGTTTGGGTGATTACTGATGATCTTGATTGGGCTGTACACCCAAGATGAGGGAATTAGTCGGTGGTCGTCCAGATGTGCTTGGAGATCGATGGATATGCGAGGAAAGTGCTTCCGGTTTCGTTCAGATCCAGAACGGACTTGTAAATGGACTGTGTGTCTGACATTGGATTTTAGTCTGTGTGATTGATTTCTATTAAATATATATCTGTTTGGCGGCGGAGAATTTATTCTCTTGCTTAACGCCCTTCTCTAAGACGTACGAGCTCAGGGGTTATATACTGATGGATATCAAACGCATAGAGTGAATTGCCTGTGTGGCATGCCTAAGTGGCAATATGATCAAGGCTTCTGTTGAAAAGCAGAGTCTTATGGTGGATGATCAAAACACGGCCTGTGCGGCATAGCTTTGTGTAACGTGAATTCGCAAGCCTCACACCCCGGTTGTGAACCAAAAACGGGAGACGGACATCAGGGAGGGCATGCGTTTCTTTCTAGCTAAAAAGTGGCGTCAGTGGTTTGACACGCCCTGACGAGTTTGACTTATGTGGTTGTTGCTATTGCGAGGCGCCTCGGATATATCGGTCGATCCGGTACCGATGGAGTCATTGGACTCATTGACACCCCCATAGGGTGGGGAGACGTAGTGTTCAGGCATAATAATCCACATCGGTGGACCGGCCCTGACGATCCAAGGGGCAGTTGCGGCTGTTCCTGGGACACGGGCTAGAGCGTCTCGAATCGGTTGAGGACTATCTTTTGCCTCGGTTCATAGACGGGAATCCAATTTCCAAATACGAGACATTTGCGGTTTTATTTGTAGAGCCTAGTATGGCGACATAGTGGGATGGGGTGCTTATGCCGTCTATGATTGATACTTATGATTTGAAGTTGTTTTATACACTATGCACTTATAATAGTATCAAATGATTTGTTTTAAATGTATCAAGCATTTCTTGGCTATTATAAGGTAAAAAAACCTATCCTCCGGCTTGCGTTGCATTGTGTGATGGGAACTGGGTCTTATAATAGCTTCATTTCTCTTTATTTAGCATTGCGCTGTTGTTATATGCACTGGTATTCTTGGGAGGAAACCCGTTCCGCGTTAGCGGCGTGGTCCCTTGATTTACCTCACTTTAAAAATAAAGATTAATAACTGTTTTAGTTCTCACACCAGTCCCATGACTGACCTAGAGTTTATTGTTTTGACCTAAACTCTGGGTGCCTTTATTTTGACACGGGCAGCTAATGGTTTTGGTTTTGCAGAATTATATTCACAGGATCCTGGTTTACAGCTGGAACGATATCCGGAAAGCGTTGTATCTTTATATCTCCTTCTAGTTGTGTTTTGTATTATTTCCGCCGCGATGTATTTAAATGTAATTTAAATCTCTGATATTTTTGTGTAATATTTATTCGTACTCTGTATATTCTTGTATTCTGATGGAATTGTTGTAATATACAATGAAATGTTCTTCCGTCTGCGTTCTATTCTGTCGTGATCTCAAACAATCAGGCGTTTTGAACAGTCTGGATCGGTTTAGCGACTGATTCGGATCGAGCGAAATTCCTTGTTGTCACACGGGGTTTCAATCAACAAACGCTGAATATTATTTGTGCAGTTGGGCGATGTGTAAAATTTATCGTCCCAATCAATATCAGTCAAATGGGTGTACATAAACAAATCGTCTGATTTGTAAATGAATATTTATTTTATTCACATACTCATTAAAAATTATAGTTTTAACAATAAAATATTTATTCAGTTCATTTACACAATAAAAATGATATTTTTCTAATATATCTTAGAAAATTTCGGCGGCATAACGGTGCGATACTAGAAACGGGATAAGGCCTAGCCTTATCCCCAGTCTAATAATGGCTTGCGCCATACACATACCAATCAAATCAATTCCATCTCATTTCCCAAACCAAATTCAACCAAACAATTCAATCAACCAAACTAAATAATCACACAAGTCGTCCATGGTCTATGGACGACGGGGAACAGTTCATATATGCAGTTATAAAATAAATAACTGTATAACTAAATTCAGTGAGAGAGTTCTCACCTTGGGGTTCCACTTCGCCATTTCATTTCTGAATTTCAAAACCGTTTGAATTCCCTGTAATAACCCGGAAATTCAAGCCAATTTAAATTTTATATTTTGGCAATTTTGATGAATTTTGAACATTTAAAATGATTTATTTTAGATAATAACGATGAGAAATTTATTTTAAATAGAATTAGAATGTATATATTTATTTGAATCGGCGTTAGAATATAAATATTTATTTTTAATTATAAAAGGAATTGAAAATGGCGCGGTAGTTTGAAAATTCGATTTCAAATTTCAAATGAATGTACAGGATTCAAAATAAACCGAATTTTAGCAAAACCAAAAATATTTGAATCTATTTGAAAATATCTTTCCAACGAATCCGAAAAATCAAAATTTCATAGCGGGGATAAAAAGTTACGCCCAGTTGAAAATTCAGAATAGTCGCTATAGAATTCTGGCCCTTAAAAATGGAAATTTTGCAAACGACCTCTATTTTCGATGAAACCACTTTTGTTGGATCCGGGATGTCAAATTATTGCTAGATTCCAAAATTCATAATTTTCTGAATTAATATGTGAGCGTGGCGAAAGAAAACGTGTTTTAACAATTTCAGTCAATTTCGATCGACCAGAAAATGGCCATTTTTCAAACGGTCTCATAATTTGACGAAATTAGTTTTGTTAGGACCGTATCGTCAATACGAAGCTAGAAATAATTTTTCTGGAATTTTTGGGGTTTGTATGTGACCCTAGTAAATTGAAATGTACGTTTAAAATTCAATATAATGATTTAAATATTAAATATAACGAAAACAGATCATAACGATCGAATTTGCCTACGTGACATATCCTATTGTGCTTAAAATGGGGGTAATTAGCTAGGGTCGATAGTCGTTGGGTCTCGTTTGGTGTTCGAATGGAAAGTCAACTTTAAGGGAGAATTAAATTGAATTAAATTATATATAATAATACCTAACCTAACTCTACCTCCCTCTCTCTCTCTCTTCTTTAACGTTCAGAGATAAAATTAAAATAAAAAACCTATGTCTTCCTCGTCCCGACCGTCGCGCCCCTCCTTCCCACCACCGTTCGCCAGCACCTCGACGCTGTCGCCGCTCCCCACGACCACCTCCCATCTTCTCCGCCTTCCTCCTCTCTCCTTGACCCATTTAAAACCCTAGTCCCACACAGTCCCGCTGACCGCCCCGCCTCCGTACGACCGCCACCTGAAGCCCTGCCGCCCCTCCCTGGCACCATCGCCGACGGCAGCCACCCTCCCCTCTCCACATAGCCTCCTGTATGCTTTTATTTTTATTTTTATTTTATTTATTTTTGTTTATTTGTTTAAGGTAACTAATTTTAAAAGAAGAAAAATCAGTTTTGTTTTAAATAAAAATAAATAACATTGATTATTTTTAGTTTTAAAAATATATGAAGCATAGGTAAAGGTATGATTTTTATTATTTATAAAGCTATGATTTTTATTATTTATAAAGCTTTGGTTTTTAGCGATGGAAAGAAATGATTTTTAAAATGAGAAGATAAGATTTTTATATGAAGAAAGAAGAGACCTTTATTTGTTTAAAGATAAGATTTTGTAAATAGGAAAGATGCGATTTTTAACAATATAAAAATAAAAATTTTATATGTAGAATGACCATATGAAAATATGAGTTTTGCAGAAAAGTTTTAGAATAAAGATATGAACTTTATTTTATATGAGGCGAAATAAAGATTCGATTTTTATCAAGAAAGCAAAGTAAAAATATAATTTTTATATAAGTAGAGACATAAAAATATAATTTTTATATATGAAGCGGGATTAAAATTCGATCTTTATATAAGAAGCGGAGATATAAAAATATAATTTTTATATAGAAAGAAGCGTGGTAAAAATATGATTTTTATGTATGTAGCTTTGAAATAAAAATGTGATTTTTTAATAATCAACTGCGTGAAACAGATGGCGATGGATCAGACTGAAATCAAAACGAAATCTGAACCGTTCAGAGATAAAGAATGGCGAAGTGGAACCCAAAGGTGAGAACTTCTCACTTTTAATTTATTTTCTAGTAGAAATATGTACTAGGATGCAGACGGTGCTTAGTAGCACCCGACACACGTCGTCCATAGACCATGGATGACTTGTTTGTTTGATTGATGTGTTGTGAAATTTTATTGTGTGATGTGGAATGAATAAATATTTTATAGTAAAAAAAAATATAATTTTTAACTTGTATATAAAATAAATATTTATAAACAAATCGGACGATTTGTTTATGTACACCAATTTGACTGATATGGATTGGGACGATAAATTTTACACATCGCCCAACTGCACAAATAAAATATGTGTTTGATTGATTGAAACCCCACATGGGTGTTGGGATGAGATTGACGTACACTAATCCCAATTGTTTAGTTGTATGTCGATCGATTGGTTGATAGGCTATTGTAAGCGTTGATTATTTATATTCAATGCTTATGCAGTTGAGTAGTGCACTCTGGATGATGGATGATTGTTTATCACTATTGATATATACATGTGTTGTATGGAAATCCATAGAAATAAAATCTATGGTAATTGATTGGGCCTCATTCCAGTTTTGAAATAGAAATATTTGAAATGAAATACTTGAAAAGAAATATTTGAATAGAAATATTTAAAATAGAAATATTTGAAATAGAAATATTTGAAATAGAAATATATAAAGCCGTGTCGATTAGATTGACGCCATTTTGACGTGAACGATATTTATATCGATTTTATTCGTTTATATATTGAATATCGAAAAGGAAATAATTTCGAAATCTAATGTTTTGAAAATATTATCATTTATATATCGATGATATGAAATATTCAATTTTGATTTGAAATTGAATATGAAGTTGAAATCGTTTTGAAAACGAATTTAAAACGATTTATAAAATATGTTTTAAAAGGAAATCGACGAAATATATATTATATATATAATATAATGGCCAGAATAGAACGCGCCGCGCTGCGGCAGTTCGCGAATTTCGACCATTGACTTCGAATGGACATTAAGGGAGATCCGACCGTCGGATTCTCCTAAAATCGGAACCGTTGGGTTCGTATTGAAAAGAGATTTCTAACGAATACAAGAAATTAGAAATCTAAAGGTGGGATTTGTAATTATATCCAAATCAAATTTGGAAAAGGTCGCTGTAAGTGCAGTTCGATGGCCGTTGATGGAAATCGACTGTATGGGCCTTAATAAAATTATTAAAAATAGCAATAATTTGTGTAAAATCACAAGAAATGATTTAGAAAGAATTGGGATGAAAAAAATCCATATTTGAAGATTTTTATCGAAATGAACTAGTTTTGAACAAGAATTACAATTCAATTATTTTTAAAAATAAATAAATTGGAAATGGATTTGAATCGAAATTGTCTTTGGAATATTTCGATGTTGGATTTCGTGATTATACATATATTGTTATGGAAATTTGAAAGATATATTTATATCGTTATTTCCAATACGATATTTGTTGGTCATAGAGTTTGATATTGAATATAAGCCGATATATTTTCTATTCAGAGCCTTGTATTTAATATCAAATGAGATTTGGGTTTGTCGTGAATGGTGTCTTCATTAACACTGTTCTTAAACCCAGTTGAGAAAAAGATTAGATCTTTTTATTTAGATTCAATGAAGTATACCAATTAAATAATATTTAATTTGAATTGAATTGGAATTGATTTTTGGGTTTAGCGTGAACGGTGTTTTAAATAACACTTGTTCTTTAACCCGATAATTAATAGAATGTGGATTGGGTTTATTGTGAACTGTGTTTTAATGACATTCGTTTTTTAACCCGATTTACAGTGAAATGGGATTTGGAATTTATAAATCTTTTTGATAAGATTTAAAGGAGATTTTCCAAAGTAAAGTTTTCCAATTTAATAAAATAAATTTTGATGGAATGGAATTCGATTTGGCAATAATCGAAGTGAATTTCTGTTGAGGAAGACTGTTAATATATATGGAATTTAAAAGGCTTTGCCGTTATTCCATTTATATTATTAGTCGAATATGGAAGTTCATATCGATTATATATGTTGATCTGTTTTCTGTGAAGATTCCATTATTAATGAAAGGTGATTTTGGGTTCATCGTTAGCTGTGTTTTAAATGACATTTGTTCTTTAACCCAGTTAAAGACAGGATATTGATTTTTGGGAAGATTAAAACTAAGTGGAGTTTTAATGAATCTTTAATTAGATTGAAATGATCGAGAACGGAGTATCACCAGTTTTGCTCCAAAGCGATAGTTAAATCTTTAATTAGATTTGAACATGAAATGATAATTAGATTTACCGATAACACCGTGGTGTTAGATATGGAGTATGACCAGTTTTGCTCCATGGGATGAATAGGTTGGGATTGGAAAATAAAATAAATGATTACTTTGGTGTGGTTCGCTAATCCCGACTAGTTGGAAATGATATTCAAAGGAAGATTAAAGAATAAATTTTAAAGAATTTATCTTTGATAAAATTAATGGGAACCTTTCCCTAATAATGTGAATATTTGAATAAAAGAATATTCTGAATTGGAATGAGGCGTATGTTGTGTTTGTGTAACACTTGTTTATAAAATACGCGAGTTATTCGGAAAGACCGGATTTATCCCATTCTGAATAAATAATACGACGATAAGTCGAAGGTGAAGACGGTGGTTGAAGACCGGAGGTCTTCACATCATTTGGATTATTACTGATCATCTTGATTAGGCTGTACACCCAAGAGGAGGGAATCAGTTAGTGATCGTCCAGGCGTACTTGGAGATCAATGGATACGCGAGGAATAAGGTTCCTCCGGTTTCGTTCAGACCCAGAACGAACTTGTAAATGGATGTGTGTCTGACATCGGATTTCTTGTGTGATTGATATCGGTTGCATAGCGTGAATTCCCTATGTGGCATGCTGAGATGCAAATGATCAAGGCTTCTGTTGAAAAGCAGAGTCTTGTGGTTGATGATCAAAGCACGGCCTTTGTGGCGTAGCTTTGTGTATAACGTTAATTCGCAAGCCTCGCACCCCGTTTGTGAACAAAAAACGGGAGAGGACCTCAGGGAGGACGTGCGTTTTCTTCTAGCTAGGGTGGTGTCAGTGATCTACCAGCCCTGATATTTATATTATTTTCACCTATGTGGTTGTAGGATTGCGAGGCGCCTCAGATATATCGGTGACTATGTGGAGTTGATGGAGTCATAGGACTCATTTACGCCCCCAAAGGGCGGGGAAACGCAGTGTTCAGGCATAATAATCCACATCGGTGGACCGACCCTGACGATCCATGGGGCAGTTGCGGCTGTTCCTGAGACATGGGCTAGATTGTCTTGAAGCGGTGAGGACGATCCCTTGCCTCGGTTCACAGATGGAAATCCAACTTTCAATACGTGACAATTGCGGTTTTGATTGTAGAGCCTAGTATTGGCGACATGATATATGGTACCCATGCCGTCTAGGATTGATACATTTATATTTGAAGTTTTTTATACACTATGCACTTATAATAGTATCAAATGATTTGTTTTAACGTACCTAGCATGCTTGGCTATTATAAGGGAAAACCCTATCCCCCGGCTTGCGTTGCATTGTGTGATAGGACCTGGGTCTTATAATAACTTCATTTTTCCAAAAAGCATTGCGCTGTTTTGTTATCTGCACTGGTATTCTTGGGAGGAAACCCGTTCCGTGTTATACGGCACGGTCCCTTGATATATCTAATTTAAAGTAAAGTTTTAAATAACTGTTTTAGTTCTCACACCAGTCACATGACTGACCTGGAGTTTATTGTTTTAACCTAAACTCTGGGTGCCCCTATTTTCCACATGGGCAGCTTGTAGTTTTGCTTTTGCAGATGTATATTCATAGGAGCCTGGTTTACAGCTGGAATGATATCCGGAAAGCTCTGTATCCGTATATTCTTTTCAGTTGTGTTTTGTATTGTTTTCCGCTGCATTGTAATGTATTGTAATCTCTGATATTTATTGAATGTGTAATATTTATTCATGCTCTGTATATTCTTGTATTCTGATGGAATTGTTGTTATTAACAATGAAATGTTCTTCTGTTTGGGTTCTGATTCGTCTCGTCCACATTACGATTCAGGTTTTGAACGGTCTTGGTCGGTTTAGCGATCGATTAGGTCCGGGCGAAATCCTAATCGTTACATTTGGTATCAGAGCTTTTGTTTACAAAGCTCGAGAACAAGACACGTTAGAACCAAACGAAAGAATTCATCAAAGATTGGATTAGTAATATCCAATAAGAATGACTCGTTAGAGATAGGATCAGTAGTATCCTGGAACGAGTGTGAAGAGTATATTTTAAAAATGAAAACAAACTTTGTTATGAAAATTTATATCTAATTATTCGTATTTGAATATTTTATTTTATATTTGATTTGGACAATCTAGTATATGAAGATTTTGCGTATACGCGTCATGAACGTATATTCGGAGTCCCAAATATACTAGATAGACATAGAATTACACTCTAGTCGCCCGGGGATAATTCTGGTGATGGTGCACCATCGCCAGTATTTACTTTCGAGTTTCGAAAGTGGGATTTCTATATATTTCCAATTGACTGGTGTGAGAACCAAAATTAGATAGGGTATATTGTTGTGATTTGGCATCAAAAACGTGATTTTTGGCTATATATCAAAATTATGAATTTGAAAAGATAATCAACTAATTGATTGTTGATTGTTGATTGTTGATTGTGTTATTTGATTATTCATTTAAACCATTATGTGAATGAACGGTAAATTTGGCCAAATGGAGTCAAATATTGAACTGTATTGAAAATTAGTCGCATTTGCATGCATATACATGTATATACATTGAACAGGTCATAGCAAGGAGGCTAGAGAAGAGGAATAAAATTGTTTGCCCGACAAATAGGTACATGTTTATTGTATTTCTTGGGTTTTGGATGATTTTATGAGCCGATTGGCTAGCCGCTTGGCTGTTTCTTTTTCTTTTTGGACTGGAGAGGCCTGTATGGAAATTTCGGGATTTTCTCGGTGCTCCCGTGCAGGGGAGGTTATGGCGAAATTTTTCGAAACTTTAGGGTGTTAGCCAAATTTTTGAAAAGTTCTTAGAAACTGAAAAGTTGAAGAACTTAAGCCATAACGAAAATACTGGAAGTTGAGTTGATTAATTAAACAACTTTCAGCTTCGTTCCTTTTCGGGGACGAAAAGTTTTAAGTGGGGGAGATTGTAATAACCCGGAAATCCGAGCCAATTTAAAATTTTTTATTTTGGCAATTTCAATGAATTTTGAATATATAAATGATTTATTTTAGATAATAACAACGAAAAATTTATTTTAAATAGAATTAGAATGTATATATTTATTTGAATCGACGTTAGAATATAAATATTTATTTTTAATTATAAAAGGAATTGAAAATGGCGCGGTAGTTTGAAAATTCGATTTCAAATTTCAAATGAATGTACAGGATTCAAAATAAACCGGATTTTAGCGAAATCAAAATTATTTGAATCTATTTGAAAATGTCTTTCCAACAAATCTGAAAAATCAAAATTTCAAAATGGGGATAAAAAGTTATGCCCAGTTGAAAATTCAGAATAATCGTTATGGAATTCTGACCCTTAAAAATGGAAATTTTGCAAACGACCTCTGTTTTCAACGAAACCACTTTTGTTGGATCCGGGATGTCAAATTATTGCTAGATTCCAAAATTCTTAATTTTTTGAATCAATATGTGAGCATGGCAAAAGAAAACGTGTTTTAACAGTTTTAGTCAATTTCGATCGACCAGAAAATTGCCATTTTTCAAACGGTCTCAGAATTTGACGAAATTAGTTTTGTTAGGACTGTATCGTCAATACGAAGCTAGAAATAATTTTTCTGGAATTTTTGGGGTCCGTTTGTAACTCTAGTAAATCGAAATGTACGTTTAAAATTCAATATAACGATTTAAATATTAAATCTAACGAAAACTGATCATAAAGATCGAATTGGCCTACGTGACATATCCTATTGTGCTCGGAATGGGGGTAATTAGCTAAGGACGATAGTCGTTGGGTCTCGTTTGGTGTTCGAATGGAAAGTCAACTTTAAGGGAGAATTAAATTAAATTATATATAATAATACCTCACCTAACTCTACCTCCCTCTCGCTCTCTTCTTTAACATTCAGAGATAAAATTAAAAAAAAAACCGATGTCTTCCTCGTCTCGACCGTCACACCCCTCCTCCCCACCACCGTTCACCAGCACCTCGACGCTGTCGTCGCTCCCCCCGACCACCTCCCTTCTTCTCCGCCTCCCTCCTTCTCTCTCCTTGCCCCATTTAAAACCCTAGTCCCACACAGTCCCGCTGACCGCCCCGCCTCTGTACGACCGCCACCTGAAGCCCTGCCGCCCCTCCCTGGCACCATCGCTGACGCCAGCCATCCTACCCTCTCCACGCAGCCTCCAGTAAGCTTTTATTTATTTTTGTTTATTTATTTAAGGTAACTGATTTTAAAAGAAGAAAAATCAGTTTTGTTTTAAATAAAAATAAATAACATTGATTATTTTCGGTTATAAAAATATATGAAGCATAGTTAAAGGTATGATTTTTATTATTTATAAAGCTATGATTTTTATTATTTATAAAGCTTTCGTTTTTAACGATGGAAAGAAATGATTTTTAAAATGAGAAGACAAGATTTTTATATGAAGAAAGAAGAGATCTTTATTTGTTTAAAGATAAGATTTTGTAAATAGGAAAGATGTGATTTTTAACGATATAAAAATATAATTTTTATATGTAGAATGACCATATGAAAATATGAGTTTTGCAGAAAAGTTTTAGAATAAAGATATGAAATTTATTTTATATGAGGAGAAATAAAGATTCGATTTCTATCATGAAAGCAAAGTAAAATTATATAAGTAGAGACATAAAAATATAATTTTTATATATGAAGCGGGATAAAAATTCGATCTTTATATAAGAAGCGGAGATATAAAAATAAAATTTTTATATAGAAAGAAGCGTGGTAAAAATATGATTTTTATGTATGTAGCGTTGAAATAAAAATGTGATTTTTAATAATCAACTGCGTGAAACAGATGGCGATGGATCAAACTGAAATCAAAACGAAATCCGAACCGTTCAGAGATAAAGAATGGCGGAGTGGAACCCAAAGGTGAGAAATTCTCACTTTTAATTTATTTTCTAGTTGAAATATGTACTAGGATGCAGACGGTGCTTAGTAGCACCCGACACCCATCGTCCACAGACCATGGATGACTTGTTTGTTTGTTTGATGTGTTGTGAATTTTATTGTGTGATGTGGAATGAATAAATATTTTATAGTAAAAAATATATGTAATTTTTAACGTGTATATAAAATAAATATTTATAAACAAATCGGACGATTTGTTTATGTACACCCATTTGACTGATATGGATTGGGATGATAAATTTTACACATCGCCCAACTGCAAAAATAAAATATGTGTTTGATTGATTGAAACCCCACACGGGTGTTGGGATGAGATTGACGTACACTAATCCTAATTGTTTAGTTGTATGTCGATCGATTGGTTGACAGGCTGTAGTTGAATGGTGCACTCTGGATGATGGATGATTGTTTATCACTATTGATATATACATGTGTTGTATGGAAATCCATAGAAATAAAATCTATGTTAATTGATTGGGCCTCATTCCAGTTTTGAAATAGAAATATTTGAAATGAAATATTTGAAAAGAAATATTTAAATAGAAATATTTGAAATAGAAATATTTGAAATAGAAATATATAAATCCGTTTCGATTAGATTGACGCCATTTTGACGTGAACGATATTTATATCGATTTTATTCGTTTATATAGTGAATATCGAAAATGAAATGATTTCGAAATCTAATGTTTTGAAAATATTATCATTTATACATCGATGATATGGAATATTCAATTCTGATTTGAAATTGAATATGAAGTTGAAATCATTTTGAAAACAAATTTAAAACGATTTATAAAATACGTTTTAAAAGGAAATCGACGAAATATATATTATATATATTATATATATAATATAATGGCCTGAATAGAATGCGCCGCGCTGTGGCAGCTCGCGAATTTTGACCATTGACTTCGAATGGACTTTACGGGAGATCCGACCGTCGGATTCTACTAAAATCGGAACCGTTGGGTTTGTATCGAAAAGAGCTTTCTAACGAATACAAGAAATTAGAAATCTAACGGTGGGATTTGGGATTATGCCCAAATCAAATTTGGAAAAGGTCGATGTAAGTGCAGTTCGATGGCCGTTGGTGGAAATCAACTGTACGGGCTTTGATAAAATTATTAAAAATAGCAATAATTTGTGTAAATTCACAAGAAATGATTTAGAAAGAATTGGGATGAAAATTCCATATTTGTAAAGATAAAAATAGTTTTTTATCGAAATGAACTAGTTTTGAGCTAGAATTATAATTCAATTATTTTTAAAAATAAATAAATTGGAAATGGATTTGAATCAAAATTGTCTTTGGAATATTTCGATGTTGGATTTCGTGATTATACATATATCGTTATGGAAATTTGAAAGATATATTTATATCGTTATTTCCAATATGATATTTGTTGGTCATAGATTTTGACATTGAATATAAGCCGATATATTTTCTATTCAGAGCCTTGTATTTAATATCAAATGAGATTTGGGTTTGTCGTGAATGGTGTCTTCATTAACACTGTACTTAAACCCAGTTGAGAAAAAGATTTGATCTTTTTATTTAGATTTAATGAAGTATACCAATTAAATAATATTTAATTGGAATTGAATTGGAATTGATTTTTGGGTTTAGCGTGAACGGTGTTTTAAATAACACTTGTTCTTTAACCCGATAATTAATAGAATGTGAATTGGGTTTATTGTGAACTGTGTTTTAACGACATTCGTTCTTTAACCCGATTTACAGTGAAATGGGATTTGGAATTTATCAATATTTTTGATAAGATTTAAAGGAGATTTTCCAAAGTAAAGTTTTCCAATTTAATAAAATAAATTGGGATGGAATGGAATTCGATTTGGCAATAATCGAAGTGAATTTCTATTGAGGAAGACTGTTAATATATATGGAATTTAAAAGGCTTTATCGTTATTCCATTTATACTAATAGTCGGATATGGAAGTTCATATCGATTATATATGTTGATCTGTTTTCTGTGAAGATTCCATTGTTAATGGAAGGTGATTTTGGGTTCATCGTGAGCTTTGTTTTAAATGACATTAGTTCTTTAACCCAGTTAAAGAAAGGATATTGATTTTTGGGAAGATTAAAACTAAGTGGAGTTTTAATGAATCTTTAATTAGATTGAAATGATCGAGAATGGGGTATCACCAGTTTTGCTCCAAAGCGATAGTTAAATCTTTAATTAGATTTGAACGTGAAATGGTAATTAGTTTTACCGATAACACCGTGGTGTTAGATATGGAGTATGACCAGTTTTGCTCCATGGGATGAATAGGTTGGGATTGGGAAATAAAATAAATGATTACTTCGGTGTGGTTCGCTAATCCCGACTTATTGGAAATGATATTCAAAGGAAGATTAAAGAATAAATTTTAAAGAATTTGTCTTTGATAAAATTAACGGGAACCTTTCCCTAATAATGTGAATATTTGAATAAAAGAATATTCTGAATTGGAATGAGGCGTATGTTGTGTTTTGTAACACTTGTTTATAAAATACGCGAGTTATTCGGAAAGACCGGGTTTATCCCATTCTGAATAACTGATACGACGATAAGTCGAAGGTGAAGACGGTGGTTGAAGACCGGAGGTCTTCACATCGTTTGGATAATTACTGATTATCTTGATTGGGCTGTACACCCAGAGGAGGGAATCAGTTGGTGATCCTCCAGACATACTTGGAGATCAATGGATATGCAAGTAATAAGGTTCCTCCGGTTTCATTCAGACCCAGAACGGACTTGTAAATGGATGTGTGTCAGACATCGGATTTCATTATGTGTGATTGATATCGGTTGCATAGCGTGAAATTCCTGTGTGGCATGCTGAGATTGTAACACCCCACATCCGTTAGTGTCACTCACAAAAGGGAATGCACTAAGTATTGTGGAGCATTTAGGGTAAAAGATGCAGATAAATTACAAGATAGACAGAAATTTAAACAGCGGAAAATAAAACTTTGCTTTATTGATAAAATAGTTTGTACAAAGATTTCTTCACAATATCAGAGTATCATCTGTCTTACAAAATAAAGAAGCATAAAACAACATTTATATTCCCCAATTCTGGCAAGAGCCAGCCATAGCATCTGGAAGGAGAATCCAAGCAAAACTTCGACAAATCTTCAAGCTGGGAAAGAGTGACGGTCCAACTAAATCTGAGCTATGCTATTCCCTCCTTTACTACCTGGGGAGGAGGGAAACGGAAGAAAAGAAGACGAAAGAAAAACAGAGTCAGACATAAAGCCAGAGTAAGTTCAGTAACTTCTAGCATGTGAACATGGAAAAACAAAACGACATGAATTAACTGAATACAAGATTACACCATGACGATAGGGTCAACAAGATTAGACAAGGTAGTCACAAGATATGCTAAGATAAGATAAACTGGATACGCTCTAATACTTTCGCCGCTTCGCTATTTCCTTGTTATACTGGTTTGTATATCTCTGCACCGCCTATCTAGTGTCCCAACTAGTAATGATAACGTGATCCCAATCCCTGTATTTTCCATTTCCTTCCGGCATACATTCATTATTTATTACCTAGATCAAATCTAGGGTTTTCTATCAAGTGCTTTCTAGATTTAACTAGAGTTTACGCTATCTGCTGAACGCTTCTCGGATTCAGGATTTATGCCACCTAGTTCAACTAGGAATTATGCTACCCGTCGAACGATGCCCCCAAGTCTAGGACACACTACCTAGAGTGGTATATGTTCCTATACTTCCCCACGCATGTATCGCGAATCGTTGTCGCTTGTCTAGATGCACATGTCCCGTAATGTGCGACCCGAGTCCTTTGTCAGGGCAAATCAAGGAATACAGAACTCGGTCGGGAGCTTTCAGATATCTGCCGATGCAGATGCTAAGGTCTGTTTTTATTTCAGTGGCTATGGTCCCACTTGACCCCTCCCTCAACTAATGAAAGGCACACCTTGTAAAATGAGAACTATACGCCGACCCCCGGTGCCTCACAGAGGGATACCAAGAGTACCCTCACGTCCCCTCGAAGCCTTGGGCTTCGTAACCCAACTCGTTGGAGCCTTCTTTCTACTCGGACGGACATTCGCTCCTTCCCGTGTTATACTAAGAATTACTATTTAGTTTTACTAACTAAGATTTACCACTTAGTTTCCAGAATCGTTGTTTTCTTAACTAAGGTTTACTACTTAGTTCCCTTTCCCGTCAATTTGGATTGGTTAAGTGTCATTAGTCAATTCAAGCCAACTTAACCCTCTTCATTCATCCTATTATACCGGTTAAGTGTTATCAGTAATTCATGTTGACTTAACCCCACCACAAACCAAGTTATATTGGTTAAGTATTTCTTATTACTTAACCCTACCCATTCACCCTGTATTGGTTAATTGTTCCTTTTTAACTTAACTTTGCCCGTCTGTCTTAACTAACATGTTATTAATGGTTAAGTGTTATCCCTTCATGTTTTAGACTTAACCTCATTCCTTTATCACAACATGATGGTTAAGTGTTCAGGTTTACTTAACCCTACAGTCTAGCCCAGCTAACATGTCAAAATTGGCTAAGTGTATTAGATTTTACTTAACCCCAACCTCTAGTCTAGTTAACATATTAATTTGGCTAAGTGTATCCTTAGTTACTTAATGCCTACAAATCTTGTCTTGTTACCATGTAAAGTTGGTTAAGTGTCCCTATGGACTTAGCCCTCCCATCCTAGCTTAACTGTATGGCCCTAACCCCACCCACCAGTCTGGTTATCATGTTGAATTTGGTTAAGTGTCTTAGTTAACTTAACCCTACTATTCTTGTTCTAGCTTTAACTAAATAAATTAAATCCTCTACCACTCACTTTAGACAGGTATTGTTGCGAATACTGGATGTGCCGGTTGGTTCCGGGCAGGTTTACATCGCAACTCAGTCTAACCTCGTGTTAGGCATATTCGTATTTTCTAAGTTCAAAGGGTTTCAATTTATTTTCAAATCAAGTTTTGAAAGTAACCGTCCCGTTCGTCGGATCAGTTAGGGATAGCCAGGGAGAGCAGGTGTAACGACCCGGATTTTGAGCGACTTTGGTTATCGACGTAAGCACGACGTCGATAACCAAACCATCGAAAAATCCCGGTAATTAATGAAAGAAATTAGAAGGTGAGAATAGATAAGATAGAAACTTAGAATAGAAGAAGAAGAAGAACATAACATCAGAGTAACACGAACCTCACAGCGGAACGAATAACATATAATAGATAACATAACTTTGAAATATAACAGTTATGTATAAAATAGCACTTATCAGAGTACAGCACTTACAACACAGCGGAAATAACTATAGCTATATGATCTTGAAGCCTCCTGCTCCACGCTCTTCCAGTATATCTGTAAAACCCGACTACTTGACTGCCCGTACAAATTTAGGCACCCAAGAGTTTAGGGAAAACAACAAAGTAAACTCCGGGTCAGTCATGGGACTGGTATGAGTAAAACAGTTTAAACAGGTATATGAACAAGTAAACGATATCTCATAAGACCACGCCGCAGAACGGAACGGGTTTTTCCCTTATGAGAATCCAAAATATCTTTATATCAAAAACCTTTTGATATTATAATAATGTCTATGTACAAATAGATATCAACTAGCAGAAACGCTTTCATCTCACGTTCTACATATATAGTATACAATCAAAACCGCACGCACGTATTGGGTAATGGGTTTCCAACTATGACAAGGTATGGAATCACCTTCCGATCAGTGTACTCTAGGAACGATACACTGGAGTTCAACAAGAACATCTTGCAACTCAGCCACACATGACCGACCACTCATTTCGCTTGAGTGTATCGAATGTACATCACCAACGGTTGGGATCAGCAACCGTTCCCGTATATATATATATATGACAGCATTGATAGATTAAAAGAAGCAAATGGATATTCACTAGATAGGTGATTATACACCCTACTTCGGTGCGACCGACTTAGCCATGCTGCCTGCCCGATTTCTGTCATTTACCGGTTGATGAGGCTAGAAGCTACGCTTTATCATCACATCGGATTCACTTCGAATGCCACATTGTCAGATCCATCAAAAATCACTAATTGACGTCTACAACCATACATTACGTGTCAGCTAAAAGAAGTTTCCTTCTCCGCTTCCACTCTTGGTACGGTTGAAGAAATCAATGTACGTGACCGTCTGGAAATACTATGTCAGACATCCATCTTCATTCACTTAGAAATGTCACATCGTCATACCCGCCAAATCACAAATTGACTTATCCAAAAATAACACGGGTATACAGCTAAGAGAAACGAATTCCTCCGCCACCAAACGTGAATACGTTTGAACAGATCAACTTACGCGATCCATTGGATATACTCCGTCAGACCTTCGTCCATACAGGTTGTCCTGGGACTGGACAAACCGAAGGCACTATTCTGTAAACAGGATAGCCCTTGCATTTTACTCCGTCTTCAATTATCTTTGGCATAGATGATTCGCGACGCTTATGCCAATACAGAGTGGTTCTTTGGATAATAATCCAACCGATCTCTCCATATTAACAACGTTAAAATGGTCAAAACTTCGATAGTCTGTGATTTAACCATCAAAGAAAAACAAGTGTGCAAACAACGATATTATTCCCAGATGGAAATTATATCGAACAAACATCATTTAACATGAATCCCTTTGGTTCATTTATTTACTTATCTCCTATTTCCCTATATTCTAAATTCTTATTTTCTTTTGTCAGAAAACATTTCTGATTCTCGTTTGGAAAACATTTCCAAAACTCCTTTACGATCAAACCTTACCATTTCTTAGTCAAGAAGGAAGTCACTCAAGTTGGGGTATAATTACCTCTCAGACCTTAACTGAACAACGTTATAACTTCGAAATGGTCAAAGTTTATCTTTAAATCTTTAACAACTTCTTTACGCCTTTCTCGGATTCAATTTTACTAATCCACTTCTATATTTAAAACATTGGTTATAACGATAACGTTATAATCCTTACTTTCGAATTAACTAACTTTAATATAACTTCTATTCTTATTAGTGAATAATTAACCTAACACTTATTTATTTATAAATAAATAAATCTCTATTTAGACACTGGAAAGTATAAGTACTTTCCCGAATTCGATATAATCGAATTTGTCGATTTACTCTCTTCGAGAAATCTCTATTTGATTAACTCTTCTTCGAATAACCTATATTCGATTAACTTCTTTCTTTTCAAATATCTCATATTTGAAAATCTTACTTCGAATAAACTATATTCGAAAATCTCTTTTCGAATAACTCTTGTTCGATAAATCTCTCTTCGATCAACTAATAATCGATAACTTTTCCTTTTCAAATATCTCATCTTTGAAAAAACTCACTTCGATTAAACTATAATCGATAACTCCCTTCGATGAAACTAACATCGATAACTTCTTTCGATGAAACTAACATCGATAACTCCTTTCGATGAGACTAACATCGATAACTCCTTTCGATGAAACTAACATCGATAACTCCTTTCGATGAAACTAACATCGATTTATTTAACTCGACGAACTTAACTCGACTAACTTAACTTACTTAGTTCGACCAATTCGATTCAATTAACTAGACTCGACTAACTTGGTTTATTTAACTCAACTTGATTTACTCCTATCGAATAACTAATATTCGATTTAACTCCATTCGCTTTACTCTAGATTGCAGCGATCACAATGGTTATGCCTGATTCCCTCAGGAAACATCCGACCGCCTTAGGCTATTTACAGCCCTGCGAATTACGCTAGCAGTCGTACAAGATGGCAACTTACCCTGAATACTATGTTTGACTAGCTCTGTCTCAAATAACTATATTTGATTAACTCTAGTTCATTTAACTCTAATCGATTAACCATAACTAATTTACTCCAACTGGTTAACTCTAACTGATTAACTCTAACTGGTTAACTCTATTTGACTAACTCGACTTGACTAACCCCTTTCGAATAACATATTTGATTAACTAACTTCGAATACCATATTCGATTTCTCCTTTCGAATGTCTATATTCGATTAACTAACTTCGAATACCATATTCGATTTCTCCTTTCGAATGTCTATATTCGATTAACTAACTTCGAATACCATATTCGATTTCTCCTTTCGAATGACTATATTCGATTAACTAACTTCGAATACCATATTCGATTTCTCCTTTCGAATGACTATATTCGATTAACTAACTTCGAATACCATATTCGATTTCTCCTTTCGAATGACTATATTCGATTAACTAACTTCGAATACCATATTCGATTTCTCCTTTCGAATGACTATATTCGATTAACTAACTTCGAATACCATATTCGATTTCTCCTTTCGAATGACTATATTCGATTAACTAACTTCGAATACCATATTCGATTTCTCCTTTCGAATGTCTATATTCGATTAACTAACTTCGAATACCATATTCGATTTCTCCTTTCGAATGACTATATTCGATTAACTAACTTCGAATACCATATTCGATTTCTCCTTTCGAATGTCTATATTCGATTAACTAACTTCGAATACCATATTCGATTTCTCCTTTCGAATGTCTATATTCGATTAACTAACTTCGAATACCATATTCGATTTCTCCTTTCGAATGTCTATATTCGATTAACTAACTTCGAATACCATATTCGATTTCTCCTTTCGAATGTCTATATTCGATTAACTACTTCGAATACCATATTCGATTTCTCCTTTCGAATGTCTATATTCGATTAACTACTTCACTTTATAAAGACTTCCTTTTTAACAACGTTTTATTCATTTGAAAAGATTTACTTTTAAATAATGGTTCTACACTTTAAAAATGATTTCCTTTTCAATTCTATTATTGAAATATTCTAACTCCTTAAATTCCCGGGAAAATTCGCCATAACCTCCTTTGTATCGGGAGCATCGGGAAAATCCCCAAACTCGCCACACAGGCCTTTCCATTCAAAAAGAAATGGTTAGAATTTATTTCCTTTTCAAATATCTCCTATTTATAAATATCCCAATTTATAAATATTCCTTATTTATAAATGTTCCAATTTATAAATATCTCTTATTTTTCAATATCACTTTGAAAATCTCCTTTTTCTACACTCCGGTATGTCATGGTATTCAATCATATCAAATCACGATGTTCAATATCGTCTGTACACACACAATCAACAACAGGTTATAATTCACATCATATATCTAAATATATGAAAAACAATAAAATAACTGTTGAGGAATCCAGTCGAATTCCTCCAACCTGTTTCCCTGCACCACAGATGTTAGACAGTATAGATAACATCACTTTCAGTTCCATATGATATATTCTGTTAAACAGAATCAATATAGAAATTTAACTAACTGACTAGCAGTTCAATCAAACAGTCAACACACAATCAATCAGTCCATATTTAACAGTTCTAAAAATATAACATGAAAATATAAACTGTTCAGAGTTAGTGAGATTTACTCACCTTGGACGCGTTAACCGTTATATAATCGGTTTACGTTTATTTGACTGCAACGGACAATTTATTTCGCCATAAATTGTAACGAGCTCCGATGGACTTGCGGTCAGTCCCATTGTGTTCGTCCCGTCCATACGATCCTAACGCAACTTGTTTTCGTCTGATTTCGATACCGTATGGATTAGATATCACTATTTGAAGCTAACACATTTTATAAGTTAGTACTTAGAAAAATAAATAAACACTTAGGTTTTTAAATACCACTTGGGCCTTTACCCTTATTTCAAAACGTCGGCCCACTAAATCCCTCAAAAGCCCGTACCCGCTCCTGCTTGTCTTCCCCGACTCCACAAAATCCGTCGCCTGTATCCTCTCATCCATTTCCAGTCCTTTCGATCCCCACTCCTCCTTCTATGATACATAAAAGCTTAAATCTATTACATCATCAATCTCTTCTTCGAATTCTTCACCAACCACTCATTTGTATTTACTGTTCGAACCCTCCCTGTAGGAAGCGACACCGAGCTATCTGTAGCTGAACTGGAACCGCGCGACACCAAGTATCACCGGAATCCACCATCCCTTGTGTACACCCTCCAAACAACCTCGCAAACACCATCCTACTCTCAGTTCTTGCATTCGATGCTCATATCTCCGGATACATGGAACCCTAGATCTAGGAAACCAACGCTGTACAAAAACCGCTTCGACAAAGATGATGTCGAGCTTAAAACTAACCCCACTGCATCGAAGAGCAGCTCACCAGCAACTCGTACATTTGTATATTAGGGTTTGTAGATTTTTGTTTGCTTTCTTTTGGATTTTGTTTTGTATTTGGAAGACTGAAAATGGTTTTTGCTGTGTAAATTTGTGGTGGCTCAGTTTATTGTCTGTTGACCTTTAGAATTAGGTTTTAAGGTTAAGAGGGGGGTTATTTATAAGGGTTGGGATTTTAGATATTTTATTTTGATTATTAAATTAATTTATAATCAACTGCAGTTTTATATCGTCCCTTTAAAATTTCTAAAATCACACACTATATTCAAAAATCATGAAACTGGACATGTAGCTAGAGCTCGACATTATGGTCCCAACGAAACTGGTTTCGTCGAATTCCGACTCCGTATGCTCACACAGCGTATTTTTAACCGTCGAAATACTGACTGTTTCTCACTCTAAAAATCCGTACGGCCACACAGTGACTCTAAAAATCACGGAAACTGACATCTAGCAATAATTTGACATTGCGGATCCAACAAAACTGATTTCGTCGAATTCCGACTTCGTTTGCAAAACCGGCTATTTTTAACGCTCTAAATAGCCTATTTAAATATATAAATATATTTAAATATTATTAAATATAAATAAATTTATATTATCGTATATCTTCACATATGATATCGTACAGCTCCAGAATATCATATCAGAAATTTACAGCTTGATATTTCAGATTTCAGATTTATCGATATTCAGTTTATATCGAAAACTCTTTTATAACGTATATAAAGCGTCGCAAATTATAAAGGAAATCCACAGCGACTTTTCTGAAAATTTGATTTGGACGTAAATCAAAATCTACACAACGAAATCCAGATTTTTCTCTTCCACTAGAGAGATATACCCCACCAGCTCCACACGTTTCTTGTTTCACAGAAATCCGGCTTAAAACGAATCCTGTACATTCAGTTGAAGTTCAAATCGCCAAATAGCGAACTGCAGCGCCATTTCGAGCTCGTTTATAAATATATTATAAACTATACGTTCAACTGTCGTCGATTCAATATATTCGTTATTATATTTCGAATCGAAACTCAACCACATCTCGTATGCTATTCAATTCACACTCTATTGTGAATTCTACTATTTCTGACTATTTCGATATTTATAATTTATTATTCATTATAAATATTAATTAAATATTCAATATTATTTAATTATGGTTCTCGATATCGCTATAACGATATTTAATAATTAAATTAATTAATTATTCCATCTCTAAAAATGCGGGTCATTACATTCTTCCCCACTTAAAATAATTTCGTCCTCGAAATTGCTAAGTTAGAGGACGACCCTATCTATTGGAATTCCTAAGATTTGTTTACCCCTTATTTCTGATTTTAACTGAACCAATATATCGACTAAAATATTAATTCCTTCCGATTAACTTAAATTTTCAAAAATTCTGAAAATTTTCTAACACTTTAAATTTTCGGAAAATTTCGCCAGCACCTCCTTTGTATCGGTCAATAGCTCAAACTCCAACTCGCCTCTCTGGGCCTTCTCCATCCCAAAAGAAAATCAAACAGCCAAGCGGCTCGCCAATTCGGCTCATCAAAATCTCAAACCCATATATAATATAAACTGGTACCTTTTTGTCGGGCATATCAACTCTATCACTTCCATATGCTATCAACTCAGCATATACCAGTGTTATCTCAATCAATTTCCAATCAGTTCATATCCTCAAATCCAAATCGAATTTCATTCGAACCCCAATATCAAATTTCAAATTCTTAACTCATCAACCCAATTCCATAACAGATTATTCTCTAATCCAATTCAATTCTACTTAACTCAGTTCGAGTTAAATTTCAATTTATTTTTTTCTCAATTTTACCATCTCATTTTATTTAACTTCATTAGTTAAATTTTAATTTCTAGAACTTAAATTCCCGGTTTTATTTCAAATAAATTTGAAATCATACTGCCAATTCAAAACCTTTGAATTTTCTAAAAACTTGTTTTCTCAAAACAATTCAAATCAAAATCTCTGGTACTAATCCACCACTTAGAACTCGAAAATCACACCGATGATACTGCGCAGTCATCATCGAAATTATTTTCCAGCGACACAAGTGATTTCAATACTATATCATTTCAAAACCATTACTGAATACTTCCATTTTGAAAACATTTCAAAATCTCCCAGGAACTTAAAATTTCCTTATTTTAATTCCAAATATGATTTGAATTCATATTTACTTCATCTTATTTCATATACTTTACTTATATGAATTCTAATTGGTTATTCATAACAATTTCACTTTATAATCTTACTCGATTATACTAGCAACAAATATATCCTATATATGATAATATATCACGTATTCATGCTGTGTCGGTCCATCGTATTCAAGTGTTTATTTACTCCTACCGATACAGTGGATCAAACTGATCGACCAGAACTCATAAACAACTCAGCCAATGAATCTCCACAATATAAAACCATTTTTATATCAAATACAAATACGCACTCGTATATATACACTCAAACTCAATCTAGGGTATTACTAACCCTATCTCTACCGAGTCACGCCACAGAGCCAAGGTAATTCTTAACTTAAGCTCTGATACCAACTGTAACGACCCGGATTTTGAGCGACTTTGGTTATCGACGTAAGCACGACGTCGATAACCAAACCATCGAAAAATCCCGGTAATTAATGAAAGAAATTAGAAGGTGAGAATAGATAAGATAGAAACTTAGAATAGAAGAAGAAGAAGAACATAACATCAGAGTAACACGAACCTCACAGCGGAACGAATAACATATAATAGATAACATAACTTTGAAATATAACAGTTATGTATAAAATAGCACTTATCAGAGTACAGCACTTACAACACAGCGGAAATAACTATAGCTATATGATCTTGAAGCCTCCTGCTCCACGCTCTTCCAGTATATCTGTAAAACCCGACTACTTGACTGCCCGTACAAATTTAGGCACCCAAGAGTTTAGGGAAAACAACAAAGTAAACTCCGGGTCAGTCATGGGACTGGTATGAGTAAAACAGTTTAAACAGGTATATGAACAAGTAAACGATATCTCATAAGACCACGCCGCAGAACGGAACGGGTTTTTCCCTTATGAGAATCCAAAATATCTTTATATCAAAAACCTTTTGATATTATAATAATGTCTATGTACAAATAGATATCAACTAGCAGAAACGCTTTCATCTCACGTTCTACATATATAGTATACAATCAAAACCGCACGCACGTATTGGGTAATGGGTTTCCAACTATGACAAGGTATGGAATCACCTTCCGATCAGTGTACTCTAGGAACGATACACTGGAGTTCAACAAGAACATCTTGCAACTCAGCCACACATGACCGACCACTCATTTCGCTTGAGTGTATCGAATGTACATCACCAACGGTTGGGATCAGCAACCGTTCCCGTATATATATATATGACAGCATTGATAGATTAAAAGAAGCAAATGGATATTCACTAGATAGGTGATTATACACCCTACTTCGGTGCGACCGACTTAGCCATGCTGCCTGCCCGATTTCTGTCATTTACCGGTTGATGAGGCTAGAAGCTACGCTTTATCATCACATCGGATTCACTTCGAATGCCACATTGTCAGATCCATCGAAAATCACTAATTGACGTCTACAACCATACATTACGTGTCAGCTAAAAGAAGTTTCCTTCTCCGCTTCCACTCTTGGTACGGTTGAAGAAATCAATGTACGTGACCGTCTGGAAATACTATGTCAGACATCCATCTTCATTCACTTAGAAATGTCACATCGTCATACCCGCCAAATCACAAATTGACTTATCCAAAAATAACACGGGTATACAGCTAAGAGAAACGAATTCCTCCGCCACCAAACGTGAATACGTTTGAACAGATCAACTTACGCGATCCATTGGATATACTCCGTCAGACCTTCGTCCATACAGGTTGTCTTGGGACTGGACAAACCGAAGGCACTATTCTGTAAACAGGATAGCCCTTGTATTTTACTCCGTCTTCAATTATCTTTGGCATAGATGATTCGCGACGCTTATGCCAATACAGAGTGGTTCTTTGGATAATAATCCAACCGGTCTCTCCATATTAACAACGTTAAAATGGTCAAAACTTCGATAGTCTGTGATTTAACCATCAAAGAAAAACAAGTGTGCAAACAACGATATTATTCCCAGATGGAAATTATATCGAACAAACATCATTTAACATGAATCCCTTTGGTTCATTTATTTACTTATCTCCTATTTCCCTATATTCTAAATTCTTATTTTCTTTTGTCAGAAAACATTTCTGATTCTCGTTTGGAAAACATTTCCAAAACTCCTTTACGATCAAACCTTACCATTTCTTAGTCAAGAAGGAAGTCACTCAAGTTGGGGTATAATTACCTCTCAGACCTTAACTGAACAACGTTATAACTTCGAAATGGTCAAAGTTTATCTTTAAATCTTTAACAACTTCTTTACGCCTTTCTCGGATTCAATTTTACTAATCCACTTCTATATTTAAAACATTGGTTATAACGATAACGTTATAATCCTTACTTTCGAATTAACTAACTTTAATATAACTTCTATTCTTATTAGTGAATAATTAACCTAACACTTATTTATTTATAAATAAATAAATCTCTATTTAGACACTGGAAAGTATAAGTACTTTCCCGAATTCGATATAATCGAATTTGTCGATTTACTCTCTTCGAGAAATCTCTATTTGATTAACTCTTCTTCGAATAACCTATATTCGATTAACTTCTTTCTTTTCAAATATCTCATATTTGAAAATCTTACTTCGAATAAACTATATTCGAAAATCTCTTTTCGAATAACTCTTGTTCGATAAATCTCTCTTCGATCAACTAATAATCGATAACTTTTCCTTTTCAAATATCTCATCTTTGAAAAAACTCACTTCGATTAAACTATAATCGATAACTCCCTTCGATGAAACTAACATCGATAACTTCTTTCGATGAAACTAACATCGATAACTCCTTTCGATGAGACTAACATCGATAACTCCTTTCGATGAAACTAACATCGATAACTCCTTTCGATGAAACTAACATCGATTTATTTAACTCGACGAACTTAACTCGACTAACTTAACTTACTTGGTTCGACCAATTCGATTCAATTAACTAGACTCGACTAACTTGGTTTATTTAACTCAACTTGATTTACTCCTATCGAATAACTAATATTCGATTTAACTCCATTCGCTTTACTCTAGATCGCAGCGATCACAATGGTTATGCCTGATTCCCTCAGGAAACATCCGACCGCCTTAGGCTATTTACAGCCCTGCGAATTACGCTAGCAGTCGTACAAGATGGCAACTTACCCTGAATACTATGTTTGACTAGCTCTGTCTCAAATAACTATATTTGATTAACTCTAGTTCATTTAACTCTAATCGATTAACCCTAACTAATTTACTCCAACTGGTTAACTCTAACTGATTAACTCTAACTGGTTAACTCTATTTGACTAACTCGACTTGACTAACCCCTTTCGAATAACATATTTGATTAACTAACTTCGAATACCATATTCGATTTCTCCTTTCGAATGTCTATATTCGATTAACTAACTTCGAATACCATATTTGATTTCTCCTTTCGAATGTCTATATTCGATTAACTAACTTCGAATACCATATTCGATTTCTCCTTTCGAATGACTATATTCGATTAACTAACTTCGAATACCATATTCGATTTCTCCTTTCGAATGACTATATTCGATTAACTAACTTCGAATACCATATTCGATTTCTCCTTTCGAATGACTATATTCGATTAACTAACTTCGAATACCATATTCGATTTCTCCTTTCGAATGACTATATTCGATTAACTAACTTCGAATACCATATTCGATTTCTCCTTTCGAATGACTATATTCGATTAACTAACTTCGAATACCATATTCGATTTCTCCTTTCGAATGTCTATATTCGATTAACTAACTTCGAATACCATATTCGATTTCTCCTTTCGAATGACTATATTCGATTAACTAACTTCGAATACCATATTCGATTTCTCCTTTCGAATGTCTATATTCGATTAACTAACTTCGAATACCATATTCGATTTTTCCTTTCGAATGTCTATATTCGATTAACTAACTTCGAATACCATATTCGATTTCTCCTTTCGAATGTCTATATTCGATTAACTAACTTCGAATACCATATTCGATTTCTCCTTTCGAATGTCTATATTCGATTAACTACTTCGAATACCATATTCGATTTCTCCTTTCGAATGTCTATATTCGATTAACTACTTCACTTTATAAAGACTTCCTTTTTAACAACGTTTTATTCATTTGAAAAGATTTACTTTTAAATAATGGTTCTACACTTTAAAAATGATTTCCTTTTCAATTCTATTATTGAAATATTCTAACTCCTTAAATTCCCGGGAAAATTCGCCATAACCTCCTTTGTATCGGGAGCATCGGGAAAATCCCCAAACTCGCCACACAGGCCTTTCCATTCAAAAAGAAATGGTTTGAATTTATTTCCTTTTCAAATATCTCCTATTTATAAATATCCCAATTTATAAATATTCCTTATTTATAAATGTTCCAATTTATAAATATCTCTTATTTTTCAATATCACTTTGAAAATCTCCTTTTTCTACACTCCGGTATGTCATGGTATTCAATCATATCAAATCACGATGTTCAATATCGTCTGTACACACACAATCAACAACAGGTTATAATTCACATCATATATCTAAATATATGAAAAACAATAAAATAACTGTTGAGGAATCCAGTCGGATTCCTCCAACCTGTTTCCCTGCACCACAGATGTTAGACAGTATAGATAACATCACTTTCAGTTCCATATGATATATTCTGTTAAACAGAATCAATATAGAAATTTAACTAACTGACTAGCAGTTCAATCAAACAGTCAACACACAATCAATCAGTCCATATTTAACAGTTCTAAAAATATAACATGAAAATATAAACTGTTCAGAGTTAGTGAGATTTACTCACCTTGGACGCGTTAACCGTTATATAATCGGTTTGCGTTTATTTGACTGCAACGGACAATTTATTTCGCCATAAATTGTAACGAGCTCCGATGGACTTGCGGTCAGTCCCATTGTGTTCGTCCCGTCCATACGATCCTAACGCAACTTGTTTTCGTCTGATTTCGATACCGTATGGATTAGATATCACTATTTGAAGCTAACACATTTTATAAGTTAGTACTTAGAAAAATAAATAAACACTTAGGTTTTTAAATACCACTTGGGCCTTTACCCTTATTTCAAAACGTCGGCCCACTAAATCCCTCAAAAGCCCGTACCCGCTCCTGCTTGTCTTCCCCGACTCCACAAAATCCGTCGCCTGTATCCTCTCATCCATTTCCAGTCCTTTCGATCCCCACTCCTCCTTCTATGATACATAAAAGCTTAAATCTATTACATCATCAATCTCTTCTTCGAATTCTTCACCAACCACTCATTTGTATTTACTGTTCGAACCCTCCCTGTAGGAAGCGACACCGAGCTATCTGTAGCTGAACTGGAACCGCGCGACACCAAGTATCACCGGAATCCACCATCCCTTGTGTACACCCTCCAAACAACCTCGCAAACACCATCCTACTCTCAGTTCTTGCATTCGATGCTCATATCTCCGGATACATGGAACCCTAGATCTAGGAAACCAACGCTGTACAAAAACCGCTTCGACAAAGATGATGTCGAGCTTAAAACTAACCCCACTGCATCGAAGAGCAGCTCACCAGCAACTCGTACATTTGTATATTAGGGTTTGTAGATTTTTGTTTGCTTTCTTTTGGATTTTGTTTTGTATTTGGAAGACTGAAAATGGTTTTTGCTGTGTAAATTTGTGGTGGCTCAGTTTATTGTCTGTTGACCTTTAGAATTAGATTTTAAGGTTAAGAGGGGGGTTATTTATAAGGGTTGGGATTTTAGATATTTTATTTTGATTATTAAATTAATTTATAATCAACTGCAGTTTTATATCGTCCCTTTAAAATTTCTAAAATCACACACTATATTCAAAAATCATGAAACTGGACATGTAGCTAGAGCTCGACATTATGGTCCCAACGAAACTGGTTTCGTCGAATTCCGACTCCGTATGCTCACACAGCGTATTTTTAACCGTCGAAATACTGACTGTTTCTCACTCTAAAAATCCGTACGGCCACACAGTGACTCTAAAAATCACGGAAACTGACATCTAGCAATAATTTGACATTGCGGATCCAACAAAACTGATTTCGTCGAATTCCGACTTCGTTTGCAAAACCGGCTATTTTTAACGCTCTAAATAGCCTATTTAAATATATAAATATATTTAAATATTATTAAATATAAATAAATTTATATTATCGTATATCTTCACATATGATATCGTACAGCTCCAGAATATCATATCAGAAATTTACAGCTTGATATTTCAGATTTCAGATTTATCGATATTCAGTTTATATCGAAAACCCTTTTATAACGTATATAAAGCGTCGCAAATTATAAAGGAAATCCACAGCGACTTTTCTGAAAATTTGATTTGGACGTAAATCAAAATCTACACAACGAAATCCAGATTTTTCTCTTCCACTAGAGAGATATACCCCACCAGCTCCACACGTTTCTTGTTTCACAGAAATCCGGCTTAAAACGAATCCTGTACATTCAGTTGAAGTTCAAATCGCCAAATAGCGAACTGCAGCGCCATTTCGAGCTCGTTTATAAATATATTATAAACTATACGTTCAACTGTCGTCGATTCAATATATTCGTTATTATATTTCGAATCGAAACTCAACCACATCTCGTATGCTATTCAATTCACACTCTATTGTGAATTCTACTATTTCTGACTATTTCGATATTTATAATTTATTATTCATTATAAATATTAATTAAATATTCAATATTATTTAATTATGGTTCTCGATATCGCTATAACGATATTTAATAATTAAATTAATTAATTATTCCATCTCTAAAAATGCGGGTCATTACAGCAGGAAACTTGTATTTTCCAAACTCAAGCCTAGACACTATCCTCTCTGTCACCCTAGAATTTTCTGGCATGACATTAAAAGAGATGTCTTTAATAAACCTTTAATTTTGTCTGAATTTACATTTCCTCTTTTAGGACAAATTCTATAAGTAAATTAATCCTAATTTACTTATTTCCCAATTACTCTTTTAATGTAAATTGTCAACATTTATTCTTATGGCCCATTTCCCCTTCTAAATCATATTTATGCTTTTTGGTATGTAAACTATACCAATTAAGTGTCAATAACCATGATTTTGCTAAACCTGACGGTTATTCCCAATTATGGCCAATCTCAAATTTATACCAATATACTTATTACGCCAAATTAGCTAATCCAATCCTGATTTAACATTCTAATTACAGTTCACGTCAAACTAGACTTATTATTCTAATTCATAGCTCATGTAAATGCTAGATTTACAAGTCAATACTAGACTCAGATTACACATCCTATAATTCATGTTAAATTTATCCAATTTGTATTTCTATGAACATGCCATAATTCATGTTCCCAATTTATGCCAAATTCCAAGTTTATAACTATGTTTTTAGTACATTTCACATTATGCCCAAATCGTATTCCCACCGTTCGTATAATTGTGATTCAATCTAGATTATGGATAAACCTAGACTCGTAGAAAATAGGGAATGAACCAAAGATGCTATGAAAAAGGATGGACATAATAACTGGCATAAAAAGGGTTGAATAACGACGTCAGTTCAAGAACATGGGTAGACCTAACTTAATAGGTAAATTCCCAGGGTCTAAAACTAATGATAGACAAAATAGAGATGCAAGTTCAAGAACATGGGTAGACCTAACTTAATAGGTAAATTCCCAAGGTCTAAAACCAAAGAAAACCAAGGACGAGCAGAATAAATAATCGGGTTTAGACCCAACCACATAATCATAGAACTTAAGCAACAGATGTCCTTGTTTTGTCATAGGCAATAGAATCAAAGGCATATGCTTAGTCAAGGAAATAGTCCTCATAGTCACAGTCACAGTCATAGGCAATGTTCATAGTCATAGGCAATGTCCATAGTCGTAGGCAATGTTCATAGTCATAGGCAAATGTTCATGGTCATAGACATATGGTTTTAAGGTCCATAGTTTCATAGTCATGGTCTATTTTGTCCTCGAATCATAACAGTTCTTAATTAGGTTCAAGAGTATAGGCACTGATTCGAATAGAGAGAAAGAGAATTGGCATATTCTTTTATTCCTTTAATATCATGTCACGAACAAAGAAAAACGTTCAAATCTAGAAATAACTGACTTACAGAGATTAGATCAGAACAGAAAGATGGTGTTGCTAAGATTCGTAGAAAAACATTCGTTGTAGTCGTTCGAATCTTCACTTGAACTCTAGCTTGAATCTCCTCTTTGAAAGTCTTTGAGCAGCACCTCCTCGTCTTGATTTATTTTATATATATTATTCTATTTATTATTTAATTTAAGAGGAGGAGAAGAAGCCATGTTTGTCAATAATCTTTGCAGCATAAGGGTAGAAAAGAATTGTGAATAGAGAAGAAGACTAGGGTTGTTTATATAGTGTTAGGCGGACGAACCTGGTCAGAATGGCGTCCAGATACATCAGAACGAACAGGGTGCAGAAGGCTGGAAAAACAGGGGGTCGACCCCCAGGTCGACTATGTAGTCGACCTGGGTGCCCCAGGTCGACTACCCAGTCGACCTGGGTGTCTTGGGCGGGAAAATTCCCGCCCTGGCCAATCCGGCCCGATTTTGAAATTTGAATTTTGCTGAATCTTCCGGAGGCCATATCTTCCTCATACGGACTCCGATTTACGCAAACTCGGATCGTTTTCATGCAGAATTCCGAGACGAATGCAATGGCGCAGCCCGTTTCCCTTGATTTTGAATTTAACTTTTAATTCTGCCTTGATTTGTGAATCTTAGTGTTACAGAATTTCGGGGTGCTACAGAGATGCAAATGATCAAGGCTTCTGTTGAAAAGCAGAGTCTTGTGGTTGTTGATCAAAGCACGGCCTTTGTGGCGTAGCTTTGTGTATAACGTTAATTCGCGAGCCTCACACCCCGGTTGTGAACCAAAAATGGGAGAGGACCTCAGGGAGGACATGCGTTTTCTTCTAGTAAGGGTGGTGTTAGTGACCTACCAGCCTTGACATTTATATTATTTTCACCTGTGTGGTTGTGGGATTGCGAGGCACCTTGGATATATCGGTGACTGTGTGGAGCCGATGGAGTCATTGGACTCATTTACGCCCCAAAGGGCGGGGAAACGCAGTGTTCAGGCATAATAATCCACATCGGTGGACCGGCCCTGACGATCCATGGGGTAGTTGCGGCTGTTCCTGAGACATGGGCTAGATTGTCTCGAAGCGGTGAGGACGATCCCTTGCCTCGGTTCACAGACGGAAATCCAACTTTCAATACGTGACAATTGCGGTTTTGATTGTAGAGCCTAGTATTGGCGACATGATATATGGTACCCATGTCGTCTAGGATTGATACATTTATATTTGAAGTTGTTTATACACTATGCACTTATAATAGTATCAAATGATTTGTTTTAACGTACCAAGCATGTTTGGCTATTATAAGGGAAACCCCTATCCCCCGGCTTGCGTTGCATTGTGTGATAGGACATGGGTCTTATAATAGCTTCGTTTTTCCAAAAAGCATTGCACTGTTTTGTTATCTACACTGGTATTCTTGGGAGGAAACCCGTTCCATGTTATACGGCATGGTCCCTTGATATATCTGATTTAAAGTAAAGTTTTAAAATAACTATTTTAGTTCTCACACCAGTCACATGACTGACCTGGAGTTTATTGTTTTAACCTAAACTCTGGGTGCCCCTATTTTCCACATGGGAAGCTTGTAGTTTTGGTTTTGCAGATGTATATTCATAGGAACCTGGTTTACAGCTAGAATGATCTCCGAAAAGCTGTGTATCTGTATATTCTTTTCAGTTGTGTTTTGTATTGTTTTCCGCTGCATTGTAATGTATTGTAATCTCTGATATTTATTGAATGTGTAATATTTATTCATACTCTGTATATTCTTGTATTCTGATGGAATTGTTGTAATTAACAATGAAATGTTCTTCTGTTTGGGTTCTGATTCATCTCGTCCTCATTACGATTCGGGTTTTGAACGGTCTTGGTCGGTTTAGCGATCGATTAGGTCCGGGCGAAATCCTTATCGTTACATTCCCTTTTGATTTCAATATGTTCCATCGCCCTCTGTTTCACGCAGTTCACAGTAAAAATCACATTTTTACTATGGTATTTCATATATAAAATCATACATTCTTACAACTCTTCTTTCTACATAAAAATTATATTTTTATATCTCTACTTCTTATATAAAGACTGAATTTTTATCTTCGCTACTTCTTATAAAAATCATATTTTTACAACGCTCTTCATGTTATAAAAATCAAAGTTTTACAATGCTTTTCAAAATCAAATCTTTATTTTTCTAAAGTATAAAAATTATATTTTTATCTAGTTAAAGATCGTATTTTTATTTCTATTCTATTTACATAAAAGTCACATTTTTATTCGCTACCTACATAAATAAAAATCATAACTTTTTATCGCTATCTATGTATGAAAAATTATAAATTTTTATGGATAAAAACCATATCTTTACAAGGATAAAAATCAAATCTTTTCTTACTTTAAAATTCTAATCTTTCTATAGCCATTCATATATATAAAAATAAACCTTCCTACATATTTGGTCAAACCCTTTTCTCTCTCTCCCCTCCACTTACTTTTCTACCATCGATTTTCAGAAGAAATAAAAAAAACCTAACTAAGTCCATATTGTTACACAATCAATAGTTATTTTTATTCTAAAATAGTGATCTCACATTTGGTTTTAGTCTGAATTTCCAACGTGCTCTGTTCCAGATCTGGTATGTTCCATGTCGTAGATCTCCTCTTCACGATTTCTACGCTTCGAAAATCGTTCGATTCTGATTTAATATGACAAAGTTATAGAATTTTAAACATTGATTAATCTTTAAGTAATTAATTATATTATTAATTAACCTTTAATTAATTTCTAATCCTTCTCTGCCGTGTTTTCCCCGTTACTCATGTTTCCCACCAAAATGCATCTTCCATTTTAGGGTTCACCGTTGACCGCTCCAGACCCCACCGGAATCCAATCGGACAACGCCACTTCGAAGAGCTCGACTTTCTCCCCTTTCACCTGGAATGGTATGACACTCGCCGTGCTCTTTGGACTGGGACTCAGCTCGAAACGCATCCCCTTGGTGATCGAAATCTGGCCGGATCACTTCGAAAATTCAGATCATATCCATTCATATTCAAGAACTCTCGATGCTCTTCGATTATTGTTTTGATTTCATGTTGTATTTCATGGTGGATAGAAAGAAACTAATGGATTAAGATCGGAAGCTCATGGCCTTCTATTTCTGAACGTGGCGGCTCTGAAGAATACGGATTAGGGTTTCTGTATGACCACCGTATTTATATAGTATTATTTTGCATCATGTACAGTCATTCAAAATTCAAATTCAAATTTTCAAACTACCGCGCTATTTCTAACTCCTTTTATAATTAAATTAAATTTATTCATTTTAACTTCGATGTAAATAAATTTTTAATCATCATTATTTAAAATAAATTATTTTAACTATTCAAAATTCATTAAAATTTCTAAAATAAAAATTTTAAATTGGTTCAGAATTTGCGGCTGTTACATGCGAGTTCAAAAAGAACTCACCTTTGGCTCTTGAATGACAAGAAAAAGCTCCAACAAGGAAGAACAAGCCTATTCACTTGCTAAGAATCCAAAACCTCATCAATTCACCTCTCTAAACAACAAATACACACACAAGAAAACTTATATGTGTTAAGGCTGCATAAAAACCCGAAAATTGAGAAGGTAGAGAGATAAAGGTGGAGTAGAGAGAGCTTACAATGTCTCTCCAAATTAGCACTTGATTTGAGCTTGAAAATCAAGAACCCTAGCTTAGGAATTTGGATTTCCTCTTCCTCTCCCATTTATACCTAAATCAAAATGTTTAGGAATGTTTTAAGTGAATGAGGAGGAGAAGGGGCTGAAGGAGGTTAACTAAGTGGGCTAGGTTAGCTAACCCAAGACCCAACCAAAGTCCCAAATTTACAAGCTCTAAATATATCGATGCTTAAAGTCAAAAAGGTCGTAAATGATGATCCGGACACAAAGGAAGTGGTCCTGAATCCTAATTTTATCGTTTGTGAAAAAACGACATTTTGAGTGACACATTGGATACGACGATATATTTAAATAAAATATTTAAATCTAAAATCATCGAATGAGCGGGTTGTTACAGACTTCCCCCTTAAAAGAATTGCGTCCCCGCAATTCCTTAAGATTGAAGTAATAAGTAACAACCAAAAATAATACCACTGAGTGGTACCATAAGAACCGACACAAAATGAAAAGATCACACCAACGGCTAGGTGAGACCCCAATTATGCCTCGCAAGATCATAAAAACTAGAGTTCAATCTCGAACTTCATTACCCATGAAGGTAGTCATCCCAAACGGGTAAAATAATTTCAGAAAAATTCATAAACGCTATGAATTCGTATTGATTTGCCTCTCTTAGTATGATTCTCAAGGGAATGAGAATCAATAGAATGCACAAAAACCATGTGAATCTAACTTGGAATTTCAAGAAGCAATGGGACTGCATCCTACAGACGCGAGATATTAATAGTAGATATTTCTCTTAGGATATGAGATGGGAATTTATGGTGGTTGACTAATCCATTCCCAAAGCTTAATCATGACGATGTAGCGAACACCGAACTTCAACACTTTAGTCTTGCGACAAGGTGGCTGACGCCCACAAAAGAACAACTCAGAGATTCCAATGAAGTTTGCTAAAGAGAGCAATTCTCGAAGGAATAATCAATTTTAGAAAATCAGAAACATCGAGAAGATGATGGATAAGTAGTGCACAACTTACCACTTCGGAACAACAAGATTTAAGATAATTTTCCACCAAAAATCTCAAATCACAAAAACGTCAGCAATTAGTCAAAGAAGCAATAGAAAAATTCTATAACAAGATGAGATTAAACCAAAGATGTAACAACCCGTATTTTTATAACATGTTTAAAAAAGAAATCAAGGCAGAATTAAATTTTAAAATAAGAATCAAGGTAAATGGATTGCGCCATTGCGTTCGACTCGGAATTCTGCATGAAATCGAGTCCGAGTTTTTGAAAATCGGAGTCCGTATGACCATGTTATGACCCTCCGAAGTTTCAGAAATTTTCAGAGTTCAAAACAGCTCGAATTCAAATTCAAAATTCGAATTCAAAACCCAGAACAGACTGGACAGGAAATTTCCCGCCCAGGACCAGGTCGACTGGGTGGTCGACCCTAGAGTCGACCTGCCCAGGACCAGGTCGACCATAGAATCGACCTGGGTGTCGACCTGGGTGTTGACCTGGTACCCCGAACCCATTTTTGGGCCAGAATTCATTCTGATGTTTCTGGTTCGATTTCTGTCCGGATTCATTACCCTGACCCTATATAAACAGCCTCCTAGCCTCATTCTCTTTACACCATTCTTCTCAACCTTATGCTGCTCGAACTCTTGATGATCATAGCTTCTTCTTCTCCCTCTAAATTAAATTAAATTAAATTAAAAACGCAAAGACTATTTCTTGAAGACTACGGCTAGGAATTGCATATTTGGGGATTTGCTTCTACAATCAAATCAAGATTCAACGATTCAACAATTCGACGACTAGTTTATAGATTCAACTTCTGCATCTCAATTTCTTAGACAACGATCTGTAAGTTCCAGTTACTTTTAGATAAAAACTATAAATCTAATATGGGCATGTTATAAATTGGAATTGATTTATGTATGATTCATATCTATTCTTGTTTTCTTCTTGGATCTTGACTATTGGGAATATTGCCTACGATGTTGAAACTATTGTTAATGGCCTAAGACTAAGATTATGCCTATGCCTATGACTATGAACATAAGACTACGCCTATGACTGTGAACATAAGAGGGTGCCTATGCCTATGACTGAGAACATAAGACCATTGCCTATGACAATGACAAGGACAATTTTGGCTAATCACCTATGACTCGTGACTATGAATTACTGCCTATGATAATGAACATAAGACTATGACCATGACTTTGAAACTATTACAGTAATTGCCTATGACTATTAGGGTAGTTGCCTAGAACTCTTTTTGGGGTAATTATCCATGACTATTGTATAACTATTGTGGTTAATTAACTATTATAGTTGATTACTCATAACATTATAGTTGAAAACCATGTTGAACACCGAATTGGCATTTAGTTGGATCCCATACCTAGGGTGTGACTTGCTTAGTTTATTCGTTATTATGTACACCAAAAACCATTGACCCATTATCCTTGTATTTGGCTTGCTTGTGCATGCCTATTCTTTTATGTCAAGTTTTTATCAGGACTATCGCCTTATTTTGCTAGATTTGAAAACCCTGTTAATTTCTATATGCCAGTGATGTTGTAACCGATTATCTCAAGTTATATCATGCCAGTCTTGTAATCTCTTTTATCGCTTTGTGCTTGTCCCTTCTGCCTATCATAGTTTTGATGTTATTCCCTTTATCTCTAGATTTAGATTTGCTTGTAATTTAGATCGATTAACGTTTACATGCGATGGGAATACGATTTAGGTAGATTAGGCAAAACATGAACTGGTTATAAACATGAATCATGAACTTGATAATAGGCATAAGTTGAAACATGAAACTCGACACGAACTTGACATGAAACTTGAACATGGTCATGACACTAGAATGAACTTGAAAATGGCCAACTCGAGGTTGGGTTGAGTTTGCAGTGTAAATCTGCCCGGAACCACCCGGCAAATCCAGTTACTGCAAACAATAGGATCCAATGTGGGTAGTTGGTCATATCACGCTTGAAGCCCGAGGTCAGACTGAGTTGTGGTGTAAATCTTCCCGGAACCGCCCAGCATATCCAGTGACCACAACAACAGGTCTGATGTGAGAGGTTAGGGTGCATTAATGAATTAATGCCACATGATAGGGTTAAGTCATGAACATGAAAGACAACACTTAACCAGCTTGAAATATGATTGGTAGGGTTAGGTCATGAACTTGAACGACAACACCGAACCAACTTAACACGTGAATGGTAGGGCTAAGTCACGAACTTAAATGACAACACTTAGCCAACTTGATATGCTAGACTGATGGGGTTATGTCTCGAATTTAAATGACAACACTTAACCTACTAGACGGAAACCCTAGTTACGCGGTCCATTTCAGCAGTAACCCACTAGATGTATCATGGTACCCTGGAACTAGGCAGGGTATGGCATGATTACTGGGCTGATTGTAAGTGACCAGAATGACGGCTGTGGGGGTGTGCCAGTGTAGGTTCAGGCGGCCTATGGTCATGTACGTGGTCCGGAGTTGAAAAAGCAGGCATTGGGCATCAATAGGATTATTTGTGCATTCTTGATTCGTGTCGGTGATTGGCACCATAGGGCTTGATACACCCTATGGTGAACCTAGCATAGGTGACTACATTCGTGATAGGGCTGTATGACACAGAAACACAACGAGCTAGAACTTGTAGCGAGCCGATCGATTAGTGGATCGTTCTGTTGGACCTAGTAATGGGTCATTCACGATTTTGGGCCAAGGGATCATTTCATGATTAATACTTGACATGGGTTGGGCCACTAGTACGGTTGGTGCAGCGAACCTTGAACATGCGATGCTATACTTGACCTATACTTGATTTATCATGTTATCTTAGTCTATCTTATCCATCTTGACATCATACATATGTTTACTTTCAGTTTATACATGTCATGTTAACTTTACCTGTTTTTATGCTGAAAGTCACTTGGACTTACCAGTCTTTATGACTGACCCGTTTCCTTTCGCCTCTTTTTCTTTCTTTCTTTCGCCCCCCCCCCCAGGTTCTCAGGGAGGAAACTCTAGCACTTAGCTTGGATTTCGCTTGCTTTCGGTTCAGCTCATGTACGGTTTGATCTTGAGCTATGCTATGGCTGCATTTCTACTATCTTTGGGGAATTATGCTACTTTTGATGTTTTAAGTTTATGCTTCTTTATTTATGCAAGACAGAATTTGTTGTAGTGGAAAATAATGATCTTGGCTTTTTGATGTAAAAGGTTTTGACTCTTTTTTAAAGTAATGAAATTTACCTTTTGATTCTTCCGATGTTTTATCTATGTTCTGTCTTGTGATATTTCTGTGTTTGTTTACCTTGGTAATGCTCCTCCAAAACTAGTGCATTCCCTTTGTGAGTGACCCTAGCGGAGGTGGAGTGTTACAAAAGAAGTCGTAATCCCGAAAAATTTGTTTGACAAGGGTTAACAAATGTGCGAAGACAATTGTCAATCCAAATGATTCAAACAAACAAAGGAGGAATATCAAAAGAGCTCATCCTTTCGATATTCATTTCTAAGAACAACGCAAGGCTAACTCCATAAGTGAATTGACTATAGCACTTCCGGATGATCGACTAGATCATAGATTCGAAGAAAGGAATTATTGAGTTCGCCGTGGATCACAAAACCTAAATCTCCCTTCCCCACGAGATTCCCATTCTCTTGAGTGATCATTCACTAGAGAAAATAAGGAGACCCTTGGAATCACAAGAATACTAAATTCTTTTTAGCAAATCGCACTACAACAAAATATGATAATTATAACGCTTTTTAATAACACGTTTCCTTAAACTGTTATTAATGACACTTAATTCTTTCTTTAGCCTTTAATTTTTTTTGGGTAATTAAGGTGTAACGCCTTCTTCAATTATAGGCAGCCACTTCACAAATATTATTCCTCTCCCGTAAGCCCTTCCTCCATTGCAACATCTCACCAATTATTCACGGTCTCCACTCCTCAACGAATATTCACGGTCTCCATCTCGTCAACAAGTATTCACGGTCTCCGTCCAAAACTTCTCTGTGGAATATAAGGCGCGTTTCTGTCATTCGATTTGGAGTTTGGTAAGCAATCCATGTTCTTTGTTTGAGTATGTTGTAGATCTGAATCTAGGGTTGCGATCTGAATTTACGAAATCAATTGCGATTTGGATTTTAGGGTTGCGATCTGATTTTGTGTATGTTTGTGTATGTTTGTGATTTTACTAAATGAATCGCGTTTCTGGAAATCTGTGGTAAATTGGTAATTGGTAAATTGATAATCTGATTTTATTGGTTTTGAACTTTTGTTAAATAATCTCTGCTAAATTGATAATCTGGCAAATTGGTAATTTGTGAAATATGAAAATATATTTTCATGAAAGAGATTTCTGGAAATCTCTCCACCATTATCAGCTTATGATGCTGCCTAAAATCTCACAAGTCCCTTTAAAATTTTTCCTGTGATAATATTTTTCCTGTGATAATCTTCAAGAAACGATGTCCTAATACATAACTAGATTAATTACGTACATATCAAACGGAGCATGCTGGGTTGAATTCCAAAATTCGTTGACTACAGTACGGTCTATAGGGACAAGGCATGCGTGTCTTAAGTCTCAAGTCAAAGGAAAAAACAACAAATCTGCTATCCTAACTGAATTGCAGTGGGAAAACAAATTTTCTAACTGGGCCTTCAATAACCCGCACATCAAAGACTTGACTTCATAATCACCATTATTACCGACTTAGCTTCATTATATTTTTAGTCTACGCGTGCCAATTCTTAAGAGTTTGGTATCAACTTAAAAAAAATATACTGCACCTCGATTTAGATTTTCAGTAGCTTTGTGGCTAAATTCTTTAATTTTGACAAGAAATTGAATAAAAGGAAGCAGATATCAACTTCAACTCCTAAAAAATTGCTTGTTAAGAAGATATTAACTTCACCTCCTTGGCATATACAGAAGCATCTGCATCAATTATAAATTAAGTATTAACTATAATTTTTTAGCAAGGAAATTAATTATGATAATAGTGTAATAAAAAAGTAAACCTACTTAGATTTGTTATATGTATTAAGAACATGCATTACCACCACTTGATATCGATTGAAAAGTGAATGAATCATGAGAATAGAGCATATGAATAATAAGTAATTATGCTATTATGTTATTTTTTTTGTAGGTTGGTACGCTTTTATTAAATTATGTAATAACAGTACAAAGCCAAGTTAACATACTAACCTGCTTAAGCAAACGAAGATAAACTAAAAATAAAATTGAAATACATACACCCAAATAAAAGGAGAAATGAAACAAATACAACATTAAGCATGACCCATGGAAGGTCTGCTATGATCCAATCCCGCATTTCCGTAGCATAAACTAACGGACTTCTACACTTCTTCCATGTACTAACCATGTTGTAGCATCTGTAGCTAAACTGTGGATCTCCACTTTAAGTTGCTGATCAGAACCTACTTGTTCCATATGAAGCCAATTATTGAATATACGTTCTTTACATTACGATGCTCTAAAGCAAATTGTTCTAGTAACAACACTTATCATCTTCTGTGAAAAGACGCCCATGTTCCCTCATTCTTAATGTGCTAACTGCCGATCACTAATACTTCCTTACTGTTTTTCCCACTCTCAATCACACACCCAAACAAAGAAAACTGAAACCATCCTCTTTTAACAATACGTTGGCTCAAATTCTCAATAGGCAGTAACAATTCACAAGTTGACAGAGCAACCTCAATCAACCATCTAAACACCAAAACAACGAATAAGAGTGTCTTCATATTAAAATTGCCTTGTTTCTAATTAATACCAATGAACTCGAACCTAATTGTTAAAGTTGGTAAACAATTTAGATAATGCATAAAGAGTCTCAGATAATGCATAATATTATAAATATTGTTGAATTGACATAGTGATTTTTGTGTTTTGACACATACGGTGTAATTAACATTACATCCTATTTGAATTGTGGATGCTCTAAGTTAAATTTTAATATATATAGTAGAATATCCAGCAATTTTCATCTCTTGTTGGAAGGAATTCCTTCCAACAATATTTTTCTGGACGGAGACGGAAAACAAAATTATAGGAAATTAGCGGATGGAATTCCACGAAAATTGGAAAACTGGAAAAAAATCCCAGCCCTAAGTGTAACATATGGCAATGTTCCTGAAAAAACTATATTTGTGAAAAAATTTATTTAGGAATGGTTGATTTGGTTTTACTGTGTTAGGCAATTGCATTTTTAACATATTATACAATAATCAAGCATTTCTCCTTATTTTTGGAAATGTGTGTTTTGTTTAGTAAATGTTCATTCAAATGTGCCAATATTCACTAACAAATTTGTCGTTCGTAACAGAGTGAGTACAAATTTAATGTACTTTATGCTGTAGCAATCTTTTTTCTATTTAGTTTTGGAGCTTGAGCACTATTTCTACCCGTGCTATCCTTAATTGTATGTTGATGGAAAAAGATTGGGTTTGTTTACACAGGTAAACAGATAATTCAATATTTTCAAATGTATTTAATTTTAGAAAATCAAAAAATTTACGTTAAAACTCAACTATTATGTTGATTTTATTTTCATTATAGAACTTCCAAGGAGTACTCGCAAGGGGCAAGAAGCTTTGTAGATGCTGCGAAGAGAAATATAAGAAATGTAGAGAAACTTTTATGCCCTTGTTTAGATTGCCGAAATCTTAGTCGACAAAATGATGACATTATTGTTGAGCATTTAATTATAAAGGGGATGGATCCTACGTACAAGAGCAGTACTAAGTGGTATCATCATTGCGAACAATTAAATGTGGGCGTAGACATGAAGTTGGACAATACATTTGATCTACTTAGAGCCATTCATTTCGAAAATGAAGATTTTTTGAATCATGAATTTTTTACTGATGTTAATGAAGATGAGGATGTTAAAAAACGTGAGGATGATTTACTTAAGAATTTGGAGGATGCAGAAACCCCCTTATATCCTAATTGTGTAGATCAAACTAAATTATCCGCCATCACTGCTTTGTATAATCTTAAATGTGAGGTTGGATTATCCGATACTGGTTTTGATAAACTTTTGAACGTACTACAATTGTTGTTGCCGGTGGATAATGTACTTCCTAAGAGTTTGTATGATGTAAAAAAGTTTCTCAAAATATTTGACATGGGTTTTGAAAAGATTCATGCTTGTAAGAAGGATTGTTGTCATTTTAGAAAAGAGTTTAAAGATTTAGAAAGTTGTCCGAAATGTAACTCTTCGAGATGGAAGATAAATGAGGACACCAAGGAGATTATACGAGGTGTTCCAGCTAAAGTGTTGAGGTATTTTCCAATCATTCCAAGATTTAGGAGAATGTATAGATCTCAACAGATGGCAGAAGATCTAAGGTGGCATTTCAACAATAAAAGCAATGATGGAAAAATGCGACATCCTGTAGATTCTGTAACATGGAATGTAGTGGACGAGAGGTGGAAATCATTTTCATCCGATCCACGCAATCTCAGACTTGGTCTTGCTTCAGATGGTGTCAATCCATTTGCGTCGATGAGCTCTAAATATAGTTGTTGGCCAGTAATGCTTGTGACATATAATCTCTCGCCTATGTTATGTATGATAAAAGAAAATATGATACTAACTTTAATAATTCCTGGGCCAAAGCAACCTGGAAATGATATTGATGTGTACTTGGCGCCATTGGTAGAAGACTTAAATTATTTATGGAATAATGGAATTGATATATATGATGCATTCAGTAAATCAGTTTTTAATTTAAGAGCAATTTTACTATGGACAATAAACGACTTTCCAGCCTATGGAAATTTTGCAGGATGTTGTGTAAAAGGCGAAAAAGCTTGTCCATTATGCGGTGTTAACACTCATCATCGATGGTTGAAGCATTGTCGGAAAAGTGTTTATATGGGACATAGAAGGTTTCTAGACCCTTCACATCCATGGAGAGAAAAAAAACTTGGTTTGATAACACTGTAGAGGAGGGTTATAGACCTAGAATTCTAACGGGAAGAAACATTTCTGCTATTTTGGACGGTTTTCCAAATGTTTTTGGAAAGGGTAAGAATGAAGCAATAGAAAGGAGGATGAGTAAGAAGAAACTAAAGATAGAGTTGAGTAATAAGTTAAAAAGTAAAAAGAGGAAGGGGAAGAGTACTCACAGTAAAGAAGACGAAGATGATGGGAAAAAAGAGCTATTAAGGTGGAAAAAAAGATCAATCTTTTTTGATTTGCCGTATTGGAAGGTTAGTATTAAAATTATATTTTTTTAATAGACCTAACAATATAAAAGTTAATAAATTGTTGTACTATCGATTTCTGTAAGAACTTCCGTTGCGACATAATTTAGATGTGATGCATGTTGAGAAAAATGTCGCAGAAAGCCTATTAAGCACGATGTTGCATGACAGTAAATCGAAAGATGGGATTAATTCAAGGAAGGATTTGGAGGAATGGATGATTCGACAAAGTCTTTATGCACAACCTCGTGGGAATAGAATATACCTACCACCGGCTCCATATACCTTGTCATTGTCCAAAAAAAATATTTTCTAAAAGGTTACATGATTTTAAAGGTCCCGATGGTTATTGCTCAAATTTCAAAATATTTGTGTCATTAGAAGGGTGCAGCGTTAGTGGGTTGAAATCACATGATTATCATGTCATAATTCAACAATTGTTACCTGTTGCGGTTAGAGATTTGTTACCAAAAAAAGTTAGAACACTAATAATTCGTTTATGTTCGTTTTTCAATCAAATTTGTCAACGTGTTCTTGAAAAAGAGACATTGAGGCGAGTTAACGATGAGATTATTGAAATTTTGTGTGGACTCGAAAGATATTTTCCACCTTCCTTTTTCGATATAATGATACATTTAACAATTCACCTTGGAAGAGAAGCACAATTATGTGGTCCGGTTCATTTTCGTTGGATGTACCCTTTTGAAAGGTATATGAAGACGATTAAAGATTATATAAGGAATAATGCACGACCTGAAGGGTGTATTGCAGAATCATATCTTGCAGAAGAATCAATGAGATTCTTTAGTGAATTTCTACAAAAGAAAGTACAAATGGAGGGGAAAGAAGTCCGAAATGAAGATTATGAAAACAAAGCGATACTTGAAGGACGTCCAATTTTAAAACCGCGGCAAATTACATTGTTAGTAAATGAAAAAGATATTGCTCATCTGGCCGTGCTAATGAATACAGCTGCGGTGGAACCATACTTAGAGTAAGTTATATTTTGTTTATACATTTTTAATAAATATTTTATGTTGAATATAACTTGGGCAAAATTATTTAAACACCAGTATGCATTTGGAGGAGTTACAAAATTATGATAAGCGTTTGGAAAAAAATGCGACATTATTGTGGAAAAAACATACTGATAATTTCTCAGATTGGATTAAAAAGAAGGTTAGTTCGATTTTAATTATCCTTCCATGGACAAAAGAATTTCTTTTTTACTTCAAAATTTATGTAAAACGATTTGATTGTAGGTACCTTTTCAATCAACAAACGATGAAATGCTAAGATGGATTGCTTTTGGCCCAAGTGTTGATGTGTTGTCCTATAAAGGTTTTATAATTAACGAGCATCGTTTTCATACAAAAGACGTTGAAAGAGAAACCCAAAACTACGGAGTCACTTACGATGCGACTACCATGTGTAGAGCAAGTGCAAAAGATACTTCTCAAAGAGTTGATGTGGTCACTTATTATGGGGTGTTGACAGACATAATTTTGTTAGACTATCATGTTTTTTATATTCCCGTGTTCAAGTGTCATTGGGCAAATATAGGAAATGGAGTGAAGGTCGAAGATGGATTCACTCTTGTCAATTTAAAACAAAATCAAGCTTCATTTGTAAAAGATCCATATATTCTTGCATCTCAAGCAAAACAAGTTTTTTATTCTAGAGAGAATGACCATTCTAATTGGTATGTTGTGATGAAAGCACCACCAAGAGGCTATCATGAGTTAGAGATGGATGATCCTATTACGGAAGTCAGCTTTGTTAGGGAAGATTGTGAAGAAAACGACATGGATATTGATTCGGTTGAGAATGTTAGCTATGTTAGAGAAGATTGTAAAGGCATATTTGAGTAGATTTCCATACTTATTTGCTTGCGAGGTTTGTAATTCCTATTTATTTGCTAGTATACGGTAATAGTACAAATTTAGGGCGTAATATTAACAAATAAACCGGTTTGTAATTTAAACTTTCCATTACATATGGAATTCACTTTTAGCTTCAAATTTATTATTTTACATCTTACGGATGCATTACATATGGAATAGAACTTGTATTACATGGATGTATTTTTATAAAATATCTTAGTGACGTATATGGCAATCATTTGAACCATAGCATAATTCTAACTGCATATCACATATATGGAATCTTGACGTCTTTAAGCAATAACTATCATGGGGTGTTTACGACTCCGGTCGGTTTTCCTGAACAAATCCAAAAAAAAAAACTATCATGGGGTGTTTATATATATATATATATATATATATATATATATATATATATCTTGTTATTCTGCTGCTTTCACGTTTAGAATAACCTTGTTATTTCTTACCCACCTGGTTAGTTGTCTCATTTGAGTGGTCACCTATTTATAGTTGATGAAAATATACAGAATCTATTTATCACATCATATGAATATATATTATATCACTAAATCCGCTTCACATGTAAAATGTCACCCATCTTCATCTTACAACTTTAGGACTTCAAATCCTACCTCTTCGCCCATGACAGCATATGTCTGTGGACTATTTCCCGCACAAACGAATATCTAGTTTATCATCGTCAGGGCAGGCTTCAACTGTACTACCTCTTCGCCAATGTACACATGTTAATTTCCATAGATTGTTCAGAACGTGCATAGACCATTCAAAGAGCCAGCCGAGTACACATGCACCTTGACAGTAGGACGTTTGCGTGCTAATTATGTTGTTAGCATGGGTTGAGATGGCCACGCATATGATTATTAAAGGACCTTTCAATATAGCACATATGGCCATTGTGGAGCATTCATTATATACATGATGCTATGGACTGTCTACGTGTATATTTTTGTGGAGAACTGTTCAAACATATTTTCTTTGGTCATCTTGATCTTAACTCGCTAAGCCGTTTGCATGTGATAACTTGCCAGGTCGTACCTGTATTAAATATGCTTAGGTCGGTACGAGCATCCAGGCCGTATAAACTTAAATCAAGTTGTTAACACAAAAGCACGAATTCACGCTCTAGTTCGCAGCAAGTCATAGGTCGTTAAAATTCTTTCCAGGCGATACCATGATTTAAATTGATGCAATATTATACAACAGGGACACGTAGGCAACGTATTTTTACGGATGGATTATTCATTCTTAAAAGTACATACGACAAACCGCTTTGTTATCCAGGTCGTTATAATTCAAGGAACATCATGGGCCGTACATGTTTCAATTTAATTCAGGCCGGACAAACGAATATCTAGTTTTTATGACATTTAATTTTCTGCTTTCAAATTTGCATAAATTACATGTATATTCAAATCCTACCTCTTCGCCAATGACAGCATATTATTTATTACGCTTTTCGATACCCATACGATGTTCATGCTCAGTGTCAACTGGCTTGGAACGGAGACATTCCACCTTGATTTTTGTAGTTCATTCCCAAACAAATTAAAGATCCTGCCTTCAATAGTGTCTCATTAATTTTAAAAATTGGAGCATGGCATCTGCATACATTTTTAGTTGGCTTTAATATTTTGTGTCATATACTATGCATAATTAATAGTGATACATGAATGTAGTATAAATATCTTTTAGCAACTCGATATATGTTAAGCAGCTTGTGGGTTATAGCGCTATATACATTTCACTATTTATGATACTCATATGATACTCGATAATTTCTTCCGTAGGTCAACCAATTAATTTTGCTGTAACGTGTACTTGTAACGAACACACTATTTAGCATGTGATTGTCCTTAATACATTGTTTAGCATGATGTCTTATAGTAGAAAAGTGAAAATTTACACCACAATCGCTTGTGCTTGATTTCATGATTTGTGTGAATGCTTCTGTCCTCTCTGTGTCATCATGCTACGTGTATTACTGATATGTTATTTTGTACACAAATTAATAGCCTCGTTCATGACAGTTGTCCTTTTATTTTTTATAAACAGAAAATATCAAAGAAGAATAAGGCCATGAAAAGGAAAAAGCACGTGCAAAACGAACTAGACGAACAGAGGAAGAAACATAGAGTAGAAGAGCTGTTTGAAGACCATCTTGCTGAAAAGGAGGCTGATATTGAACCTGAACAGAATGATGAAATACTTGACATTCCACATACATCAGAAATTAATCAAGTTCAAACCTTATTAGAAAACAATGCCGAAACACAAAAAAATCCACAAACAGTTGACAATGTTATTCAGGCGGAAGAAAAACCAAGAAGAAAGCCTAGAGGGCCAACCAAAGTTAGAAGACTTCCATTCAATTCTTCGGAGCTAATAAAAGTTGAATTTAATAGTATAGGCGAACCAATAGGACCGGGGTCAGTCAAATTATCCTCTTATTTAGGACCACTTGTACGAGAAATTGTTCCGGTTACACTAAGTGGATGGAAGCAAGTTAGTTCTGAGTTGAAAGATGTTTTATGGGAAAGCATCCAGGTGACACTCTGAATAATTTTTACATTTATTAAGGTTTGATCAGATGAAATAAATGATAATAGTAATTAAAACACAAATTATAGCAGTATATAAACAGCTATTTGAATGGCTTAAGTTACATATGAAGTGATGTTGAAATAGTCGCTGCAATTTGAAAATTACAGTCATTGTACCTATTACAATTCGGCGTATATTAAAGTGAAAATTATGGATACATCCTTATTTTAAATTTATTGTAAGTTTCCTCCTCCAAATTTAATATAATAAATGTGACTCCAATTTCAAATAGCCATTGCACCTTGCTAACGACTAGTTCCAAATAGCCATTGCACCTTGCTAGGTGCATAAATCTAAATAGATCACAATTTCAATGCATGTAGAATCATTTTCGATCATGTGATTATCATATGAGTTTTCTTGTATTATTGTCGCAGGCAAGGTTTAAATTGGATTCAGGTTGGCAAAAAACACAAATTTTTCTACAAATGGGTGGTATTTGGCGGGCATCAAAATGTAGATTAGTTCGGCAGGTGTTACAAGCAAAGAACATGGAGGAAGGACTTCAGTTAAAACCAACCAACATTAGATGTGTGAACGAGTGGAAGAAATTTATCAAGTTGAAAACAAGTTCGGAATTCAAGGTACAAGAAATTGTATCATATACTAGTAGTGTGCAAAAAACTAAATTAAATATAACTGCATTGGAATTTCGCATTAATTTATTGTATAAAGCGTTGAGGTATAACTGGCTTCATTGGCACTTAGAGTAGAGTTCTTAAAAGTGCTTCTATACATACATACATTCATACGTATATGTGTGTATGCATATTTAACTTTTGAGTTATATCTATAAATGACTAAAAACTGAAACTCCAATTTAAAATAAAAAAGCTTAACACTTGAACCCTTACAAACACATTTTAGACTGTGATGACTAAGTTGAATATCATACTACCATACGATTCTTATTTTAGGTTTTGAGCGAGAAGAACAGAGCTATTAGACAAAAGCAGCTGCCATACACGTCTAGTCGTAAAGGAATGGCACGACTAACTGAAGATTTGGTAACAAAATTTTAGTTATAATTTACTGCAATATTTATGAAACTTTTAAGTTGGTTGCTTTTGTTATTTGTTGTTGTTTTAATGTAGAAAAGCGAAATCAGTTCTGCCGTCCCTAGAAGTGTGGTTTGGATCAAATCTCGCACTAAGAAAAATGGTGACCCGGTTAATATGATTGCTGCAGATGCCATAGTAAGTTCATACTTTTCAAATACATATGATAGATATATAAATACTATTGTAATGACCCGGTGTTTGCGTCAATGACAAACAACAGTTTAGTTTATCTTGAGTACAAATACAATTTGAAAAGCAAGATTTACAAAAACATGCATATTTCATTACACATCAAAACATGAATACCATCATTGCATAAATACATTTTCTTTGCAAAACAACCTTATGGATAGATTAACACCTAGTGCAACTACACAAGTAAAGTCCTACACTAGAATTACCCTAGAAAAATGGATTTGAAAGTTTGTACACTTGCACATGGCAGTGTTTCTTTGTCTAAACATTTTCAGATTTTTTTTAATCCTTTCATGTTTTCTTTTCTGAATTTGTCCCCTTTTATTTTCCCAAAAACACTCTCATTTTGTCAAGACACATGTACAAGAAGATCACCAAATCTTGTACAAAATAGATATGGGTCTTCACTACCCTAGTTAAGCCTCAAGAAATGTTTTTTTTCAAGAGTTCTTTGCACAAACAAGTACTAGCCGTGAGCTAAAAACTGTGCAGAAATTTCAGAGTTTGTTTGCCTTGAATGCCAAGGTATTTGTATTTTATAATTTGTGTTAAATCAATACATAACATATGAGAAAGGGGTAGACAAAAAGGCAGGTGAAAACTGAGCTACTTAAGACAATAAGGACCTCTATTTTTGGCTAAAATCCTAGGATAGAAATTGTGAAGGACGTATGGTACATGGTGCATTTAAGGTGATGGTTCTTAGTGCACCAATTAAAATCCTTGTGCAGGAAATATCCCACCTGAAGTGGCGGCTTAAGGCCATGTGAAGTCATAGGATTTTGTGTTGATTGTGTGAGAGAAATATATTTTTAAAAGTGGTCTTCCAAATGGCTTGCAAAAACTGAAAACTGTTTCCTTGTCCCCCTTCATTCAAGAACAACATTTAATGCTTCAATATTATAATGTTTTCCTACTACTATATAAGGACATAGCATGCATTACTTTCTTCACAACTTCAAAACACTTTTCTAGCAAAACCTGTAGAAGGAAAATCAGTAAAGCCTCTTAACACAGGTGAGTAAACTGCACTTGTATTTTCTGTTTTCACTACAGCAGTTTTTGCTGTTATAACATGAAGTAATTATGGGTTTTCTGTTATGATCTTGTTCATATATACTGTCATGTTGTGTTGCTTGTTCGATAATGATGGAGTGATCACGGGTTTGAATGTAGGAACCTTAAAGGTCTTATGCTGAAAGTTATGTTTACAGTATTTGTCATTTAACCATGTTTTGTTTGATGGATCACTTATAAGTTTAGTAAACAGGGGATAGGGGCTTTTGAAAGTGGGAGTGTACCATGTTTTAAATCCTTGATATAAGGTGTGTAAGTTTTTAAAAAAAGGGAAGCAAAACTTGGAAAACCCTGCACTGTATGTTCATCATGTCTTGTTTCTGTCAAACTGTGAATCATATCACGGGTTGATCTGTTAATATTGGTTAGTGATAAGGGTAAGGTAGTTTACTGATTGTCATTACCCTTCTATGACTTAAAAATGATTTCAGAAGTGGTAAAAACAATTTAAGCAGTCACTGTATGTTTAAACAGAAAACACCGTACCCACATTTTAAACCCCCTGTTTAACAAAAACTTCAAAAATGTTATTAAATTAAACCAGAGGTATGAATCAAATGCTAGAAGTGAATAATGATTTTAGGAAGTGGTTTAATAATTTTCAAAAAGCCTGGATTGCCGGAAATTCAAGGATGATCAGAAAATGCAAAGGAGGCAAATTCCGACCACCTAGTTCGTTGGAGGTCATGGGGTTAAGGGAGAAGGATCATCGGGGATCGATCAACATGGGAAAAATACCAGATAATTTTTCTAATGTATAGGGTTTGAGAAATCGATGGTTTTAGGGTAAATGGTGTATGTTGGGTTCGGATTTTTCTTCATTGACTGCTCATCGTCGGAGCAGCTATTGGGGTGCGGTCCAGGGGGAACCTGGGCGTCAGGGTCGGGGGTCGACGCGGCCAAGAGGTGGTGGCGTCTGGTGGTCGAGGGGAGGAGCAGCGAGGAGTTCTTTGATGAGGCACTTTTGGGTGTAAAACTGATGGTACGGTCAGTTTTTGATTCGGATCGAGGGAAGGCATTTGGGTGGTGGCAACAGGATCAAGGGACGTAGGGTGGTTGGTGGCGACAACCAGTGGTGGTTGGAAGTGGGCCACGTACGTGTGCACGTGCACAGCAATGGCTCGGAAGGGGAGAAGAGAGGAGCAAGGGTGGACATCAGTTTTGAAGAGGATTCACTGTGCTTTCCTGTATGGTAGTGCCAAGCAAAGTGGTACTTTGCATTTATACCAAAGTTTTGTAGTCGGCCAAGAGAAATGTCGATGGCCGAGGCCCTGGTACTTGGTACCAAGTTGAAACTTGTGATCAAGGCTTGGGTTCACGTGTGTACACCAGCGTTTTAAAACTTGGTACTTTGCCAAATAGGTACTTTGCTATTTTGTCTTAAGCCTATAGGTTTTTGAATATATTTCAAAATTTAAATCAGTTTTTAAACTTAATATTGGTTTAAATTATAAGAAATAAATATTTAAATAAAAATAGTATTTTTATTTAATTGAAGGAAGTGAATCAGGATCTTGGTTGAAACTGAAACTGTAAATTTTATTAAATTATCAATTCGGGTTATAATCAGAATTTATTTGTGAATCAAATATTTAGATTTTCTGACAACCAAGTGATAAGGAAAACGAATATAACACGTGCGCTAGCATTGGCCAGTTAAACTGAAAATTCAAAATACGAGGAACAGGTCAAGTACAGTCCGGTATTTGATGAAATAAGAACTGCGAAGTATATTTTAATCATTTCAGATTGATAAATAAAGATAAGAAATTTTATCGGTATAAAACGAAAAAAGAGCAGATCGAGTATAAGAAGGAAGATTTGACGAAACCATGCAGAGTGTAAAAGCTGTAAAATAGACTACAGATCTTAAAAATTTAACTCATTTATGAATCAGTAAATTTAAGAGTGATTATAAGTAATAGATTTCTGAAATAATAAGGTAAGTGTTCGTTTTCAAATGTAAGGGACAAAATGAAAGGAAAAACCCGTGCAGCGCGCACACTAAAATTTGCCCAATTCTAAGTTAGGATCGAAATGCCAGATGTGAGCAAGATGATTGTATACTGTTTGATCTGACTGTATATGTAGTTGATATTAATCATGTTAGATTAATGATTTAAAAGAAAATGTTCGTAATCATTTCAAAGAGACCGGATTTATTTCCACTTTGAATTGGTTAGACGCCGCGCGTCAGAGATGTTCAAACTAAAGGCGACGGTGTGCAAGAAGATATCTTCGGTCTGTTCAGTCCCAGAACAAACCTGAATGGACGAGTGTCTGACAACGTATATCAGTCAGATTCTACACATCGAATTTACGTAAGTATATTTCGTTGGTGGCGGAGAAATTCGTTTCTCTTAGCTTTATTACCCGTGATATATTTGGGAAATCGTTTGAGTATTTCTGACGGGTAGGACGATGTGGCATTCAAAGGAATGAACCTGTGATGATGAAAAGACGAGTCTAGCCTCAAGCCTCACACCCAGGAAATGACAAAAATCGGGCAGGCAGCATGGCTATGTGGGTCGCTCCCATTAGGGTGTAGTATCACCTATCTAGAGAAATTCTTATTGTTTCTTAATCTATCGATTCTGCCCATGCGGGGATGGTTGCCGTACACAACCATCGGTGATATACATTCGATACACTCAAGAGAAATGAGTGGTCGGTCATGTGAGGGCCGGGTTGCAAGAAGTTCTTGTTGAACCCAGATGTATTTGCCTCTAGAGATACATCAGCAGAAGGTGGACCCATACCTGGTCAAGTGGGAAATCAAACTTACCTAAGCGCCAAGCGGTTTTATTTGTATACTATATCGGAGAATGTGAGATGCAAGCATTCTCCTAGATTTCTAAATTATTTGTGAAAACCCTTGATATTATAATAATATCTGTTTTAAAAGTATACGAAGTGTTTTGATCTCATAAGGTAAAAACCCGTTCCGTACTTACGGCGTGGTCTTATGAGATATTTTCTTTGAACTGTTTTAAACTGTTTACTCATACCAGTCCCCTGACTGACCCGGAGTTTATTTTCTGTGTTTTCCCTTAAACTCTTGGGTATTCATAACACTTGTTATGAATAGACAAGTGAATCAGGATGAAGAAACTTGTGAAGCTGGATGAAGATTACCTGTGTGCTGGTCTACCTACCTTATCTACTGTATAATTAAGTGTGCAAGTTAGTCGCCTGTGTTATGTATAATTACCGATGTACTAAGTATGGGTTGTACCACTAGTCATATGATGTTCTGTTGTATCATGTACTGTCGTGTAATATTATAAAGTATGATCTTTTGTGAAAATTCCGCTGTGAGATTCTGATGTTTCTGTGTTTTATCTTCTATCTATTCTCATTTCTTATTAATGGCACAACTTGAGATGTGTTCGAAAGTTGGGTCGTTACAGTTGGTATCAGAGCTTAGGTTACTGATTACCTAGGCTTTGGGTGAATATGAGAGAGCGTATTTTTATATAAAATTTAAAATGAACTTAAAACAACTTGGATGTTATACCTAGGTTAGATATACCCTATCAAGACTCGATTGACAACCTGTTATAGTCAGGTGATCAAAATGAGCACTCGTGCACGAAGAGGTCGAGCTAGAGGGTCGTCCACTACTACTGGTCGTACTATTGGATCCCAGGATCAAGTAGAAACAATGGAGGAAGTGGCACAAGTCCAACAAGATAAGAGCTTTGCAACTATTTGTAAGGAGTATACGACTTTGGGAGGAAAAGTTTTCAAAGGAACGGAGTCGTTTACTGAAGTTCAGGCCTGGATGAGGTCATGTGAAAGGATTTTCAAAGGGTTGAAGTTGAATGACGATCAGAAACGTCTTTTGGCATCATGGCAACTTCAAGAAGCTGCTGGAACTTGGTGGGACGCTCAAACCGCTAATGTTCCTGAGGAAAGTTTTACTTGGGATAAGTTCAAAGAAGCTTTCGAAGCTCAGTTTTTGCCTGCTGCAGGAAAGACAAGGATGTATCGAGATTTTATTGATCTCAAGCAGGGAAATATGAAAGTGTCAGAATATGAGAACAAATTCAACTCGCTTTCTTGTTTCGGGCCAGAACTGATAAACACTTCACTTAAGAAGAATGAAATGTTCATAGCAGGATTGAAGGATAGCCTACAAGTTCAGATGATTGGACATCTCAAGGTTCCATTCGTTGATCTAGTGGATATGGCTGTTCGTTATGAGGCACTGGAAGGTAAGAAGACAGTGGCAAAAGCAGCACAGACAGGAGGATCTAATAGTGAGAATCCAAATAAAAGGAAATTCAATCCGAACTGGAACAACAACAAGGGAATACCCGTGATGGGAGAAAAAGCCAAGGAGAGGTTCAAAGATACCACATGCCATAAATGTTTGCAGAAGGGACACATTGCCAAGTTCTGCACCAAGCCAGCAGCAGAAAAGCCACAGCAGACTCAGCAGCCGGGGCAACAGCAACCAAAGGGGGCAAGTGATGCTATTCCACAGAAGTTTTCATGCTATAACTGTCATCAGCCTGGACACTTGGTTAGAAACTGTCCGCTTATGAAGAAGTATCAGCAACCAAAGGTCTACGCTTTAATGGATAAGCCATCAACTTCTGAGAGTGTGAAAATGGAAGATGTTTCAGAAGGTACCTTACTCTTTCCTTATAAAAGGAGTTAACAAACTAGGGTCAACCTCGAGATAAAATGAATATGGGTGGAATAAATTGGGATAATATCCAATCACATTAATACCGGAGATCGAGTTAGAATTTTAAATTGAGTTAAAGTTTGGATTTTACTGAAATTGAGACTAGACTTAAGTATTTATTTGTGTGTGGACTCAGTCAAAGTGAATGGGTCGATTTGTGAAAACAAATCATGTTGAGTTCTGAAATAGAGATCGTTAAGTATGTAAATTAAAGTTTTGGGAAAATACTTAACGAAGTTAAGAAGATTGACTTGTGAGTTAAGGGGATTTGGACAGATATTTTTGAATAGGAATAATTGCTGATGTTGTTTTATTAATTGATGTGTGTTTATAAGTCGATAACTCTAAATACATTACTTACAAATTTCGAGGACGAAATTTTTATAAGGGGGGTAGAATGTAATGACCCGGTGTTTGCGTCAATGACAAACAACAGTTTAGTTTATCTTGAGTACAAATACAATTTGAAAAGCAAGATTTACAAAAACATGCATATTTCATTACACATCAAAACATGAATACCATCATTGCATAAATACATTTTCTTTGCAAAACAACCTTATGGATAGATTAACACCTAGTGCAACTACACAAGTAAAGTCCTACACTAGAATTACCCTAGAAAAATGGATTTGAAAGTTTGTACACTTGCACATGGCAGTGTTTCTTTGTCTAAACATTTTCAGATTTTTTTTAATCCTTTCATGTTTTCTTTTCTGAATTTGTCCCCTTTTATTTTCCCAAAAACACTCTCATTTTGTCAAGACACATGTACAAGAAGATCACCAAATCTTGTACAAAATAGATATGGGTCTTCACTACCCTAGTTAAGCCTCAAGAAATGTTTTTTTTCAAGAGTTCTTTGCACAAACAAGTACTAGCCGTGAGCTAAAAACTGTGCAGAAATTTCAGAGTTTGTTTGCCTTGAATGCCAAGGTATTTGTATTTTATAATTTGTGTTAAATCAATACATAACATATGAGAAAGGGGTAGACAAAAAGGCAGGTGAAAACTGAGCTACTTAAGACAATAAGGACCTCTATTTTTGGCTAAAATCCTAGGATAGAAATTGTGAAGGACGTATGGTACATGGTGCATTTAAGGTGATGGTTCTTAGTGCACCAATTAAAATCCTTGTGCAGGAAATATCCCACCTGAAGTGGCGGCTTAAGGCCATGTGAAGTCATAGGATTTTGTGTTGATTGTGTGAGAGAAATATATTTTTAAAAGTGGTCTTCCAAATGGCTTGCAAAAACTGAAAACTGTTTCCTTGTCCCCCTTCATTCAAGAACAACATTTAATGCTTCAATATTATAATGTTTTCCTACTACTATATAAGGACATAGCATGCATTACTTTCTTCACAACTTCAAAACACTTTTCTAGCAAAACCTGTAGAAGGAAAATCAGTAAAGCCTCTTAACACAGGTGAGTAAACTGCACTTGTATTTTCTGTTTTCACTACAGCAGTTTTTGCTGTTATAACATGAAGTAATTATGGGTTTTCTGTTATGATCTTGTTCATATATACTGTCATGTTGTGTTGCTTGTTCGATAATGATGGAGTGATCACGGGTTTGAATGTAGGAACCTTAAAGGTCTTATGCTGAAAGTTATGTTTACAGTATTTGTCATTTAACCATGTTTTGTTTGATGGATCACTTATAAGTTTAGTAAACAGGGGATAGGGGCTTTTGAAAGTGGGAGTGTACCATGTTTTAAATCCTTGATATAAGGTGTGTAAGTTTTTAAAAAAAGGGAAGCAAAACTTGGAAAACCCTGCACTGTATGTTCATCATGTCTTGTTTCTGTCAAACTGTGAATCATATCACGGGTTGATCTGTTAATATTGGTTAGTGATAAGGGTAAGGTAGTTTACTGATTGCCATTACCCTTCTATGACTTAAAAATGATTTCAGAAGTGGTAAAAACAATTTAAGCAGTCACTGTATGTTTAAACAGAAAACACCGTACCCACATTTTAAACCCCCTGTTTAACAAAAACTTCAAAAATGTTATTAAATTAAACCAGAGGTATGAATCAAATGCTAGAAGTGAATAATGATTTTAGGAAGTGGTTTAATAATTTTCAAAAAGCCTGGATTGCCGGAAATTCAAGGATGATCAGAAAATGCAAAGGAGGCAAATTCCGACCACCTAGTTCGTTGGAGGTCATGGGGTTAAGGGAGAAGGATCATCGGGGATCGATCAACATGGGAAAAATACCAGATAATTTTTCTAATGTATAGGGTTTGAGAAATCGATGGTTTTAGGGTAAATGGTGTATGTTGGGTTCGGATTTTTCTTCATTGACTGCTCATCGTCGGAGCAGCTATTGGGGTGCGGTCCAGGGGGAACCTGGGCGTCAGGGTCGGGGGTCGACGCGGCCAAGAGGTGGTGGCGTCTGGTGGTCGAGGGGAGGAGCAGCGAGGAGTTCTTTGATGAGGCACTTTTGGGTGTAAAACTGATGGTACGGTCAGTTTTTGATTCGGATCGAGGGAAGGCATTTGGGTGGTGGCAACAGGATCAAGGGACGTAGGGTGGTTGGTGGCGACAACCAGTGGTGGTTGGAAGTGGGCCACGTACGTGTGCACGTGCACAGCAATGGCTCGGAAGGGGAGAAGAGAGGAGCAAGGGTGGACATCAGTTTTGAAGAGGATTCACTGTGCTTTCCTGTATGGTAGTGCCAAGCAAAGTGGTACTTTGCATTTATACCAAAGTTTTGTAGTCGGCCAAGAGAAATGTCGATGGCCGAGGCCCTGGTACTTGGTACCAAGTTGAAACTTGTGATCAAGGCTTGGGTTCACGTGTGTACACCAGCGTTTTAAAACTTGGTACTTTGCCAAATAGGTACTTTGCTATTTTGTCTTAAGCCTATAGGTTTTTGAATATATTTCAAAATTTAAATCAGTTTTTAAACTTAATATTGGTTTAAATTATAAGAAATAAATATTTAAATAAAAATAGTATTTTTATTTAATTGAAGGAAGTGAATCAGGATCTTGGTTGAAACTGAAACTGTAAATTTTATTAAATTATCAATTCGGGTTATAATCAGAATTTATTTGTGAATCAAATATTTAGATTTTCTGACAACCAAGTGATAAGGAAAACGAATATAACACGTGCGCTAGCATTGGCCAGTTAAACTGAAAATTCAAAATACGAGGAACAGGTCAAGTACAGTCCGGTATTTGATGAAATAAGAACTGCGAAGTATATTTTAATCATTTCAGATTGATAAATAAAGATAAGAAATTTTATCGGTATAAAACGAAAAAAGAGCAGATCGAGTATAAGAAGGAAGATTTGACGAAACCATGCAGAGTGTAAAAGCTGTAAAATAGACTACAGATCTTAAAAATTTAACTCATTTATGAATCAGTAAATTTAAGAGTGATTATAAGTAATAGATTTCTGAAATAATAAGGTAAGTGTTCGTTTTCAAATGTAAGGGACAAAATGAAAGGAAAAACCCGTGCAGCGCGCACACTAAAATTTGCCCAATTCTAAGTTAGGATCGAAATGCCAGATGTGAGCAAGATGATTGTATACTGTTTGATCTGACTGTATATGTAGTTGATATTAATCATGTTAGATTAATGATTTAAAAGAAAATGTTCGTAATCATTTCAAAGAGACCGGATTTATTTCCACTTTGAATTGGTTAGACGCCGCGCGTCAGAGATGTTCAAACTAAAGGCGACGGTGTGCAAGAAGATATCTTCGGTCTGTTCAGTCCCAGAACAAACCTGAATGGACGAGTGTCTGACAACGTATATCAGTCAGATTCTACACATCGAATTTACGTAAGTATATTTCGTTGGTGGCGGAGAAATTCGTTTCTCTTAGCTTTATTACCCGTGATATATTTGGGAAATCGTTTGAGTATTTCTGACGGGTAGGACGATGTGGCATTCAAAGGAATGAACCTGTGATGATGAAAAGACGAGTCTAGCCTCAAGCCTCACACCCAGGAAATGACAAAAATCGGGCAGGCAGCATGGCTATGTGGGTCGCTCCCATTAGGGTGTAGTATCACCTATCTAGAGAAATTCTTATTGTTTCTTAATCTATCGATTCTGCCCATGCGGGGATGGTTGCCGTACACAACCATCGGTGATATACATTCGATACACTCAAGAGAAATGAGTGGTCGGTCATGTGAGGGCCGGGTTGCAAGAAGTTCTTGTTGAACCCAGATGTATTTGCCTCTAGAGATACATCAGCAGAAGGTGGACCCATACCTGGTCAAGTGGGAAATCAAACTTACCTAAGCGCCAAGCGGTTTTATTTGTATACTATATCGGAGAATGTGAGATGCAAGCATTCTCCTAGATTTCTAAATTATTTGTGAAAACCCTTGATATTATAATAATATCTGTTTTAAAAGTATACGAAGTGTTTTGATCTCATAAGGTAAAAACCCGTTCCGTACTTACGGCGTGGTCTTATGAGATATTTTCTTTGAACTGTTTTAAACTGTTTACTCATACCAGTCCCCTGACTGACCCGGAGTTTATTTTCTGTGTTTTCCCTTAAAGTCTTGGGTATTCATAACACTTGTTATGAATAGACAAGTGAATCAGGATGAAGAAACTTGTGAAGCTGGATGAAGATTACCTGTGTGCTGGTCTACCTACCTTATCTACTGTATAATTAAGTGTGCAAGTTAGTCGCCTGTGTTATGTATAATTACCGATGTACTAAGTATGGGTTGTACCACTAGTCATATGATGTTCTGTTGTATCATGTACTGTCGTGTAATATTATAAAGTATGATCTTTTGTGAAAATTCCGCTGTGAGATTCTGATGTTTCTGTGTTTTATCTTCTATCTATTCTCATTTCTTATTAATGGCACAACTTGAGATGTGTTCGAAAGTTGGGTCGTTACAACTATTTTTTAATGAGTTCTGAAAAAATAAAAGATGTCATATGTGGTATTTAAATTTGCAAGCCACGTTTTAGTTTAAACTGCAATAATATGAATTTAATCATGTTTTGTAGGAAAAGATTAAACAAACTGAAAGTGATTCACAATCGAGCATGCCAATTAATTATAAAGAAGATGCACTTGCACAAGTGTTAGGGCAAGAAAGACCGGGTCGACTTAGAGCGATGGGAAGAGGAGTGATCTTAGTAGAGTGGCTTTATCGCAAGTTAAGGATAAGCATACACTGCTACTTGAAAGTAAATTTTCAGACTTACAGAAGAGATTTTTACAACTAGAGAAAAATCAGGTGCAAATTATCACTACTTAAGTTATCCACGTTCCTCCATGTTCTTCCCTTTTTGGTTTGATTGTTAAGTTATCCATACTTTAGCACTACACAGTAAGGCAAGCACTATACAGGTCACTTCAGGGGATAATTTATATCTCTCCTTATCTTTGATTTTCTTTTGGTTCATATATCATGACTTTACTGCATGTGATATCCATATTTGAAAACAACTCTGCCACATTTTCTGTCCCATGTACTAAAAACATTTCAACAATTATAACAAGCATCCTTATCCGAGACAATTAAGACATTGAAGCAGGGTGCAAAAGATCATGAGTCCGATTTGTTCGGATCTCCTTACCATGGTAGTATGGTACTACCCTATGTTGTATATATAAGTGTCCAATTTCTAAGAAAAATGTATCGTGGGATCCTAGTAATGTGTGTGTGTGTGTAGTTATAGTTATAAAAAGCTTCTTTCTTGTTTCCATCAAATATGACAGTGTTGCCTATTTGGAGGCTTCAAAGATTGGTTAAGTTTAAAAACTCGTGTGCTAATTGATTTTTTTGACAGAATCGACTGATTGTTATTGTGCATGGTAATATTTACTGAGCTAGAGACCACTGAACAAAAGAAATAAGAACAGAATTGATTCCAAAAGGCCCAATTGAAAGTTGAAAATGACTCATATCCAAAGTGAATAGGATATTCCTGTTAATGATATGAAATGGAATAAAATGGCTAATTATTTATAGGTGTTTTGTTTCATCTTATCTGGTAGCACAAACACTGTATGTTCACTGCAGTTCTTTTTACACATATTGACCGACGAATTTTAATTGAGCATAGTATCGGCATTTTACCTTGTAAACCCAAAGTTCATATTGTGTTGAAACTGGTGTTGCACTTTCATGATGCATTAATGCTTGTGTTCCACTGTATGGAAGTTGAAATAAACATATCAGTCCATAAGAATTAAGTTGCTAGCAGCCACTGTTGTATCTTTTAAATGTGCAGTATATTGATTTATTGACATGCTTAAACCAGTAGCTATATTCCATTTTTTTTAAATAAATCTTGAGTACTCCTGTTTCAAATGGTAACAGTGTGTGTATGTTTACCTACATATGTGTGTGTGTCCATATATAACTGTGCACATGTGTATGTATATACATTGATTAAGGCATGTCTGCATATTTACATATATACACAAGCTTTATGGGTGTGTGCCATTCATCTCTTGTATCCTCACATGTTTGGTCTGTATAATGGTCATGCTTTATTTGACCCTCTTTGCGTGTTCACTGTGTACACTGGTTTGACCATGAAGTTTGACAGTGGTTGAACCATTGCTTTTACTCGCTTAAGTCTTAGGTACCAAATATATGCATACCCGTTCAGCTGCAAAAAATTTGGGCTGTTGGGCACATGTAATTGACTTTGTTTCCCTTCCCCATGGTGGAGCTGCTCTGTTTTTGATGTGTACTGCTACTGACTAATTTCATGTGGCACATTATCCATATTTGCCATGCAGCCTGAGCTCCTCACTTTCGAAATGCTTCATACATATTGTATGTTTTGGTCTGCACTTGAACCCCTGTGATGTCTTTGATATTCTGTACTATTTTTCCATCACCTTCTTATACCTGGACTTGAATATGACGTATAACCCATTGGGAACTATTATACACGTATTAAACCATGCATGCACCCTTTTAAATGAATACTGTTGGTTACTTGGTCCTTGAAAACGTGAGTCAGGACCTCTGGACATTTTGAAATAGCTGTATTTCCATTTAAAAACATGTTTATATGTGTGACCTTGTTTAGCCACTGCTATGTCTTGCCTTGTACAAACTGATGGGTATCTTTCCTATTTAGTACCTTGTTCATTTGATACCTATTGTAATAATATAACATAGCGGCAAGACATCGCTATCAAAATTGATCTTTAATAACGGCAGAGAAAGTGCTATAAATGTGTAGCAATTTTTAATATCATGTTCATATACAGCGTTTATGAAACCGCTATGTTTGTTATTCATAGCGGTTTTGGGCCGCTATAAAACTGCAGTATTGTTGTAGTGTCGAAACAAGGATTAGGAATTAGGCGAGATTTCTTATTGATTGGGAATCTCGAAAATAAAAGATCTGAAATCCGGAAACAAGAGACATAAATAAATAACTTTTTGGGTTGTTCCTAGAGTTATTTAATTTACTCAAAGAAAAGATTCAAAATAATTTCTAATTAAAAATCTTGAACCACTCAAGTTCTTAGAATTGCTCCAAGGAAATCTAGAAATAAATTATTTAGAAAGATAACAAACAATTACGAAGATAGCAAAATCCAAAATATTATTATTTTGATTAAGTTATTAGAAGTGAATTTTTATTTTAGGAATCATTTCGAATGTCAGATTGCCACATAATGGTGTTTTGGAATTCCGAACTACAACATGGCATCCCTTATCTCGTTCGAGATCCTTAACGCACCCGATGGACAAGTTAACACAAGAAAGTCCTCACAATTTCTAACGTTCACGCAAATCTCACGAAAATATAAAAATTCAATAAATCATTCGGGATGGCATAAAGGAAATAAAATTCCTTTATCAACTTACGAATAAAACACAAATGATATCTTTTGATAACGAAGAGCACGGTCGATGTATATCAAAAGAACATAAATAAAATAATCTCGGAACAAGGTAAATGACATTTAGGAAATAATGACAGGTACCTTGACTCAAGAAGAGGGATCACAAGAAGCGGGATGCTTTCCCTTGTTCTTGATCTTGAGTTCGGAACGCAACGATACATTTGTTGAGTTAGTTTAGCACAAATGCTTGGTGACTCACACCTGCACACGAGGTAACAAATGAGTTGTTTTAGCCCGAGGGTTTGGCGATCTCACACCGAACTAGAACTATATAGCTGACAACAAGGGAGTAGATTTAGTCACAAAGACATGGTATCTCCATACCAACCGACAAGTGATCAATTGATCATGCTAGGTACGTAACGGCGTACGAAACAATCTTAACTAGAAATCAAGAAATACCAAGATCAAAGGCGCTTACGACGTGCGTAACGACGCACGGGCAAGATATCCAATGATCAATCAACTACAAGGATCATAAATGATCAACAAGATAAGTGTGATACACAATAGGCCAAACAAACATCGATTAGCAACTCGAGTCAAAGAATGAAAGAGAAGCACCACTAGAGCATACAGACCCTAAATAGACTATAGAAATCAACCCGAAGGGACAAGTCGATAACTATTCTAAAGGACTAAAAATAGGCCACTTGAGACATAATCACCCCTCCCGTAGGAGCTACACTGGGTGAACCGGCACTTGCACGGCTACGACCAACTATTTTGCTTCTTTAATAAGGAAAAAAAAGGAGGAAAAAGTTAGTCTCAAATAGAATTCAAACGATGCGAATTCAATCAAAATGGAATCTTATAGGAAGATAAGCTATGACGGGTCTTAAGACTCTAACTAAAACCCTAAAGCACGATTCCCGAGAGAGACTTAAAGACAATACCATCGTCATACTATCTTACGCTATTCCGGAAAGTGGCTCTGATACCAACTGTAGCACCCTGCCTCTATACCCACTATCGTCCAGTTCATTTCGGAGAAATGTTGTAGACCATAACAGAGAATGAAGTTTGTGAAGAGCGACCGATTGTATGATTACTCCATGTGAGGAATGCACATTGAATTCTGATATCGATTAAAATTTCGACATGACCATTAAGCACATAGGGCAACTACGCAACGGCTATATGTAATCCAGAAGGAAGTATAAATAGACAACAACAACAATATATATCATAGCCAGACACAGAATAATCATATCATAAAGGTGGAATAGATATGAATAAACGAAGAATGTGTACAACAAGTTAGTGGTCAACAAAGATCCACTAAACCCAAAAGAATAGATACATGTACCATGATCTAAATAAAAGAATATGTACCCAACGATAGATAATGTCATAGGTACAAAAGTACATAAAGCTGCAGAGACAGAGTATCAACCTGAAAGCGGAAGATCAATCCTGCGATGAGACCCAAAGGAGCACCTAAAATGACTCGGCCTGACCCGAGTATTATTTATAAGAAAATAAACAATAAGCGGATCACTCTAGCTGTACTTATCAAATAAACTGAGATAATAAGAGATATAACGCAGGATGACACGATTCTAATAATAATATCTAATCATAAACAAATATGAAACATGGCACGTCAAAACAATCAGGAAATGACAACGGAATATCCACACACAATTATCTCTAAATAATCTCCTAGCTAATGTAGAATGCAACATTCAAATAATAGCACACAACAGGAAATGACAGAGGAAGTAAATCTCATGACAAGAAAAGAGCATATAACAATAATAATTGACAAATAAATGCCAAATATAAATCAAATTGATGCGCATCGCATCAAAGTAATCAAGAATCAGAAATCATTTATCAAATTGATGCGCATCGCATCAAATTAATTAAGAATCGGAAATCATTTATCAAATTGACGTGCATCGCATCAAAGTAATCAAGAATCAGAAATCATTTATCAAATTGACGCGCATCGCATCAAAGTAATCAAGAATCAGAAATCATTTAGAAATCCAGAAAACATCATAGAAAGTGGCATGTTCATAGTAGTTGAGATACGATCTCTAGGTAGCGAACCCATTTGTTTGAGCCAAAGCTCCCCATAAAGCCAGGTCGTGACCTCGAAAGAGAGAAAACACATAAATCACAGAAAATCATAGAAAGTTGGACCGAAGTCCCATAGGTGGAATCCAAGAAACGTAAATCCCACTCGGGCGATCAAGGACCTCAAAACTAAGTCATAAAAGGACCACATCGATCCGGTGAGTATAAATTACACCGAGATAGTTAATATAAGAAAATAGCTAAATGTCCCATAACCACTCGCTATTATTGAATATTTATGAACCCGTTGTTGGTTCATTCTCAAAACAGAGAAAATCACCATATATGTTCAAACGAACGAGTCCGGTATTTATTCACCAAAATAAACATATAAGGGGTCATAGTCCTCAGTTTTATTAAGGTAAATAAACTAAATTTCTCGTCCTATCGATAGAATAAGGAATCGTAAATAAATCAACAGTATCGTAACCGGGTTTAGAAATCAAATTTATTTTAAAAGGATTTGAATTTAAAAACTGATTAAACGTTGGTTCGATGTCCATTGACAATATAAAACCCCATTATCCATTGTGGTTCAATTATTCATAAAAACCGTCGCCGTAGCGAAGGGAACACAAAAATCATAAAACATAAACTGTCGTATAAGTCTGACGTGACAATGTACACGAGCACGGTTACCGAAGCAAATCGATCAAGGGAATTCACGTTGCAATAACGTAAATTCAATTCATAAATCATCAAATATAAATTCGATAAATCGAATAAATATATATATAGCTCGTTAGTGGATTCTATAATGTTAGGAAACGATTAGAAACCACGCTGGAGCGACAGAAAACATGGGCACAAAACAATGATAATTTGTCACAAAACAGGGTGCCACGGATCAAAGTACAATCACCAAGGTGATCGATAATGCATGATTCATATTACAACAACATCCAGGAAATCAAAGGAATAACGGTTGTAATTTCGATCAACGAACGAATCGAAAACCCAAACTAGCACCCGAAGGTTTCAAACTATATCGGAATTGTAACGACCCGCATTTTCAGCAACAGAATAATTAATTAATTTAATTATTTGAATAGTGATTTAGATAATTAAATGGTCGCTTAATTGAATTATAGTGAATATTTAATTAAGTTAAATAATAGAATCATATATTTATTTTTGAAATAGTCAGAAATAGTGGAATTCACAGTATTGTGTGAATGGGCAATATAAAATATATAAATCAGTTTATATGGAATTATATTGACGAATATATTCATAAACGACAGTTTGAACGAATAATTTATATTATAATTATAATAGAGCTCGAAATGGCGCTGCAGTTCGCTATTTGGCGATTCGAACTTCAGTTGGTTATACAGGATTCGTTTTAACCCGGATTTCTGTGAAACAAGAAACGTGTGGAGCTGGTGGAGTATATCTTCCTAGTGGAAGAGAGAAATCAGGATTCCGTCGTATAGATTTTGTTTTATGTCCAAATCAAATTTTAAAATAGTCGCTATGGAATTCCTTTATATTTTGCAACGCTTTATTTACGTTATAAATGGATTTTCTATATAATTTGAATATCGAATTAATACTGGAATTTGAATATCGAGTTATAAACTCTGATATGATTATTTTAGAGCTGTGGTATATCGTATGTGAATATATATACGAAAATATTTATTTTTAAATATTAAATTTAAAAGTTTTTAAATATATTTATTTATTTAAAAGGGGCTATTTAGGGCTTTAAAAATAGCCACTTTTGCAAACGAAGTCGGATTTCGACGAAACTAATTTTGTTGGATCCGCAGCGTCAAATTATTGTTAGATTCCAAGTTTGGTGATTTTTAGAGGCAGTGTATGGTCGTACGGATTTTTAGAGTGAAAAATAGACAGTATTTCGACGGTTAAAAATACGCTGTGTGAGCATACGGAGTCAGAATTCGACGAAACCAGTTTCGTTGCGACCGTAATGTCGAGCTGTAGCTACATGTCCAGTTTGGTGATTTTCAGATATCGTATGTGCTCGCAGGAATTTTAGAGGACCAAATACAAACAGCGTTTGATTAGAAACTAATAAAATAATAAATATAAAAATAATAAAATCCTTCTATAAATACCAAAATTTTATCCTAAAACCTAATTCCCTATTTGTCTTCCTGGTAGCCGCCACTCAGACTTGAAAACGAGAAAAATGGGGCTTTAGAAATCAAGAACAAATACAATAAAATTCCACAAATCAAAACATGTATATATTCGAGTTCAGAATAGAGTGCTCTTCGATCTGGTGTGCTCGTTCATGGGTGCGACGTCCGTTCAAGGAATGGATTTATCGATAGCGTCGGTTAGGGTTAGGGATTTCGAGGTATTGATGCATCGATTGAGGTTTTTATGGTGGTATTCATCTTCGTCGGGGAGAATAGCATCTCGTTGTTGGTTTTTATGAGAATCGGTTACAAAAAGGTTCGATTTTTTTTTTTTTTTTTTTTTTTGTGAAACCTGCTGTCGACGGGATTCAAATGAGGGCTGGGGGAGTGTCGAGTTGAGGTGGAGAGGTTCGGAAGTTAAAGGAGATTACGACGGTGGTAGTTTTGTGGATTCGATGGTGAACTCGGTGAAGGTTATTCGGTCATGGTCTGTGTAAATGGTGAGGAGCAGGAGGACATCGGGAATTCACTTTGGGGAAGAAGCATTTGTCACGGTCCATGCTTTTAAAAGGGTATGTGGGCCTTAGGAGAAGGTTAAAGCCCAACAAAGTTTTTATGTGTGTTTTAATTCAATTTCAATAAGTGTTAAACTTGTAACCGCTATATCTGGGTCATATGAAATCAGATTGACGAACCGTAAGTTGCGTTAGGATCGTATGGACGGGAGCTCCACAATGGAACTGACCGCGCGTGAAACGGAGCCAGTTACAATTTATGGCGAAATAAATTGTCCGTCGCAGTCAAATGAACGCATATCGTTATTTAACGATCATCGAACCAATGTGAGTAAATCTCACTAACTCTGAACACTTTATATTTTTATAAAGTATTTTTAGAATTGATAAATATTGGTGGAATTGCTGTGTGTTGGCTGTTTGGTTGAACTGCTAGTCAGTTGATTGAAATTATCGATAACGATATATATAAATCGTATCGAGATATTGATTCTGTTTATCAGAATATTTTATACTCATGTTATTTATGTGGACTGACATTTGTGGATGCAGGGGAACAGGTTGGAGGGACCCAACTGGGTTCCTCAACATTTATTTACCGCTTTTCATATATTTTGATATATGATGTGTTATATCATCCGTTATTGATTCTGTGTGTTTGGATGATGACCGATCAGTTGATTTGATATTTTTACACCATAAGTGATACGAGAAAGGGAAAAGGGAAATTTTCAAAGTATATTTTGAAATAGATTATTTATATAAAATCAACGGATTTTATATATGAAAGGAAAAAGGGTTTTATAAAAGAAATCATTTTATAAAATCAAAGCAATAAAGGAAAAATATTTGTAAAACAAATAAAGAAGGGAAATTGTTTGTAAAACATTTACAAATAAAATAGAAAAGAAAATATTTGTAAAACCATTGCAAATAGAGATAAAAAGGAAAACATTTGTAAAACATTTACAAATGGAATTAGAAAGAAAATATTTGTAAAAACATTTACAAATAGATTAAAAGGAAACATTTATCTAGAGAAATAAACTGAGTTATAAAAAGGAATTATTTATTTAGAAAATAAATAGAATATTGGAGTACTTGAAAATGGATAAAAGTGTAATAAAGAAGAATTTTACACTAGGAAGAATTTAGGCCCGTGCTTCGCACACGGGTAAACAGAATATGAATTCGAAGTGAGAATCTAAGAGAGATCTGTTTTATCAGATAAAGTGAGAAGGTTAATTTATAAATAAAGTTTTATAAATTAATTTAGTTATTTATCTTTGGGTAAATAGGGTATATAAGTCAAGACTTATATAGGGAAGAAAAAAATCGATTTCCACATCGATATTTGAAACTGAATATGTATGAAAGAGAATTTATCGAATAAGAGTTATTCGAAGTAAAGTTATCGAATAGCAGTTTATTAGAAAAGAAGTTTATTGAAATGGGTTGATCCAAGAGAGTTAACCAATTAGAGTTAATCAGTTAGAGTTAATCGATTAGAGTCTAATCGAACTAGAGTTATCCAAATATAGTAATCGAATAAGGGATGATGGAATATTAGTTATTCAATTAGATTTGCTCGAATTTAGTTATTCGAGATAGAGTTAAACAGAAATAGTCATTTTAAAGATAAGCTACCAGTGAGCACGACTGCTAGCGTAATTCGCAGGGCTGCAGATAGCCTAAGGTGGTCGGATGTTTCCTGAGGGAATCAGGCGTAACCATTGTGATCGCTGCGATCTAGAGTCGAGCGAATGGTGTCAAGTCAAATATTAGTTAATTGATAAAAGTAATTTAGTCGAGTTAATTAAGCCAAGTTGAGCTGATCAAGTAAGTTGGTCAAGTTGAGTTAATCAAACTAAGCTAATAGAATAAGAGTTAACCCAGTAAGAGTTAATAGAATAAGGATTATAGATTAGCATTAACCCAATAGGAGTGGATAAGTTCGTTGTTCTATTATTCAATCGAGATAGAGAATCAAAGTCGTAATAAAGTTATTATATTCGGATGCAGGGGATTATAACACCATTGTTATAATCAAGTGTTTTTCCGTACGAGAAGCGGATTTGTAAATAAAATCCGAGAATGTCGTAAAGAAGTGTTAAAGATTTAGAAAGATGAACTTTTCCTATTTCGAAGTTAGAAATGTTGTTCAGTTAGGGTCTGAGAGGTAACTATACCCCAACTTGATTGACTTCGTTTTTAACTAAGAATGGTTAAGATTCGATGGTGAGAAGTGGTTAAGTGGAAACCAAATCAAGGAGATTTGGCATAGTGATGTTTATTCAAACATCTGTTTAATCAAATGAAATAGATTTGGAAATGTTTTCCGAATGAGAAGCAGAATTGTTTTCTGAATATATAAACAAGAGATGGAAATGTTTTCCAATGATAATGATATATATTTTCTAAATATAGTGAATAAGAAACATTAAAACAACAGGAATAGGGGAATGAACGAATGGATGAAATGATGATTGTTCGATAGAATTTCCTTCGGGAAATAATATCGTTGTTTGCACCCCGACATGTTTTCGTTTGATAGTTAACTCACCGACTATCAAAGTTTTGACCATTTTACGTTGTTAATATGGAGAGACCGGTCGGATTATTATCCAGAGAACCACTCCGTATTGGCATAAGCGTTGCGAATCAAGTATGCTGAATATATTGAAGACGGAGTTATGCAAGGGCTATCCTATTTACAGAATAGTGCCTTCGGTTTGTCCAGTCCCAGGACAAACGTGAATGGACGAATGTCTGACAGAGTATATTCAAAGGATCGCGTAAGTTGATCTCTTCAAACGTACTTACGTTTGGTGGCGGAGGAATTCGTTTCTCTTAGCTGTATACCCGTGGTATTTTTGGTGAAATCAATTTGTGATTTGGCGGGTATGACGATGTGGCATTCAAAGTAATGGAGGTGGGATCTGTCAAAAGATACGTTATGACCTCAAGCCTCATCCACCGGGAAATGACAAAAATCGGGCAGGCAGCATGGCTATGTGGGTCGCACCCATTAGGATGTATGATCACCTATCTAGAGAAATTCCTTTTGTTCTTAAATCTATCGATGCTGTCCCTTATCGGGAGACGGTTGCTGATCCCAACCGTTGGTGATATACATTCGATACACTCAAGCGAAATGAGTGGTCGGTCATGTGAGGGTCGGGTTGCAAGATGTTCTTGTTGAACCCAGTGTATTCGCCTCTAGAGATACACTATCGGCAGGTGGTCCCATACCTTGTCAAGGTCGGAATCCAATCTCCAATAAGTGCCCGCGAGTTTGATTTGTATACTATATATGTAGAGCGTGAGATGCAAGCGTTCTACTAGATTTTAATTACTTGTGATTAGACATTATTATAATATCAGATAATATATGATTTCCAAAGTGTTTTTGGTTATCGTAAGGTAAAAACCGTCCGTGTTTATGTGTGGATTGGTCTTACGATTATCTTTTCTTTCGAAAGGATTTTGAAAGTTAAACCAAATGATTTGAGTTTACTCACACCAGTCCCATGACTGACCCAGAGTTTATTTTGTTTTGTTTTCCCTAAACTCTTGGGTGCCCAAATTTGTACGGGCAGTCAAGTAGTCAGGATTTACAGGTATGCTTGAAGAGCTTGGAGCAGGAGGCTTCAAGATTTTTCTAGCTATTGATTATTCCGCTGTGATGAAAGTGTTGTACTCTGATAATGGTATGATATACATATACTACTTTGATTTCAAGATATGTTGTCTATTATATTTTATTCGTTCCGCTGTGAGATTCGTGTTACTCTGATGTTGTTGTGTTCTTCTTCTTCTTCTGTTCTAATTTTCTATCTTATCTATCCTCACCCTCTAATTTCTTTCTTGGACTATCCGGTAATTTCGACTTTTGATTGTTCGATAGGTGTTATATATCGGATAACCAAGGTCGCTTCTTCCCGGGTCGTTACAGTGGTATCAGAGCTGAAGGTTAAGTATTACCTTGGCTCTGTGGCGTGATTCAGTAGAGATGGGGTTAGTAATACCCTAGACTGAGTTTGAGTATATATATACGAGTGAACGTATTTGTTATTTGATATAAAATGATTTATATTGTGGAGATTTATTGGTTGAGTTGTTTATGAGTTCTAGTCGATCAGTTTGATCCACTGTATCGATAGGAGTTTATAAACACTTGAATACGATGGGTCGACACGATATATTTTGAAAAAAGGGGTAAATGAAATAATTTTACCCAAATTATATTTTGATATAAGCAAAGTATAGATATTTGAAATATTATCATATATTGGATGTGTTGGTTGTTATTATAATCGAATAAGATTATAAAATGTGAAATGGTTATATAAATAACCAAATAGAATTCATATAAGTGAAATATATGAAATCAGATGAATTAAATTTGAATTTAAATCAGAAATGAAATTAAAACTCTGAAAATGTGAAGTGGGTAGAATGAATCTGGCTAAATATATGTGAATTTTAAAATCCTGGGAGATTTTAAATTTGTTACAGGCTTTGAAAGGGATATTTTGAAATAATTTTAAAATGTAAGTGTTTAGAAATGGTTTTGAAAGTGCTATAGTATTGAACTCACTTCGATAGCTGGAAAATAAATTCCGATGTTGATCCGGACATCATCGGTGCTCATTTTCGAGTTTGTAAGTGTCGGATTACTACCAAAGATTTTGTTTTTGAATTGTTTTGAGAAACCGAGTTGTTTTGATATCCCAAAGGGATATTTGATTTTTGGAAAAGACAAAGCTATTTGAAACTCCCAGGTAAGATTGTTTGAAATAAACACAAATTAAATAGAAATTTGTGAAAGCAAATTTGAAATTGGATTGAACCCAGTTCAGTGGAAAATTGAATTGAATTGAAATAGCATGCTATCAAGTAGAATTGGACTGGATTAGAGATAATCTGGAATAGAAATGAATTGTTGAGTAATAATTTCGAATTTGAGATTGGAATTGCAGTTTGGTTGGAATTTTGCTTGGATAAGCGAATGGGTGTGTTGAAGATAAAAGTGATTTGAGTTTGGCTGGGATGACAGTTGGGTATGTTGGATTGGCAGCAGATGGAAGTAATATAAGGAGTGCCCGACAAAAGGTACACATTTATATTCATATGAGTTTGACGAGATTTTGATGAGCCGAATTGGCAAGCCGCTTGGCTGTTTGATTTTCTTTTGGATTGGAGAGGCCTGTGTGGCGGTTTGGGAATTTTCCCGATGCTCCCGGTACAAAGGAGGTGCTGGCGAAATTTTTTGGAAATTTCGGGTGTTAGAAAATTTTCAGGAGTTTTGAAAATTTCGTTTATAGAAATGAAGTAATAAATTAATTGAAATAAATAAATTCAGTTGAAACTAAAATTAAAGAAGTAAACGAATAATTCGAAACTAGTTAATAGGGGTGTCCTCTAACTTAGCAATTTCGAGGACGAAATTATTTTAAGGGGGAAAGAATGTAACGACCCGCATTTTCAGCAACAGAATAATTAATTAATTTAATTATTTGAATAGTGATTTAGATAATTAAATGGTCGCTTAATTGAATTATAGTGAATATTTAATTAAGTTAAATAATAGAATCATATATTTATTTTTGAAATAGTCAGAAATAGTGGAATTCACAGTATTGTGTGAATGGGCAATATAAAATATATAAATCAGTTTATATGGAATTATATTGACGAATATATTCATAAACGACAGTTTGAACGAATAATTTATATTATAATTATAATAGAGCTCGAAATGGCGCTGCAGTTCGCTATTTGGCGATTCGAACTTCAGCTGGTTATACAGGATTCGTTTTAACCCGGATTTCTGTGAAACAAGAAACGTGTGGAGCTGGTGGAGTATATCTTCCTAGTGGAAGAGAGAAATCAGGATTCCGTCGTATAGATTTTGTTTTATGTCCAAATCAAATTTTAAAATAGTCGCTATGGAATTCCTTTATATTTTGCAACGCTTTATTTACGTTATAAATGGATTTTCTATATAATTTGAATATCGAATTAATACTGGAATTTGAATATCGAGTTATAAACTCTGATATGATTATTTTAGAGCTGTGGTATATCGTATGTGAATATATATACGAAAATATTTATTTTTAAATATTAAATTTAAAAGTTTTTAAATATATTTATTTATTTAAAAGGGGCTATTTAGGGCTTTAAAAATAGCCACTTTTGCAAACGAAGTCGGATTTCGACGAAACTAATTTTGTTGGATCCGCAGCGTCAAATTATTGTTAGATTCCAAGTTTGGTGATTTTTAGAGGCAGTGTATGGTCGTACGGATTTTTAGAGTGAAAAATAGACAGTATTTCGACGGTTAAAAATACGCTGTGTGAGCATACGGAGTCAGAATTCGACGAAACCAGTTTCGTTGCGACCGTAATGTCGAGCTGTAGCTACATGTCCAGTTTGGTGATTTTCAGATATCGTATGTGCTCGCAGGAATTTTAGAGGACCAAATACAAACAGCGTTTGATTAGAAACTAATAAAATAATAAATATAAAAATAATAAAATCCTTCTATAAATACCAAAATTTTATCCTAAAACCTAATTCCCTATTTGTCTTCCTGGTAGCCGCCACTCAGACTTGAAAACGAGAAAAATGGGGCTTTAGAAATCAAGAACAAATACAATAAAATTCCACAAATCAAAACATGTATATATTCGAGTTCAGAATAGAGTGCTCTTCGATCTGGTGTGCTCGTTCATGGGTGCGACGTCCGTTCAAGGAATGGATTTATCGATAGCGTCGGTTAGGGTTAGGGATTTCGAGGTATTGATGCATCGATTGAGGTTTTTATGGTGGTATTCATCTTCGTCGGGGAGAATAGCATCTCGTTGTTGGTTTTTATGAGAATCGGTTACAAAAAGGTTCGATTTTTTTTTTTTTTTTTTTTTGTGAAACCTGCTGTCGACGGGATTCAAATGAGGGCTGGGGGAGTGTCGAGTTGAGGTGGAGAGGTTCGGAAGTTAAAGGAGATTACGACGGTGGTAGTTTTGTGGATTCGATGGTGAACTCGGTGAAGGTTATTCGGTCATGGTCTGTGTAAATGGTGAGGAGCAGGAGGACATCGGGAATTCACTTTGGGGAAGAAGCATTTGTCACGGTCCATGCTTTTAAAAGGGTATGTGGGCCTTAGGAGAAGGTTAAAGCCCAACAAAGTTTTTATGTGTGTTTTAATTCAATTTCAATAAGTGTAACCGCTATATCTGGGTCATATGAAATCAGATTGACGAACCGTAAGTTGCGTTAGGATCGTATGGACGGGAGCTCCACAATGGAACTGACCGCGCGTGAAACGGAGCCAGTTACAATTTATGGCGAAATAAATTGTCCGTCGCAGTCAAATGAACGCATATCGTTATTTAACGATCATCGAACCAATGTGAGTAAATCTCACTAACTCTGAACACTTTATATTTTTATAAAGTATTTTTAGAATTGATAAATATTGGTGGAATTGCTGTGTGTTGGCTGTTTGGTTGAACTGCTAGTCAGTTGATTGAAATTATCGATAACGATATATATAAATCGTATCGAGATATTGATTCTGTTTATCAGAATATTTTATACTCATGTTATTTATGTGGACTGACATTTGTGGATGCAGGGGAACAGGTTGGAGGGACCCAACTGGGTTCCTCAACATTTATTTACCGCTTTTCATATATTTTGATATATGATGTGTTATATCATCCGTTATTGATTCTGTGTGTTTGGATGATGACCGATCAGTTGATTTGATATTTTTACACCATAAGTGATACGAGAAAGGGAAAAGGGAAATTTTCAAAGTATATTTTGAAATAGATTATTTATATAAAATCAACGGATTTTATATATGAAAGGAAAAAGGGTTTTATAAAAGAAATCATTTTATAAAATCAAAGCAATAAAGGAAAAATATTTGTAAAACAAATAAAGAAGGGAAATTGTTTGTAAAACATTTACAAATAAAATAGAAAAGAAAATATTTGTAAAACCATTGCAAATAGAGATAAAAAGGAAAACATTTGTAAAACATTTACAAATGGAATTAGAAAGAAAATATTTGTAAAAACATTTACAAATAGATTAAAAGGAAACATTTATCTAGAGAAATAAACTGAGTTATAAAAAGGAATTATTTATTTAGAAAATAAATAGAATATTGGAGTACTTGAAAATGGATAAAAGTGTAATAAAGAAGAATTTTACACTAGGAAGAATTTAGGCCCGTGCTTCGCACACGGGTAAACAGAATATGAATTCGAAGTGAGAATCTAAGAGAGATCTGTTTTATCAGATAAAGTGAGAAGGTTAATTTATAAATAAAGTTTTATAAATTAATTTAGTTATTTATCTTTGGGTAAATAGGGTATATAAGTCAAGACTTATATAGGGAAGAAAAAAATCGATTTCCACATCGATATTTGAAACTGAATATGTATGAAAGAGAATTTATCGAATAAGAGTTATTCGAAGTAAAGTTATCGAATAGCAGTTTATTAGAAAAGAAGTTTATTGAAATGGGTTGATCCAAGAGAGTTAACCAATTAGAGTTAATCAGTTAGAGTTAATCGATTAGAGTCTAATCGAACTAGAGTTATCCAAATATAGTAATCGAATAAGGGATGATGGAATATTAGTTATTCAATTAGATTTGCTCGAATTTAGTTATTCGAGATAGAGTTAAACAGAAATAGTCATTTTAAAGATAAGCTACCAGTGAGCACGACTGCTAGCGTAATTCGCAGGGCTGCAGATAGCCTAAGGTGGTCGGATGTTTCCTGAGGGAATCAGGCGTAACCATTGTGATCGCTGCGATCTAGAGTCGAGCGAATGGTGTCAAGTCAAATATTAGTTAATTGATAAAAGTAATTTAGTCGAGTTAATTAAGCCAAGTTGAGCTGATCAAGTAAGTTGGTCAAGTTGAGTTAATCAAACTAAGCTAATAGAATAAGAGTTAACCCAGTAAGAGTTAATAGAATAAGGATTATAGATTAGCATTAACCCAATAGGAGTGGATAAGTTCGTTGTTCTATTATTCAATCGAGATAGAGAATCAAAGTCGTAATAAAGTTATTATATTCGGATGCAGGGGATTATAACACCATTGTTATAATCAAGTGTTTTTCCGTACGAGAAGCGGATTTGTAAATAAAATCCGAGAATGTCGTAAAGAAGTGTTAAAGATTTAGAAAGATGAACTTTTCCTATTTCGAAGTTAGAAATGTTGTTCAGTTAGGGTCTGAGAGGTAACTATACCCCAACTTGATTGACTTCGTTTTTAACTAAGAATGGTTAAGATTCGATGGTGAGAAGTGGTTAAGTGGAAACCAAATCAAGGAGATTTGGCATAGTGATGTTTATTCAAACATCTGTTTAATCAAATGAAATAGATTTGGAAATGTTTTCCGAATGAGAAGCAGAATTGTTTTCTGAATATATAAACAAGAGATGGAAATGTTTTCCAATGATAATGATATATATTTTCTAAATATAGTGAATAAGAAACATTAAAACAACAGGAATAGGGGAATGAACGAATGGATGAAATGATGATTGTTCGATAGAATTTCCTTCGGGAAATAATATCGTTGTTTGCACCCCGACATGTTTTCGTTTGATAGTTAACTCACCGACTATCAAAGTTTTGACCATTTTACGTTGTTAATATGGAGAGACCGGTCGGATTATTATCCAGAGAACCACTCCGTATTGGCATAAGCGTTGCGAATCAAGTATGCTGAATATATTGAAGACGGAGTTATGCAAGGGCTATCCTATTTACAGAATAGTGCCTTCGGTTTGTCCAGTCCCAGGACAAACGTGAATGGACGAATGTCTGACAGAGTATATTCAAAGGATCGCGTAAGTTGATCTCTTCAAACGTACTTACGTTTGGTGGCGGAGGAATTCGTTTCTCTTAGCTGTATACCCGTGGTATTTTTGGTGAAATCAATTTGTGATTTGGCGGGTATGACGATGTGGCATTCAAAGTAATGGAGGTGGGATCTGTCAAAAGATACGTTATGACCTCAAGCCTCATCCACCGGGAAATGACAAAAATCGGGCAGGCAGCATGGCTATGTGGATCGCACCCATTAGGATGTATGATCACCTATCTAGAGAAATTCCTTTTGTTCTTAAATCTATCGATGCTGTCCCTTATCGGGAGACGGTTGCTGATCCCAACCGTTGGTGATATACATTCGATACACTCAAGCGAAATGAGTGGTCGGTCATGTGAGGGTCGGGTTGCAAGATGTTCTTGTTGAACCCAGTGTATTCGCCTCTAGAGATACACTATCGGCAGGTGGTCCCATACCTTGTCAAGGTCGGAATCCAATCTCCAATAAGTGCCCGCGAGTTTGATTTGTATACTATATATGTAGAGCGTGAGATGCAAGCGTTCTACTAGATTTTAATTACTTGTGATTAGACATTATTATAATATCAGATAATATATGATTTCCAAAGTGTTTTTGGTTATCGTAAGGTAAAAACCGTCCGTGTTTATGTGTGGATTGGTCTTACGATTATCTTTTCTTTCGAAAGGATTTTGAAAGTTAAACCAAATGATTTGAGTTTACTCACACCAGTCCCATGATTGACCCAGAGTTTATTTTGTTTTGTTTTCCCTAAACTCTTGGGTGCCCAAATTTGTACGGGCAGTCAAGTAGTCAGGATTTACAGGTATGCTTGAAGAGCTTGGAGCAGGAGGCTTCAAGATTTTTCTAGCTATTGATTATTCCGCTGTGATGAAAGTGTTGTACTCTGATAATGGTATGATATACATATACTACTTTGATTTCAAGATATGTTGTCTATTATATTTTATTCGTTCCGCTGTGAGATTCGTGTTACTCTGATGTTGTTGTGTTCTTCTTCTTCTTCTGTTCTAATTTTCTATCTTATCTATCCTCACCCTCTAATTTCTTTCTTGGACTATCCGGTAATTTCGACTTTTGATTGTTCGATAGGTGTTATATATCGGATAACCAAGGTCGCTTCTTCCCGGGTCGTTACAGGAATAGACTCGAAGGATATCGAGTCAATAATTAACGTTTTAATAACGTAGACGAAACCCCACGACTATTGATTATACACCACGAATGAATTGAAAGTTCATGAAATCGAGATGCAGAAATCTGCGAACCAGAGAAACTGCAAAGTCACAAAAGAAGTTGAAATGGGCCGAAACTCGACCGGGAATGAGCTCAAATGGCCCTAAACTGTTGACCGTGGTCTCCACTGGTCAACAGCAGAAAAACAGATTCAGACATCTGAATCATTTGGTTCAGACGTCTGAACTAGGATTTTCAGAAACTAGTAAGGATTTAGTTCATTTTAGTGCCTATTCAAATGTCTGAATCTTTCCGGCCAGACGTCCGAACTACAATTCAAACATCTAAATAAAAAAATTCAGACATATGAATTGCTCTTCTTATTTGCATAATTATTTGAAGCAAGTCGGACGTCTGACATATAATATTCAAACGTCTGAATCATGTTTCAGAGAACATTTTGCCTTTAAAACATGTTCAAAATGATATCGACGAATGCCTGAAGGCCTATGATGTTATGTACATGTATATGAGGCTTCAAAGACTTGCCGAAACAACTTATCACACCCAAATACGCATGCACAAACATTCATACAAGAGATTAACAATGGCTATGGTTATAAATTCTAAAACGGACAAATTTTCTAACCAAAGCGATCAATTACGATTCAAGCGACTTGTGAAGACTTAGAACTTTGTCGGGGCGGCAACGAAGCTTCACAATATCACCAAATCAACTCATAGCATATGAATTATATTGTGAGGACAATTCTAATCAAAATTTTCAATTCAATGAAATATAAACGCATGAAGTCGGCTAAGTTACACTAACCTAACCAATTTACAAGCATATGCAAACTCAAATGAACACTAGATCACACTTTTACAAGCCAATGGCTTGTGGCATAGATGTGAGTTCAAAAAGAACTCACCTTTGGCTCTTGAATGACAAGAACATGCTCCAACAAGGAAGAACAAGCCTCTACACTTGCTAAGAATCCAGTATCTCATCAATTCTCCTCTCTAAACAACAAATACACACACAAGAAAACTTATATGTGTTAGGGTTGCACAAAAACCCGAAAATTGAGAAGGTATAGAGATAAAGGAGGAGTAGAGAGAGCTTACAAAAGTTGTCTCTCCAAATTAGCACTTGATTTGAGCTTGGAAATCAAGAACCCTAGCTTAGGAACTTGGATTTCCTCCTCCTCTCCTCATTTTGACCTAAATCTAAATGTTTAGGAATGTATTAAGTTAATGAGGAGGAGAGGGGGCTAAAGGAGGTTAAGTAAGTGGGCTAGGTTAGCCAACCAAAGTCCCAAAATTTACAAGCTCGATATATATTGATTCTTATAGTCAAAAAGGTCATAAACGATGATCCAGACATAATGGAAGTGGTCCCGAATCCTAATTTTATCGTTTGTGAAAAATGACATTTTGAGTGATACATCGGATGTGACGATATATTAATAAAATATTAAAATCTAGAAGTGTCGAATGAGCGGGTTGTTACAAAATTGATTTGGATGATTTCCTAAGTATTAGTACAGGGATTTCTATATCGCAGGAGAGAATTATGCAGGTTTGTACAGGTTTATTTTATTATTAAGTTTCTAAAATATTTTGCATAAATTTGAATTTGAGGGGATTAAGTTCCACAGCTATCACTTATGTTATGTTTTTGCTAATTTGTATTTGCACGTATATTAACTATCTGTCATGTTATGTTACGTTATGAGAAGAAATAACTAATTGTTGGCCTTGGTGATTATGCTTGATTTTAAGCAGCTCTGTAAATAGGCTGACACTTTAAGAGTCCATAGATATGTACAAAATTTTGATTACTAACATAAAGATATATAATGTATAATTTATAAATATTTTCATTACGTGGCTAATATATTGTTTTTAGATTTGCTAGACGATGTTGAATCTTCTTATTCAGCTACGGATTTGGACACAATTGGTGACCAATGAACAGGTTAGCATAATTGTGTTTTGATTGTTTGATAAATTTAGAAGTTAATAAAAATTTGTGACATGTGGTGTAGCTTTGTATTCATATGCTTTTTAGGTGAACTGGTTGAATGATTTCCTGAGTGCAATTACAGGGATTTCTACATTGAGGGAAAGAATTAAGCAGTTTTGTACAGATTGATTTTATTTTACTATTAAGTTCTTAAAATATTTGCATCACCTTGAATTTCAGAGGATTTAGTTCTAGAACTATCCCTTATGTTATGTTTTTGCTAATTTGTATTTGCACGTATATATTAACTATCCTTCATGTTATGTTATGAGAAGAAATAACTAATTTTGGCCTTGGTGCGTATAAGCAACTCTTTAAATAGGTTGACACTTTAGAAAAAACCAGAAGTCCATATATATCTACATATAGCCCACTTACCTATGCCTAATTCTATTAATTTAAATTTTCATTGAACTTACCTGGCAGTTGTAGCTAAGTTTGTAGTCTTATTAGTGTGAGGAACGTTTTAAACAAGAGTTATATATACTTACATATTTTTGCACGTGATGTTTTATGTTACCAAGATAGTAATAATGAATTGATTTATGACTTTGTAAATTTTTGTCAAGTGAATAAAGTGTGTTTAGGAGTTATAAGAATAACTTTGTAAATTTATGTCTATTGAATAAAGTGTGTATGCACGGCCCGTACAAGTAGTTAAAGTAACGGATTAAAGTTTAGATCCGACATAAGGGATAGCATATAGAAAAAGGAAGGGTTGGTTGGCTACAGACCATAAGGCATAACGCTCAGCTTGACATGTGAATTTAGTTTTATCGATCTTACAGTTTGTATTATGTTTGCATTATGTTTGTGTTCCAAATATGTAAATTGTACATGTGACGGAACTATATTGTGGAAGTTTGCATTATGTATACAGTGGGAGCTGCATTTTGCAAACGCCATGGTATCTTCAACTTCATGAAGTTATGATTTTGTTAGTAAGTTAGAATTCCTAGTTTGTATTTGGGTTTTTTTGTAAATTGTTGATGCATCTCGTTTTGTACTTATACGCTATTATATGTTTCATTTTGTTGTATTAAGATCAGATTATTAACGCGAGTAGTGAATTATATTGTTTAATATATGTTGCTCTTAAATGTTTGGGATTATCAAGACTATAAATGAAATGTTATATTTGTGTACTAAATTGTCCAATTTATATTATTATATGGTATGATTATATAATTGGAAGTGATAATTATTTGTTTATATATATAAATATATATATATATATATATATATCAGTGCATATTTGGGAGCTATAATGACTTATAAGGATGTTTTTTGGTTCAGTTGTAACAACAACAGGAGCAAAGAACAGGGTCAATTTTTGAGGAAATGATGTGCTTTTTTGCTATGGTTATTAGCATAATTGAAGCAAAAAGTGGTTTGTGCTTCGGTTGGGCAACAAAAGCAATAGTTTTTGACTTATTGTGTAACACCCCGTGATTTTATAACACATAAAGCTGATAAACTAAGGAATACTTAATTAAATAGTGGGAATTAAGTGAAACAGAATACGCCATTGCGTTCGTCCCGGAATTCTACTTAAAATAGACACCAAGTTTGCGTAAAACGGACAACATATGAAGAAGATATTAAGATTTGAAGTATATATACATATAAGCCAGTTACGTATAAATAAAATAAGTTCAGAATTCAAAATAATTCAAAATCACGCGCTGGGAGTAGGCGGCAAGTTTCCCGCTCTAGGTGTCGACCCAGGGGTCGACCCCATAACAGGGGTGTCGACACCCATGTCGACACCACAAAGGGGGTGTCGACCCCTATGTCGACACACCCCAGATCCGGGGTAGATTCTTGCTTCTGAGCGTAGACTCCTTTCTTGGTTTGATTCGTTGGCTGACGACTATAAATAAGACCCCATTCTCATTATTTTATTCATTCAAAAACAATGTAGAACTAGATGTTGCCTCTGCCTAGATTAAATCAAGCCTTTTCTTCTTCAATAATCAAGTCATTCAAGTTTAAAGATTTGTGATTCAATATCTGCAATCCCTCTTCTATTTCTTAGATCCAATCATAGTGAGTCTACGTTATTTTTAGATCTTAATACTTAAAAGTTATTTTGACATGACTATGAACTGGATCGAAGCCTGTGAATAGTTGAATCATATCAGATTGCCATAAGTTGTGTATCTAAGTTATTTTGACATAAATATGGATTAGAACTAAGCCTATGTCTATATATCATGTCAGATTTGCCATTATTTGTATATCTAATTCACTAATTATATCTCATCATGCCTTATGATCATGACACTATGCCTAATCAGTTCTATTATCACATGTTCGTCAGATCTGTTCTTATATGCCTATCTTGTCATTATGCCCAATTCTGTCATTGTTTGCTTATTAGTTGCTATGCCTATTTTTGTCGTCATATGTCAATCTTGTTATTATGATCATTTCTGTTCTCTTCCCTTCTTTTTTCCCTTTTTATTTTATAGCCAGGCTACCTTCGAGCCTAGGCATGCCGCTGAAGTATGTGAATGCGTGAAATTGGGAACGAGAGGAAAACATTAAAATTAGGACATAACTTGTATTGGGAAATTTGGGCATAAATTGAATGAAATACATTAATATGAATTTAGGGCATAAATCAAATTGTGATTTATATCTTAACTTGGGGAGTACGGTACATGATGAATATGACTTGGGAAAAAGGGGCATAAAAATCTATAATGACATAGGAATAATTGGTCAATAATGGAAATGCCTAGAATTACAGTAATTAGAAACTGTAACCGCGCTTAGACACGAGGTTAGATTACACTTGTGGTGGAAGTCTGCCCGGAACCGCCCGGCATATCCAGCGACCACAAGTGGTGAATCTAATGTGAGAGGTCTAAATGCATAAACACGAAACGGGCTAAGACTCGAGGTTAACTCCGACTTGTGGAAGAAGTCTTCCCGGAACCACCCGGCAAGTCCAGCATCCACAAGTTGTAGGCTTAATGTGGGAGGTCTTGCACATTATAAACATAAATGAATATGGTAATGAACTTGAATACTTAACATAGTTGAGTCCATAAGGGATTGTATGAACTTGTTAACTTGAGTAGGGGTTAAGTAAACTTGTATGAATCAGTGGGAGGGTTAAGTATATCTTGGGGAGGTGGGTAATATTTATATATGGGCCCACAAACTTAACATGTTGGTGTTATGCAATCTTTTACTCTGGTATGGCATGCAATCTTTTTACTCCTGTATGCCATGCAATCTTTTTACTCTGGTATGGCAAAATGTAACACCCCGTATTTTCTGTGAATATTAAAATTAACAAATCTAAGAACACTTAATTTTTAAAAGAAGAATTGGGTGAAACGGGTTACGCCATTGCGATCATCTCGGAATTCTGCATGAGATAGAGTCCGAGTTTGCGTGAATTGGACTCCTTATGAAGAAGTTACGGAGGCTAGAAGATTTCTAGTGTAAACAAAAAATAATAATTAAATAATAAATTCAGTTTGAAATTTGAAATTCAGCAAGAACAGCTAGGCGGGAAATTTCCCGCCCAAGGGTGTCGACCCCCCCAGGGGGAGTCGACATAGGTGTCGACCCCCCTATAGGGGTGTCGACATAGGTGTCGACCCCCTTGTAAGGAGTCAACCCCTTTGAGACCCACTTCCTGTGAGCCCTGAGCTGATGTGGCCTTCTCTGATTGGCCGATGACTAATTTCTGAGGTATTAGGGCTTATGTGTCGTGCTATGGTTGGCTGGATGACACATCTCTTTGGTTTGATGGCTCTGATTTCTCCTAGACTAATCTAAAGGCTAGAGTTAATCCTAGACTTCTATATAAACACCCCAAACCTTAACCCTAAACCTCACAATCTCATTTTATGGTGTCGTCATGTTGTTCATCTTCAAGCTAGCCTAGCCTCCTTCATCTTCTCCAAATTAGAAATCAAGTTAGAAAACTCCAAATGTATTGACCCGGATCCTTATGGGTTAATTTTTGAATATTTAATATTTAATTTAAATATTGGGTGGATAATATAAGTGGAATTTTATATTTAAGTTATCAATTTAATAATCAGTTTCGATTTAATATCGAATATATCAAGTTATCAGAATACGAAGTTGATTGAATTAAAATTTAATTCTGAATTAAATTACAGTTCAAATGATTAATAGAAAATTCTGTTTGAATTCGAATAAGAATATTAATTTATTATCACAGAATTTATTTTTTTAAAATTTGATTTATATCAATTTAAATAAATATCTTCCACAGATGATCGAATTGGACTTCGTGACCTATCCCATTGCGTTCGGAATAGTGGTATAACCCTAGAATTGTCATTTGTTGGGTTCAGAAAGGAGTCCGAACACACGGGGTATTTTAATTAAACTCGTACTGGTAAATCCAAATAAATAATAAAATTTGTTGGTCTATCAATTCACAAATTTATCAAGCCGTGGTCTGTACTCCTCCATTCATTCAGAACGGAATCGAGAGCCTTAAAGAAAGCCACATCCCTATTTCTATTGTTATCACGTCGGGTTCCTTTAGTCCACCAGTTACTTTATAAAAACTGTGATACACTCTTTTCTTCAAAAATCACAAGCTTCAGATAATCGAAATTCATTTCAGAATGAAATGGCCGACGCCTTCCTCATTAAATCAAAACCGAACAAGCCCTCCTCAAAATCGAACTGGAAACCGCAACTCGAAAACCACTAGATCTTGAAGCTTGATGGAGCGATAGTGTTGCGAGGAAAGGTGCGAGATGTAGTTCGAAGCGGATTCCATCCTGAAATTTAGGTATGCGATAAGTGGAGGAGTGCGATTGTCAGAGGAATTTGGGGATTTCGATTTGCTATTTGGCGAAGGGTGCGATGGATTTTTGGTGAAGGAGGGGGGCAGGTCTGTTTCTAATGCAAGAAGGAGATGTGGTATGTGGAGGGAGTTTGACAGTGTTAAGGATGGATCCAGGGTGCGTGATGGTCATTTGGAAGGAGAGCGTGCGATTTCTAGTGATGGCAACAGTGAACTGCAGCGTTGGAAACAAGCTAACAAGTGGTTCGTTGATTGATGTTAATGGAAGTCGCAAGTACTGTATTGGGAGGGCGAAGGGCTAATGAATGCAATAACGAAGGGAGTTTGTGAGCGTGATGATTGGGTTCCTGAGAGGTGCGAACTGGGTGCGCGTTATGGTGGTTGATGGTTGGGGAAGTTTGACATCATGAGTTTGGCAGCAAAGAAGAGCTTGAGGGTCATGATTGAAGCACGAAGTGGAAGCTGGGATGGATTTTTGGTTTATGATCAAGATGGAGGAGTTTGTTTGCTTCAGGAAGGAGCCGCTTGGAACTTTCAGAGTAGGAGAGTTGAGCAACAGTAAAATCTAAATTTAAGGTATATTATTAACTTGAATAATTTATAATTATTGAAATCAAATGGGGTAGTTACAAAGTTAATTACGAGTATTGAACCCAAAAATAAAATAGAGGGAAATTTCAATTGTTACAGGGTCAAACATTACACAAGACAAGCAGAATTGGAATTACAGCTTTGAGGTTAACACACAAGTAATTAGACTGGAATAAATTACGAAAACCAAATCACGGTGAGTAAATCTCACTCACCTGTTTATTTAGAATTTATTTTTTTATAGTTAAAAATAATTGTTTATTGCTTGTTGAATGCTTTCTGATTGTTTAAATATATATTAGTTATTTAGAGCTATTATATATATATTGGGTGATTGATTTGGATTGATTCCCGCAGTACCATTTGCGGATGCCCGCAGTTTCATAGCGGATGATTACCCTATGCGCCCCACGCTATGATAGTGGATGACCTTCATACCGCGATATCATGCCTCGAAGCAGGATGGGTATTACTATGTTGACTAACATCTGTGGATGCAGGAAAACATGTTGGAGGAATCCAACTGGGTTCCTCAAAAATATATATTATCTGTTTGTTTGGTTGTTTGTTTGGTTTTGTATATTCATATATGATGTGTTAAATAAAATCAAATGATTGAAATTGATTGATTTGATTGTTTAAAATATCACTGGGGCTTGAATATTGATTTATAAAAATATCGAAAAAGGTATTTGAGATTTAAAAAGGGAATTCTATTTTTATAAATAGAATTTGAATTTTTAATGAACTATAGAAAATATTAACTTGTTTTGAATATATATATATAAAACGAGAATTGAATTTATAAACTTTGTTTATAAATGAAAATGTGGGATTTGAATTGAATTTATAAACTTTGTTCATAAATGAAAATGTGGGATTTGAATTGAATTTATAAACTTTGTTTATAAATGAAAATGTAGGATTTGAATTGAATTTATAAACTTTGTTTATAAATATATAATGGGGGATTTTAAGTAAAGTTATAAACGTTGTTTATAAATAATGCAGAGAATTCAAATAGATTTGAATATAGAATTTGAAAAGAGAATTCAAATAAATTTGAATATAGAATTTGAATATAGAATTCAAATAGAATTCGAAATAGACATTGAATATAGAATTTAAAGAGTTAAAATGGAATTTGAATATAGGATTCAAATAGAGTTAAAATAGATTTGAATATAGATATTCAAATGGAGTTTGAAAATGAATTTGAATATAGAATTCAAATGGAATTTTAAACAATAGAATTTGAATAATAGAAGTGAAATAGGATTTGAATAATAGAAGTGAAATAGAATTCAAATATTAAAAGTAAAATAGACTAAAGGAGTAAATTAACAAATTTAATTAACAAATTTAATTAACAAATTTAGTTAAAACGATTGGTAAAGTTAAAATAGATTGGGCAGGTACAGATATACAGGAGACAGGTTTGGAATAAAGTGTTAGAACGTATATAAATAGAATGCTCGACAAAAAGGTACGTATTTAATTCATATATGAGATTTTATGCGCCGTATCGGCTAGCCACTTGGCTTTTCTTTTTCTTTTTGGATTGGTAAGGGCCATGGGAGGCTATTTGAAATATCCCGAAGCTCCCGGTACAAAGGAGGTTATGGCGAATTTTTCTGGGAATTTAAGGAGATAGAATATTTTTAAGATAATTTGATAGTTAGAAATCAACGTATCAATATATATAGGAGTCGATAAGGAAACGAACTTAAGAATAGAATAGTAAAATCAAAAAGTAAGTATAAGAATAAAATCTAGTAAGAATAGAAAGAGAAGGTGTATACGTGTTTAAAAGTGAAGAAGTAATTGTATGGTATTGATTATTCGAGTAAGTAGTCTTATCTGTTTTGATGTTATAAATGTTATTCAGTCAAGGTCTGAGAGGTAGTTATACCCCCAACTTGATTGATTTCATTATTAACAAATAAGTGGTAAGATTTCAGGCTTGAAGATCAATGTTGGATAAGAGTTAGTGAATATAGTATTTGGGTTGTCGTAACGATGTTTTACACAACATCTGTTTTAACCCAAATAAATGTAAGCTTGGAAATAGAATAATAAATATTTCCTAAGTATAGAAAATAAAGAAAGGTCAATATGGTTATTAAAAATATTTGGTTAACAAATATTGATAAAGAAATAGAGAAGTGATTTAATTAATGGAATATTAATTAAGGGCTCAGTGATTGTTTGATAATTGGATGAACACTTGTTTTATTCGATAGTTAAATCATCGACTATCGGAACACTTGTTTTTATTTGATAGTTAAATCACAGACTATCGAAGTTTTGACCATCGTTGTCAATATGGAGAGACCGGTTGGATTATTATCCGAAGAACCACTCCGTATTGGCAGTAGCGTGCGAATCAGATTATATAAAGATAATCGAAGATGGAGTAGGGTGCAAGGACTTTTTCTATTAATAGCAATTGTGCCTTCGATTCATCCTGTTCCTGGGTGACTTGTATGGATGGATGTCTGACAGAGTATTTCCAGAAAGGTCACGTACATTGATTTCTTCAACCATACCAAGAGTGGAAGCGGAGAAGGAAACTTCTTTTAGCTGACACGTAATGTATTATTGTAGACGTCAATTAGTGATTTCGGTGGATCTGACAATGTGGCATTCGAAGTGAATCTGATGTGATGATAAAGCGTAACCTCAAGCCTTATCAACCGGTAAATGACAGAAATCGGGCAAGCAACATGGCTATGTAGGTCGCACCTATTAGGGTGTATAATCACCTGATCTAGAGTTTCATTTACTTCTAAAAATCTATTGTTGATGCTGTCCCATTCGGGAAACGGTTGCTGATCCCAACCGTTGGTGATATACAATCGATACACTCAAGCCAAATGAGTGGTCGGTCATGTGTGGCTGAGTTGCAAGATGTTCTTGTTGAACTCGGTGTATTCTCCTCTAGTGATATACTAGCGGAAGGTGGTTCCATACCCTGTCATAGTTGGTAATCAAATACCCAATACGTGCTTGCGGTTTTGATTGTATATTATATATGTGGAACATGAGATGCAAACGTTCCACTAGATTGTTATTTACTTGATTTAGACATTATTATAATATCAAAAGAGTTTTGATATAAATATTATCGTCCCTTTCAAAGGGATTTTGAAAGTTAAACCAAGTGTTTGGATTCTCATAAGGGAAAACCTCGTTCCGTGTTATACGGCGTGGTCTTATGAGATATCATTTAGTTTTCTGAAACTGTTTTAAACTGTTTACTCATACCAGTCCCATGACTGACCCGGAGTTTATTTGTTTTGTTTTACCTAAACTCTTGGGTGCCTAAATTTGTACGGGCAGTCAAGTAGTTCAGGATTTTTCAGATATAACTAAAGGAGCTTGGAGCAGGAGGCTTCAGCGTTATCTAGTTATAGTGTTGTTCCATTGTGTTGTAAGTGTTGTACTCTGATAAATGTATGTTATATAGTTAAGATTTTGTATTTCAAAGATATGATATATTATATTTTGTTCCGCTGCGATGTGAGATTCTGTGTTGTTATTGCTGTTCTTCTTCTACCCTTTTCTTCTAAAAAAATGTTTCGTATTTTCGTTATATTTGGGTTGGACATATGATGTATATAGACAACTCTGATGTTATGGAATGGCGGGTCATTACAGTTGGTATCAGAGCTTAGGTTGAGCGAATACCTAGGCTTGTTGGAATGTGCTCATTAGAGATGGGATCAGTAGTATCCTAGAATGAGTTGAGTGTATATATATACGAGAGAGCATATTTTTTATTTGATATAAAAACTGTTTTATATTGTGTTGACTAGTCTGTTGAGTGAATTATGAATTCTGATCGAATCGTGGGACGCCCCGATGTCAATAGGAGTTTATAAACACTTGAACAGAAGATTGGACACGATATTGTTTTTAAATAGTTGAGTTGATTGTTAGGATTATAATCGAATTAGATTATAAAACAGAAATAGTTATATATAACCAATAGAATTTGTATAAGAATGAAACATATACAAATGAGATGAATTAAAATTGAATTCAAACAAGAATTCAGAATTTAAAATCCTGGGAAGTTCGAAAATATTTTCCGAATTTTATTAAAATAATATAGCTTTATTTTGGAAGGATTTTTGAATAAAAATCATTTGAATGGATTTTGAATATGATATAGCACTGAACTCACTTCAGTGGCTGGGAAATAATTCTGATGATGGTCGCAACATCATCAGTGTTCATTTTCGAGTTTCTAAGTGATGAATTGCTGCCTTAGAAAAGTTTTTGATGGAAATTTTTTTAAAAAGAAACAAGTTGTTTGAAAATTCAAATGTTTTGAATTTGAGATAGAGATAAATATATGTATATATTTATATTACTTCAAAGGAGTTTTGAAAAAAAACCCTGGGAATTTGAATGAATGAGATTAAATTTAACTTAAGTAAGTTAAATGGATCAAATGAATAAATTGAGTAAAATCAATGTGAATGAAATATGAATTGGGTGTGAATAAAGGAAAAACCAAAAGAGTATAAAAGGAGATATATTTGTAAAACAAATATAAAGGAAATATATTTGTAAAACAAATACAAAGGAAGTTATGTGCAAACAAATAGAAGGAGAAATATTTGTAAAAACAATTACAAATAGAATTTAAAAGGAAATATTTGTAAAACATTTACAAATAGGTTAAATGGAAATATTTATTGTAACGACCCGGATTTTTAGCCATTTTATTTTGAACATTTAAATTGGTTTTAAATATTGTATTGATAACTTAAAAGGATTTTATAAGGAATTTATTTAATAAAACGATATTTAAACGTATAATTTATAATTTTATTTAAAACGAGCTTGAAATAGTCACGGTAGTTCGTAATTTACGATTTGAACTTTAATTGAATATACAGGATTCAATATAAGTCAGAATTCTTTGAAACAAGAAACGTTTGAATCTATTAAACTGTATCTTTCAAATGGAAGTGAAAAATCAAAAGTTCGTCTTATAGATTGTAAGTTACGTCCAAATCAAATTTTCAAATAGTCGCTGTAGAATCGTATATAGGCCATAACGGTTATTTAAATATATTTGAATATCGGTCTTGAATTTGGGCAAGATTCTTTTGAGACGTAGTGATAGTTTAATTTTTAGAATTTTACTGTAATTTTTAATTAATTAAATACGCAACTTTTTATTTGGGGGTATTTTGCACCCTATATCAATATTTTGGGGTTCCATAATATAAGTTAAACTACCGATATTATTATATTTTTGGGACCGTGACACCTCGCTGGGCATGACCGTATTCTTAATTCTGTCTGTAACACCCGTAATAGACAAAATTTTATATATACATCATTAGCGCATAAACTTTAAAGAGGAATACACCCCGTACATTTACTAACTATTGATTAAACAGACCCATAATACCCTATTCTTATCATTATGAAAAGGACTATAGGACCAGCTAGAGAACGTGCCAACTTTCAAAACAAAAGCCACTGTCTGTACTGTGCCAAGCAGAACGAACATGAAAATGCAGATCTAATTAATGCTGCACATGCAAGTGTACATCTCCCATTCTATATTGACTAGTCTGTCACTCTAGCGAGCTTGCATTTTCCTTTCACTGACATAGGAAATGGGAACCTTGCCGACCAAGAGGGAAACGTGACGGCCAAACTTGTGAATAGCGTGACTGCCAAACTATCTCATTTTCGTGTCTGCCAAGTAACCGTGCGTGCCAAGGAAAAAGACCACGGCTTCTTTAAATACTGTGTACTCTCCGCTACCTACTCTTCTGTTTTAATATTCTTACTCCTGTTTTTCCACTATTCACGAAAAATGTTCTCCCTTCAAATCAAGTTAAAAATCGAACACTCAATATAAAAAAAAAATCCAATCTTAAATCTAGTGTTCTGCTATTCGAAAGGGCTTCAACCCTATATACATATCATAGGGTACGGTTTAATCCCCTGTGGCTAAAATTCAAGAGCAGTAAAGCTAGGGTTCATTCTCTCTGGAAACTTTATGTGTCACGGTCATTGTTGAGTTCGTTCTTTGATGTCGAGGAGGAGAGTAAGGATAGGATAGGATATGGGCGAAACTGTGTTGGCATGCGGGTACAAAGATTAAGGAACGCGTTTGGGAGAAGCCTATGGGGTCTGGTGATACGTTGGTTCATTGATTGTGGGGGAGGACACGTGAGTGCATGGTGCAAAGTTATGGTGTGGATTATTTTGTACAGGAGGGGTAGAACGAGTTGCAGTGTAGTAAGGTGATGGATGGTGTGAAGGGGAGCTTGGCGGTGCAGTCGGAAGATGGGAGGGTGGCCTATCAAGGGAGAATGGTTTGTGTTAAGACGGGTTTTAACAGTAAGAGGGAAGAAGTATTAGTGTTTTAAAAAAACATGGATTAAGGATGGTCAAGGGGTTTAAATGTTGAAGTGTTTGAAAAGCTGTGTGGGTCATTTGAAATGGAGGATCGGCATGGATATTGCATGAACAAGGAAGAACAGTCATAAATGTTAGTAAAGTTGGTGAGTTCGTAAACCTGGAACCAGAGAGGTGGTAAACTGGAAATTTACAGTAAGGTGTTCGTAAAGAAATGAAGAAGAAAAAAAAACAAAGTATATAAGAAATGGATGAACTGATCTGTTCATATGAAATAAGGATCCTTATGAAAAAAAAAAAAGGAAAATCGGTTGCAGCACGTCCAAGCAAGAAATGAATGACCGCGTATTGTGGTATGAATAGTTTTGATAATTCTAGTGAATTAAATTATTTAATTCAATCTATTGTAGGTTTAAAATAATTTATATATATACATGTTTATTTATTTAAGGGTATAACGAGTTGAGATCATTGGATTTATCTGGAGACCCAGACGACTGCGGTTGCTGACAAGGAGAGGCTGCTTTGGGACACCGGTAAGTACTTGGTCACCTTGAACCTAATCAACACAGTTTTGATGGAGAAAATGGTTAGGATCTTTTATGGAAATGTCGACATTTGGGGCGGAAGGAATAAATTAACACGGGAGTTAATTAAAACAAATATGTCCTTAAGTCAAATGAGGGTAATTAAAAGTTAAATAATTTTATTAGTTAATTTAGTAAAATTTAAACGTATCGCATATAACTTTATCATATGATAACAGAATCGGACGGAAATGAACACGTTGGGATCATAGTGACGAAGTCTACGTTGAGGAACCAGTTCGCTAAGAACGGATCTATTGGAAGTTCATGGAAAAATTTAACGTCTGTTTCATTTTTAGTGAAACAGAAGCAGATTCGTCAACTGCAAGACAATGTGAGTAAAACTCACTAACTTTGATTCGTTATATTTTATATAAACGAGTTTTAAATTTTATTATAGTATATTATACTATGTGATGATTGTTTGGTTGAAATGGTTGATGGTTGATCGATTATTAGTTCTGTTACCAGGATATTTCATATTGATGGGATTAACATCTGTGGCTGCAGGGAAACAGGTTGGAGGGATCCAACTGGATCCCTCAACATTTTATTTACTGTTTTATTTGATAGTGATATATGTTATGCTACATTATCCATGGTTGAATTTGTGTGTTTGGTTTACCCTGGCCTTAGGAACCTGGTATTTTAGATACCGTAAAATATCATCGAATGTGAAAAAGGAAATTAGAATTTAAAAGCAGAGTTTATTTCCAAAATTAGAAATAATTTCTTTTTCATTGAGTTGCAAATGGAAACCTATTCCATTGGGTAAACCAAGAAAAATATTATAGATAAAGATATAAATTAAGTGGATCATTAACCATTGGATAAATTAAAAGGTGAGTTCAAATATGAGTGTATATTTGAAAGTGAGTATCGGTTTTGAAACCAATATTTGAAAATGGATCCAAATTCAGCAAATTACAGAGGAAAGTTTAAAGAAAGATTTTCAAATGATTAAAATAAAAGAATAAATAGTTTAAACAAGGAAATATTTTGCAAATAAAATGTATATAAAAAAGGGATTTATAGAAATCGAATTAAGTGGTTAGAAAGAATGTATAGTTTATAAATATGTTTAAAGGAGAACTTGAATTGTTTAAAATAAACTGAGGTTATAAATGAACAACGGAAGCGTGTGCGTCGCACACGGTATTTTATTCAAAACAGCAATCATAACGCTGTTGTTATAAGAAATGCTTTTAAACAGCGACTATAACGCTGTCTTTGTAAGAAATGCTTTTATAAAACTAAACAGCGATTTTAGCGCTGTTGTCATAATAGATGTTGTAAATCTATACAGCAATTTTAGACGCTGCTGTTATAATAAATGTCTTGGTAAATCTAAATAGCAATTTTAACGCTGCCATTATAATAACTGTTTTAATAGCAATCTTAATGCTATGGTTATGATAAGTGTTCTATAATGCTAGACAGCGGTTTTAACGCTGTTGTTGAAAGCAATGTTTTATAAACCAAACATTTGAAGACAACAATTATAACGTTATCGTTATAATCAATATTTTTATAAAGAAGGTGTGTTCGTAGATCAAATCCGAGAGTTGCGTAAGCAATGTTTGGTTTAAAGTTGTGAGTTCTGACTATTCCAAAGTTAAGAATGTCGTTCAGTTAAGGTCTGAGAGGTAATTATACCCCAACTTGACTGACTGCATTATTGACGGAGAAATGGTTAAGGCTCGATAGCAAGGGTTGGTTAGTGATATCGTTAGTTAACAAATGATTTATGATTTGAGTTATAATAACGATGTTTATAACATCAGTTAATTCAAGGGATTTAGAAATGTTTTCTAACTGGAGAAAAAGATATTTTCTCAAGAAAGGAATTATAATATTGGAAATGTTTTCCAATGATCGAGAGAGAAAATAGTGCTTTGAAAGAACACGAAAGATGGGAAATGGGAATGGGAAATGATAATGTAATAAAGAACTAATATAAAAAGGGCCCAGTGTTGAATGATGTTTGGTCGATAGAATTTCCTCCTGGAAATAATATCATTATTTGCACACCGACATGTTTTCATTTGATAGTTAACTCACCGACTATCAAAGTTTTGACCATTTTAACGTTGTTAATATGGAGAGACCGGTTGGATTATTATCCAGAGAACCACTCCGTATTGGCATAAGCGTTGCGAATCAAGTATGCTGAATATCTTGAAGACGGAGTGAAGTGCAAGGGCTATCCTGTTTACAGAATAGTGCCTTCGGTTTGTCCAGTCCCAGGACAAACGTAAATGGACGAGTGTCTGACAGAGTATATCCAATGGATCGCATAAGTTGATCTCTTCAAACGTACTTACGTTTGGTGGCGGAGGAATTCGTTTCTCTTAGCTGTATACCCGTGGTATTTTTGGTGAAATCAATTTGTGATTTGGCGGGTATGACGATGTGGCATTCAAAGAAATGGAGGTGTGATCTGTCAAAAGATACGTTATGACCTCGAGCCTCATAAAACGGGAAAGGACAAAAATCGGGCAGGCAGCATGGCTATGTGGGTCGCACCCATTAGGATGTATGATCACCTATCTAGAGAAATTCCTTTTGTTCTTAAAGCTATCGATGCGGTCCCTTTCGGGAGGCGGTTGCTGATCCCAACCGTCGGTGATATACATTCGATACACTCAAGCGAAATGAGTGGTCGGTCATGTGAGGGCCGGGTTGCAAGACGTTCTTGTTGAACCCAGTGTATTTGCCTCTAGAGATACACGTTCGGAAGGTGGTCCCATACCTTGTCAAGTTGGAATCCAATCTCCAATAAGTGCCTGCGAGTTTGATTGTATATTATATATGTAGAGCGTGAGATGCAAGCGTTCTACTAGATTTTAATTACTTGTGATTAGACATTATTATAATATCAGATAATATATGATTTCCAAAGTGTTTTGGGTTATCGTAAGGTAAAAGCCATCCGTATTTATGTGTGGATTGGTCTTACGATTATCTTTTCTTTTGAAAAGGATTTTGAAAAGTTAAACCAAATGATTGGAGTTTACTCACACCAGTCCCATGACTGACCCAGAGTTTATTTTGTTTGTTTTCCCTAAACTCTTGGGTGCCCAAATTTGTACGGGCAGTCAAGTAGTCGGGGTTTTACAGATTTACCTGGAAGAGATCGAAGCAGGAGGCTTCACCTGTTAGCTATAGACTATCATACTTTCCGCTGTGTATTTTGTGGTATCTGGAAACAGGTGTTTATAACTGTTCCAGAGATAACTATTGTGCTCTGATGATGGTATGTATATATATACACTTATCGATTTGTATTTCAAAGTTTATGTTATCTAATATATTTTATTCGTTCCGCTGTGAGATTCGTGTTACTCTGATGTTGTTGTCTTCTTCTTCTTCTATTCTATTAGTTCTTTCTTTCTACTTCTCATCCTCTAACTTCTTTCTAAAAATGGTTCGTATTTCTGTGCAATTTGAGTTGGACGTGTGGTGTTATTAGTCGACTCAAAGGGTACGGATTTGCGGGTCGTTTCATTTATTTATAGAAAATAAATACAATGTTATAAATGAGATATTTATTTGTTAAATAAATAGAATTTAATCAAAGGAATATTTAGAAGATGAATAGAAAATGGAAATCTGTTTTTAACAGATAAATAGAAAAGATAAATTTTTAAATAACAGTTTATAAATTAATTTAAATATTTATCATTCGATAAATGGAATATATAAGTCTGAACTTATATAGAGAAGTGATATTAGTTTTTAACACCGATAGTTTTAAATAGAAGGGGTACATAACACTTGTATAAGTGAAGTAACGTTATTAAAGAGAACATTTATAAAGTGAAGAACCGTTACTAAAAGTAAATCTTTATAAATGAATAAACGTTATCCAGTAGGAGTTATTCGAATAGGAGAAGTCGATTTGAGTTAGAAATAATCAATTAGAGTTAGAATAAATCGATTAGAGTAAGAATTAACCAGTTAGAGTTAATCAGTTAGGGTTAATCCGTAGAGTTAATTGAATATTAGTTATTCAATTAGAATTTATCGAATATTTGTTATTCAAATTAAGAGTTAACCAGATAGAGTTAATTGAAAATAGTTAATCGAATTAGGATTTAATTGAATGTAAGTTATTCAATTAAAGTTGATCGAATATAGTTACTGAGATAGAGTTAGTCAAACATAGTTACTCAGGATAAGTTTCCATTTCGTACGACTGCTAGCGTAATTCGCAGGGCTGCAGATAGCCTAGAGGGGTCGGATGTTTCCTAAGGGAATCAGGCTTAACCATTGTGATCGCTGCGATTTAGAGTTAAGCGAATGGAGTTAATCGAATATAGTTTATTTGAATAGAATAAGAGGAGTTATCGAATATAGTTCATTCGAAGAAAGGTTTTCGAATCTAGTTATTCGAAAGAGAGATTATCAAATATAGTTATTCGAAGGGAGGAGTTATCGAATACGGATTTATTCGAAAGAGAGTTACGTAAGGAAGTTTGAAATGTTGAGTATCAACATAAATAAGTTTTGAAAGGATAAATGGGTTTGTAGCACTTTTTCTACCTTAGCAATTTCGAGGACGAAATTATTTTAAGTGGGGAAGATTGTAATGACCCGGATCCTTATGGGTTAATTTTTGAATATTTAATATTTAATTTAAATATTGGGTGGATAATATAAGTGGAATTTTATATTTAAGTTATCAATTTAATAATCAGTTTCGATTTAATATCGAATATATCAAGTTATCAGAATACGAAGTTGATTGAATTAAAATTTAATTCTGAATTAAATTACAGTTCAAATGATCAATAGAAAATTCTGTTTGAATTCGAATAAGAATATTAATTTATTGTCACAGAATTTATTATTTTAAAATTTGATTTATATCAATTTAAATAAATATCTTCCACAGATGATCGAATTGGACTTCGTGACCTATCCCATTGCGTTCAGAATAGTGGTATAACCCTAGAATTGTCATTTGTTAGGTTCAGAAAGGAGTCCGAACACACGGGGTATTTTAATTAAACCCGTACCAGTAAATCCAAATAAATAATAAAATATAATAAAATTTGTTGGTCTATCAATTCACAAATTTACCAAGCCGTGGTCTGTTCTCCTCCATTCATTCAGAACGGAATCGAGAGCCTTAAAGAAAGCCACATCCCTATTTCTATTGTTATCACGTTGGGTTCCTTTAGTCCACCAATTACTTTATAAAAACTGTGATGCACTCTTTTCTTCAAAAATCACAAGCTTCAAATAATCGAAATTCATTTCAGAACGAAATGGTCGACGCCTTCGTCACTAAATCAAAATCGAACAAGCCCTCCTCAAAATCGAACTGGAAACCGCAACTCGGAAACCACTAGATCTTGAATCTTGATGGAGCGATAGCGTTGTGAGGAAAGGTGTGAAGACCCGCAACTTCCCCGTAAAGGAAAGCGGCGGATAGTTCGAGAACAAACCACAACAGAACGCATATAGAAGAACATTTCATTGTATATTACAACAATGCATCAGATTACAAGAATATACAGAGTATAAATGAATATTACACAGAAATATCAGAGATTCAAATTACATTTAAACACATAGCAGCGGAAAATAATACAATACACAACTAGAAGAGATATACGGATACAAAGCTTTCCGGATATCGTTCCAGCTGTAATCCAAGATCCTGTGAATATAAATCTGCAAAACCAAAACTACTAGCTGCCCGTGTCAAAATAAGGGCACCCAGAGTTTAGGTTAAAACAATAAACTCCAGGTCAGTCATGTGACTGGTGTGAGAACTAAAACAGTTATTAATCTTTATTTTCAAAGTTAGGTAAATCAAGGGACCACGCCGTATAACACGGAACGGGTTTCCTCCCAAGAATACCAGTGCATAAAACAAACAACGCAATGCTAAATAAAGAAAGATGAAGCTGTTATAAGACCCAGGTCCCATCACACAATGCAACGCAGCCGAGGATAGGGCTTTCCCTTATAACAGCCAAAGAATGCTTGATACGTTTAAAACAAATCATTTGATACTATTATAAGTGCATAGTGTATAAAACAACTTCAAATCATAAGTATCAATCATAGGCGGCATAAGCGCCCCATCCCACTATGTCGCCATATATAGGATTACAACTAAAACCGCAAATGTCACGTATTTGGAAATTGGATTTCCATCTATGAACCGAGGCAAAAGATAGTCCTCAACCGATTCGAGACTGCCTAGCCCGAGTCTCAGGATCAGAGCTCGAGTGACCCTAGGAGCGACAGGGCCGGTCCACCGATGTGGATTAAAATGCCTGAGCACTGCGTTTCGCCGCCCTTTGGGGCGTAAATGAGCCAACTAAATGACTCCATCGGTTCGAGAACGACCGATCAATCCGAGGCGCCTCGCAACAGCAACAACCACATAAGTCAAACTCGTCAGGGCGTGTAAAACCACTGACGCCACTTCTAGCTAGGAGGAAACGCAGGCCCTCCCTGAGGTCCTTTCTCCCGTTTTTGGTTCATACCGGGTGTGAAACACGCGAGGTAAACGCTACACGAAGCTACGCCACAGAGGCCGTGCTTTGATCATCACCACAAGACTTTGCTTTTCAACAGAAGCCTTGATCATTTGCATCTTAGCATGCCACACAGGCAAACCATCCTATGCAACCGATATCAGTCACACAGAATGAAATCCGATGTCAGACACACAGTCCATTTACAAGTCCGTTCTGGGTCTGAACGAAACCGGGGGTACCTAGTACCCCGCATATCCATCGATCTCCAAGTACGTCTGGACGATCACTAACTGTTTCCATCTTCTTGGGTGTACAGCCCAATCAAGATCATCAGTAATTACCCAAGCGACGTGAAGACTTCCGGTCTTCGACCATCGTCTTCATCTTCGACTTATCGTCGTATCAGTTATTCAGAATGGGATAAACCCGGTCTTTCCGAATAACTCGCGTATATTTTAAATAAGTGTTACACAAACACAACATACGCCTCATTCCAATTCATTAGTCACTAACCGTAAATTAATCAAGAGAATAATTCCCCAAATATTAACCCCGAAGGCCGAAACCAACATCAGATCAATATCCAGAAAACCATTCTGCTTGGCTAACCGACAGTTAATTTCTAATTTCACATTCATAGGGAAAGGTTCCCATTAATTTTATCAAAGATAAATTCCTTGAATTTATTCTTTAATCCATTTTTGAATATCAATTCAAACTAGTCGGGATTAGCGAACCTTACCGAAGTAATCATTTGTTTTAATTTCCCAATCCCAACCTATTCATCCCATGAAGTAAAACTGGTAATACTTCATATCTAACACCACAGTGTTATCGGTAAATTCAATTACCATTTCACGTTCAAATCTAATTAAAGATTTGACTATCGCCTGGAGCAAAACTGGTGATACTCCATTTTCGATCATTCCAATCTAATTAAAGATTCATTAAAACTCCACTTAGTTTTAATCTTCGATTGGGTTAAAGAATCAGTGTCATTTAAAACACGGTTCACGATAAACCCCAAAATCACAATCCATTAATTATCGGGTTAAAGAACAAGTGTTATTTAAAACACTGTTCACGACAAACCCAAAAATCAATATCAATTCAATTCCAATTAAATATTATTTAATTGGTACACTTCATTAAACCTAAAATAAAAAGATTTAATCATTTCTCAACTAGGTTCAAGAACAGTGTTAGTGAAGACACCATTCACGACAAACCCAAATCACATTCGATATTCAATACAAGGCTCTGAATAGAAAATATATCGGCTTATATTCAATATCGAATTCTACGACTAACAAATGTCGTATTGGAAATAACGATATAAATATATATCTTTCAAATTTCCATAACAACACCTGTATAATCACGAATTCCAACATCGAAATATTCCGAAGACAATTTCGATTCAAATCCACTCCAATGCATTCATTGGAAATTTTGGTTATTTTCAAAACCATTTCAAATTCAATTTATTTATTTAAAAATAAATAGAATTATAATCCTAGTTCAAAACTAGTTCATTTCGATAAAAATCTATTTTTATCTTTTCAAATATGGAGTTTTTCATCCCAATTCTTCCCAAATCATTTCTTATGATTTTACACAAATTATTACTATTTTTAATAATTTTATCAAGGCCCGTATAGTTGATTTCCACCAATGGCCATCGAACTGCACGTATAGCGACCTTTTTCCAATTTGATTTGGACATATTTCCAAATCCAACCGTTAGATTTCTAATTTATCACATTCGTTAGAAAGCTCTTTTCGATACGAACCCAACGGTTCCGGTTTTAGGAGAATCCGACGGTCGGATCTCCCGTAATGTCCGTTTGAAATCAATGGTCGAAATTCGCGAACGGCCGCGGCGCGGCGCGTTCTATTCAGGCCATTATATTATATATATAATATATATATAATATATATTTCGTCGATTTCTATTTAAAACGAATTATATAAATAGTTTTAAATTCGTTTCAAAAGCAATTTCAACTTCCATTTCAATTCAAATCGAAATGGAATTCTTCTTTATAAATTCGTTTCAAAATTCACTTCTGTTCAATTCAAATTTCAATTCAATTTGAATTCATTTCAATTCGCTTTCAATTCAATTTGAATTCGTTTTCAATTCAATTCATTTCGAAATCGTTTTCAATTCAATTCATTTCGAAATCGTTTTCAATTCAATTCATTTCGAAATCGTTTTCAATTCAATTCATTTCGAAAATCGTTTTCAATTCAATTCATTTCGAAATCGTTTTCAATTCAATTCATTTCGAAATCGTTTTCAATTCAATTCATTTCGAAATCGTTTTCAATTCAATTCATTTCGAAATCGTTTTCAATTCAATTCATTTCGAAATCGTTTTCAATTCAATTCATTTCGAAATCGTTTTCAATTCAATTCATTTCGAAATCGTTTTCAATTCAATTCATTTCGAAATCGTTTTCAATTCAATTCATTTCGAAATCGTTTTCAATTCAATTCATTTCGAAATCGTTTTCAATTCAATTCATTTCGAAATCGTTTTCAATTCAATTCATTTCGAAATCGTTTTCAATTCAATTCATTTCGAAATCGTTTTCAATTCAATTCATTTCGAAATCGTTTAAAAATCGATATAAATATCGTTCACGTCAAAATGGCGTCAATCTAATTAACACGGCTTCATAAATTTCTATTTTCAAATATTCTATTTCAAATATTTCCTATTATCAAAATATTTGTTATTATCAAAATATTCTTTATTTTCACGATTGGAATGAGGCCCAATCAATTACCATATAAAATTAATTATATGGATTTTCATACAACACATGTATATAATAACATTGAAAATAATCAACCATCAACCAAAGTGCACTACACTGTATAAGCATCAAATATAGATATTCAACGCTCATAGCAGCCTGTCAATCAATCGATCGACATATTTAATCAATCAGGATGAGTGAAATTCATATTTCATCCCAACCCCCGTGTGGGGTTTCAAACAATCAAACACAGATTTTAGTTGTGCAGTTGGGCGATGTGTAAAATTTATCGTCCGAATCAATGTCATTCAAATAAGTGTACATAAACAAACCATCTGGTGTGTAAATGAATATTTATTTATTCACTTCACTATTTTCATATTCACGTTAAAAATTATATTTTTAACGATAAAACATTTTATTTCAACCTATGAATTTCTATTCAATTCATTTATTCAATAAAATGATATTTTTATTTTTCTAACATATTTTAGAAAATTTCGGCGGCATAACGGCACGATACTAAAAACGGGATAAGGCCTAGCCTTATCCCCGGTCTAGTGAAGGCCCACGCCATTCACACATCAATCAAATTCACCAAACAACCAATTCACATCAAGTCATCAAATTAATTTATTCAACCAAACAAACAAGTCCATGGTCTGTGGACGATTGTGTCGGGTGCTACTAAGCACCGTCTGCATCCTAGTATATATATATAACTAGAAAAATTAATTTGAAAGGTGAGAAATTCTCACATATAGCTATCCTAGCTCCACGGCACTTCATTGATAGAAATTTTCTTCGTTATCGCCTCTTCGTCATCTTCATTGCCCGTAGTCACTATATATATAAAAATCGAATTTTTACTATGCAATTCAATATATAAAAATCTGATTTTTCTATCGAAGTTCAATATATAAAAATCATATTTTTAGTTCGCTATTCAATATATAAAAATCGAATTTTTAGTTCAAAGTTCAATATATAAAAATCGAATTTTTAGTTCAAAGTTCAATATATAAAAATTGAATTTTTAGTTCAAAGTTCAATATATAAAAATTCAATTTTTAGTTCAAAGTTCAATATATAAAAATTCTATTTTTAGTTCAAAGTTCAATATATAAAAATTCTATTTTTATTGCGATGCCATATAGATAAAAATTCCATTTCAAAAATATAGACTTCGCCTTTTCTAATAAAAAGTTTTTCCTTTTTTTCTAATAAAGATCAAATCTTTTTCCTTTTAAAGTTAAAACCTTTTCCTATTTTAAACCTTAAAATAAAATCAGTTTTCATTTTCTTTATAAATCAGTTTTATACTAAAATAAAATTCAGTTTTATACTAAAATAAAATTCAGTTTTATACTAAAATAAAATTCAGTTTTATACTAAAATAAAATTCAGTTTTAACTATTTAAAAAAAAACAGTTTTCACTTTAAATAAAATTTCGTTTGCACTGTAAATAAAATTTCAGTTTTCACTGTAAATAAAATTTCAGTTTTCACTTTAAATATAAAATAAAAATAAAATAAAATAAATAAAATAAAAAAAAAACTTACTGCGTTCTAGGTTGGAGGAGGTGGGGGTTACGGCGGCTTCCGTTTTCCAGACCGGGGCTAGGGTTGTTCGCTCTCGCCTGAGCGGGAGAAGGAGGTGGCGGCGCTTGCTTGGGCGGCGCGAGGGGGCAGGCGGAGCAGGCGGTGGGCGGCGCGAGATCGAACGTGGGGAGGAGCTTCTAAATCGCTCGTCGCGATTTGAATTTGGGGGCGGGTTCTGTACTGAGGGAATTAGGGTTTGGGAAAAACCTAGGGGCTCTTATATAATTTTTTTATATTAATATTTTAATTAATTTATTTCTTTAAAGCAAATTTTCACAAACAAACTCCAAATTAAATCCAACGAATGTTGCCCCTAGCTAAATACCCCCATTCCAAACACAATGGGATATGTTGCGTAAGCCAATTCAGCCGTTACGATTAGTTTTCATTAAATTTAAAATATAAATCAATATATATTCAATTTTAAACGTACATTTCAAATTACCGGGGCCACATACTAACTCTAAAAATTCTCGAAAAATATTTTCTAGCTTCGTATTGACGATACGGTCCTAACAAAACTAGTTTCGTCGAATTCTGAGACCGTTTGAAAAATGGCCAATTTCCAGTCGATTAAAATCAACTGAAACTGGTCAAACGCGTTTTCCTTTGCCACGCTCACATATTGATTCGAAAAATTATGAAATTTGGAATCTAGCAATAATTTGACACTGCGGACCCAACAAAACTGGTTTCGTCGAAATCCGAGGTCGTTTGCAAAATTGCTATTTTTAAGGGCCTTATATATATAAAAATATATATAAATTCCACAGCGACTATTTCTAATTTTAAACTGGACATATCTTATCATTTCTAAGATGAAATCTCAGTTTCTCAACTTCGTTGCAAAGACATAGTTATACAGATTCAAATATTTCTTGTTTCGTTCAATTCTGACTTATATTGAATTCTGTATATTCATTTGAAATTAGAAATCGAATTTTCGAACTACCGCGCCATTTTCAATTCCTTTTATAATTATATATAATTATTTATATTCTAACGACGACGCGTATAATATATACGTCGATCTATATTCAAAATAAATTTCTCGTCGATATTATTTAAAATAATCCATTTTAAATAATCAAAATTCGCCAAAATTGCCAAAATAAAAATTTTAAACTGGCCCAGATTTTCGGGTTGTTACAAAAGGTGCGAGATGTAGTTCGAAGCGGATTCCGTCCTGAAATTTAGGTATGCGATAAGTGGAGGAGTGCGATTGTCAGAGGGATTTGGGGATTTCGATTTGCTATTTGGTGAAGGGGGCGATGGATTTTTGGTGAAGGAGGGGGGGCAGGTCTGTTTCTAACGCAGGAAGGAGATGTGGTATGTGGAGGGAGTTCGACTGTGTTAAGGATGGATCCAGGGTGCGTGATGGTCATTTGGAAGGAGAGCGTGCGATTTCTAGTGATGGCAATAGTGAACTGCAGCGTTGGAAACAAGCTAACAAGTGGTTTGTTGATTGATGTTAATGGAAGTCGCAAGTACTGTATTGGGAGGGCGAAGGGCTAGTGAATGCAATAACGAAGGGAGTTTGTGAGCGTGATGATTGGGTTCCTGAAAGGTGCGAACTGGGTGCGCGTTATGGTGGTTGAAGGTTAGGGAAGTTTGACATCATGAGTTTGGCAGCAAAGAAGAGCTTTAGGGTCATGATAGAAGCACGAAGTGGAAGCTGGGATGGATTTTTGGTTTATGATCAAGATGGAGGAGTTTGTTTGCTTCAGGAAGGGGCCGCTTGGAACTTTCAGAGTAGGAGAGTTGAGCAACAGTAAAATCTAAATTTAAGGTATATTATTAACTTGAATAATTTATAATTATTGAAATCAAATGGGGTAGTTACAAAGTTAATTACGAGTATTGAACCCAAAAATAAAATAGAGGGAAATTTCAATTGTTATAGGGTCAAACATTACACAAGACAAGAAGAATTAGAATTACAGCTTTGAGGTTAACACGCAAGTAATTAGACTGGAATAAATTACGAAAACCAAATCACGGTGAGTAAATCTCACTCACCTGTTTATTTAGAATTTATTTTTTATATAGTTAAAAATAATTGTTTATTTCTTATTGAATGCTTTCTGATTGTTCAAATATATATTAATTATTTAGGGTTATTATATATATATATATATTGGGTGATTGATTTGGATTGATTCCCGCAGTACCATTAGCGGATGCCCGCAGTTTCATAGCGGATGATTACCCTATGCGCCCCACGCTATGATAGTGGATGACCTTCATACCGCGATATCCTGCCTCGAAGCAGGATGGGTATTACTATGTTGACTAACATCTGTGGATGCAGGAAAACAGGTTGGAGGAATCCAACAGGGTTCCTCAAAAATATATATTATCTGTTTGTTTGGTTGTTTGTTTGGTTTCATATGTATATTCATATATGATGTGTTAAATAAAATCAAACGATTGAAATTGATTGATTTGATTGTTTAAAATATCACTTGGGCTTGAATATTGATTTAGAAAAATATCGAAAAAGGTATTTGAGATTTAAAAAGGGTGTTCTATTTTTATAAATAGAATTTGAATTTTTAATGAACTATAGAAAATATTAACTTGTTTTGAATATATATATAAAACGAGAATGGAATTTATAAACTTTGTTTATAAATGAAAATGTGGGATTTGAATTGAATTTATAAACTTTGTTTATAAATGAAAATGTGGGATTTGAATTGAATTTATAAACCTTGTTTATAAATATATAATGGGGAATTTTAAGTAAAGTTATAAACGTTGTTTATAAATAATGCGGAGAATTCAAATAGATTTTAATATAGAATTTGAAAAGAGAACTCAAATAAATTTGAATATAGAATTTGAATATAGAATTCAAATAAAATTTGAAATAGACTTTGAATATAGAATTTAAAGAGTTAAAATGGAATTTGAATATAGGATTCAAATAGAGTTAAAATAGATTTGAATATAGAAATTCAAATGGAGTTTGAAAATGAATTTGAATATAGAATTCAAATGGAATTTTAAACAATAGAATTTGAATAATAGAAGTGAAATAGGATTTGAATAATAGAAGTGAAATAGAATTCAAATATTAAAAGTAAAATAGACTAAAGGAGTAAATTAACAAATTTAATTAATAAATTTAGTTAAAACGATTGGTATAGCTAAAATAGATTGGGCAGGTATAGATATACAGGAGACAGGTTTGGAATAAAGTGTTAGAAGGTATATAAATAGAATGCTCGACAAAAAGGAACGTATTTAATTCATATATGAGATTTTATGCGCCGTATCGGCTAGCTACTTGGCTTTTCTTTTTCTTTTTGGATTGGTAAGGGCCATGGGAGGCTATTTGAAATATCCTGAAGCTCCCGGTACAAAGGAGGTTATGGCGAATTTTTCCGGGAATTTAAGGAGATAGAATATTTTTAAGATAATTTGATAGTTAGAAATCAACGTATCAATATATAAAGGAGTCGATAGGGAAACGAACTTAAGAATAGAATAGTAAAATCAAAAAGGAAGTATAAGAATAAAATCAAGTAAGAATAGAAAGAGAAGGTGTATACGTGTTTAAAAGTGAAGAAGTAATTGTATGGTATTGATTATTCGGGTATGTAGTCTTATCTGTTTTGATGTTATAAATGTTATTCAGTCAAGGTCTGAGAGGTTGTTATACCCCAACTTGATTGATTTCATTATTAACAAATAAATGGTAAGATTTCAGGCTCGAAGATCAATGTTGGATAAGAGTTAGTGAATATAGAATTTGGGTTGTCGTAACGATGTTTTACACAACATCTGTTTTAACCCAAATAAATGTAAGCTTGGAAATAGAATAATAAATATTTCCTAAGTATAGAAAATAAAGAAAGGTCAATATGTTTATTGAAAATATTTGGTTAACAAATATTGATAAAGAAATAGAGAAGTGATTTAATTAATGGAATATTAATTAAGGGCTCAGTGATTGTTTGATAATTGGATGAAAACTTGTTTTCTTCGATAATTAAATCATCGACTATCGGAACACTTGTTTTTATTCGATAGTTAAATCACAGACTATCGAAGTTTTGACCATCGTTGTCAATATGGAGAGACCGGTTGGATTATTATCCGAAGAACCACTCCGTATTGGCAGTAGCGTGCGAATCAGATTATATAAAGATAATCGAAGATGGAGTAGAGTGCAAGGACTTTTTCTATTAATAGAAATTGTGCCTTCGATTCATCCTGTTCCTGGGAGACTTGTATGGATGGATGTCTGACAGAGTATTTCCAGAAAGGTCACGTACATTGATTTGTTCAACCGTGCCAAGAGTGGAAGCGGAGAAGGAAACTTCTTTTAGCTGACACGTAATGTACTATTGTAGACGTCAATTAGTGATTTCGATGGATCTGACAATGTGGCATTCGAAGTGAATCTGATGTGATGATAAAGCGTAACCTCAAGCCTTATCAACCTGTAAATGACAGAAATCGGGCAAGCAACATGGCTATGTAGGTCGCACCTATTAGGGTGTATAATCACCTGATCTAGAGTTTCATTTACTTCTAAAAATCTATTGTTGATGCTGTCCCATTCGGGAAACGATTGTTGATCCCAACCATTGGTGATATACATTCGATACAGTCAAGCCAAATGAGTGGTCGGTCATGTGTGGCTGAGTTTCAAGATGTTCTTTTTGAACTCGGTGTATTCTCCTCTAGAGATATACCAGCGGAAGGTGGTTCCATACCCTGTCATAGTTGGAAATCAAATACCCAATACGTGCTTGCGGTTTTGATTGTATATTATATATGTGGAAAGTGAGATGCAAACGTTCCACTAGATTGTTATTTACTTGATTTAGACATTATTATAATATCAAAAGAGTTTTGATATAAATATTATCGTCCCTTTCAAAGGGATTTTGAAAGTTAAACCAAGTGTTTGGATTCTCAAAAGGGAAAATCCCGTTCCGTGTTATACGGCGTGGTCTTATGAGATATCATTTAGTTTTCTGAAACTGTTTTAAACTGTTTACTCATACCAGTCCCATGATTGACCTGGAGTTTATTTGTTTTGCTTTACCTAAACTCTTGGGTGCCTAAATTTGTACGGGCAGTCAAGTAGTTCAGGATTTTTCAGATATATCTAAAGGAGCTTGGAGCAGGAGGCTTCAGCGTTATCTAGTTATAGTGTTGTTCTGTTGTGTTGTAAGTGTTGTACTATGATAAGTGTATGTTATACAGTTAAGATTTTGTATTTCAAAGATATGATATATTATATTTTGTTCCGCTGCGATGTGAGATTCTATGTTGTTATTGTTGTTCTTCTTCTACCCTTTTCTTCTAAAAAAAATGTTTCGTATTTTCATGATATTTGGGTTGGACGTATGATGTATATAGTCAACTCTGATGTTATGGAATGGCGGGTCATTACACCAAACAAAATCCAAACTAGAGAATCAAACGTCTACATCAAAGGATAAGCTTAACAAATTCAGAAATCAGATCCCAGAATACAAGATCCGTCCTTTTTCTATAAGTTCAGTTATTATTTAGATTTAAACACCTAATAAAAATCATGACTGTAATAATCGGATCTAGAACGATGCCTAATTCTGATTCATGCCTATCCTTTTGTCAAATTTGAATTGCCTATGTCTATGAGGCTATTGTGATTGATGTAATGACAGCTATCATGCCTATAAGACTGTTGTGACCGATAAAATGAAACCTATCATGCCTATGAGACTGTTGGATTGACATAATGGAATCTATCATGCCTATGAGAATGTTGTGATTGATATGATGGAACTTATCATGTTGTACATCCTATGCCTATGAGACTATTGTAACAGATATAATGGGACTTATCATGTTGTACATCAAAATTAGTGATTCTCTTAAGTCCAATTCTATCTAATATTTATACATATGGTGTAAATTGCTTAGCTTGTCCACACTAATTGTAAATGTACAACATTGAAACAAGATCCTTGAATTGGGTAAACCTTTACATGCCTATTTTTCCTTATGTCAATTCTTATGCTTCTTCTCTATCTTTCCCCTTTTTATTTTCTTTTGTGAATACTAAGTTCATTCGGAACTTAGATTGAATCTCGTTGTACGTGCGATCATAACGCGGGATAACTGGGTATAATTTAATTTAGTAAACTTTGGGGCATAGCAAGTGAATGTGGAATAATACTTGTACTGACTACACTTGGGGAAATATTGGAATAAAAAGAAAGATATAAACTTAGACACATATGACAAGTATGTAAATTGGCTAAAGATGAACATGCCTAACCCGAGGTTAGATTGAGTTGTGGTGTAAGACTGCCCGGAACCGCCCGACACATCCAGCGACTGCAACAATACAGATTTAATGTGAGAGGTTAGCACATTAAGCCCAAAAACCCGAGGTTAGATTGAGTTGCGGTGTAAGACTGCCCGGAACCGCCCGGCACATCCAGCGACCGCAGCAATATAGATCTAATGTGAGAGGTTGGTGCTTTAATGAATGAATTAAAGCTAAGGAACATATAGGCTAAGAATGGTAGGGTTAAGTTAATTAAGGCAACACTTAACCAATACAACATGTTAATTAAACAGATGGGTGGGGTTAGGTTAATTTGAGAACACTTAACCATTATAACATGTTGGTTAGGAACCCTAGTAACGGGGACCCATTTCAGATGTAATCCACATGGATGTATCACGGTACCCTAAACTAGGAAGGGTGGGGCACGATTACTGGGCTGATTATAAGCGGTCAAAATAGCGGTGTGTTGTGCAGCAGTGTAGGTTCCGGCGGAGTATAGGTGTGCACGTACTCTGGAGTGGATAAAGCAGGCACTGGGCATCAGTAGTATACACGATGCATCTAGAATTTGTGTCGGGTTGCCACCATAGGAATTGATACACCCTATGGTGGGACCAACATAGGTATCTACAATCGAGCAGGGCCGAATGACACAAGTAATAAATGCATGCGAGTAGAAGACGATCGAAAAATGGATCACTTTGTTATGAAAACATGATGGTAGTTGAAACATTCGTTAGTAAATGCAGAGAAATGGAAATGAGTGCGATAGTATATTCAGTTTATCTTGCCTTATCTTATGTTATCTTATTTCTATGGTATTGTCCTATGTTCAGTTTATTCATGTCATGACCCTTTTACCTGTTTACATGTCGAATTACCACTGGACATACCATACTTATGTTTGACCTATTTTCTTTTGCCTTCTTTTCTTCCATCCCCCCCTCCCCCGGTCCACAGTGAGGGAATACCTCAGCTTAGTGCAGACCTTTTCCAGCTTGAAGAGAGTAGATGTATTGCTTGGATTCTCTTTTCTTGGGTTATGGCTGTGGTTACACTTTTATTGGGGATTTATGTTGCTTTACTATTTTTTTATGCTTATTTATGTACTTGGAGTTTTAAATCAAGACAGATGTTTTATTGTAATAATTTATAAGTTGGGTTTTGGGACAATGCTTGTAATGTTTTGACTGAACCACGCTATTTATGAAATGATTTCAGTTTTCCACTGTTTATATGTCTGTCTTGTAAATTATCTGTACCTTTTACCTAAAAATGCTTCACCAAAGTTAATGCATTCCCTTTGTGACTGACCTTAACGGAGGTAGGGTTTTCACTTGGTATCAGAGCAATGGTTTACCAGATCAGATAAAAGTTTTTGAAAACTATTTTTCAAAAAGAAGTTTAAAGAAGCATTTTCAAGAAAAGTGTTTTTTATTTTAAAGGCATAATACCCAAAGCCATATGCACTATCTTTCTATCTGTTGTTTTGAACCTTTTCTTTTCGTTTCATCATGTCTAGGGATCTTAATCTTCCCGACGGTGTACCGATACCTGGCTGGTTCAAAAGGTATCTGGAGGCTAGGGCTAATAACGCAGGCCCAGCAGATGTTCCTCCTCCCCCAGCTGCAGTCGTTCCTCCTCCTCCTCCGCATGTGAATGCTTTCTCGATGATATGTAGAGACTTTTGAGCTATGGGTGGAAAGAACTTTAATGGGACTGAGTCATTTGTGTAAGCAAGAAACTGGCTCAAGGAAACATAAGATTTGATTGTTATCTTCGGAGTGGACGATAGGAAGAAGATACAATTGGCTGTATGGTTACTTAAGGACGAAGCCTCTTACTGGTGGGAAGTTACTAATGCTGAGAGACCAGTTGAAACTTGGGAGGATTTCAGAAGGAGGTTCGAAATGAAGTTCCTCTCGCAAAGCTGAACGAAGCCTACAGATGGAGAAGTTCTTAGCACTCAAACAAGGAAGCCTATCGGTTAAGGAATACGTCAACCAATTCAACCAGTTGGCTAGATTCGGACTGGAGTTGGTAAACACTCCACATAAAAAGGCTCTCCGTTTCGTGAAAGTGTGGAATGAGCCACTGCACAGCCTAGCTATGTCCCATATACCTATGGGTGCGACTTTTGAGAGACTGGTGGACATGGCACTGTTACAAGAGGAAGACAAGGATGGAAAGAAAGAGGCAAAGGTGGAAGAATCTCTAGACAAGAAAGTGGAGGGATCGCAGAATAAGAAGACGGATTCCAAGAAAGGAGGGAAGAATAACAAATCCCTTGACAAGAGGAAGTGCAAATTTTTTGGCATACCTGGACATCTAATTAAAGACTGCAGGAAGAAGAAGAGGAAGATGGGTGGTTGTTTTCAATGCGGCGAGACATGACATATGGCTAAGGATTGCCCAAAAAGGCAAGGGCAAGGGTAGAGGACTGGATCCACTTCTAGAGGGAAGATTCACGCTCTCATAGCACCTCCGCAAGAAAGAGGTAGAAATATTTCTGTTGAGAGTTTGGTTTATCTTTCTGATCCTCTAGTTCGTACTCTTTTTGATTCTGGCGCATCGCACTCTTTTATATCTACTGCTTTAGTTGAATCTCTGCACCTAAATATCAGTATAGTAGAAGATCCCATGGTTGTTTCAAATCCAATTGGGGGCTCGGCTTATTTGTCAATGATTTGTTTGGATTTGGAAATTTCTATACTAAGCGTTGGGTTTAGATGTAATGCTTATGTTTTGGGTTTCACGGGCTATGGGTTGATTCTAGGCATGGATTAGTTATCCAGTAATGGTGTCATCCTTGATTTTGAAAGGAGAGTGGTTAGACTTATGACTCGCCTCGGTAACACTCTTGAAATCTCTTGTAATCCCATGAATTCTGTTACGCTTAGCTATCTAGAATCTCTTGATGCGTCTGTTGAAAATTTGCAATCTATTAAAGTAGTCTTTGAATACTCAGATGTCTTTGATGAGATGAAGGGTTTACCTCCGAAGCGAGAGATAGACTTCCGCATATACCTGTTGATAATGCAAAACCTGTTGCTTTACCCGTTAGACACATGGCTCCAAGGGAATGGAAAGAGCTTAGCAAGCAAATTAAAGAGTTGCTTGAAAAGGGGTTCATAAGGCGGAGTATTTCTGAATGGGGTGCTCCAGTGGTGTTTGCAACCAAAGCAGATGGTTCACTTCGCCTGTGCGTGGAATATAGGGACCTAAACAAGCTGACCAAGAAGAATAGGCACCCACTTCCTAGAATAGATGACTTGTTCGACCAGCTCGTAGGTGCCTCGGTTTTCTCCTAACTAGATCTGGCCACCGGATTTCATCAGCTAAGTGTGGCTGAAGACAGCATAGATAAGACCGCGTTCAGGACCCCGGATGGTTTCTTCGAATGGCTTGTCATGCCTTTCGGCTTGACAAACGCACCTGCCTATTTCATAGACTTGATGAGTAGGGTGTTCAGGGAGTTCCTTAATAAATTTGTTGTGGTCTTCGTTGACGACATTTTGATTTTCTCAAAAAGTGAGGAAGAACATGCTTTGCATTTAAGGGAAGTCATGGATACTCTTCGTGCACATCAGCAAAAAGCAAAATTCTCCAAATGCCATTTTTGCAGAGATGGAGTAAGGTTTCTTGGACATGTGTTGTCTAAAGAAGGGATAGCTGTGGATCCCGCAAAAGTAGTTGTTGTGCAATATTGGAAGATCCCACGGAATGCAACTGAAGTACGAAGTTTTCTTGGGCTAGCGGGCTTTTACAGAAAGTTCATTAAGGACTTTGCAAAGATCTCAGCCCCACTTACTAGGTTAACAAAGAAGAACCTAACTTTTGCTTGGGATTTGGATTGCGATGTTGCTTTCCAACGATTGGAAAGGGCTCTAACAACAACCCCGGTTCTGACATTGCCTGATGGGAGTAAGATGTTTACAGTGTACACAGACGTATGCAGTACAGGATTGGGCGCTGCCTTGATGCAAGCGGGTAGAGTAGTTTGTTATGGAGGAAGGCAGTTGCAGGTACATGAGAAAAACTACCCAACTCATGATTTAGAACTAGCTGCCACTGTTTTCGCTCTTAAGTCATGGCGTCATTACCTGCTAGGAGAAAGATTTGAATTGTTTACTGACCATAAATCATTAAAGTACCTTTTCTCACAGAAAGATCTTAACTTAAGACAACAAAGGTGGATGGAATTTCTCGCCTCATATGATTTTGAGATTGCTTATACCCCTGACAAGGGCAATGTGGTAGCAGACGCCTTAAGTAGGAAAAAGCTGACCTTAAGTCCTCTCTTTGTAGAAAGGCAAAGCTTGGAGTACATAGCAAACTTTGACTTTAGACCCTCCTTTGAGTTTGTACCTGGCTTGTTAGCAACACTAGAGGTGCGGCCTACGCTTTTGGACTCAATAGGAACCGCGCAACGTGAAGACCCTCAGATAGTTGATGTGATGGATAAGTTAATTAGAGGTGAAACTTCTAGTCACTCAATAGATACTCCATCGATGATAAGGGTTGGTTGAGACGGGATGGAAGACTATGTGTCCCACAAGTAGAGGTTTGGTGAAAACCATTCTCGAAGAAGCACACCATTCTAAGTTGACCATACACCCAGGTGGGGACAAGATGTATAAAGACATAAAAAGGGTTTTCTTCTGGAATGGCATGAAGAAGGATGTAGCTGAGTTTGTCTCTAAATGCTTGATATGCCAGCAAGTCAAGGCAGAGCAGAAGAAGCCTGGTGGTCTGCTTCATCCTCTAGAGGTCCCACAGTGGAAATGGGATAGCATTTCGATGGACTTTATAGATGGGTTGCCTAGGTCAAGAAGGGGCAATACCAGTATTTGGGTAATAGTAGACAGGCTCACTCAAAGTGCTCACTTTATACCTATTAAGAGTTGAAGGTCTGCCTCATCATTAGCATACATTTATCTAAAAGAGGTAGTTCAACTGCATGGGATACCCTCTAGCATAGTAAGTGATCGAGACCCTATCTTTACGAGCGAGTTTTGGAAGAGTTTGCAAGAGGCTGTAGGCACACAGTTATGCTTAAGCACTGCCTATCACCCTCAAACCGATGGTCAGACGGAAAGGGTGAACAGAGTATTAGAAGATCTCTTTAGATTGTGCATTCTTGATTTTGGCGGAACATGGGAGGATCACCTTCCTTTGGTGGAGTTCGCCTACAACAATAGCTACCAAGCCACAATAGGCATGGCACCCTTTGAGGCTTTATATGGAAGACCATGCCGATCACCAACTTTTGGTGGGAGTCTACAAACAAGCTCGTACTTAGGCCTGAGATGATCAAAGAAACTTCAGAGAAGGTGGACTTGATACGAAGACGAATGAAGACCGCACAAGATAGACAGAAGTCCTACGCTGATAAAAGAAGGACCGACCTTGAGCTTGAGGTTGGGGATAGAGTTTTTCTTAAAGTATCTCCTCTGAAGAATGTCATTCGCTTTGGGTCCGTAGGAAAATTGGCACCAAGATTTGTAGGGTAATTTCCTATCATTCAGAGGATGGGAAAGATGGCTTATAAAGTAGAGCTGCCCGAAAGATTGGCTGGAGTACATAATGTCTTTCATGCCTCTCATCTACGAAAGTGCTTACATGAGTTTGCGGAAGTTGTGGAGCCAAACATACTAGAGGAAATAGAAGTGGAACGAGAAGCAACGGTGAGAAGAGTTCCAACTCGTATCTTGGGTACAGTAGTTAAAAAGCTACGCAATCGTGAGGTCAAGCTAGTTAAAGTACAATGGAGTGATGCTGAGGAAGACGCGACTTGGGAGACTGAGAACAAGATATGAGCAGCCTACCCTTATCTTTTTGAGGGTACATCCTTGATCTCTTTTTCCATAAGTTTATGCATGCTTGTATCTATCTCTTAAGTATATCTCCTCGGTCCTATTTCTTAATCATTAATTAGAAACCAATGGATGTAAACATGTATTTGAAAACATGTTATGATTGATGGTTGCAAGTGGTTGCTAGTGGTTGCTCGTGGATGCATATACACACACACTAGGTACTAGATCGGCTCATTCACTTTCATATTGCATATTCATATATGTATTTATATATGGATTGAAACTTGATGTGTTATCACGTGGACGTTGCATTTGTATGAATGATTGTGCACTCATGTAGAAGTTACAAAATACAATTAGGAATAACTGCATACATGATGGACTCATAGCACCGACATGATTCACATCAAGGAGGTCAACTGAATCAGTAGACCGCCTGATTTTGCATTAGATAAGGACATATACACACACTGTGCATATGATCATGAAAGCATTAGAAATCTTTTTAAGGACAATGGATGCCTGTGATTGATGGTCGAGTAGATGGATGTTGGATGTTAGGATACATTCTTCTTAACTTAGAGATTTCGGGGACGAAATCCTTTAAGGAGGGGAGAATGCAACACCCCGTATTTTCTTTGAATATTAAAATTAACAAATCTAAGAACACTTAATTTTTAAAAGAAGAATTGGGTGAAACGGTTTACGCCATTGCGATCGTCTCGGAATTCTACTTGAGATAGAGTCTGAGTTTGCGTGAATCGGACTCCGTATGAAGAAGTTATGGAGGTTAGAAGATTTCTAGTGTAAACAAAAAATAATATTTAAATAATAAATTCAGTTTGAAATTCGAAATTCGGCCAGAACAGCTGGGCGGGAAGTTTCCCGCCCAGGGGTGTCGACCCCCCCGTAGGGAGTCTACCCCTTTGAGATCCACTTTCTATGACAAATTTTTGTAGCCTTGAGCTGATGTGGCCTTCTCTGATTGGCCAATGACTAATTTCTGAGGTATTAGGGCTTATATGTTGTGTTATGGTTGGCTGGATGACACATCTCTTTGGTTTGATGGTTCTGATTTCTCCTAGACTAATCTAAACGCTAGAATTAATCCTCGACTTCTATATAAACACCCCAAACCTTAACCCTAAACCTCACAATCTCATTCTATGGTGCCGTCGTGCTGTTCATATTCAAGCTAGCCTAGCCTCCTTCGCCTTCTCCAAATTAGAAATCAAGTTAGAAAAATCCAAACAAAAATCCAAACTAGAGAATCAAACGTCTACATCAAACGATAAGCTTAACAAATTCAGAAATCAGATCCCAGAATACAAGATCCATCTTTTTTTGTAAGTTCATTTATTATTTAGATTTAAACACCTAATAGAAATCATGACTGTAATAATCGGATATAGAACGATGCCTAATTCTGATTCATGCCTATCCTTTTGTCAAATCTGAATTGCCTATGTCTATGAGACTATTATGATTGATGTAATGACACCTATCATGCCTATGAGACTGTTGTGACCGACATAATGACACCTACCATGCCTATGAGACTATTGAGACCGACATAATGAAACCTATCATGCCTATGAGACTGTTGGATTGACATAATGGAACCTATCATGCCTATGAGATTGTTGTGATTGATATGATGGAACTTATCATGTTGTACATCCTATGCCAATGAGACTATTGTGATTGATATAATGGGACTTATCGTGTTGTACATCAAAATTAGTGATTCTCTTAAGTCCAATTCTATCTAATATTTATACCTATGGTGTAAATTGCTTAGCTTGTCTACACTAATTATTAATGTACAACATTGAAACATGATCCTTGAATTGGGTACACCTTTACATGCCTATTTTTCCTTATGTCAATTCTTATGCTTCTTCTCTATCTTTCCCCTTTTTATTTTCTTTTGTGAATACTAAGTTCATTCGGAACTTAGATTGAATCTCGTTGTACATGCGATCATAATGCGGGAAAATTGGGTATAATTTAATTTAGTAAACTTTGGGGCATAGCAAGAGAATGTGGCATAAAACTTGTACTGACTACACTTGGGGGAATATTGGAATAAAAAGAAAGATATAAACTTGGACACATATGAAAAATATGTAAATTGGTTAAAGATGAACATGCCTAACCCGAGGTTAGATTGAGTTGCGGTGTAAGACTGCCCGGAACCGCCTGGCACATCCAGTGACCACAACAATATAGATCTAATGTGAGAAGTTGGTGCTTTAATGAATGAATTAAAGCTAAGGAACAGACAGGCTAAGAATGGTAGGGTTAAGTTGATTAAGCCAACACTTAAACAATACAACATGTTAATTAAACAAATGGATGGGGTTAGGTTAATTTGAGAACACTTAACCATTATAACATGTTGATTAGAAAACCCTAGTAACGGGGACCCATTTCAGCATTAACCCACATGGATGTATCACGGTACCCTGAACTAGGCAGGGTGGGGGCACGATTACTGGTGTAACACCCCACCTCCGTTAAGGTCACTCACAAAGGGAATGCATTAACTTCAGCGGAGCATCATGAGTGTATAGAACAGATAAATTACAAAACAGACAAAATTCAAATAGCGGAAAATAAATAAAACTTTACTTTATTGATAAAACAGTAGCTTGGTAAAACAGCTTGTACGAAGATTGTTTTCCAACACCAAAACACCTATACCCATTACAACAGAGCATCTGCCTTGTTTAACAAAATAAAGAAGCATAAAATGACAATGATATTCCCCAATAAAGCATGAGCCAGCCATAGCAGTGGAAAAGAGAGTCCAAAGCAATACATCGACTATCTTTGAGCTTGGAAAGAAAACTGAGCTAAGTGGTAATATTCCCTCCCTTTGAACCTGGGGAAGGGGGGAAACGGAAGAAAAGAAAGCGAAACAAAACAGAGTCAGACATAAAGCTTGGTAAGTCCAGTGACTTTCAGCATGTAAATAGATAAATGCATCATGACATGAATAAACTGGATACCAGACATAACCATGATGATAAACATAGCAAGACAACAAATGATGATCGTTATATATGACAAGGTAAGATACACTGAATGCGCTTCGGTTCTTTCTCTGATTTCCTATTTTCTCTGCACCACCCAACTAGCATCCTAACTAGTGTCTTTTGTAGAATGATTCATATTCCCTACTAGTGTCCCAACTAGTATCCTGTGAAAAAGGATCTGTATCCCCTACTAGTGTCCCAACTTGTATCCTATGTTATATAACAAGGTGATCCCAACCCCGCAATTATGGTAGCCTTCAGGTGTACATCTAGTATGAGGATCTTACCTCAATCAGCCTAATTGCCATGAAGATGTTAGATGTACCCTTACGACCCTATCGATCGGCTCCCTACTTGTATTAATTTTCCTTGTGTCTGTGTCCATCGGCCCTGTCTTGCGTGTAGATACCCTGTGCTGGTCCCACCATAAGGTGTATCAATCCCTATGATAGCAACCCGACATGATTCAAGATGCACAGTGTATAATTACTGGTACCCAGTGCCTGCTTTTTCCACTCCGGAGTACGTGCATGCCCGTAATCCATCGGAACCTACACTAACGTACCCCATGCCGCTATTTTGACCGCTTATAATCAGCCCAGTAATCATGTCCCACCCTGCCTAGTTTTAGGATACCGTGATACATCTATGTGGGTTACTGCTGAAATGGGTCCTCTTTACTAGGGTTTCCTAGGGTCTATTCGTATACCCCCCAAATTGGCTAAGTGTTATCCATCCATTCAAGTTAACTTAACCCATCCACACGTCATGTCATGTTGGTTAAGTGTTTCTTATTAACTTAACCCTTCTCATTCATCATGTTGTAATTGGTTAAGTGTTTTCTATTAACTTAACCATGTTCATTCATCATATTATATTGGTTAAGTGCTTCCTCTTAGCATAACCCCATTTGTTCATCATGTTATGTTGGTTAAGTGTTTCCCATTAACTTAACCCCACTCGTTCATTGGTTAAGTGTTAACTTAACCCTACCACTTGTCATGTTACATTTGTTAAGTGATGCCCTCTTGTGTTACTTAACCCTACCACTTTTCATGTTACATTGGTTAAGTGTTGCCCTCTTGTGTTACTTAACCCTACCACTTGTCATGTTATATTGGTTAATCGTTGCCTTATCACACATCATGTTATATTGGTTAAGTGATGCCCTCTTGTATTAACTTAACCCTACCATTCTTAGCATGTCCGTTCATTAGCATTAATTCATTCATTAATGCCTTAACCTCTCACATTACAACTATTGTTTACGGTTGCTGGATGTGTCGGGCGGTTCCGGGCAGACTTCTACCGCAAACTCATTCTACCCTCGGGTTTTGGGCTTAATGCGCTAACCTCTCACATTAGATCTATATTGTTGCGGTCGCTGGATGTGCCGGGCGGTTCCGGGCAGTCTTACACTGCAACTCAATCTAACCTCGGGTTACGCACGTTCATCTTTAGCCAATTTACATATTTACTATACATGTCCAATTCTAGATTTTATATGCTAATTATCCCAAATTCACAAAACTAGTCATGTTCCAATTCCCAAGTTATGCCCAACAAATTCAATTACAAGTTATTACTCAAAATAGGTTACACCCAATCTTCCCAAATTTTGCAATAATAGTCATGCCCCAAAATTTACAATATACATTATGCTTGGCGCCCCAACCAATAGTTATGCCCAATCTAGATTTAATATTCCAATTTACAGTTTCCGCCCAATCTAGATTTAATATTTCGGTTTACCCCAAGTTCGCAACAATAACATTTATACCCCAAATCACAAGTTACAAATTATGTTCCACTATTACCAAATAGATTATTCCACAATATCCCTGCATTCCAATCACACGTATAATAAGATTCAGTCTAGATTCTAAGTTAATCTAGATTCATAAAATAAAGGGGGAAGAAAGATGGAACATAAATGAGAGTAGGCATAAAAACAGGCATTATAATGATAGATCTGTCAAATATAACATTATGGACCTAAGAGGATTAAAGATCCGTTACAATTAAGGTATATCAAAGATAGATCTGAAATAAACTGATAGAAATAACCTCGTAGGCATATAAATCGGATATGAATAACATCATGAACCTAAAAGGATTATATATCCGACGTCAACAAAGATAGGCATGATTGAATCGATATAATAACTTCCTAGGCATGAAAAATCATAGATTCAATAGAAAGATAGGGATAAATCTGAAAAGATTGTCTCATCATCAAGCATGGACTTAGATTCATTTTATTACATGCCAAGATTACTATTATGTATTTAAATCTGAAAATAACATGAACTTACATTGCTAGGATTAGAAAAGATAATTGAATCGTTGTTGTTGCAGAAACTCTAATTTGATGTTGATTAATCTTCAAAGTTGATTATTGATGAAGAACTTCTAATATGATTTAGGTTTTAGAGGTGGCGGCTATGAGAATTGAGAGTTCAGCAGCATATATGCATCATAAGGAATTGTTATGAGTTAGGGTTTAGGTTTAGAGATGTATATATACAAGTATAGGATCAATTTGAGCCTTTAGATGAACTAGGAGATCATCAGAACCACACAGCTCGAAGTCAGGTCATCTAGCAAATCAGAAGAAGACACATCATCACAGAACACTACAAAATTCTATGCTGGATAGGTATGGGCGCACTTGGCAGGTGCGCCAGTGCATTTTTGTACTGGTGCACTTCACAAGTGCGCCAGTGCATTCTGGCCTGTTTCCGGATTTTCTGCCTAACTTCGTTCGTTCATGTCTCCTTCATACGATATCCGTTTTACGCAAACTCGGACTCTATCTCAAGCAGAATTCCGAGACGAACGTAATGGAGTAACCTGTTTCATCTAATTCTTCTTTTAATAATTAATTATTCTTTAATTATCTCTTATGTCCCATTTTAAAATTATGGGGTGTTACATTCCCCCTACTTAAAGGATTTCGTCCCCGAAATCTCCAAGTTAAGAAGAATGTATATCCTACCATCCAACATCCATCTACTCAACCATTCAATCATTGGCATCCATTGTCCTTAAAAAGGTTTCTAATGTTTTTCATGAACATATGCATAGTGTGTGTATATGTCCTTACCCAAATGCAAAATCAGGCGGTCTACTGATTCAGTTGACCTCCTTAATGCAATTCATGATAGTGCCATGCATCCATTATGTATGCAAAAGAATCCTATTGATACATATCATTTCTATATGAGTGCACAACCATACATTCAAATGCCACATCCATATGATAACACATCAAGTTTCAATCCATATATATAAAAAAATCCACTCATGCATATGCAATATGGAAGTGACGAAGCCGATCTAGTGCCTAATGTGTGTGTATATGCATCCACTAGCAACCACTAGCAAACACTTACATTCACTTGCAGCCACCAAAAATAACATGTCTCAAACACATGTTTACATCCATTGGCTTCTACCTAAGGACTGAGAGGATATACTTAAAAGATAAAGACTAGCATGGAAATAAACTTTACAGAAAAAGAGAGATCAAGGATATACCCTCAAAAAGGGTATGATGCGCGTATCTAGTCTTCAGTCTTCTAAGTCGCATCTTCTTGAGCTTCACTCCATTGTGCTCTGACTGTCTTAACTTATCAATTGCGTCAACTATCTGAGAGTCTTTTCTTTGTGAAGTCCCTATTTGATCCAAAAGCGTAGGTCTTACTCCTAGTGATGTCAACTACTAACTTAACCGAAGGTTTTTAAATCAAAGGTTGATATGTATTCTGAACTTTTCCTTTTCACATAAAGAGGACTTGAAGTCAACATTTTTCTTCTTAAGGCATCTGCTACGACTTTACCCTTCCTTCTTACATCAAAATGGCGCCTAGTCCCGTGCCGCATGCATCCGTGTATACCGTAAACCTTTTACCACCGTAAGGTAAAAGTCAAAACTGGGGCCGTTGTAAGAGCCCTCTTCGATCGTTGGAAAGAGACATCACAATCAATATCCTGAGCAAAGGTTAGATTCTTCTTCGTTAATCCAGTAAGTGGGGCTAATACCTTCGCAAAGTTCTTAATGAACTTCCTATATTAGCCCGCTAGTCCAAGAAAGCTTCTTACTTCTGTTACATTCCTTGGGACCTTCCAGTCTTGCACCGCAACTACTTTTGCGGGATCTACTGCTATCCCTTCTTTGGACACCACATGTCCTAGAAACCTTACTTCTTCTCTCCAAAAATGACATTTTGGAGAACTTCGCCTTAAGTTGATGTGCTCGAAGTGTATCCATGAATTATCTTAAATGCAAAGCATGTTCTTTCTCATTCTTTGAGAAAATCAAGATATCGTCCACGAAGACTACTACAAACTTATCAAGGAACTTCTTAAACACCCTACTCATCAAGTCAACAAAATAAGCAGGTGCATTCGTCAAACCAAAAGGCATGACGAGCCACTCAAAGAAATCGTCAGGGGTCCTAAAAGCAGTATTGTCTATACTGTCCTCAGCTACTCTTAGCTGATGAAACCCTGTAGCCAAATCCAGTTGGGAGGAAACAGACGCACCTACAAGCTGGTCAAACAAATCATCTATTCTTGGAATTGGGTGCCTATTTTTTTCTTTAGTCAACTTGTTTAATTCTCTATAATCAACACATAGGCGAAGTGAACCACCAGCTTTGGTTGCGAACACTACAGGAGCAACCCATTCAGAAATACTCCGCCTTATAAACCCCTTTTCAAGCAACTCCTTAATTTGCTCGCTGAGCTCCTTCCTCTCCCTAGGAGCCATGTGTCATACGGGTAATGCAACTTGTTTGGCGTTATCAACCAAGTATATGCGGAAATCTATTTCGTGCTTTGGGGGTAAACCCTCATCAAAGACATCGGGATACTCACGTACTACTTGAACGAATTGCAAATTATCAACAGATGCATCAAGAGATTCTAGGTAACTAAGCATGATAGAACTCTTAGGGTTACATGAGATTTTGAGGGTATTACCAAGGCGAGTCAAAAGTATAACTACCCTCCTTTCACAATTGAGAATGACACCTTTACTGGATAACCAATCCATTCCTAGAATCAACCCATAGCCCATGAAACCAAAAACGTAAGCATTACATCTAAACTCAACGCTTAGTATAAATATTCCCAAATCCAAACAAATCATAGATGAATGAGTCGAACCCCCAATAGGATTTGAGACAACAATGGGATCCTCTACCCTACTAGTACTAAGGTGCAGAGACTCAACTATGGAAGCAGATAGAAAAGAATGTGAAGCGCCAGAATAAAATAAAGTTCTAACGGGATGATTGAAAAGAAAAACTAAACTTTCAACAGAAACGTTCCTACCTTTCTTAGGTACACTAGCAGTGAGAGCATGCAATTGCCCTCTAGAAGATTATGTCCTTTGCCCTTGTCCTTGTTCTTCGGGCAATCCTTGATACGATGCCCTGCTTCACCATACGGAAAACAACCACCTGTCTTCTTCCTATAATTAAATGACCCACTATATCACAGAAAAGACACTTCCTCTTGTCGCTGGATCTATTATTTCTTCCACTCTTCTTATATTCCAATCCCTTGTTTGTGATTCTTCCACTTTGGTCTCTTTCTTTTCACCTTTCTCCTTCTGCATGGATTAAGCCAATCAACAAGCTTCTTATCCTTGGGCTTGTGCTCTTTAGCCCAAACTCCCTTATTCTTATCCTTACTATCCTTTTGTAGCTTGTTAACAAGTTTCTCGAAACTACCTCCATCGCACGACAACCTACAAAGCTTAAAAAGAAGATTAGCCGCAGGTGAAACTACTGCTGCTACAGATGGAGGTTGGGCACTACTTCGCCCTCGACATGTGCCGTATGCCTATGAAACTATGGCGAAAAGAAAGGAAGAAGAGATTCAAATAGAGAATCGAAAGGTAGTGCATATGGCTTTGGGGAATATGCCTTTTAAAAACAATACTTTTCTCTTAAAAAACGCTTCTTTGAAACATGTTTTAGAAAACACCCCCTTTTAAAATATGCTTTTGAAAAATCTTTTATCTGTTCTGGTAACCTTTAGCTCTGATACCACGTGTAACACCCCACCTCCGTTAAGGTCACTCACAAAGGGATTGAATTAACTTCAGTGGAGCGTCATGAGTGTATAGAATAGATAAATTACAAAATAGACAAAAATCAAATAGCGGAAAATAAATAAAACTTTACTTTATTGATAAAACAGCAGCTTGGTAAAACAGCTTGTACGAAGATTGTTTTCCTACACCAAAACACCTATACCCATTACAACAAAGCATTTGTCTTGCTTAACAAAATAAAGAAGCATAAAATGACAATGATATTCCCCAATAAAGCATGAGCCAGCCATAGCAGTGGAAAAGAGAGTCCAAAGCAATACATCGACTATCTTCGAGCTTGGAAAGAAAACTGAGCTAAGTGGTAATATTCCCTCCCTGTGAACCTTCGGGGGGGACGGAAGAAAAGAAAGCAAAACAAAACAGAGTCATACATAAAGCCTGGTAAGTCTAGTGACTTTCATCATGTAAATAAATAAAAGCATCATGACATGAATAAACTGGATACCGGACATAACCATGATGATAAGCATAGCAAGACAACAAATGATGATCGTTAGATATGGCAAGGTAAGATACACTGAATGCGCTTCGGTTCTTTCTCTGATTTCCTATTTTCTCTGCACCACCCAACCAGCATCCTAACTAGTGTCTTTTATAGAACGATTCGTATTCCCTACTAGTGTCCCAACTAGTATCCTGTGAAAAAAGGATATCCTATGTTATATAATAAGGTGATCCCATCCCCGCAATTGTGGTAGCCTTCAATCAGCCTAATTGCCATGAAGATGTTAGATGTACCCTTACTACCCGATCGATCGACTCCCTACTTGTATTAATTTTCCTTGTGTCTGTGTCCATCGGCCCTCTCTTGCATGTAGATACCCGGTGCTGGTCCCACCATAAGGTGTATCAATCCCTATGATAGCAACCTGACACGATTCAAGATGCACAGTGTATAACTACTAGTACCCAGTGCCTGCTTTTTCCACTTCAGAATACGTGCACGCCCGTAATCCGTCGAAACCTACACTGACGTATCCCCTGCCGCTATTTTGGCCGCTTATAATCTGCCCAGTAATCGTGCCCCCACCCTGCCTAGTTTCAGGGTACCGTGATACATATATGTGGGTTACTGCTGAAATGGGTCCCCGTTACTAGTGTTTCCTTGGGTCTATTCGTATACCCCCCAAATTGGCTAAGTGTTATCCATCCATTCAAGTTAACTTAACCCATCCACACGTCATGTCATGTTGGTTAAGTGTTTCTTATTAACTTAACCCTTCTCATTCATCATGTTGTAATTGGTTAAGTGTTTTCTATTAACTTAACCTTGTTCATTCATCATATTATATTGGTTAAGTGTTTCCTCTTAGCTTAACCCCATTCGTTCATCAAGTTATGTTGGTTAAGTGTTTCCCATTAACTTAGCCCTACTCGTTCATTGGTTAAATGTTAACTTAACCCTACCACTTGTCATGTTACATTGGTTAAGTGATGCCCTCTTGTGTTACTTAACCCTACCACTTATCATGTTACATTGGTTAAGTGTTGCCCTCTTGTGTTACTTAATCCTACCACTTATCATGTTATATTGGTTAAGCGTTGCCGTATCACACATCATGTTATATTGGTTAAGTGTTACCATTTTGTGTTAACTTAACCCAACCATTCTTAGCATGTCCATTCATTAGCAATTAATTCATTCATTAATGCCTTAACCTCTCATATTAGAACTGTTGTTTGCGGTTGCTGGATGTGCCGGGCGGTTCCGGGAAGACTTCTACCGCAAACTCATTCTAACCTCGGGTTTTGGGCTTAATGTGCTAACCTCTCACATTAGATCTATATTGTTGCGATCGCTGGATGTGCCGGGCGGTTCCGGGCAGTCTTACACCGCAACTCAATCTAACCTCGGGTTAGGCACGTTCATCTTTAGCCAGTTTACATATTTACTATACATGTCCAATTCTCGATTTTATATGCTAATTATCCCAAATTCACAAAACTAGTCATGTTCCAATTCCCATGTTATGCCCAACAAATTCAATTACAAGTTATTACTCAAAATAGGTTACACCCAATCTTCCCAAATTTTGCAATAATAGTCATGCCCCAAAAATCGCAATATACATTATGCTAGGCGCCCCAACCAATAGTTATGCCCAATCTAGATTTAATATTCCAATTTACAGTTTCCGCCCAATCTAGATTTAATATTTCAGTTTACCCCAAGTTCGCAACAATAACATTTATACCCCAAATCACAAGTTACAAATTATGTTCCACTATTACCAAATAGATTATTCCACAATATCCCTGCATTCCAATCGCACATATAATAAGATTCAGTCTAGATTCTAAGTTAATCTAGATTCATAAAATAAAGGGGGAAGAAAGAAGGAACATAAATGAGAGTAGGCATAAAAACAGGCATTATAATGATAGATCTGTCAAATATAACATTATGGACCTAAGAGGATTACAGATCCGTTACAATTATGGTATATCAAAGATAGATCTGAAATAAACTGATAGAAATAACCTCGTAGGCATATAAATCGGATATGAGTAACATCATGAACCTAAAAGGATTATATATCCGACGTCAACAAAGATAGGCATGATTGAATCGATATAATAACTTCCTGGGCATGAAAAATCATAGATTCAATAGAAAGATAGGGATAAATCTGAAAAGATTGTCTCATCATCAAGCATGGACTTAGATTCATTTTATTACATGTTAAGATTACTATTATGTATTTAAATTTGAAAATAACATGAACTTACATTGCTAGTATTAGAAAAGATAATTGAATCGTTGTTGTTGCAGAAACTCTAATTTGATGTTGATTAATCTTCAAAGTTGATTGTTGATGAAGAACTTCTAATATGATTTAGGTTTTAGAGGCGACGGCTAAGAGAATTGAGAGTTCAGCAGCATAAATATGTCATAAGGAATTGTTATGAATTAGGGTTTTGGTTTAGAAATGTATATATAGAAGTATAGGATCAATTTGAGCCTTTAGATGAACTTGGAGATCATCAGAACCACACAGCTCGAAGACAGGTCATCCAACAAATTAGAAGAAGACATGTCATCACGGAACACTCCAAAATTCTATGTTGGATCAGTATGGGAGCACTTGGCAGGTGCGCCAGTGCATTTTTGTACTGGCGCACTTCACAAGTGCGCCAGTGCATTCTGGCATGTGTCTGGTTTTTCTGCCTAACTTCGTTCGTCCATATCTCCTTCATACAATATCCGTTTTACGCAAACTCGGACTCTATCTCAAGCAGAATTCTGAGACGAATGCAATGGCGTAACCCGTTTCATCCAATTCTTCTTTTAATAATTAATTATTCTTTAATTATCTATTATGTCCCATTTTAAAATTACGGGGTGTTACAACTGGGCTGATTATAAGCGGTCAAAATAGCGGCGTGTGGTGCTTCAGTGTAGGTTCCGGCGGAGTATGGGCATGCACGTACTCCGGAGTGGATAAAGCAGGTACTGAGCATTAGTAGTATACATTGTGCATCTAGAATTTGTGTTGGGTTGCCTCCATAGGAATTGATACACCCTATGGTGGGACCGGCACATGTATCTATAATCGAGCGGGGTCGATGACATAAGTAATAAATGCATGCGAGTAGAAGCCGATCGAAAAAGGGATCACTTTGTTATGATCACATGATGGTAGTTCAACCATTCGTTAGTAGGTGCAGAGAAATGGAAATGAGTGCGATAGTATATTCAGTTTATCTTGCCTTATCTTATGTTATCTTATTTCTATGGCATTGTCCTATGTTCAGTTTATTCATGTCACGACCCTTTTACTTGTTTACATGCTGAATAATCACTGGACTTACTAGACTTATGTCTGACCCGTTTTCTTTCGCCTTCTTTTCTTCCATCCCCCCCCCTAGGTCCTCAGGGAGGGAATACCTCACCTTAGTGCAGACCTTTTCCAGCTTGAAGAGAGTAGATGTATTGCTTGGATTCTCTTTTCTTGGGCTATAGCTGTGGTTACACTTTTATTGGGGATTTATGCTACTTTACTATTGTTTTATTCTTCTTTATGTACTTAGAGTTTTAAATCAACAGATGTTTTATTGTAATAATTTAGAAATTGGGTTTTGAGACAATGCTTGTAATGTTTTGACTGAACCATGCTATTTATGAAATGATTTCAGTTTTCCGCTGTTTATATGTCTGTCTTGTAAATTATCCGTGCCTTTTACCTAAAAATGCTTCACCAAAGTTAATGCATTCCCTTTGTGAGTGACCTTAACGGAGGTGGGGTGTTTCACATAACCTGTGGAAAACCTAGTAGTGGGGATACAAGCCTAGGGGGAGCTTGTATCATTTTGTGTGTAGGACCCGTTTCAGTTAGTAACCCATATATAGGTATCAAACGAGTACTCCGAACTAGGTCGGAGTCAGGGCACGCTTACTGGGTTGATTGTAAGAGATCCAAATGTAGGGGACGGTGTAGGTGGTGCATTCCGACGGGGTCATGTGTATGCATAGGCCCGACAGAGGAGGCTAAGACTCCGTGACATCAGTAGATATGGTTGTGCACATCCTGAAAACGAAGGGTTGCCACTTTAGGGAGTGATACATCCTACTGTGGGGCCAACACAGGGTATCTACGGAGTAGGGAACCGATCGATTAGGGTATTAGTTAGGGTACATCTAGACTCTGGTATGTCTAGGAGCCCGTTAATACCCTTAGGGGTAACTGCGGTATGTTTAGTTGGGATGCCTGTTGATTGTATGGGGTCAAAGTCTCACTAGAAGTACGCCTTAGTCTACCATCTTGTAGTTATTGGGATCATCTCATTCCGGTTATACTAGTATTAGTGCAGAGAAAGAAAAGTGTTAGGGAAGCGCTACTTATTCTATCATGTTTATCCTGTTACCTTGTCATACCTGCCTTATATGTTGTTATCTGTTATCCACTTTATATGCCTACCATTATGCTTTTACTTATTTATATTCTAAAAGTAATTGGACTCGCCAGACTTTATGTTTGACCCATTTTGTTTCCTCTTCTTTCTCTTCCGTTTCCCCTCAGGTTCTCAGGGTAGGAATACTCAAGCTTGATACGGATTTTGCTTTCATTCTGCTTGGAGCAACTTAGATGTATTGCTCGAGTTCTTATCTTCTCTATTATGGCTATATTTTTGGGGGAATTATGCTCTTTTCATTATTATTATACTCTGATAATTTTAGTACAATACAGAAGTTTTAAATTTCGCTGTTATTTTATATCTGTCTTGTAATATTTCTGTTACTGTTTACCTATGACGCTTCACAAAACTTAATGCATTCTCTTAATGAGTGACATTAACGGACATGGGGTGTCACATGTTGCTTTGTTTGCATTTGCTTCAGTTGTAGAACTAAAGCAATATGGGTAAATTACCGAAGCAAATAACTTGTTTTGTAGTAGTGAGGCGTAATCTAGATCCTCAAAAGCTCGACTTAATTTGTCGTTCCTTAGATATTAAGATCCTAAGTCTGAATATTAGTTACTCTTCCTTCAAGAGGTGAGTATCACGCTTGTGGGGCTTAAGTATCAACAGTTACCTTAGGATATGGGCCATAAGCTCGACACTAATTGAGGCTAGATGGCTCATTGAGGATGATTCGGTAATTATCTCTAAGTTGAAGACTTAAATTCGAACTATTGGATGAAAGACAAGTATAATTGGTTGTAAGAGCTAAGTATCTCTTTTATTGCTCACTAAATTGAGTACATAGATGATTACATAAGAAATCCCCAAATCGATTTTGAAATTAGGGTTTTGTCTCTTAGAAATGAATACAAGATTTTAGAATGAGGAAAAGTCCCCCAAATTGTGACCTGTGAGGTCTTATTTATAGACAATTTGGGCCCCCTTTGGTAGCGGTCCAGTAGCAAGCCCGATTCCGTCTCAAGCATCTGGTATCGACCCGCTCTTTGTGCTTTGGTGGAAAACCCCTGGTATCGGCTTGCTTTGGTGAATTTCGGCATCGGTAGCGACTTCTAGGAGTCGGCATTAAGCATGTTTGTATGCATATCTCTCTTTCGCATCATCTTTCGAGTATCAGTCCATATTAATGGCCTTCGGTTTCGAACTGGTCCTCATTCCCTTGTTGTTTGCACTTTATAGGTGTTGTGTGTATGCTCTTTCTTTCAGGACTTCAGTATCACCTTTGTATAGTTGTATCGACACCAAGCATGTTGGTGTTGATAGCACCCTTTTGCTCTAGCTCACTTAGCATTGGTCTCGTGCTTCCCCTTTCTTTTCTTGGTACTAGTTCTTATGCATCTGCCTTTCTATGTTGATAGCGACACCTAGCCTTATTACTTATTGCACATTGGTATCAGTATCGTGCCTTTGTTTCCATCATTGTATCACCCCATAATTTTAACAACACGTTAGAATGATAAACTAAGGAATACTTAATTAAATATTCAGAATTAAGTAAAACGGACTGCGCCATTACGTTCGTCTCGGAATTCTTCTTAAGATAGACTCCGAGTTTGCGTAAAACGGACATCGTATGAAGAAGTTATTAAGGTTAGAAGTTTATATATGCACAAGAGAAATATATATAAATTAAACATTCCAGAATTTCAAAACAATTCAAAATCATGCGGAGGAAGTAGATTGGAAATATCCTGATTCTGAACGTGGACTGAATTCTAGGCTTTGTTCATTGGCTGATGGCTATAAATAAGACCCTATACCCATTGTTTTATTCATCTAAATCAATGGCGACGGTGAGATGCTACTCTAACTCAGATTAAATTAGCCTTTTCTTCAACAACGACGATTTATACATATTCAAAGATCGTTGATTCAACATCAACACGCTTTCCTCGGTTTTCTTAGATCCATTCTCTGTGAGTCTACGTTATTTTTAGATATGAATACTTAAAAGTTATTTTTGACATGTCTATGAATTGTATCTAAGTCTGTGACTAATTGAATTATATCAGATCTGCCACAACCTGTGTATCTAAGTTATTTTGACATGACTATGAATTTGATCTAAGCCTATGTTTATTTATTATGTCAGATCTGCCATTATTTGTATATCTAATTCACTGATTAGATCTCATCATGCCTGTTTATGAACATGACACTATGCCTAATCAGTTTTGTTATCACATGTTCATAAGATCTGTTCCTATATGCTTATCTTGTCATTATGCCCAATTTTGTCACGATATGCTTATTAGTTGCTATGCCTATTCCTGCCATCATATGTCAATCTTGCTATTATGTTCATTTATGTTCTCTTCCCTTCTTCTTTTCCCTTTTTATTTTATAGTCAGGCTACCTTCGAGCCTAGGCATACCACTGAAATATGCGAACACGTGAAATTGGGAACGAGGGGAAAACGTTGAAATTGGGGCATAACTTGTATTGGGAAACTTGGGCATAACTTTAATTAAATACATGAATATGGATTTGGGGCATAAATCAAATTGTGATTTAGATCTTAATTTGGGGCATATGGTACATGATGAATATGACTTGGAAAAGGGGCATAAAAACCTATAATGAAATAGGGATAATTGTTAAATAGTGAAAATGCCTAGATTTACAGTAATTAGAAACTGTAACTGCGCTTGGACACGAGGTTAGATTACACTTGTGGTAGAAGTCTGCCTGGAACCGCCCGGCATATCCAGCGACCACAAGTGGTGAACCTAATGTGAGGCGTCTAAGTGCATAAACGCATAACGTGCTAGGACACGAGGTTAAGTCCGACTTGTGGAAGAAATTTGCCCGGGCCCGACCGGCATATCTAGCATCCACAAGTTGTAGGCTTAATGTGGGAGGTCTAGCGCATTATAACCATAAATGGATAAATGGTAATGAACTAGAATACTTAACCTGTTTGAATCCATAGGGATTACATGAACATGTTAACTTGAGTAGGGGTTAAGTAAACTTTCTTGAAACAGTGGGAGAGTTAAGTATATCTTGGGGTGGTGGGTAATATTTATATATATATATATATATAGGCCCACAAACTTAACCTGTGGGATTATGCAATCTTGTTACACTGGTAGGGCATAACCTGTGGAAATCCTAGTAGCGGGGATGCAAGCATAGAGGGAAGCTTGTATCATCTTGTGTGTGGGACCTGTTTCAGTCAGTAACCAATATATAGGTATCAAACGAGTACTCTGAACTAGGTCGGGGTCGGGGAACACTTACTGGGCTGATTGTAAGAGATCCAAAAAGAGGGGACAGTGTGGGTGGCGCATTCCGATGGGGTCATGTGCGTGCATGGGTCTGGACAAGAGGAGGCTAAGACACCGTGACATCGTTAGATATGGTTGTGCATATCCAGAAAATAATAGGTTGCCACTTTAGGAAGTGATACGTCCTACTGTGGGGCCAGCACAGGGTATCTACGGAGTAGGGAGCCGATCGATTGGGGTAGTAATTAGGGTACATCTAGACTTCGGTATGTTTAGGAGCCCGTTATTATCCTTAGGGGTAACTCCGGTATGTTTAGTTGGGCTGCCTATTATCGTATGGGGTTAAACCTCTCACTAGAAGTATGCCTAAGTCTACCATCTTGTACTTGATGGGGATCATATTATTCTAGCTATACTAGTATTGGTGCAGAGAAAGAAAAGTGTTGGGGAAGCGCTGCTTATTCTATCCTATTTATCCCGTTTGCCTTGTCATACCTTCCTTATATGTTGTTATCTCTCTCCAGCTTATATGCCTGTCGTGATGCTTTTACTTATTTATATGCTAAAAGTAACTGGACTCGCTAGACTTATGTCTGACCTATTTTGATTCCTCTCCTTTCTCTTCCGTTCCCCCCCCCCCCCTAAGTTCCCAGGGTGGGAATACTCAAGCTTGATTGGGATTCTGCTTTCATTCTGCTTGGAGCTGCTTATATGTACTGCTTGATTTCATACCTTTTCTACTATGGCTATGTTTTTGGGGATTATGCTCTTTTCGTATTTGTTGTACTCTGATGATTTAAGTATAAGACAGAAGTTTTAAGTTGATGTATGGGGTTTTATGTAATTCAGTCTCATGATGTAACTAATTTTTGAACCACGATTTTTTCTGCTTAATAAAGTTTTAAATTCTGCTATTATTTTATATCTGTCTTGTAATATTTCTGTTTCTGTTTACCTACAATGCTTGGCGAAACTTAATGCATTCTCTTAATGAGTGACATTGACGGACGTGGGGTGTCATAATCATCTTGGTATTAGTACCAAGCTATTTGTTCCCTATGTTGGTACTGATAGCTTCTTGCTCTCGGTGACGACTTTGACTTTTAGTTATACTTCTGGTATCAGTATTTATTGGTGCTTTAGTATTGACTAAAGGCTTCCTAGGCCTCCATTCTGGTATCAGTTTCTTCTCGATACCTCTTTACCTTAACTTGGTTTCAATATCGAAATCTGGTAGTAACATTTTCCCCTAGTGAATGTGTATTTTCGACTTTCCAAGTAAATAGCTTCGACTTCTTCTCTGCACTGCCTTGAACACACATGATTTTCCCGCCTTTTGGCCTTCTATGATTGATCTAGATCAATGATTTGTAATCGATTGTATGGTTGTGATGTGATCTGGGCAGTTAAAGCGCTCAGCGGTTCCATAGCGGTGGAGGAGCAAAAAGGTGTAGCAGGGATAAAGCGGGGAAATAGCGGGGATATAGCGGAGGCGCAAAAAGGTTTATAAAATGTGAAAACAAATATATAAAATTAAATAATTATCATTTTCACATTATATGTGCAGAAGAAACTAGTATTAATTAATCATATATATAGTAGAATCAAAGAATATCATGGTTACACACATTAGATTTGATGATTATAATAGATTTCCTGAATATATTGGAACTAATGCCTTAAAATTAGCTCTTTACATTAACTTTATTGATTTTTTTAAAAAGAGAATTAGTCAAATCAACCTTTATATATTAATATTGCTAAAGCAGATGGTAAAAAGCGTTGATTTAGCAGATACAGCGGGAAATAGCGGGGCTACAAGCGGATCTACTGTTCATCAGCGCTAAATTGAAATAGCGTAGCGGTTGAAGGGTGCTACAGGCTATAGCGGGGATATTTCGGGGCTTTAGCGGGGCTTTAACTGCGTAGGATGTGATGCACTTTAGTTTAAAGATTTTTCTTCTTTCTTTATTCTCTTCTCGTGCAAGAGATTAAATTCAAACAAAAATCATTATTCTTTGAAATCTCGTAAATTTCCAGAACTAGAATTCCAATCATCTCTATAATTTTTATTTTATGAATCGATTTTAAGTTAAGGTCTGAAAATCATCATCTCCTAATCAAGATTTTAAAATCAATTGAGGTTAAATAAACACTTATTTCTCATTAGAATGAAATCGAGTATACAGTAGTTAGCTTAAATAGATATTAATGGTGAACCATGAGGATTTATCATCTGTTATTTCAAAAATCTGAAGCTATATGAATTCCTGGGTTTAAATGCAAAATTAACCATTTGGGGAATGAAGAACTTTAATTATTGCTACGAGGATGGAGTTTTCTTCGATACCGATGGTATCGAATTCAACTGTTTCTAGCTTATACAGGTTTCAGCCTTATTAACATCGAAATCCACTTTTTGCTTTTGATTTTGGTTTAATCGATAAGAAAGTCATGTTTCAGTTTCGATTAAGTTTGGGATTTTAGTGTCGGTTAGACTTGTACCGATACTGAAACGTTCTTTGTTTCGGTTTCATTGTTATATAACTTTAAATCTCTTTGGTGTCGACTAAGTCTAGGGTTTTGATAGTATGTCGTTTGATTTTGATATCACCTTTACTAAGAACTTGGGCTGTTCCAGTTTCGACTCCACCAATACCATTGACTTAAGTTGTTTTTTTTATTGGTTTCGACGTCGCCACCATCACTGTGGACGATACCAAAGACTTAGCCATTTTCAGCATATATATAATGCATGGCATTTCATGAATTTTGTTGAGAATCCAATTCTTGTGACCCATAATAGTCACAATTTCTTATAAGAATATTAGATAACTAATGAAAATGAGTTTTCATTATGGTCTTAAACTTGTAAATGGTCCATATTAACCTTAAGCAAATTGTTTGTTTCACTTTCTAATTTTATTAAATCATTGTGCTATTGTGTTTTTATGGAATAATATCACCTGGTAGAATCATGACTAAGAAGCAAAGGGAAGACAAATCAAACCCAACAAGTTCCTCTATTCTCAACAAAAGACTGAGATTGCTCAACGGTAATCTCTTATTCAATCTTGAGATGAAGTGAATGCAATTCTTGAAGGCTTTGGTATGACTGGGGTTGATGCCATCACTGCCTCTGAAAATGATACTATTCAGAATCCTCTAGAAGGATTCTTTGTGCATTCGGCTATCCACATCTGGCATGGTGGCTTCTTTCCTTTCCCAGCATTTCTAGGCTTCTGCAGCATCTTCAGTTTTCTCCAATTCAGTTGACCCTAAACACATACACTTATCTTTTATGTCTTGAGCTTCTTGCGCTTGCATCAGGGCAATCTTCCCTAAATGCTCGTATTCATCATCATTTGCTACGACTGACTATAGATAAGGAGTGCATTCGTCTATCTTTTGTGTGATCCCTACAAATAAACTAATCAATGATGGTATTAATAAATATAAAGACTGGAAACACAATTTTTCTATATTTGGTCCCCCCCCCCTCCGAGTATCACGGGCACTCTTGCCAACCTAGGTGAGCTTCCTATTTTTCTTGATTCATTGTGTTATTTCTATGCGTTGTCTAATCTTGTTCACTTTTAGCTTCTACGTACTCCCATGAAGAAAAGCTTGAACGATGAGGAGGCTAATGTCATCGATGCAATTTATAAGGCTTATGAGAAATTGGGAAAACGATCCCTTTTGCTGACCCTGGACAATCTTCAGAAGCATGCCCTTCTCCCTCCCGGGCAGAAGAGTTTAGGGCAACCACCTTGCCATTTTCCTGGTGCCAAACATATTTTTTTGGGTTCCAACTTGTTTACTTAACTAACCCCTTTGTTTCCGGATGCTTTGAGTAAGATTGTTCTTCTAAAGTAATTTCAAAACTTTATTACACATTTAATATATCTGTATTTGCTTCTGATGTCATTTCTTTCATTATCCACCGAGGCTCCTGCTAGGAAATCTACTTTGGATGCTCTAGCCCGATCCAACGTCGTGACTAAGAAAAGGATTATAAAAACAGCTAATGAATAATCTTCCAAGAGGCATAAGGATGAAACTTCTACCCCTTCCTCTCTTTGCAGATACATCGTCGCTGTGTCCACTGAGCAACATACTCCTAATCTTACTGCTCTTTCTAATCGTGTTACTCCTAACATTGGTTCCTCTCAAATAGCAACCACAAGGAGAAATTTTGTTGCCAATCTTTTGGTGTCTAACCCTTCGGGACCTTCGGATTTGATGGAACATAAGCAAACCGACTTCCATCTCCTCAACATATTAGTCCTCCAAGGCCTTCTTTACAAACCCGAGATTTTGATGAGATTGTAAGACTCGCTCTTTCTTATGAAGATATTATTGATAATTCGTTGCCCTCTTCCTCCTTAGACTTGGTGAACTTGCGGCAATCTCTCATTGAACTTTTGGTACAACCTTTGTTTCTCTTAATTTATGTTGTTTTTTGTTCTTACATAAATGTTGATTCTACTTTTTTCTTTCCAGATAACTAAGAAATGGTTCTCTTTTCAAGAAGTGACTACTCTGTCTTCTTATGTAGTCGTAAAACTTAAAGTAGAGAAGGCTTCCTTGGAGTCAAAGTCAGTGCTCTGAAAGGAGGAGCATGAGAAAGAGTGTGCGAAGTTATAGACATCTCTTGAGAAGGATGAGTCAGAGCTTGCGGAGGAAAGAAAGGGTAAAAACTTCCTATCTGATAAAGTTTTGTCTCTTGAGTTGTCTAAACAAGAACTCGAGGATGAGAAGGAAAGAATGGTAGCGAACCATGCTGACAAGTTAAAGAGAGAGACAATTGTCATTCTAAGGTCCAAGATGCACTATCCAATGCTAAGCGAATTATTTTTAAAGATAAAGAAATAATCACTTGACTCTTATTTTCCAAAAACAATGCTGAACTCATTTGAAGACGCTCTCTTCTTAGCATACTCTGATAATTTTCGGAAATATCCTAAGATTGAATTCCATTTGGTTGATTGTTCTACTATGGATAAAGTTATGAACAGGATTGAGCAGGTCAAGCAACGGATTCAGGTTCCTGAGAAAGACACAATGAAGCTTGAAGACCTTCTGTACATTAAGGAACTTCTTGATGATTTTGATCAGTATGAAGGAGACGAGGGAGGTGATTATGTTGCTTCTAATGACGATGAAGATGATGATAATGGTAGCGATGATTTCGGTCCTAGAGACGAGAGACGTCGTGATGACTTTGGTGGAGGAGACGACATACGTCCTCCTTTTACTGGTAATACCTATGGTTCTGAGGGGACACAACCCGATCCTTTGGATGCTCCTACTACTCATGATCCATTGGAAACTTCTACTAAGGATAATGGTCCCTCTAACAAAGGGCAGAAAGGAAGAGAACAACCTACTCAACCTGGAGTCCATACTACTCTGGTATGGTTTTCACTTTTGAAGGGCTTTCTTCCCCCTTGAATTTCAACGGTAACTGATTCCCTATAATTTATAGATAAGAAAAAAAACTGCCTCATTTTATAAGGCAAAGTTAGGTGAGAAACAAAAGGAAGTAGTTCGTTCTCGTATAGAGCAGGACAAGTTGTCGAAGGATTATAATGCTTTATCTCAAAAATACTATTATCTCGATAAAAGCGCCTCAAAACTGATGTCTTGTAAGAACATGAGGTCGGGCCAAGATTAAAGGTAGCACGACTTTGAAAAGAAAGGATTCTTAAAGAAAATGAAGTGTTGATGACTTTATTTTGGACGTTGATAGAAGATAGGGTCATTTTAATAGATTTCCTTTATAAGGTCTACAACCGATGTGAAACCGTTGATTCCTCTTTCTTAGAGGAGTTTAGTGGCGGTTTACTTTGTCGTCTTCGCAGGCGGTGCTTAAATGATCTTGGAATCTAACGGAGAATATCTTTCCAACGAATCCAGAAAATTGAAATTTCATAGCGGGAATCAAAAGATATGTCCAGTTGAAATTTCAGAATAGTCGCTATGGAATTCGGGCCATTGAAAATAGCCATTTTGCAAACGACCTCGAATTTCGACGAAACCACTTTTGTTGGGTCCGCGATGTCAAATTATTGCTAGATTCTAAATTTCATAATTTTTCGAATCAATGTGTGAGCGTGGCAAAGGAAAACGCGTTTGACCAGTTTTAGTTGATTTTAATCGACTGGAATTTGGCCATTTTTCAAACAGACTCAGAATTCGACGAAATTAGTTTTGTTAGGACCGTGTCGTCAATACGAAGCTAGAAAATATTTTTCTGGAATTTTTCGAGTTAGTATGTGACCCTGGTAAATTGAAATGCGCGTTCAAATTCAATATATAGAGTTTTATGTTGATTTTGACGAAAACTGATAGAAACGATCGAATTAGCCTACGAAACATATCCCATTGTGTTTGGAATGGGGTTAATTAGCTAGGGACGACAGTCGGTGGGTCTCGTTCGGAGGTCGAAATAAAAAGTTGCTTTTAGGGAATTTAAAATAAGAAAATAATTAAATATATAAATTTGGTCAATGCCCCTTCTCCCCTTTCCTCTTTCCTTCCCCGTCGGTTTCAACAGAAAGAAGAAAAAAATGGCGACCTCGAACAGTCACCGCCCACCCATCAGGCAACGCCGCACCACTCCACACCCCCCCCCCCCCCCTCCGACCATCACCGCCACCACCTCCCCCCTTCGCCTCTGTCCTCTTTCTCCATCAGATCTACGCCAAAACCTTGGAACCGCCGCTGCTTGGGCCCACCGCACCCTCAACGCCGACATCCACCACCACCCAAGCCACCTGCGCCGACCATCTCCGGCCTCCCACTGCGTTGTCAGCCCCTCCTACCTCCTCTCACCTTTAAAACCCTAGTTTCTCCCTTTTTTAGCGACCGCCACCATAATGTGAGCAACCCCCGACCATCGGAAGGCCGCCATCACCTTCAGACTCGGACGTGGACCTCCTCCAGCAGCAAAGCTTGGATTTTTACAAAGTAAATGTGAGTTTCTTTGATTATATTTATTCGTTTATTAAATAAAAATGAGACTTTTATTTAATGAGGCTATGATTTTATTTTATATAATAAAGCTATGAATTTTATATATAAAATCATGATTTTCATGTATATAAAAATATGAATGTTAATTATATAAAGATTAGATTTTTAAAATAAAGGATTTGATTTTTATATTATAGGAGTATTAAAAATATAATTTTTATATGATGAAAATTATAAAAATATAATTTTTATATAATGTAGAGTATAAAAATACGATTTTTACCTACGATGTAGCGATATAAAAATATGATTTTTATAATATATATAGCGATATAAAAATATGATTTTTATTTACGTTAAGGAACGATAAAAATGCGATTTTTATCTATGTAAAGTAGCGATGTTAAAAACATGAATTCTAATGTATACCGCGTGTAACAGATCTCGTTGGAAGCACGGCGAAGATTTTCTACATATGAAGAGTCGAGACGTTAGGCTTAGCAATCTGTGAGAACTTCTCACCTTTAATTTAATTTTTCTAGTTGAAATATATACTAGGATGCAGACGGTGTTTAGTAGCACCCGACACCCGTCGTCCACAGACCATGGACGGCTTGTATGCTTGTTTGTTTGATTTTGCTGTGTAGTTGATTGTGTAATGTGATGTGAAATGAAATAAAATATTTATATATTTAAAAATATTTTACAGTTAAAAATAGAATTTTAACGTGTATATGAAATGAAATAAACTAATATAAGCAAATCGGACGATTTGTTTATATACACACATTTGACTGATATTGATTGGGACGATAAATTTTACACATCGCCCAACTGTACAAATAAAATCTATGTTTGATTGTTTGAAACCCCACACGGGTATTGGGATGATATTTGACGTACACTAATCCCGATTGTTTAGTTGTATGTCGATCGATTGATTGACAGACTGTGATAAGCGTTGAATATTTATATTTGATGCTTATACAGTGTAGAATGCACTTTGGATGATGGTTGATTATTCATCGTTGTTATTGTATACATGTGTTGTAGAAAATCCATATAATTAACATTATATGGTAATTGATTGGGCCTCATTCCAGTTTTGAAATAGAAATATTTGAAAAAGAAATATTTGAAATAGAATATTTGAAAATAGAAATCTATGAAGTCGTGTTGATTAGATTGACGCCATTTTGACGTGAACGATATTTATATCGATTTTATTCATTTTTTAATGAATATTGAAAGTGATTTCAAAATCTGATATTTTGAAAAGAATTGAAATTCGAACTGAAACTGAATAGAAATGAATTCGAATTGAAATCGAATAGAAATGAATTCTAATTGAAATTGAATTGAATTGAAAACGAACTGAAATTGAATTAGAAATCAATTTGAATTGAAACCAATTTGAAATGAATTTAAATCGAATTTATAAGGAAAAAATCAATTTTGATTTGAATTTGAAAAGAAGTTGAAATCATTTTGAAAACGAATTTAAAACGATTTATATAATACGTTTTAAAAGGAAATCGTTGAAGTATATATTATATATATTATATAATGGCCTGAATAGAACGCGCCGCATCGCGGCAGTTCGCGAATTTCGACTATTGACTTCGAACGGATATTGCGGGAGATCCGACCGTCGAATTCTCCTAAAACCGGAACCGTTGGGTTCGTATCGAAAAGAGCTTTCTAACGAATATTAAAACACCCCATCTCCGTTAGGGTCACTCTCAAAGGGAATGCCCTAATTTTGGTGGAGGTTTATAAGTATAAGTCACAGATATACAAGACAGATATAAGAACACATATTTTTGAACAGCGGAAAACATCAACAACTTTTATTTCAACAAAATACGTGTTACACAAATCATGTCATAATTTGTTTTACAATACTTCCCAAAACATAACATCTCCATAACTGTCTTGATTACATTATCTAAAGAAGCATAAAGAAAACATAAATAAACTGCAAAAGTCCCATAATTGCTGCCCAAAACCATAGCCCAAAACGGAAAAAATTCAAGCAATACATTCTTTCTCTTCAAGCTGGATGCGGAAATTGGTCAAGCTGCACTATTCCCTCCCCGTGGACCTGGGGGGGAAACGAAAGAAAAGAAGGCGAAAGAAAAGTAGAGTCGGACATAAAGCCTGAGTAAGTCTAGGACTATTCAGTCTATGAATAAAGAACTCGGTATGATAAGCATAAACTGGAAATGGGAAAGCATCATAAACTAAGTTAAGTTGTCTAGGGCCGAATATTATCGTACCCCATATTAATCTCTGTACCCATATAAACTAGTTCCCAACAGGCACCCCATAACCAGGGTAAAGTGATCCATTTCTGATGATCGGCTCCTACTCGCATAGTTGCATGTGTCTTACGGCCCCCGATGTTGTAGTTACCTATGCTGGTCCCACCATGGGGTGTATCAAGTCCCATGGTGGCGGCCCGACACAATTCTAGAATGCACAGGTATGCTACTGGTACCCAGTGCCTTATTTTTCTGCGTCGGAGTGTGTGCACGCCCGCACCCCGTTAGAACCTACACTGCTACACCACCACCGTCGATTTGACATCTTACAGTCAGCCCAGTAATCGTGCCCCACCCTGCCTAGTTCAGGGTATCCTGATACACCTTGTAGGGTTACTGCTGAAAAGGGTCCCCCGCTACTAGGTTTTCTATTTCTAGCCAACATGCTAAGTTGGTTAAGTGTTTTATAAACCTAACCCCCAATCAGTCTGTTTAGTTTAGCATGTTCCATTTTGATTAAGTATTAATTTAATTTACTTAATCCTATCAATCCTGACTCAGCCTTAATTGTCTTATTAAAGCCTTGACCTCTCACATTAGACAGGTATTGGTGTGGCTGCCTGTTGCTGGTTGGGTCCGGGCAGTCTTACGCCACAACTCAGTCTAACCTCGGGTCCTTATTGGGCTCCGTGTTTAACCACCCACATTGGATAGGTATTGTTGTGACTACTGGACAGCCGGGTGGTTCCGGGCAGGTTTACATCACAACTCAATCCAACCTCGGGTTAAACACATCTTATTTTCTACATTTACATATTTTGTCTCTTTTCTTTTTATATGTAAATATTTGCGGCCCATAATTCAAATTCATCTTTATTGGTTAAAATTTATTTATGCCACTTAATTGTTTTTCAAGGTTGTTGGCATGCGTCAAACATGCCAACACATATGTTCTATATTTTAACCCCATCGTCATTCCCCCCGTTTTACACGTTCGCTACAATATAAGATATGTTGGGTTTAACATTTAAACCCAACTTAGCCATATGAAAAGGGGAGGCTTATAACAAGGTGTTTATAAGGTAACATAAAAAGGGGAGTGTGAACGCATGAACTTGCAACATAACGATTCAATTAACATAAGGTAGGCACATGTGAACTTGCAATTGTAACAACATATAATCATGGCATAAACAATACTTAAACATGAATCATTCTATTCACATAATCATGGCATAAACAAAACATGAATCATTCTATTCATGTAATCATGGCATAAATAATACTTAAACATGAATCATTCTATTCATATAATCATGGCATAAATAATAATACTTAAACATGAATCATTCTATTCATGTAGTCATGGCATAAATAATACTTAAACACGAATCATTATATTCATGTAAACTTGCAATTGGAATGTAAATCTAACTTAATTGTGTCACATATATCACCATATGGTTTTGATAACAACTTAGGCCTAAAACATGTTTCAACTAGGCATAATACCAAACATAGTTTAGTCATGTTCATAAAGGTGCTTACTTTTGTTCTAATACAAAAGTATGATTTGCTAATTCCAACATGGATTCATATAAACTATAGTACTTAGTCGTATCCAATTACACACTAAAAGTGATCATAAAAGTATGTACATCATATTGGCATAATAGTGAATCATATACTTGCATGAATCCCAAATAAAATACCATATCATATACTTGTATGAATTCAATCGTATACCATAACATTTCCAAATCGTTTAGAATCAAAATAACATACAAGTATAGACTATTATCGCCACAATTCCATTTCGTTGTTAACTTCCAACGCAAATCACATACTAGCAAATATCCAATCGTATACCATAACATTCCCAAATCGTTTTAGAACTAAAATAATATACAAATATAGATTATTATCGCCACAATTCCATTTCGCATTTTACACAAATCAAACGCAATTAATTATTCACATCGGAATAGCACTCTACTTACAATGTATGACGAATCTTCAATTCAGGAATCTGAATTCTGAATTTGGAGATGCTATCCTTTGTTGTAGGCATTGCTTTGATTCAATTAACGTTGCTTTAAGCTTTTGATTTATCTCTAATTGTCTCTCAATTTCTGACGGCTATCTCTAGTCTCTCCTCAGCAGCATGACGGTCTCATCTCCGTTTTTGTTTGTGTGTATTAGGGTGAGTCTTAGGTCCTTTTTATAGAGTTTTTGAGTTGAATTAGACCGTCGATGGAGCTTGGTTTAATAATAGTCGTTCGTTCAAAGGAGAGACCAACCAGGAGCTGACACCTAGCCTTAGTGACAAGGCAAGGCTCAGAAAATCGACCAAACACAGACCAGGCCAGCCAGGGTGGGCTGGGTTCGACCTGGCTCAGGGGCCAGGTCGACACCTCAGTCGACACCGTGTCGACTTGGCAGTCGACACGGGTTACCCAGGTCGACTGCCCAGTCGACCTGGCTAGCCCCAAGTCGACTGCCAAGTCGACCTGGGTGCCTTGGGCGGGAATTTTCCCGCCCTGGCCAATTGGGCCCGATTTTGAATTTTAAATTTGTTTTTCTGAGCTATTTTCGTCTGTTTGAATTTTAAACTGAATTCTGAAACTTCCGGAGGCCATATCTTCTTCATATGGAGTCTGTTTTACGCAAACTCAGACTCTATCTCAAGCAGAATTCCGAGACGAACGCAATGGCGTATCCCGTTTCCCTTAATTCTTTGATTTGAAATTAATTATACTTTAATTTGTGAAGTTCACTGTTATAGAATACACGGGGTGTTACATTCTCCCCCACTTAAAAGGATTTCGTCCCGAAATCTTCAAGTTCAGGAAGAATGTACATCCTAACATCCAAACATCCATCTACTCATCCATCCAACACGAGCATCCATTGTCCTTAAAAGACTTCTAATGCTTCATGATAATCTGCGAAGTGTGTGTGTGTACATGTACTTATCTAATGCAAAATCAGGCGGCCTACTGATTCAGTTGACCTCCTTAATGCGAATTATGTAAGTGCCATGAATCCATTATGTATGCAAATTCTCCTATTCATGACTCTACATGAGTGCACAATCATTCATACAAATGCAACATCCATATGACAACACATTAAAGTTCAACCATATACAATGCAAACATATATGCATATGCAATATGAAGTGACTGAGCCGATCTAAAACCTAGATTGTGTGTGTATATGCAACCACGAGCAACCACTAGCAATCACTTGCAACCACTTGCAACCATCATCCATAACATGATTCAATCACATGTTTTCATCCAAAGGGTTTCTTCCTAAAAGATAAGGTCGAGGAGATATACCTAAAAAGATAGATAAAAGCGCAACTCAAGGAAAAAGAAAAGATCAAAGATGTACCCTCGAGAAGAAAAGGGTAGGCTGCGTGTATTCTGGCTTCAGTTTCCCAAGTTGCATCTTCTTCGGCGTCGCTCCACTGCACTTTGACGAGCTTGACTTCGTGGTTGCGTAGCTTCTTAACTTCCGTTCCTAATATGCGGGTTGGTACTTTCCTTACGGTTGCTTCGCGTTCCACTTCAGCTTCTTCTAGGATATTTGGCTCTACCACTTCAGCAGACTCATGTAGACATTTTCGGAGATGTGAACGTGAAAGACGTTGTGAACTCCGGCCAATTTTTCGGGTAGCTCTAATCTATAGGTCATTTTCCCAATTTTCTCGATGATAGGGAATGGCCCTACGAACCATGGTTCTAGCTTTCCTGTGCTTCCAAAACGAACAACGTTCCTTAGCGGAGATACCATAAGAAAAACTCTGTCCCCAACCTCAAATTCAAGGTCGGTCCTCCCCTTGTCGGCGTAGGACTTTTGTCTGTCTTGGGCCGTCTTCATCCTTCTTCGTATTAAGTCTACTTTCTCTGAAGTCTCTCGGATCATATCTGGTCCAAGTATGAGCTTATCAGTAGACTCCCACCAACAAGTGGGCGATCGGCACGGTCTTCCATATAAAGCTTCGAAGGGCGCCATTCCGATGGTTGCTTGATAGCTGTTGTTGTAGGCAAATTCCACCAAAGGAAGATGGTCTTCCCATGTCCCTCCGAAGTCAAGGACGCACAGTCTTAAAAGGTCCTCCAAAACTCTTTTCACTCTTTCTGTTTGGCCGTCGGTTTGGGGATGATAGGCTGTGCTCAAGCATAACTTTGTGCCTACCGCTTCTTGCAGACTCCGCCAAAACTCACTTGTGAAGATAGGGTCTCGGTCACTAACAATGCTGGATGGTATTCCATGGAGTCGAACGATTTCCTTGAGGTAAAGAGATGCTAGGGATGAGGCAGTTCTTTTACTTTTGACAGGTAAAAAGTGGGCGCTTTTAGTAAGCCTATCCACTATTACCCAAATGCTAGTGTTGCCTCTCCTAGACCTAGGCAGCCCATCAATGAAGTCCATTGAGATGCTATCCCACTTCCACTGCGGGACCTCTAGAGGATGTAGCAGACCGCCAGGCTTTTTCTGTTCCGCCTTAACCTGTTGGCACACCATACACTTAGAAATGAAATCTGCCACGTCCTTCTTCATGTCGTTCCAAAAGAAAGTTCTTTTTATCTCCTTGTACATTTTATCTCCGCCTGGGTGTATCGTCATCTTGGAGTGATGTGCTTCCTCGAGAACCCTCTTTACTAAATCCCTTGTCTGTGGGACGCATAGTCTTCCGTCTCGCCTTAGCCAACCCTTATCGTCGATGGAGTATCTGTTGAGGTGACTTGAAGTCTCACCCCTAATTAGCCTATCAATCGTCTCCACAAGCTGAGGGTCCACGCGTTGTGTTGTCCCTATCGAGTCCACTAAAGTCGGGCGTACTTCGAGAGAGGCTAGCAAGCCTGGTACAAAATCGGAGGAGGGCCTAAAGTCAAAGCTGGCTATAAACTCTAGGCTTTGTCTTTCAACAAACAGCGGGTTTAGGGTCAGTTTCTTTCGGCTCAACGCGTCTGCCACTACATTGCCTTTGCCTGGAGTGTAGGAGATCTCAAAATCATACGAGGCAAGTAACTCCATCCATCTTTGTTGCCTCAAGTTAAGGTCCTTCTGCGAGAAAAGGTATTTCAATGATTTATGGTCAGTGTAAAGTTCGAACTTCTCACCTAGGAGATTGTGTCGCCAAGATTTGAGTGCAAAGACGATGGCAGCTAACTCAAGATCGTGGGTCGGGTAGTTCTTTTCGTGCACTTTCAATTGTCTCCCGCCATAAGCTACTACCCTTCCTTCTTGCATTAAGACGGCGCCTAGCCCTGTCCAACATGCATCTGTATAAACTGTGAACATCTTGCTTCCATCTGGCAACGTTAAAACTGGGGCTGTTGTAAGAGCCCTTTTCAGTCGCTGGAAAGCAAACTCGCAATCCAAATCCCAATTGAACACTAGATTCTTCTTGGTCAACTTTGTGAGCGGAGCTGATATCTTTGCAAAGTCTCTGATGAATTTTCGATAGAAGCCTGCTAGCCCGAGAAAGCTTCGGACCTCTGTTGCGTTCTTTGGTGTCTTCCAATCCTGCACCGCTACTACCTTAGCCGGGTCTACTGCTAATCCTTCCTTGGATACTATGTGCCCAAGAAATCTTACTTCCTCTCTCCAAAAGTGGCATTTGGAGAATTTGGCTTTTAGCTGATGGGCTCGCAGAGTTTCCATGATTGCCCTTAAGTGCTGAGCATGTTCCTCTTCACTCTTTGAGAAGATAAGGATATCGTCTATGAAAACCACTGCGAACTTATTGAGGAAATCTCTGAATACCCTACTCATCAGGTCCACGAAGTAAGCAGGTGCATTTGTCAAGCCGAAAGGCATTACAATCCATTCAAAGAAGCCATCGGGGGTTCTGAATGTCGTTTTATCGATGCTATCTTCAGCCACCCTTAGCTGATGAAAACCGGTCGCTAAATCAAGTTGGGAGAAAACAGACGCTCCTACAAGCTGATCAAACAGATCGTCAATTCTGGGGAGAGGGTGCCTATTCTTTTTCGTTAGCTTGTTGAGTTCCCTATAGTCAACCCATAGACGGAGTGAACCATCTGCCTTTGTGGCGAACACCACTGGAGTGCCCCATTCTGAAATGCTCCTCCTAATGAACCCCTTCTCTAGAAGCTCTTTAATCTGTTTACTGAGCTCGTTCCTTTCCCGTGGAGCCATGTGTCTAACGGGCAATGCAACGGGCTTTGCATTATCTACAAGATATATGCGGAAGTCTATCTCCCGTTTCGGAGGCAAGCCCTTCACCTCTTCGAAGACATCCGGATATTCCCGGACCACTCTAACTGATTGCAAATTTTCAACAGAGGCATCTAGCGATTCAAGATAACTAAGCATAACCGCATACGAGGGATTACAAGAAATTTCCAAAGTGTTACCGAGCTGGGTCAGGAGCCTGACAACCCTTTTCTCACAATCAAGGATGGCCCCATTATTGGATAGCCAATCCATGCCCAAAATCAAACCATATCCCGAAAAGCCCAAAACAAAGGCACTACATTTAAATTCTATGCTTAGAATAGAAATTTTCAATCCCAAACAGATCATAGACAAATGAGTTGGGCCCACAATTGGGTTTGAAACAATTAAGGGGTCCTCTACCATACTAGTTTTTAGGTGCAGAGATTCTACTAAAGCAGACGAGATAAAGAAGTGTGATGCGCCAGAATCAAATAAAGTGTGAACGGGGTGATCATAAAGATAAACTACACTTTCTACAGAAGTATTTATACCTCGCTATTGCAGAGGTGGCGCCTCTAGCACATGAACCTGTGCCACTGAGGTGGATCCAGCCCTCTGCCCCTGTCCTCGTTTCTTTGGGCAGTCCTTTGCCATGTGGCCTGTCTCACCGCAAGAAAAGCACCCGCCATTCATCTTGGCCTTCTTTTTCCGGCAATCTTTTACTAAGTGCCCCACTTTGCCACAGAAATTACACTTCCTCTTCTCTTTGTTGTCTTTCCCGCCCTTCTTAAAGTCTGTCTTCTTAGGCTGTAAACCCTCTTTCTTCCCTTGAGAGCTTTCTGCCTTTGTCTCCTTCTTGCCCTTATCCTCTTCGTTCAGCAATGCCATCTGTACCAACCTTTCATATGTAGCTCCCATGGGTATATGGGTCATGGCCAAACTGTGTAATGGCTCATTCAACCCTTTGACAAAACGGAGGGCTTTCTTGTGTGGGGTGTTGACTAGGTCCAGTCCGAACCTAGCCAGCTCATCGAACTGATTAACATACTCTTTGACTATCTTATTCCCTTGCTTAAGAAATAAGAATTTTTCCAACTGCAAACTCCTTTCCGCGTCTGAGAGAAATTTAGCCTCAAACCTTGCCCTAAAGTCCTCCCATGTTTCCACTGGTCTTTCTGCATTAGTGACTTCCCATCAGTAGGAAGCCTCACCCTTTAGTAGCCACACTGCCAGATGTACTTTCTGCCAATCTTCTACCTCAAAGATGACGAATAAGTCCTCGGTTTCTTTCAGCCAATTTCTAGCTGCCACGAAGGACTCAGTTCCATGAAAATCCTTTCCTCCCATAGCTTTAAAATCTTTACATATCTTAGCAAAAGTGTTTCCCCGTGGAGGAGGTGGAGGAAGAGGTGCTGCTGCAGCCGGATGATTCCCTGCAGCTGGGGGAGGAGGAACGGTAGGGCCTGGCTGAGTGGCCCTTGCTTCTAAGAATCGTCTAAACCAACCAGGTATTGGTACACCCTCTGGCAAGTTAAGTTCTTCGAACAAGCTGAAACAAAAAGGATAGATTCAAAACGAAGGATAAGAGATAGTACCTATGGCTTTGGGGGACTTTGCCTTTTTAAAATAAAATAATATTTTATCTTTTAAAAATGCTTCTTTAAATTTTTCTTCGAAAATAAATTTTCAAAACTTTTATCTTATCTGGTAAACCTATGCTATGATACCAAGTGAAACACCCCACCTCCGTTAGGGTCACTCTCAAAGGGAATGCCCTAATTTTGGTGGAGGTTTATAAGTATAAGTCATAGATATACAAGACAGATATAAGAACACATATTTTTGAACAGCGGAAAACATCAACAACTTTTATTTCAACAAAATACGTGTTACACAAACCATGTCATAATTTGTTTTACAATACTTCCCAAAACATAACATCTCCATAACTGTCTTGATTACATTATTTAAAGAAGCATAAAGAAAACATAAATAAACTGCAAAAGTCCCATAATTGCTGCCCAAAACCATAGCCCAAAACGGAAAATATCCAAGCAATACATTCTTTCTCTTCAAGCTAGATGCGGAAATTGGTCAAGCTGCAGTATTCCCTCCCTGTGGACCTGGGGGGGACGAAAGAAAAGTAGAGTCAGACATAAAGCCTGAGTAAGTCTAGGACTATTCAGTCTATGAATAAAGAACTGGGTATGATAAGCATAAACTGGAAATGGGAAAGCATCATAAACTAAGTTAAGTTGTCTAGGGCCGAATATTATCATACCCCATATTAATCTCTGTACCCATATAAACTAGTTCCCAACAGGCACCCCATAACCAGGGTGAAGTGATCCATTTCTGATGATCGGCTCCTACTCGCATAGTTGCATGTGTCTTACGGCCCCCGATGTTGTAGTTACCTATGCTAGTCCCACCATGGGGTGTATCAAGTCCCATGGTGGCGGCCCGACACAATTCTAGAATGCACATGTATGCTACTGGTGCCCAGTGCCTTATTTTTCTGCGCCGAAGCGTGTGCACGCCTGCACCCCGTTAGAACCTACACTGCTGCACCACCGCCGTTGATTTGACCTCTTACAGTCAGCCCAGTAATCGTGCCCCACCCTGCCTAGTTCAGGGTATCCTGATACACCTTGTAGGGTTACTGCTGAAAAGGGTCCCCCGCTACTAGGTTTTCTATTTCTAGCCAACATGCTAAGTTGGTTAAGTGTTTTATAAACCTAACCCCCAATCAATCTGTTTAGTTTAGCATGTTCCATTTTGATTAAGTATTAATTTAATTTACTTAATCCTATCAATCCTGACTCAGCCTTAATTGTCTTATTAAAGCCTTGACCTCTCACATTAGACAGGTATTGTTGTGGCTGCCTGTTGCCGGTTGTGTCCGGGCAGTCTTACGCCACAACTCCGTCTAACCTCGGGTCCTTATTGGGCTCCGTGTTTAACCACCCACATTGGATAGGTATTGTTGTGACTACTGGACAGCCGGGCGGTTCCGGGCAGGTTTACATCACAACTCAATCCAACCTCGGGTTAAACACATCATATTTTCTACATTTACATATTTTGTCTCTTTTCTTTTTATATGTAAATATTTGCGGCCCATTATTCAAATTCATCTTTATTGGTTAAATTTTATTTATGCCACTTAATTGTTTTTCAAGGTTGTTGGCATGCGTCAAACATGCCAACATATATGTTCTATATTTTAACCCCATCGTCATTACCCCCGTTTTACACGTTCGCTACAATATAAGATATGTTGGGTTTAACATTTAAACCCAACTTAGCCATATGAAAAGGGGAGGCTTATAACATGGTGTTTATAAGGTAACATAAAAAGGGGAGTGTGAACGCATGAACTTGCAACATAACGATTCAATTAACATAAGGTAGGCACATGTGAACTTGCAATTGTAACAACATATAATCATGCCATAAACAATACCTAAACATGAATCATTCTATTCACATAATCATGGCATAAAAAAAACATGAATCATTCTATTCATGTAATCATGGCATAAATAATACTTAAACATGAATCATTCTATTCATATAATCATGGCATAAATAATAATACTTAAACATGAATCATTCTATTCATGTAGTCATGGCATAAATAATACTTAAACACGAATAATTTTATTCATGTAAACTTGCAATTGGAATGTAAATCTAACTTAATTGTGTCACATATATCACCATATGGTTTTGATAACAACTTTGGCCTAAAACATGTTTCAACTAGGCATAATACCAAACATAGTTTAGTCATGTTCATAAAGGTGCTTACTTTTGTTCTAATACAAAAGTATGATTTGCTAATTCCAACATGGATTCATATAAACTATAGTACTTAGTCGTATCTAATTACACACTAAAAGTGATCATAAAAGTATGTACATCATATTGGCATAATAGTGAATCATATACTTGCATGAATCCCAAATAAAATACCATATCATATACTTGTATGAATTCAATCGTATACCATAACATTTCCAAATCGTTTAGAATCAAAATAACAAACAAGTATAGACTATTATCGCCACAATTCCATTTCGTTGTTAACTTCCAACGCAAATCACATACTTGCAAATATCCAATCGTATACCATAACATTCCCAAATCGTTTCAGAACCAAAATAATATACAAATATAGATTATTATCGCCACAATTCCATTTCGCATTTTACACAAATCAAACGCAATTAATTATTCACATCGGAATAGCACTCTACTTACAATGTATGACGAATCTTCAATTCAGGAATCTGAATTCTAAATTTGGAGATGTTATCCTTTGTTGTAGGCGTTGCTTTGATTCAATTAACGTTGCTTTAAGCTTTTGATTTATCTCCTAATTGTCTCTCAATTTCTGACGGCTATCTCTAGTCTCTCCTCAGCAGCATGACGGTCTCATCTCCATTTTTGTTTGTGTGTATTAGGGTGAGTCTTAGGTCCTTTTTATAGAGTTTTTGAGTTGATTTAGACCGTCGATGGAGCTTGGTTTAATAATAGCCGTTCGTTCAAAGGAGAGACCAACCAGGAGCTGACACCTAGCCCTAGTGACAAGGCAAGGCTCAGAAAATCGACCAAACACAGACCAGGCCAGCCAGGGTGGGCTGGGTTCGACCTGGCTCAGGGGCCAGGTCGACACCCCAGTCGACACCGTGTCGACTTGGCAGTCGACACGGGTTACCCAGGTCGACTGCCCAGTCGACCTGGCTAGCCCCAGGTCGACTGCCAAGTCGACCTAGGTGCCTTGGGCGGGAATTTTCCCGCCTTGGCCAATTGGACCCGATTTTGAATTTTAAATTTGTTTTTCTGAGCTATTTTCATCTGTTTGAATTTTAAACTGAATTCTGAAACTTCTGGAGGTCGTATCTTCTTCATACGGAGTCCGTTTTACGCAAGCTCGGACTCTATCTCAAGCAGAATTCCGAGATGAACGCAATGGCGTATCCCGTTTCCCTTAATTCTTTGATTAGAAATTAATTATACATTAATTTGTGAATTTCACTATTATAGAATACACGGGGTGTTACAAATATTAGAAATTAGAAACCTAATGGTTGGATTTGTAATTATGTCCAAATCAAATTTGGAAAAGGTCGTTGTAAGTGTAGTTCGATGGCCATTGATGGAAATCGACTGTACGGGCCTTGATAAAATTATTAAAAAATAGTAATAATTTGTGTAAAATTATAAGAAATGATTTGGGAAGAATTGGGATGAAAAACTCCATATTTGAAAAGATAAAAACAGATTTTTATCGAAATGAACTAGTTTTGAACTAGAATTATAATTCTATTTATTTTTAAAATAAATAAATTGAATTTGAAAAATGATTTTGAAGGTAACTAGAATTTCCAATAAATTGAATTGGAATGGATTTGAATCGAAATCGTCTTCGGATTATTTCGATGTTGGATTTCGTGATTATACAGATGTTGTTATGGAAATTTGAAAGATACAGATATATATGTATATCGTTATTTCCAATACGATATTTGTTGGTCATAGAATTTGATATTGAATATAAGCCGATATATTTTCTATTCAGAGCCTTGTATTTAATATCAAATGTGATTTGGGTTTGTCGTGAATGGTGTCTTCATTAACATTGTTCTTGAACCCAGTTGAGAAAAGATTAAATCTTTTTATTTAGATTTAATGAAGTGTACCAATTTAATAATACTTAATTGGAATTGAATTGGTATTGATTTTTTGGTTTACTGTGAACAGTGTTTTAAATAACACTTATTCTTTAACCCGATAATTAATGAAATGTTCTTTCGTCTGCGTTCTGATGTGGCTTGTTCTCGAAGTATCCGCGCATTCCTTCGCGGGGAAGTTACGGGTCTTTACAATTTGTTTTGATATTTGTATTACTTTCAGTCTTAGAGTTACAAACTTATATCTATCTTAAGATAAGAACGTTGTCGATCAAAGTATAAAAGGTAACTAGAATACCTCAACTTGAGCGACTTCACTATTATCAAGGGATGGTACTAGTTTGTGATGGTAATGATGTTGGAAACGTTTTATATTATTTCTATAATAAAGATTGCAACTTTATTTGCAAGATTTGAAATATAATACAAACTACTGGATTTATAGTAAACAATGTATTATTTAACATTGCTTGACCTAGATTTGAAGTATGATTATACTTATACCATTTGGTTATGTAAATGACACTATTTTCTAAATAATAGAAATAGTACGAGTTTGCGAATACACTTATTTGACGAAATAATTAAATGACTATGTTTTTTTTAGGAAATGAAAATAAGATATTAAATCGGTTTGGAAACGAAAGTAAATGTATGAATTTAATTATTATTTCCATAAACGTTATTATAAGCCTTATTCGGCAGAGTTTTGAAGTTTACTAAAACCGTTTGGGTTATGACAACACGTCGAATGCCATTGTTTAACCCATATATAAGATTAGTAATTAGATTTATACCATATAGTTGATAATATATAGAGTTATTTTAAAGCAAAGAAGAAAAAAAGAGGGTATAAGAATATATAACGATATTTCCAAAGTAGAGTAAATGGAAATAGGTTTTGTGAATGTATATAAATATACTTTCAAGATAAAAGTAAATAGAGATGGAGTTTGGTGAATACGTTATTCTAAAGAGAAAAGCGTTGATTATTATTTTCAAAGTAGCGAGAAAAAAATAGAATTGTTGAGGTAAGTGTATGGAATCGATTTGTAAGAACCGATGGAATGGTTTTAACGGAATAATAAAAAGGCTTGAGCTACCGATGTACTTGATCGTACTGATTTGAGGTGATAGTTAAAAACCTAACTATCGATGAATGTTGCTGTTGGACTATTGATGTGTTAGTTCGAAGAGACCTGGATGGGAACTGGACCAAAAACCACTTCGAACTAACTTTGCGTTCGAGAACTAACATGCAGGTATCATCTGAAATGATTTGAAGACATAAGTCTTCGGAGCGAGAGGAATACTCGTTGATGTCTCTAGTTAATTATCGAGATTAAACTTGTGGCAGCAAAACTCATGTTTTGAGGTATCTTTGTTCCGTTCAGTCCCAGAACGAACTTATATGGATGAATGTCTGACAGAATATTTCCTAAGATTGCGTACGTTGATTTTTACAAATGTACCAAGTATGGTGGCAGGGAATTTACTCTCTTAGCTTAAAAACCAGAGTATATTTGTGGACGTCAATTAGTGATTTGATGGATTTGATATTGTGGTATTCAAAGTTTGGATGTGTTGTTCTGTAAGGCAATCGTGACCTCAAGCCTCATCAACTGGGAAATGAAAGAAATCGGGCAGGTAGCATGGCTATGTGGGTCATACCCATTAGGATGTATTATCACCTGATCTAGAGAAAATTCAATTGCTTCTTATTATATCGCTATTGTATGCTTTTGGTAATGGTTGTTGTTCACAACTGCTGGTGATATACATTTGATACACTCAAGTTGAATGAGAGGTCCGTCATGTGTGGCTGGGTTGCAAGGTGTTCTTGTTGAACCTCAATGTATCCCTTCTAGACTACACCGATCGGAGGTGATCTCATACCTTGTCATGTTGGAAATCCAAACTCCAATATGAACCGTATGTTTGTAGTTGTATATCAACTATGTTGGAAAGTGAGATGCAAGCTTTCCGGCTATATTCCTATTTATTAGTGGTTGATAGACATTATTATAATACCACTGGTTTTGATATGAAAACTGTTTTGGTTATCGTAAGGTAAAACCACGTGCCATGTTTATGGGTGGTCGTGTCTTATGAGAGTTCCATTCTTTTCAAAGGATTTTCTAATGTTGAGCAAGTTGTTTGTGATGTGAATTTACCACTGAAAGTATTCCAGACTGATTCAGATGAATTTTGCTTTGCTTCAAATGTGCTCGAGTCAGACAGAGTATATTTCCAGGTTAGGTTTGCTTGGAGCTTCAGGAGAGGAGCTAAAGTTAAGACATAATCCCCATATTTTTCTGGTACTAATTTATTTCTGTTGTGTGTGTTGTGATTGTGTACTCTGATGTTGTGTAATCATATATAAACATTTTTCTCTTTGTGTAAAGAGTATTGATGTATTATATTTTATTCATTCCGCTATGAGATTTTGATCTTCTTATTCTTCTATTCTAACATTTATTTCTTTCTCTTCTCACCCTATAATTTTTTTCTATTAACAATTCAGTTTTCTATGCTTTTGAGTTGGACATGAGATGTTAAATATCAGCTTAAACCATACAGAAAAGTTGAGTCGTTAAAGAATAATTTGTGCCAACTATGGCATTCGGGATTATCGCTCCCAATTCCATCAACTAAAAAAGACACAGCCTTAATCACAGGCATTACAGTGTCTTATCTTCCACTTTCGGACCCATGCATGCTCATGACTCCGTCGGAACACTCCCATACCTACCTATCGTTTGGACCTCTTACTATACATTTCAATATAAGCATTCCTTGACCTCTACCTAGTGCAAGGCCTCGTTGATAATCAAGAGATATTAACTGATATGGGTCCCACACAAATGCATATGACACAAGTCTCCAGAAGACTTGGTCCCCAAGCTAACTAGGTTTTCTACGAGCCTCTTATATCTCAAAGGATTGGACCCCTCCCACTTATTAATCCATTATTTTAACTTAACTCATTTAAGTTCATTAATAAGCCCATAACGTGTTATTCCCTAGATTGTAATTAATGAAAGTAATATACAACTTTTTACCCTCGAATTGTAATTAACGAAAGTAATCTACAACCCTTTCCTTTCTTATAAATATAGTATTTTAACTTAACTTATTTAAGTCATTAACAAGCCCATAACATGTTATTCCCTAGGTAGTAATTAACAACAACAAATTTGGTGAGGCAGGCGGTTTTTAGAGTGGACCATCCACTTTTTATTACCACAAGTGATAAAATACAAGATAACTGGAGTTAGGCATGATGGCTAACTACAAGGGACTAGTTTGAAGTGCTAGTACCCAGTACATATAGTTAAAGAACAAGAGCTAGGAAGGGATACCAAGTCTACCGTGTGACATGTCTAGTCTTCTTTCGAAGAAGAATTTCCCTTGGCATCATTCGAAGATTCACGCCCAAAGATATAGAGGTATTCGTTGAATCAGGCGAAAAGAAAAGAAATATTACTAGAGCCATCCAAACCATACACATATTTTCTGTTCCACAATGTATCAGCTAATATCAGAGAGTTTCTCGATCCATACTCACCAGACGTAAAAGGAACAATCTCACCATCCACCACCTGGTATATGAGACGTATAGAATCCTCAGGCCCAAAATATTTGAAGAAGACCTGAAATTTCCAAGAAAACCTCATATCGGAAAGGACATGATACAAGTCTTGGTCAAAGAGACTACAAAAAATCGCAAGAGGCTCAACACCGAACGATGGAGGCTAGGAAGGTTCCAAAAGATTAGGAGTGGTTACAGAAGCAAAGGTCACTGGTTTTTCTGAGGGGACCGTAGTATTAGTAGAGATGGCAATGTTAGAGGGCTCGACTGAGGGCACGGCAGAAGGAGCAAGAAGGATGTTTGGAACCCACCTAAGACGAGGACGAGACAACGGATGCTTTTCTAGAATGGTTGCATTACTAGCAAGCTTACATACTTCAGATAAATGACCAAACGAGCGACGGTTTAGGCAAATATCAGGCTTCCCATTGTATGTAACATCAACATAATTAACTTGGCCATCGAGACAAATCTTGATCTAGGAAGAAGGGTATGACACCCCACATCCCTTAATGTCACCCATATGAGGATGCATTAATTTTTGTGAAGCGCAATAGGTATAAAGTAATAATACAGAGGCTAAAATTCACAAGACATAATATAAAACGTAGCGGAAAACTTTCAAAACATTTATTATTATTAAACCAACATCACAGCATTACAGCTTCAAATACCACAAAGTCATAACCATAAAACATTTGTCTCGTGGAAAGTAAGTCATCAAAGTACAAGTACAAAACAATAAAAATCATATCCGTCATGAGTCACAACAATAGTCATAGAATAGGAATCAAAACAATAAATGGAGTAAGAGATAGTCCAAGATGAATCAAAGATTTACGGTCACTGCTGCAATCCACCACCTAGAGAACCTGGGGGCAAAGGAAGAGAGAAGGAAAAACAAAATAGGTCAGACATAAAGTCTGGCGAGTTCCAGTGATTTTTAGCATAAGCATGAGATAATTAAGTATCAAGACAGATCAATAATAATAGATATGAAAATACAGTAAAGTAGGAAACACAAAAAACAAGGTAAGATATGCTTATCATTTATATCCCATAACTTCTGCACCAATTATCATATCGTAAAGATCAGCCTTTCCCTAATTTTGACCCAGTGATCGGCTTCTTAAATAGGATGTGAATAATCTGTGCCAGCTATGGAATTCGGGGTTATCACTCCCGAACCCATCAACTAAGAAAGACAAAGCCTTAATCACAGACGTTATAGCGTCTTATCTTCCACTTTCGGACCCATGCACGCTCATGACTTAGCCAGAACGCGCCCACACCCACCTCTCATTTAGACCTCTTACTATCGATTTCAGTATAAGCGTGCCTTGACCCTATACTTAGTGCGATCCCCGTTGATAACCAAGGAATACTATGACGGCCGTCACGTACCATCAGTCATTTCCCCGAAATGCGTTGTGCCAATGCCCAACTAGCACTAGACGATCGTCAAAAATGTTAAAATAATGATTTACCAATGAACCTATAGTATATCTCACAGCACATGGAATAAAATATAATAATAACATAACTAGATATAAAACAGGCGAGACAGTATATAAGCTGAAAACTAAACCATATCCATCATAGTAGCGGAATCCAAAGTACAGCTTCATATCCAATTATTACAACTTTAAAATATTGTCTCTAAAAAGATATAAAAGAGGTACACTACTAAAGCCCAAAGTAGAGACCAGCAACAACACAGGGGGAATACGTATAAAGTACGTGGAAGCCTCCTGCTCGTCTCTGGATAGCTACTCGTGCATAACCACCTGACCTGCCTCTAGTCTGCTCGTTTAAGAGAACCCATAGTAATAAGAAGAGACATAAAACTCTGGGTCAGACGAAAGTCTGGTGTAAGCGATAGCAAATCTATATCACTAAATAAAGCAATAAAAGGTATAAATAATCATACTTGACCTGGACCTGCAAACAAAGAGTTAGCACAACAAGATGTACAATACTCTAAGGTAACACCAACATAGAGTGTAAAATGGAAGTATGCGTGTTATGGTGATAGCAAACATCAAACATAGCAATCATCCTCACATCTCTCACTCAGTGCGTGAAGCATACAATATCCACTGCTTAGATCACCAAATCCATTGGGGCCATGACGGGTCCACACCGCCCTGGACTCCGTATGAGTATTGCTATGACCACACAGCCCTGGTCTATAGTCAATAACCCAACCCAGTCCACACCGCCCTAGCTCTAGGGTACGGACCAACCAGTCCACACCACCCTAGCTCTGGTTCATCTACATGCCCCCTCTCTCAATATTGAACCAAAGTTATAGATATCGGTAACCCTTTTGTACGCGTCTCGCAACAAAGCCCAACTCTTGAAGTTAGCTCGTTAGTTCCCATTTGGATCATGAGCGATAACATCCCACTTGGACTTCCTTTGCATCTTGGGTTTTTGATCGTTGGTGTTCAGTTTGGTTTATCGTCTACTATCTGGTTCGATTCGTTATCTCCTATCCGGTTCGGTTCAGGTTTCCTCCTCCTATCCCGTTCGGTTCAGGTCTCCTCCTCTTACCCAGATCGGTTCGAGTCTCCTCCTCCTATCCGATTCGGTTAAGGTCTCCTTTTCCTATCTAGTTCGAAACTCTACAAGTTTTCCAGCAAGCTATTTTCGCCAAACGACGGCGTATTCAACCATTCTAACTTCCCTTTGCAAAATCATAAAACATACCAAACAGTCGTAGTAACATGTTGAATCAACCAAAAACATCAAAACAACAATTTCACATGTTAGTTTAGATCAAACATACCCAAATCCATGATTTTCCCCTTAATCCCCCAAATTCCGGGATTAATAAAAAAATCCAAATCTGCCCAATTTCATACATGTGACATCAAATATGATCTTAGAATTTATGCATATTTTTTCATAATTTTGGGAAGTATAATTTCGCTAATTATCACTAATCATCCATAATTAGGACTAATTAGTGTATAAACATGAAAATCACCCACCTTAGCAAATAACAATTGATAGATCTGAAACTTTTATTGATTTGGCTCGGATTCCAATGTGGTGCAGCAGCTCTACCTCGAATTTGGTGTTAATCCGGCTTGATTTGATGTAAATTTGATTAATTTGTGATTAAAAAGTGATTAGAGAGAGATTTAGAAGATGGAAGCCATGATTAGGGTTTGAGAAAGGTTTGTGGCGACTAGAAAAATGAAAGGAAATGATTCTCCAACTTCTTCCAGCCCTCCCATAACCTAATCCTGAATTGGATTATGAGCCTAGCTGCTAATCACTTAATTAAGCCCAATTAGGCAGTTTTGCATCTTTCAAATCTTATTTCAGCCATATCTCCCAAACAGTTAGTCCGTTTGATTAATGTGACCACTCTACGCAATGGGAAACCACCATCCAAATCCAAAGGAAGTGGTTTCAGGTCAAAACTCCTTACCAACCAAATGTTATAGGCGAAACATGATTCGCCAAGGGCAAAATGGTCATTTTGAATCCGGCGAAAATCGTGAATGTGGGAAATGACCCCAATAGTCGTTTCCCAAAGTTACACGACCATATGACTTCGTATGAAACTAAAATTAACACTCAACGATCCTCCGATACATAGAGTACGGGTCGTTACACTCTCCCCCCTTTAGAAATTTCGCCCCCGAAATTCCTTAACCAAGAAAACATACAATAGCATCCCGCATGCCTATCAACCATTTACAAACAATCAAACATACATAATAAACAAAACAAGCATGTCCTAGCATGCAGTTTACTAACAAGGGAATAACTATATCGTGATTAAAATCTTGTCAGGTAAAAGCTATGGATACGACTTCCTTATGCTCTCCTCGGTTTCCCAAGTACAGTCATTCTCATTGTCACCCCATTGGACCTTAACTAGTTTCACCGTCATCCTTCGAAGTTGTTTCGTATCGTGTCCGACAATACGAATCGTTCTGCGGCTTCCAACTGCCTCGGATTCTACCTCGATATCATCCAACTGATCTAGTGAAATGGTTATATCAGAATCGTGTACGAACTTCCTTAACTGGGATACATGAAATATGTTGTGCACTCCTGCCATCTTGTCAGGTAATCCAACTTTGTATGCTAAATTCCCAACTCATTCGAGAACTAGAAATGGACCAACAAACCTTGGTGCTAACTTACCTCTCCTACCAAACCGAATCACACCCTTCAACAGAGAGATCTTGACGAATACCAAGTCGTCAACGGAGAATTTCAAATCTCTTCGTCTTTTATCAGCATAACTCTTCTGCTTATCTTGTGAAGCCTTCATTCGCTGTTGAATAACCTTGATCTTATCTGAAATTCCTCTTATTACATTTGGCCCAAGCACAAATTTCTCATCGGTTTCCAACCAACATGATGGTGAGTTGCACGGTCTTTCATATAAAGCTTCAAATGGAGCCATACTACTGGACTGATAACTATTATTACATGCAAACTCAACCAGATGCAAATGGTCATTCCAAGACCCCCATAAATCCAATATACAAGCTCTCAAGAGATCCTCTAATACATGGCTCACCCTCTCTGTTTGACCGTCGGTTTGAGGATGGTACGTGGTACTGAGATGTAATTCTGACCCTAAGGCCTCTTGTAAGCTCTTCCGAAACCCACTAGCAAATAAAGGATCTCGGTCACTCACAATACCTTTAGGTACTCCATGAAATCTCACTACCCACTTCATCTACAGTTCCGCTATCTTAGTTGTCGTTCTATTCTACTTGACCGGTATAAACCTTGCACTTTGGGCTAATCAGTCCACAATCACCCAAATACTATCATGACCTGATCTTGTCCTTGGTAAGCCATCAATGAAATCCATTGAGCTCCATTTCCATTCAGGAATTTCCAACGGTTGTAACAAACCACTAGGCTTCTTTTACTCGGCTTTAACTAACAGGTAGTTCATGCACTTGGATATAAACTTCCCAACGTCTCTCTTCATCCCTTTCCAGTAGTAGGTCTGCTTCATGTCTCATTACATTTTGTTAGCACCGGGATGTATAGTCAGTTTCGAGTGGTGACACTCTCTAAGCACTTCATCTCTCAATCCATTAACGTTGGGTACAACTAGTCTCCCATTCTTTCGAAGCCATCCTTCTCGATTAAATCCATACTTATTCATTCCCTCACCATCAATACCCATCTCTACCTTGGAGATGATTTCGAATAGGTTAGGATCATCCCTCTGACTAGAACCGATCCACTCAATCAAAGTCGGTCTGATCATCAAACTTGCTAACATCTCTGGATCTAATTCACACTTAGGTTTGAAATCATATCCCACGATATACTCCAGTTGCTTCCATTCAAGAGACATAGCCCCCAAACTGGCATGTCTCCTGCTCAATGCATTAGCTACCGCGTTGCCCCTCTCGGGTGTATATGCTATATTGAAATCATATAAAGCCAAGAACTCTAACCATCTCTGTTGATGAAGATTTAAATCCTTTTGAGAGAAAGGATACTTTAATGACTTATGATCGGTAAACAACTCGAATCTTTCTCCCAAGAGATAGTGTCTCCACATCTTCAACGCGAACATGATCGCTGCCAATTCCAAGTCATGGGTAGGATATTTTTTCTCATGTGGTTTTAGTTGCCGACTAGCATAAGCTACAACCTTACCTCCTTGCATCAGTACAACACCTATCCCGGTACCACAGGCATCCGTGTATACTGCCATCTCTTCGTTCCCCTTAGGAATAACTAACACTGGTGCACACGTTAACTTCTCCTTTAGACTTTTAAATGCATTCTCACACCTTTCGTCCCAAAAAAAAGCTTGATTCTTCTTGGTCAACTGAGTTAACAGTGCCGTTATCTTGGAGAAGTCTTGTAACAACCCGTATTTTGATAACGTGTTATAACCATAAATCTAGGTAGAATTAAATTTTAAAATAAGAAACAAGGGAAACGGGTTGCGCCATTGCGTTCGTCTCGGAATTCTGCATGAAATCGAGTCCTATTTTTCGAAAATCGGAGTCCGTATGACCAAGTTATGGCTCCCCAAAGTTTTAGAAATTTTCAGAGTTCAAAACAGTTCGAATTCGAGTTCAAATTCGAATTTCAAAACCTAGACAGATTGGGCGGGAAATTTCCCGCCCAGCACCCCAGGTCGACTGGGAAGTCGACTGGGCAGTCGACACCCCCAGGACTAGGTCGACTGTGCAGTCGACTTGGGTGTCGACCTGGTCCTCGAACCTGGTTTGGGCCTGGTTGCTCCTGCTTGACCCGGTTGGCTTGTTTGAGGGCCTGTGACGATTTTTGGTGGTTCAGATCGATTCTAGGGTTTATCCTATGGCCTAAACTAGTTGTTGCAACTATAAAAACACCCTAAGACCTAGGCTAATTCACAACAAATCTTTCTAACACCATTATGCTGCTAAGTTTCCTCTTGAACCATGGCCGCCGCCTCCAACTTGAAGCTTAAACATTCAAACTAGATCCAAATCGAAGGCCAACGTTTCTACAACAATTCAAGAGAATAGATCAACATCTCAACAACGATCCTACGACAATTTCTATTCTTAGTTCTTAGTTCTCAAAAACCACGATCTGTAAGCCCCAGTTACTCTTAGATCTAAACTCTAAACTTAATATGGACATGTGCAAATTGAAGTTGAACATAAACATGATAACTACTTGAGACCTACTCTTGTATATCTTTGATCTATGACTATTCCTTTTTTATCTATTATTTTAGATCTACTCTTGTTCACCCTAGATCTATTCACCTTGAACCTAGTACCATTCATATTGAACCTTGATTTGTGGAATACTGATAAGAACTTGATTTAGGAGCCTGTTCATGTCATAACCTAAACCCTATCATTATTTTAACATGCCTGTGATGTTGTGATGTTGAAACTATTGCTAGTCACAAGTTTAGGATTATCATCTTATGTCATTTATTACTATGTTTATCACCCTATTTCATATGCCAGTGATGTTATGATCATATCTCAAGTTACACCATGCTTGCCTTGAAATCACCTTTGCCACTTTATACCCATCCTTGTTATGTTATTCCCTAGTTACATCTATTGCCTTAATTCGAATTCACGAGCGTTGGGGATGCGATTTGGGTAGTTTAGGAAAACCTGAATTTATTATGAACTTGAAAACATGAATATCATTATAACTTGAGCTTGGATAGGAACATGAACTTGACATGAAATTATACTTGAAAATATGAATTTGGGACATGACACTTAGATAACTTGAACGTGGCCAACTCGAGGTTGGGTTGAGTTTGCAGTATAAATCTGCCCGAAACCGCCCGGCGAATCCAGTAACTGCAAACAATAGGACCCAATGTGAGTAGTTGGTCATATCGCACTCGAAACCCAAGGTTAGACTAGGTTATGGTGTAAAACTGCCCGGACCCGCCCGGCACATCCAGTAACCATAACCAAGTCTAATGTGAGAGGTTAGGGGTGCATTAAGTAAATTAATGCCACTGGATAGGGTTAAGTCATGGACCACTTGAATATACTTAACCAATTTGACACGTTGATTTGATAGGGTTAAGTCATGAACCGCTTGAACACACTTAACCAACCTGACACATGATTCGTAGAACTAAGTCTTGAACTAGAACGACACACTTAGTCAATTTGACATGACACGTAGATGGGGTTAAGTCTCGATTTTAAATGACAACTTAACCTGCTGAACGAAACCCTAGTTACGCGGTCCTTTTCAGCTGTAACCCACTAGATGTATCACGGTACCCTGGGACTAGGCAGGGTGGGGCACGATTGCTGGGCTGATTGTAAGCGACCAGAACGACGGCTGAGTTGGTGCGCCATTGTAGGTTCAGGCGGACTATGGTCGTGCACTTAGTCAGGAGTTGAAAAAGTAGGCATTGGGCATCAATAGGATTATCTGTGCATTCTTGATTCGTGTCAGTGGTTGGCACCCTAGGGCTTGATACACCCTATGGTGGACCTAGCACAGGTGACTACATTCGTGATAGGGCCGTATGACACAGACACACGACGAGCTATACTTGTAGGGAGCCAATCAATTAGATCATACCGTTGGACCCCGAATTGGGTCACTTCACGATATTGGGCCAAGGGATTATTTCTTGATTTATAGTTGACACGGGATTAGTATACCAGTATAGTTGGTATGGAGAACCTTGAATACGCAATGTTAGACTTGAGTTATCTTGTTAGCTTAGTTATCATGTCAGACTTATCATCATTCCTATGTTTAATTCCAGTTTATTCATGTCTCGTTAACTTTACTAGTTTCTATGCTGATAGTCACTAGGGCTTACCAGTATTTTTGACTGACCCGTTTTCTTTTGCCTCTTTGTCTTTCGTTCCCCCCCCCCCCCCCCCCCCCCCAGGTTCTCAGGGAGGAAACTCTAGCTCTTAGCTTGGACTTTGCTTGCTTTCTGACAGCTCATGTACGGTTTGGTCTTGAGCTATGCTATGGTTGCACTCATGCACTTTTTGGGGAATAATATTTTACTTATGTTGTTTTAAGTACTTTGCTTCTTTAGAACTTGATGTAATGAAATAATGACTTGGCATTTTGATGTAAGAGGTTTTGACTCTATTTTTCAGTAATGAGATTTGGTTTTAAAGTTTATATCCGCTGCTTTATATACTCTATTTTATCTATGTTCTGTCTTGTGTTATCTCTGTGCCTGTTTACTAGATAATACCCCTCCAAAACTATGGCATTCCCTTTGTGAGTGACCCCAGCGGAGGTGGGATGTTACATTTGGTATCAGAGCAGAAGGTTACCAGACTGGGAAAAAGTTTTAAAAACCTTCTGAAACTATTTTCAAAACTGTTTATAAAGAAGCATTTTTCAAGAAAAGTTTTATTTTTAAGAAAAGGCTATTCCCCAAAAGCCATTAGCACTTTCCTTTGTTTCCTCGTTTGAATCTTTTTCATTTTCGCTTTTCAGCATGTCTGATCTTAACCTTCCTGAGGGAGTACCCATACCTGGCTGGTTCCGAAGAAACTTGGAAGCTAGGGCCAACGGCGCGGGCCCGGCAGATATCCTTCCTCCTCCTCCCCCGGTGGCCACGGTTCCTCCTCCTCCTCCTCCGGGTACCGCCTTCGCCAAAATATGCAAGGACTTTATAGGAATGGGCGGCAAGAACTTCGTTGGAACTGAAACCTTCGTTGAGGCGCGAAACTGGCTAAAAGAGACTGAAGACTTGTTTGTTATTTTCGATATGGAGGATCATAGGAAAGTTCAGTTGGCAGCATGGTTGTTGAAAGAGGAAGCTGCATTATGGTAGGAAGTCACCAACGCTACCAGGCCAATTGAGACTTGGGCAGACTTTAGAGAGAGGTTTGGGCTTAAGTTTTTATCATCCACAGAAGCGAGTCTTCAGATGGAGAGGTTCCTGGCACTCAAGCAAGGGGACATGTCAGTTAGGGAATACATGAATAAGTTTAATCAGCTTGCTCGGTTTGGTTTGGACTTAGTCAACACGGCTGAGAAGAAGGCTCTACGCTTTGCTCGAGGATTGAGCGAGCCACTCCACACTATGGCCATGACTCATGCACCCATGGGGGCGACCTTTGAAAGCTTGGTGAATATGGCCCTACTTCGTGAAGAAGGCGAGAATGGCAAGAAGAAGGTCAAGGCGAATGAGTCTCAAGGCAAGAAGGTAGACTCCGTGAAAGGAGGAAAGAACAACAACAACAAAAATGACAAGTCACGTGAGAAAAGAAAATGCAACTTCTGTGGTATTAACGGGCATATAGTCTAGGACTGTAGGAAGAAGAAGATGAAGATAGGAGCATGTTTTCAATGCGGTGAAACTGGACACATCAGCAAGAACTGCCCTAAGAAGCAAGGGCAAGCCCCGCAAGAAGGACCTTCTAGGGGTTCATCTTTAACTTCTTTTCCCTAGATACTCTGTTTTATCTTGTATATCCTTTCGATCCTGTCTTGAGAACCTTAGGTAGAATCCTATGAATGTAAACATGTATTTGAAACATGTTATGCTTGATGTTTGCGAATGGTTGCAAGTGATTGCTCGTGGTTGCATAACACACATTAGGCACTAGATCGGCTCAGACACATTTTCATGCATATGCATGAGTGTTTATACTTATTTATGGATGAAATTGAATGTGTTATCATATGAATGTTGCATATGGATGAATGTTTGTGCACACATATAGTGCTTACGTGACTAGGATTATTTGCATACATGTTGGATTCATGACACTAAACATATTTTGCATTAGAAAGATCAATCAGGCCTGATCATTTGCATTAGATAAGGAACATATACACACACTTTCTGCATATGTTCATGCAACATTAGAAATCTCTTAAGGACAATGTTTGCTTGTGGATGATGTTTTGTGTAGATGGATGATGGATGGTAGGATACGTTCTTCCTAACTTAGAGATTTCGGGGACGAAATCCTTTAAGGAGGGGAGAATGTAACAACCCGTATTTTGATAACGTGTTATAACCATAAATCTAGGAAGAATTAAATTTTAAAATAAGAACCAAGGGAAACGGGTTGCGCCATTGCGTTCGTCTCGGAATTATGCATGAAATCGAGTCTGAGTTATCGAAAATCAGAGTCTGTATGACCAAGTTATGGCTCCTTAAAGTTTCAGAAATTTTCAGAGTTCAAAACAGTTTGAATTCGAGTTCAAATTCGAATTTCAAAACCCAGACAGACTGGGCGGGAAATTTCCGCCCAGCACCCCAGGTCGACTGGGATGTCGACACCCCCAAGACCAGGTCGACTGCGCAGTCGACTTGGGTGTCGACCTGGTCCCCGAACCTGGTTTGGGCCTGGTTGCTCCTACTTGAACCTGTTGGCTTGTTTGAGGGCCTGTGACGATTTTTGGCGGTTCAGATCGATTCTAGGGTTTATCCTATGGCCTAAACTAGTTGTTGCAACTATAAAAACACCCTAAGACCTAGGCAAATCCACAACAAATCTTTCTAACACCATTATGATGCTAAGTCTCCTCTTGAACCATGGCCGCCGCCTACAACTTGAAGCTTAAACATTCAAACTAGATCCAAATCGAAGGCCAACGTTTCTACAACAATTCAAGGGAATAGATCAACATCTCAACAACGATCGTACGACAATTTCTGTTCTTAGTTCTCAAAAACCACGATCTGTAAGCCCCAGTTACTCTTAGATCTAAACTCTAAACTTAATATGGACATGTGTAAATTGAAGTTGAACATAAACATGATAACTACTTGAGACCTACTCTTGTATATCTTTGATCTATGACTATTCCTTTTTGATCTATTATTTTAGATCTACTCTTGTTCACCCTAGATCTATTCACCTTGAACCTAGTACCATTCATATTGAACCTTGATTTGTGGAATACTGATAAGAACTTGATTTAGGGGCCTGTTCATGTCATGACCTAAACCCTATCATTATTTTAACATGCCTGTGATGTTGTGATGTTGAAACTATTGCTAGTCACAAGTTTAGGATTATCATCTTATGTCATTTATTGCTATGTTTATCACCCTATTTCATAAGCCAGTGATGTTATGATCATATCTCAAGTAACACCATGCTTGCCTTGAAATCACCTTTGCCACTTTATACCCATCCTTGTTATGTTATACCCTAGTTACATCTATTGCCTTGATTCGAATTCACGAGCGTTGGGGATGCGATTTGGGTAGTTTAGGAAAACATGAATATCGTTATAACTTGAGCTTGGATAGGAACATGAACTTGACATGAAATTATACTTGAAAATATGAATTTGGGACATGACACTTAGACAACTTGAACGTGGCCAACTCGAGGTTGGGTTGAGTTTTCAGTATAAATCTTCCTGGAACCGCCCGGCGAATCCAGTAACTGCAAACAATAGGACCCAATGTGAGTAGTTGGTCATATCGCACTCGAAACCCGAGGTTAGACTAGGTTATGGTGTAAAACAGCCCGGACCCGCCCGGCACATCCAGTAACCATAAGCAAGTCTAATGTGAGAGGTTAGGGGTGCATTAAGTAAATTAATGCCAATGGATAGGGTTAAGTCATGGACCACTTGAATATACTTAACCAATTTGACACGTTGATTTGATAGGGTTAAGTCGTGAACCGCTAGAACACACTTAACCAACCTGACACATGATTCGTAGGACTAAGTCTTGAACTAGAACGACACACTTAGTCAATTTGACATGACACGTAGATGGGGTTAAGTCTCGATTTTAAATGACAACTTAACCTGCTGAACGAAACCCTAGTTACGCGGTCCTTTTCAGCAGTAACCCACTAGATGTATCATGGTACCCTGGGACTAGGAAGGGTAGGGCACGATTGCTGGGCTGATTGTAAGTGACCAGAACGACGACTGAGTTGGTGCGCCATTGTAGGTTCAGGCGGACTAGGGTCGTGCACTTAGTCCGGAGTTGAAAAAGCAGGCATTGGGCATCAGTAGGATTATCTGTGCATTCTTGATTTGTGTCGGTGGTTGGCACCCTAGGGCTTGATACACCCTATGGTGGACCTAGCACAGGTGACTACATTTGTGATAGGGCCGTATGACACAGACACACGACGAGCTAGACTTGTAGGGAGCCGATCAATTAGATCATACCGTTGGACCCCGAATTGGGTCACTTCACGATATTGGGCCAAGGGATTATTTCTTGATTTATAGTTGACACGGGATTAGTATACCAGTATAGTTGGAATGGCGAACCTTGAATACGCAATGTTAGACTTGAGTTATCTTGTTAGCTTAGTTATCATGTCAGACTTACCATCATTCCTATGTTTGATTCCAGTTTATTCATGTCTTTTTAACTTTACTAGTTTCTATGCTGATAGTCACTAGGGCTTACCAGTCTTTTTGACTGACCCGTTTTCTTTCGCCCCTTTGTCTTTCGTTTCCCCCCAGGTTCTCAGGGAGGAAACTCTAGCTCTTAGCTTGGACTTTGCTTGCTTTCTGACAGCTCATGTACGGTTTGGTCTTGAGCTATGCTGTGGCTGCACTCATGCACTTTTTGGGGAATAATATTTTACTTATGTTGTTTTAAGTACTTTGCTTCTTTAGAACTTGATGTAATGAAATAATGACTTGGCATTTTGTTGTAAGAGGTTTTGACTCTATTTTTCAGTAATGAGATTTGGTTTTAAAGTTTATATCCGTTGCTTTATATACTCTATTTTATCTATGTTCTGTCTTGTGTTATCTATGTGCCTGTTTACTAGATAATACCCCTCCAAAACTATGGCATTCCCTTTGTGAGTGACCCTAGCGGAGGTGGGGTGTTACAAAGTCTTGAATAAACTTACGATAATATCCAGGTAATCCCAAGAAACTTCTCATGTCCGCCGCATTCTTGGGTGTAGACCAATCTTGCACTATAGCCACCTTCGCAGGGTCCCTAGCAGTACCATTCTCTGAAACAACATGGCCCAAGAACCTCACTTCCCTCCTCCAGAAGCGACACTTAGAAAATTTCGCTTTCCAATGGTGCTTCCTCAACACCTCCATCGCTGTCCTCAAATGTTCCTTGTGTTCTTCATCTGTCCTCGAGTAAACCAAGATATTGTCCACGAACAAAAGAACAAATTTATTTAATTGATCCCTGAAAACCCGATTCATAAGATCCACAAAATATGCGGGTGATTGCTTAACTCGAATGGCATGACCAACCACTCTTAGAATCCAGATGGCATCCGAAATGTCGTTTTAGGTATACTCTCAGCTGCTACTCAGAGCTGATGAAATCCTATCGCAAGATCCAACTAGGAAAACACTCTTGCTCCATTTAGTTGATCAAACAAATAATCTATCCGTCGAAGAGGATACTTATTCTCCCTAGTCACCATGTTCAACTCGCGGTGGTCCACACATCAGCGAAGGAAACCATCGGCCTTGTTAGCAAATACAATTGGTGCTCCCCACTCGAAAACACTTCTTCAGATAAATCCCTTCTTCAAAAGATTGCCTACTTGCACTTCAAGCTCTCGCTGCTCCCTTGGCGTCATATGACAAAGAGGCATCACTGTAGGTCTAACATTTTTCACTAAATCAATCTGAAACTCGATCCCTCGGTGTGGTGGAAGTCCGGTCACTCCCTCAAAGATGTTCGGATACTCACCAGCAATAGGCATATCTGATAACTCATCATGCGGGATGTTGAGGGAATTTAGAAAACTAGCCATCACACCATCAATAGGTTGGCAACCCAATACAACCCTCCGCCCATCATCCGCTCTAATGGTCACCAAAGACCCCTCACAATCTACCACCACCTCATACCTTTGGAGCTAGTCGACTCCCAAAATAATGCCAAACCCAGTAAAGCCCAAAATAAAGCAATCACAAAAAAACATACATCCATGACTCGATAAGACCAAATTTCGACAAATCATACAAAGGCTAGTCGAACCACTGATCGGGTTCGTCACAAATAAAGGTCTATCGACAATCTTGGGTTCTGTAACAACCCGTATTTTAATAACATGTTATAACCATAAATCAAGGTAGAATTAATTTTTGAGATAAGAATCAAGGACAACGGGTTACGCCATTACGTTCATCTCGAAATTCTGCTTGGAAACGAGTCCGAGTTTTCAAAAATCGGAGTTCGTATGACCAAGTTATGGCCCTCCAAAGTTTCCGAAATTTTCAGAGTTCAAAACAGTTCGAATTCGAATTCAAAATTCGAATTTAAACCCAGAACAGACTAGGCGGGAAATTTCCCGCCCAAGACCAGGTCGACTGGGGGGTCGACCCTAGAGTCGACCTGCCCAGGACCAGGTCGACCATAGTGTCGACCTTGGGGTCGACCTGGGTGTCGACCTGGTTGGCCGAGCCCGTTTCTGAAGCCTGGTTCACTCTGATGTTTCCGGCCCATTTTCTGTCTAGGTTCGTTGGCCAGACCCTATATTAACAACCCCCTAGCCCCCTTCTCTCTACACATTTCTCTCTGGCCTTATGCTGCTCGAATTCTAGTTGAAAAGTTAGAGAAAGGGACTTCTTCTTCTACGTCGAGACTACGTTTAGAGAATTTGCTGAATTGGGGGATTTCTAGAGTTTCTACATCGTTTCTTTAATCTCTAATTCTCTAAACCACGATCTGTAAGCCCCAGTTACTTTTAGATTTAAACTATAAATGTAATATGAATATGTTGTAAATTGAAATTGGACCTGTGTATGATGACTGTTTCACATCCGCTCTTGTTCATCTTGAATCTTGACTTTTGGGAATACTACTATGACACTGATTTGGGGCCTATTCATGTTGTAAATCAAAAAGAACCCCTCACATTATCATGCCTGTAATGTTGAATCTACTATTAGTCACAAGTTTATGACTATCACCTTATGTCAACCGTTATCATGACTATCACCTTATGTCAACTGTTATCATGACTAGTACCTTCTTTTGCTAAGTTTGGAATCTTAATGTTTGAGGCCGATGTTCCATATGCCAATAATGTTGTAATCATTTATCTCAAGTTACACCATGCTATGTTAGAAATCACTTTTTCCACCTTGTACCTGTTCCTTTTATGTTATTCCCTAATTAGATCAAATTGTATCGTTTCGAATTTACGTGCGATGGGAATACGTTTTGGGTAGTTTAGGCAAACTTGAATTGGCTATGAATTTGACATGAATTTGACATGATTTGACATGAAACATGACATGAAAACTTGACATGAGATTATACTTGAAATCTTGAACATGGACATGACACTTAGATAAACTTGAAAATGGCCAGCTCGAGGTTGGGTTGAGTTTGCAGTGTAAACCTGCCTGGAACCGCCCGGCAAATCCAGTTACTGCAAACAATAGGATCCAATGTGGGTAGTTGGTCATATTGCACATAAAACCCGAGGTTAGACTATGTAGTGGTGTAAACCTGCCCGGAACCGCCCGGCAAATCCAGTGACAACAACAATTAGTCTAATGTGAGAGGTTGGGATGCATTGATGAATTAATGCCACAAGATAGGGTTAAGTCATGAACCACTTGAATGCACTTAACCAACTTGATACATGATTGGATAGGGTTAAGTCATGAACCACTTGAATACACTTAACCAACTTGATACATGATTGGATAGCGTTAAGTCATGAACTACTTGAATACACTTAACCAACTTGATACATGATTGGATAGGGTTAAGTCACGAATTTAAATGACAACACTTAACCCATTAGAAACCCAAGTTACGTGGTCCTTTTCAGCAGTAACCCACTTAGAAGTATCATGATACCCTGGGACTAGGTAGGGTGGGGCACGATTATTGGGCTGATTGTAAGCGACCAGAACGACGGCTGAGTAGGTGTGCCATTGTAGGTTCAGACGGACTATGGTCATGCACATAGTCCGTAGTTGAAAAAGCAGGCATTGGGCACCCGTAGGTTTATACTGTGCGTGCTTGATTCGTGTCGGTGGTTGGCACCCTAGGGCTTGATACACCCTATGGTGGACCTAGCACAGATGACTACATTTCACGATAAGGCCGTATGACACAGACACTTGACGAGTTAGAACTTGTAGGGAGCCGATCGATTAGTAGATCGTTCTGTAGGACCCCGTAATAGGTCATTTCATGATATTGGACCAAGGGATCATTTCATGGTTAATAACTTGACATAGGTAAAAATACTAGTACAGTTGGTGCAGCGAATCTAGAATATGCGATGCTAGACTTGACTTATCTTGTTATCTCAGTTATCATACCTATCATGTTATTATCCTTATGTTTAATTCCAGTTTTCACATGTCATGTTACCTTTACTAGTTTATATACTGAAAGTCACTAGGTCTTACCAGTCTTTTCAACTGACCCTTTTTCTTTCGCGCCTTTTTCTTTCGTCCCCCCCCCCTCTAGGTTCTCAGGGAGGAAACTCTAGCTCTTAGCTTGGATCTAGCTTGTTTTCTGATAGCTCATGGACGGTTTGGTCTTGAGCTATGTTATGGCTGCACTACTGTTATTTTGGGGAATAATTTACTGTTGCTATTTTGAGTTTATGCTTCTTTATTTAGAACTTGATGTAATGGAATAATTTGTACTTTGGATATATGAGGTTTTGACTCTTTCCACGAAAATAATGAAATTTGGTTTTTATTTCTACCGCTGCTTTATTTATGTTCTGTCTTGTGATATCTCTGTGTATGTTTACCTAGATAATGCTCCACTGAAACTAGTGCATTCCCTTTTGTGAGTGACCCTAGCAGAGGTGGGGTGTTACATTTGGTATCAGAGCAGAAGGTTACCAGACTGGGCAAAAGTTTTAGAAACTTCTGAAATTATTTTCAAAACCATTTATAAAGAAGCATTTTTCAAGAAAAGTTTTAATTTTTAAGAAAAGGCTATTCCCCAAAAGCCATTAGCACTTTCCTTTGTTTCCTCGTTTGAATCTTTTTCTTTTCGCTTTTCAGCATGGTCGTTCTTAACCTTCCTGAGGGAGTACCCATACCTGGATTGTTCCGAAGGTACTTCGAAGCTAGGGCCAACGGCGCGGGCCCGACAGACATCCCTCCTCCTCCTTCCCCAATGGTCGAGGTTCCTCCTCCTCCTCCTGGTACCGCCTTTGCCAAAATATGCAAAGACTGTAAAGCAATGGGCAGCAAGAACTTCGTTGGAACTGAAACCTTCATTGAGGCACGAAACTGGCTAAAGGAGACTGAAGACTTGTTCGTTATTTTCGATGTGGAGGATCATAGGAAAGTTCAGTTGGCAGCATGGTTGTTGAAAGAGGAAGCTGCATTTTGGTGGGAAGTCACCAACGCTACCAGGCCAGTTGAGACTTGGGCAGACTTCAGAGAGAGGTTTGGACTTAAATTCTTATCATCAGCAGAAGCGAACCTTCAGATGGAGAGGTTCCTGGCACTCAAGCAAGGGGACATGTCTGTTAGGGAGTACGTGAATAGGTTTAATCAGCTTGCTCGGTTTGGTTTAGACTTGGTCAACACGGCTGAGAAGAAGGCTCTACGCTTTGCTCGAGGATTGAGTGAGCCACTCCACAGTATGGCCATGACTCATGTACCCATGGGGGCGACCTTTGAAAGCTTGGTGAATATGGCCATATTTCACGAGGAAGACAAGGGTGACAAGAAGGAGGTTAAGCCTAATGAGACTCAGAACAAGAAAGCTGACGTCAAGAAGGGAGGGAACAAGAACAACAACAACAATGCTAACAAACCACGTGAGACAAGGAAGTGCAACTTTTGTGGTATTGCGGGACATCTGGCAAAATATTGTAGAAGGAAGAAGAGAAAGTTGGGTGAATGCTTTCATTGTGGGGATACTGGACACATCAGCAAGGATTTCCCTAAGAAGCAAGGACAGGGGCAAGGGCAGACCCAGCGAGCAGGATCTATTGGAGGGCAGTTACAAGCTCTCAACACCACTCCAGCTCTTGATCGAGGTAGTAATATTTCCGTAGAAAGCCTTGTTTACATTTCTGAATTTCCTGTTCGAACCTTATTTGACTCTGGCGTATCGCATATTTTTATCTCTTCTGATATTGTTGAGAATCTGCACCTAAGTACTAGTCTAGTTGATGATCCCATTAGTGTTTCAAATCCGATTGGGGGCTCCGCCCATTTATCTATGATTTGTGTTGATTTGAGGATTTCTATCTTAAGCGTAGAATTCACGTGTAATGCTTATGTTCTCGGATTCATGGGATATGGTTTAATTCTGGGCATGGATTGGCTGTCCAATTATGGAGCCATCCTTGATTGTGAACGAAGGGTAGTGAGGCTCGTGACACGCCTTGGTAATACCCTTGAACTTTCTTGTAACCCGAAGGGTCCGGTCATGTTATGTTATCTTGAATCTCTTGACTCGTCCGTCGACAATCTGCACTCCGTGAGAGTGGTCCGGGAATATCCAGATATCTTTGATGAGGTGAAGGGGTTACCCCTTAAACGTGAGATAGACTTCCGAATTTATCTTGTTGATAATGCCAAGCCAGTTTCATAGCCCGTTAGGCACATGGCCCCGCGAGAAAGGAGAGAGCTCAGTAAACAAGTCAAGGAGTTGCTAGAGAAAAATTTCATAAGACGAAGCATTTCTGAATGGGGTTCTCCAGTGGTATTCGCTACAAAGGCGGATGGTTCGCTTCGTCTGTGCGTAGATTATTGTGAGTTAAACAAGCTGACAAATAAAAATAGGCACCCACTACCAAGAATCGACAATCTTTTTGACCAGCTTGTAGGAGCGTCTGTTTTCTCTCAACTCGATCTAGCCATAGGTTTCCATCAGCTCAGAGTGGTTGAGGATAGCATTGACAAAAATGCGTTTAGGACTCCAGATGGGTTCTTCGAATGGATCGTCATGCCGTTTGGATTAAAGAATGCACCCACATACTTCGTAGATCTGATGAGTAGGGTGTTTCGGGAGTTCCTTAACAAGTTCGTGGTAGTCTTTGTGGACGATATTCTAGTCTTCTCAAAGGATGAAGAAGAGCATGCTAGACACCTCAAGGAAGTCATGGATACGCTTAGAGCACACCAGTTAAAGGCTAAGTTCTCCAAATGCCATTTTTGGAGGGAGGAAGTTCGGTTTCTTGGGCACGTAGTTTCTAAGCAAGGTTTAGCTGTGGACCCCGCAAAGGTAGTTGCGGTGCAAGACTGGAAAATTCCTAAGAATGCAACAGTGGTGAGAAGCTTTCTCGGTTTGGCGGGCTTTTATAGGAAGTTCATTAAGGACTTCGCTAAGATTTCAGCCCCTCTTACTAAGTTAACAAAGAAAAACCTTGCGTTTGCATGGGACATAGAATGTGAGATTGCTTTTCAGAGACTCAAGAGAGCCCTCACCACAGCTCCAGTTTTAGCATTACCCGACGGAGGTAAGATGTTTACGGTGTACACAGATGCGTGCAGCACGGGTTTAGGCGCTGTCCTAATGCAAGATGGAAGAGTGATATGCTATGGGGGTAGACAACTTAAATTTCATGAGAAGAACTATCCCACACATGACTTGGAGTTGGCGGCGATTGTTTTTGCACTTAAAACTTGGCGTCATTATCTCCTAGGGGAGAGATTCGAGCTGTATACCGACCACAAATCTCTTAAATACCACTTTTTGCAAAAAGATTTGAATCTGAGACAACAGCGGTGGATGGAATTCTTGGCATCATATGACTTCGATATAACTTATACCCCTGGCAAGGGTAACGTGGTGGCGGATGCGCTAAGTAGAAAAAGGTTGACCTTGAGCCCCTTGTTTGTTGAAAGGAAAAGTCTAGAGTTTATAGCAACCTTTGATTTTACACCTGCTGCTGAGTCATTGAATGTTACCTTAGCATCTCTTGAATTAAGACCTACACTCCTAGATCAAGTAGGGACTTCACAGAAGGAAGACCCACAGATAGTCGAAATCATGGACAAGCTGATTAGGGGTGATACGTCAAGTCACCTCGGTAGGTATGCCATAGATGACAAGGGATGGCTAAGGCGCGATGGAAGGCTATGTGTCCCACAAGTAGGAGACTTAGTAAGGAAAGTCCTCGAGGAGGCACATCACTCGAAGATGACCATACATCCCGGAGAGGACAAGATGTACAAGGATATGAAACGCATTTTCTTTTGGGCTGGAATGAAAAGGGACGTGGCAGAGTTCGTTTCGAAGTGCATGGTGTGCCAATAAGTAAAGACCGAGTCGAAGAAGCCCGGTGGGCTATTACATCCTTTGGAGGTGCCGCAATGGAAATGGGAAAGTATATCGATGGATTTCGTGGATGGGTTGTCTAGGTCAAGGAAGGGAAATACTAGCATATGGGTCATAGTTGATAGACTCACGAAAAGTGCTCACTTCATTCCGGTGAAAAGCAAGAGGACCGCATCATGGCTAGCGTCTATTTACCTTCGAGAGGTAGTACGGTTGCACGGAGTTCCTTCTAGTATAGTTAGTGATCGTGACCCGATTTTCACTAGCCAGTTTTGGAATAGTCTGCAAGAAGCAATGGGTACACGATTGAGTTTAAGTACAGCCTATCACCCACAGACGGATGGACAAACCGAAAGGGTAAATAGGGTACTAGAGGGTCTTCTGAGGCTATGCATTCTTGACTTTGGTGGTACTTGGGAAGACCATCTCCCTCTCGTGGAATTTGCATATAACAACATTTACCAAGCTAGCATCGGAATGGCACCGTTCGAAGCCCTGTATGGAAGACAGTGCAAGTCACCAACTTGTTGGTGGGAGACGACAGACAAGCTTATACTTGGGCCCGACATGATAAGGGACACTTCTGAGAAGATTGAGTTGATACGAAGACGGATGAAAGCGGCTCAAGATAGACAGAAATCTTATGCGGACAAGAGAAGGACAGACCAAGAGTTCGAAGTCGGAGATATGGTCTTTATAAAAGTCTCTCCTTTGCGCAATGTGGTTCGTTTTTGAGCGGTTGGAAAGCTAGCACTGAGGTTCGTAGGACCGTTCCCTATCACTGAGAGGATTGGGCAGATGGCCTATAAGGTAGAATTACCCGAGAGGCTGGCCGGAGTACACAATGTCTTTCACGTCTCGCATCTCCAAAAGTGCTTACATGAGTCAGCCGAAGTGGTTGAGCCAAGCATCCTTGAAGGCGTAGAAGTGGAGAAAGAAGCAACTTTAAGGCGAGTTCCGATTCGTACCTTAGGAACAGAGATCAAGAAGCTAAGGAATCGAGAAGTCAAGCTAGTCAAAGTACAGTGGAGTGAAGCCCAAGAAGACGCAACTTGGGAAACCGAAGAGAAGATACGCTCACTTTACCCATTTCTTTTTGAGGGTACAATCTCAATCTCTTTATCCTATAAGCTTGAAAATCTTTCGTATCATGCTTTTACTGCCTATGTTTGTCTTGTTATCTTCTCGATCTTATCTTGAGAACCCTAGGTAGAATCATATGGATGTAAACATGTGGTTGAAACATGTTATGGTTGATGTTTGCAAATGGTTGCAAGTGTTTGCAAGTGGCCGCTAGTGGATGGATGACACACATTAGGCACTAGATCGGCTCAGTCACATTTTCATATTGCATATGCATGAGTGCTTATACTTGTACATGGATGGAACTTGTTATGCTATCACTTGGATGTTGCATATGAATGAATGTTTTGTGCACTCATGTAAAGATATAAATTATGTTAGGAATTTGCATACATGTTGGACTCATTACACTAACATATTTTGCATTAAGGAGGTTTACTGAATCAGTAACCGCCTGATCTTTTGCATTAGATAAAGTACATATACACACACTTACTGCATATGATCATACAACATTAGAAATCTTTTAAGGACAATGGTTGCCTGTGGATGATGTTTTGAGTAGATGGATGATTGGATGGTAGGACATACTTCCTAACTTAGAGATTTCGGGGACGAAATCCTTTAAGGAGGGGAGAATGTAACAACCCGTATTTTAATAACATGTTATAACCATAAATCAAGGTAGAATTAAATTTTAAGATAAGAATCAAGGACAACGGGTTACGCCATTACGTTCGTCTCGAAATTCTGCTTGGAAACGAGTCCGAGTTTTCGAAAATCGGAGTCCGTATGACCAAGTTATGGCCCTCCAAAGTTTCAGAAATTTTCAGAGTTCAAAACAGTTCGAATTCGAATTCAAAATTCGAATTTAAACCCAGAACAAAGTGGGCGGGAAATTTCCCGCCCAGGACCAGGTCGACTGGGGGTCGACCCTAGAGTCGACCTGCCCAGGACCAGGTCGACCATAGTGTCGACCTGGGGGTCGACCTGGGTGTCGACCTGGATGGCCGAGCCCATTTCTGAAGCCTGGTTCACTCTGATGTTTCCGGTCCATTTTCTGTCTAGGTTTGTTGGCCAGACCCTATATAAACAACCCCCTAGCCCCCTTCTCTCTACACATTTCTCTCTGGCCTTATGCTGCTCGAATTCTGGTTGAAAAGTTAGAGAAAGGGACTTCTTCTACGTCGAGACTACGTTTAGAGAATTTGTTGAATTGGGGGATTTCTAGAGCTTCTACATCATTTCTTTAATCTTTAATTCTCTAAACCACGATCTGTAAGCCCCAGTTACTTTTAGATTTAAACTATAAATGTAATATGAATATGTTGTAAATTGAAATTGGACCTGTGTATGATGACTGTTTCACATCCGCTCTTGTTCATCTTGAATCTTGACTTTTGGGAATACTACTATGACACTGATTTGGGGCCTATTCATGTTGTAAATCAAAACGAACCCCTCACATTATCATGCCTGTAATGTTGGATCTGCTATTAGTCACAAGTTTATGACTATCACCTTATGTCGACAGTTATCATGACTATCACCTTATGTCAACTGTTATCATGACTAGTACCTTCTTTTGCTAAGTTTGGAATCTTAATGTTTGAGGCCGATGTTCCATATGCCAATAATGTTGTAATCATTTATCTCAAGTTATACCATGCTATGTTAGAAATCACTTTTGCCACCTTGTACCTGTCCCTTTTATGTTATTCCCTAATTAGATCAAATTGTATCGTTTCGAATTTACGTGCGATGGGAATATGTTTTGGGTAGTATAGGCAAACTTGAATTGGCTATGAATTTGACATGAATTTGACATGATTTGACATGAAACATGACATGAAAACTTGACATGAGATTATACTTGAAATCTTGAACATGGACATGACACTTAGATAAACTTGAAAATGGCCAACTCGAGGTTGGGTTGAGTTTGCAGTGTAAACCTACCCGGAACCGCCCGGCAAATCCAGTTACTACAAACAATAGGATCCAATGTGGGTAGTTGGTCATATTGCACGTAAAACCCGAGGTTAGACTATGTTGTGGTGTAAACCTGCCCGGAACCGCCCGGCAAATCCAGTGACCAAAACAATTAGTCTAATGTGAGAGGTTGGGATGCATTGATGAATTAATGCCACAAGATAGGGTTAAGTCATGAACCACTTGAATACACTTAACCAACTTGATACATGATTGGATAGGGTTAAGTCATGAACCACTTGAATACACTTAACCAACTTGATACATGATTGGACAGGGTTAAGTCACGAATTTGAATGACAACACTTAACCCATTAGAAATCCTAGTTACGCAGTCCTTTTCAGCAGTAACCCACTTAGAAGTATCATGATACCCTGGGACTAGGAAGGGTGGGGCACGATTACTGGGCTGATTGTAAGTGACCAGAACGACGGCTGAGTAGGTGCGCCATTGTAGGTTCAGACGGACTACGGTCGTGCACATAGTCCGGAGTTGAAAAAGCAGGCATTGGGCACCCGTAGGTTTATACTGTGTGTGCTTGATTCGTGTCGGTGGTTGGCACCCTAGGGCTTGATACACCCTATGGTGGACCTAGCACAAATGACTACATTTCACGATAGGGCCGTATGACACAGACACTTGACGAGTTAGAACTTGTAGGGAGCCGATCGATTAGTAGATCGTTCTGTAGGACCCCGTAATAGGTCATTTCATGATATTGGACCAAGGGATCATTTCATGGTTAATAACTTGACATGGGTAAAAATACTAGTACAGTTGGTGCAGCGAATCTAGAATATGTGATGCTAGACTTGACTTATCTTGTTATCTCAGTTATCATACCTATCCTGTTATTATCCTTATGTTTAATTCCAGTTTTCACATGTCATGTTACCTTTACTAGTTTATATACTGAAAGTCACTAGGGCTTACCAGTCTTTTCGACTGACCCTTTTTCTTTCGCCCCTTTTTCTTTCGTCCCCCCCCCCCCCCAGGTTCTCATAGAGGAAACTCTAGCTCTTAGCTTAGATCTAGCTTGCTTTCTGACAGCTCATGTACGGTTTGGTCTTGAGCTATGTTATGGCTGCACTACTGTTATATTGGGGAATAATTTACTATTGCTATTTTGAGTTTATGCTTCTTTATTTAGAACTTGATGTAATGGAATAATTTGTACTTTGGATATATGAGGTTTTGACTCTTTCCACGAAAATAATGAAATTTGGTTTTTATTTCTACCGCTGCTTTATTTATGTTCTGTCTTGTGATATCTCTGTGTATGTTTACCTAGATAATGCTCCACTGAAACTAGTGCATTCCCTTTTGTGAGTGACCCTAGCAGAGGTGGGGTGTTACATGCTCCAATCCCAACCTATTTACCAGGTCGCTAGATACGAAGGAATAGGAAGCCCCGGTGTCAAACAATACTCGAACAGGAACATCATAAATAGAAAGTATACCTTAAATAACGACACCCTTTCCCATATCCGCCGCAGTTAGGGCATTCGACGAAGAGGGAACTGCATTGATAGCATATGCTTTCACGATCTGCTTTTCCTTAGGGGGTTGCAGACATTCAATCTTGAAATGTCCCACTTGGTCACAGTTGAAGCACTTCTTCTCCCTTGGCTTCGCTCGACAATCTTTGATATAGTGGCCCTTATTGCCGCAACCAAAGCACTCGATATCTTTCTTATTCTTCATTTTCTAACCACCTTAGTTTGGTTCTGTTTTCTCTTATTCTGGAACTTCTTCTTGCCTTCACCGCTTGCCTGTAGTTTTGGCTCCTCTGCAGATGTAATAGCAACCTCGGTCTTCGTCTTAGGGTAAAGTCTCTCCGATCTCAATGCCTTTCCCCACAATAGATTCGGAAGTCTCATCGATATGGTTTATAAGTCTTTTCCCCACTACTCATCTAGGCTAGTTATGAACTTCTCGTTCTTCTTCTCGACAGTATCGATAAGGGATAATCCATATTTTGATAAGGTATCGAATTCAGCAATATATTCTGAGACTGTCCTACCATTCTGTTTAAGCTCCAAAAACTTCCTAAATAATTCTGATTTCTTAGCAGCCGGAATAAACTTGTCACTGAAGTAAGTCTTAAACTGATTCCAAGTAACTTGATCTTCGGGAGTTGCCAACCAATTCATTGCCCATCCTTGAAGCTGACGCAATGCTAGTTTTCTCTTCATTGCATCATCGATCCCCAAATCCTCGAAGATGCACTCACAACTATCAAGCCAATCCTAAACCTCCGTAGTCGATTCTGTTCCATGAAACGGCTTCCCACCAAGACTAGTATAATCCTTGTTAAGCTTGGCGAAATCGTCTCTAGGTGCCTGCACTACTGCACCACCACCGTTAGCAGCGTTAGGAATTGCTCCCTGAGCATCCCTAAGCATCTCTCGCATGAAGGCAGTAAACATCATCCTTATATCAGGGACATTCTCATTGTTGGCCCCTGAACCCACTCCATCTTCAACTCCCAATGCGGGGTTCCTTACCAAACTCCTCGTATTTCGACTCATCGTTCAATCTGTAAAGAGAAAATGATTAACCATCTCCTTAGTGGTGCCAGTGCAGTGCGACTTCATCCTTAGATATACTAATAGTTTATATATACAGTTTTTGAAAACCAAAATATCACAATTGTGCGTTCTCATATACGTATACTATATCTCCCTGACATCTTCCCCTAGGTTAAATTACGCAACTTAGGCTCTGATACCAAGTGTGACGGCTGGCCCGTACCATCAGACATTTCCCCAAAATGCGTTGTGCCAATGCCCGACTAGCACGGGACGATCGTCAAAAAGGTTGAAAAAATGAATTACCAAAGAACCTGTAGTATATCTCACAGCGCATGGAATAAAATATAATAATAACATAACTTGATATAAAATAGGAGAGACAGTATATAAGCTGAAAACTAAACCATATCCATCAGAATAGCGGAATCCAAAGTACAACTTCATATCCAATTATTACAACTTTAAAATATTGTCTCTAAAAGGAAATAAAAGAGGTACACTACTAATGCCCAAAGCAGTGACCAGCAACAACACAGGGAGAATATGTATAAAGTACGTGGAAGCATCCTGCTCGTCTTCCGACAGCTACTCGTGCATAGCCACCTAACCTGCCTCTAGTCTGTTTGTTTAGGAGCACCCAAAGTAACAAGAAGAGACATAAAACTCTAGGATAGACGAAAGTCTGGTGTGAACGATAGCAAATCTATATCACTAAATAAAGCAATAACGGGTATAAATAATCATACCTGACCTGGACCTGCAACCAAAGAGTTAGCACAGCAAGATGTACAATACTCTAAGGTAACACTAACACAGTGTGTAAAATGGAAGTGTGCATGTCATGGTGATAGCAAACATCAAACATAGAAATCATCCTCACATCTCTCACTCAGTGCGTAAAGCACACAATATCCACCGCTTTAATCATCAAACCTATTGGGGCCATGACGGGAACACACAGCCCTGGACTCCGTACGACTATTGCTATGACCACGCTGCCCTGGTCTATAGTCAATAAACCTACCCAGTCCACACCGCCCTGGATTTGGGGTACGGGCCAACTAGTCCACACCGCCCTGGCTCTAGGGTACGGGCCAACTAGTCCACACCGCCCTGGCTCTAGGGTACGGGCCAAGTAGTCCACACCGCCCTGGCTTTGGTTCGTCTACATGCCCCCTCTCTAAATAGTGAACCAAAGTTATAGATATCGATAACCCCTTTGCACACATCCCAAAGCAAAGCCTAACTCTTGAAGTTAGTTCATTGGTTCCCATATGGATCCTGAGAGATAACTTCCCACTTGGACTTCCTTTGCATCTCGGGTTTTTGGTCGAATTGGTGTTCTGTTTGGTTTGTCATCTCCTATCCGGTTAGGTTTGTTATCTCCTATCCGGTTCGGTTCGGGTCTCCACCTCCTATCCGGTTCAGTTCAGGTCTCCTCCTCCTATCCTGTTCGGTTCGGGTCTCCTCCTCCTATCTTGTTCGGTTCGGGTCTCCTCCTCCTATCCAGTTCGGTTCGGGTCTTCTCCTCCTATCCGGTTCGAAACTCTGCAAGTTTTCCAGCAAGCTATTTTCGCCAAATGACAACGTTTTCAACCATTCTAATTTCCCTATGCAATCATAAAACATACCAAACATCTGTAGTAACAAGTAAAATCAACTAAAACATCAAAACAACAATTTCACATGTTAATTTAGATCGAACATACCCAAATCCATGATTTTCCCCTTAATCCCCCAAATTCCGAGATTAACAAAACAAATCCAAATCAGCCCAATTTCATATATGTGACATAAGATTGATATTAGAATTAATGCACATTTTTCCATAATTTTGGGATGTATAATTTCGCTAATTATCACTAATCGCCCTTAATTAGCACTAATTAGTGTATAAACATGCAAATCACTCACCTTAGCCAATAATAAATGATATATCTAAAACTTTTACTGATTTAGCTTGGATTCCAATGTGGTGCAGCAGCTCTACCTCGAATTTGGTGTTAATCTGGCTTGATTAGATGTAAATTTGATTAATTTTTTATTAGAAAGTGATTAGAGAGTGATTTAGAAGATGGAAGCCATGATTAGGGTTTGAGAAAGGTTTGTGGCGGCTAGAAAAATGAAAGGAGATTATTCTCCAACTCCTTTCAGCCCTCCCATAATCCTAATCCCGAATTGGGTTATGGGCCTAGCTGTTAATCACTTAATTAAGCCCAATTAGGCTGTTTTCCATCTTCCAATCTTATTTCAGCCATATCTCCCAAAAGTTAAGTCCGTTTGATTAATGTGACCACTCTACGGAACGGAAAACCATAATCCAAATCCAATGGAAGTGGTTTGAGGTCAAACTTGCTTACCCATCAAAAATTATAGGCAAAACAAGATTCGCTAGGGGAAACGGTCATTTTAAATCCGGCAAAAATCGTGAATGTGGGAAATGACCCCAATAGTCGTTTCCCAAAGTTACACAACCATATGACTTCATATGAAATTAAAATCAATACTCTACGATCCCCCGATACGTAGATTATGGGTCGGTACAGATACCGACTGATATAAGTCCCATACAAAATGCATATGACATAAGTCCCCAAGCTAATTAGGTTTTCTACGAGCCCCTTATATCTCAAAGGAATAAACCCATCCCGCTTATTAATCCAGTGTTTTAACTTAGCTCGTTTAAGTTCATTAATAAGCCCATACATGTTATTCCCTAGACTGTAATTGACGTAAGTAATCACAATCTTTTACCCTCGGATTGTAATTAACGAAAGTAATCTACAACCCCTTTCCTTGTTTATTAATCCAGTGTTTTAACTTAACCTGTTTAAGTTCATTAATAAGCCCATAACATGTTTTTCCCTAGATTGTAATTAACAAAAGTAATCTACAACCTTTTTCCTTATTACCATGTCATTTATTGTCCAATTATATTTTTAAAAGTTACAATAAAGTTTACTTAATGTATAATTAGGTACGTCTTACCCCAATCTTCATGACATGTCCACTTAATATATAATTAAGTCCAACCTATTCCGATTCACTTGTTTGGATTTTCTTCCCTTTTAATTAACCCAATTTTAAAGTCCAAGATTCACAAATTCCAATATGCCTGAATCCCTTTTTATTATTAATTCAGATTATTTCAATTTTATGCAACTCAAACGATAAATGTCTAGGTTATCGTTGGTTTAGGCTCAGCGCAGAATAAAAAAAAAGGAGAAATAGATCCAAACTCAGAAATAAAAAAATAGGCATAATAAGACTATAAATAAAACAATGACAGAAAGGGGATAAGGAAGAAGAATGTAATATAAACAAATAATAAATGAAAAAGGAATAAGTAATTGACAGTAATTAAATGAACAATAACATACAAGAATAAACTTACACTGATACTTTCAGATCCAATATATTTACTATCAAAATCCTTTTTAAACTACCATTCTAAAAGTAACGTAAAACCTACAGAGATTTGTAATAAATCCAGAAAGGCCTTTGAAATTGAAATAGAAGAAGAGTTATCCATTCAATCTATATTTTGTCAGTACCCTAAGCCTTTCCTAATTTTATTTTAGAACATAACTTAGTGGAGGAAGAAGATGAAGAAATATTTGGTGTAGGAAAATAGTGAGGGTTGTTAGTCAATTTATAAGTGTGCTAGGATAATTTAGACCATAGGATCTTAGGGTTTCAATCCATACCATAGAAGACACATCATGCCGAGTCATCAAAAGAACCTTCTACATGCAAGCTAACACGACCAGGTGCAAGCACGCTCCCTGGCCTCGGGTGGGTCAACCCACCTCCTACGTCGGTCGACACTAGTGCTGACCCATGGGTCGACACAGGGGCCGACCCATATAGGGTCTAGGTCGCCCTATAACCGTTGCATTATTTCTGAATTAATTAATTAAATCATTTAATTTAATTCAAACTTCTTTTAACCATAACTTGTTCATACTTAGTCTGATTTACGCAAACCAAAAGTCTATCTGAATCAGAATTTTGTAACGAACGCAATGGTAAAGTCCATTTTATCCAGTTTTGAATATTTTTAAATTTATATTCATTTTATTAATCTTCTTTATATAATTGAATTTTAAGGTGTTATAGAGGGGGCTTGTCTGGGGTAATCTCGATCAAGGAACGCGCATAAACACAACATTCTCTATCCACTGTGCTAGCATCAAAATATCTTAGTTTCCCAATACGATTAGCTAGCCAGTTCATCCCAATTAATGTCGGAAAAACTGAAGGTATATGTGATATATTAGCCTAAACAAGTATTGGCATTACCTATTCTCTAGCACAATCCACATACGAGCTCTACACAGCGATAATAAACGCCTTCCCATCGGTGATAGAAGGGTCCGGCTATAGAACGTGTCTTCTTTCCTCCCGCATTGAGAACTTAAAATAAAACATGCTATCAGCATAACACATTTGTAAACCCCTTCTAAGATTCCATCTACTTCGACAATGTCCACACACTTCAAATTAAGAAGCTTTGGAATCAAGAAAGGAACCTACTAGGAAGTCCTTCCATTTGGAAATTCCTTCACGGACCACATCATTAAGAGGTGTATCATTGTCCAAATCAACATAATTTTTATCTCAACTCAAAGTAAAATACTCAAAATAAGGGTAGCTTGAGTTATAGTAATTTTGCCCGATCCTTCGAAAGATAGAAAATCTGGATATGTCCACTTGGTAAATTATGTGGTTTCCCAAGTGCAATCCTTGGGATTATCGGCCATTGAATTTTCACAAGCGGAACTTTCTTGTTCCAAGGGTGTTTAACCTCCGAAGCAAGAACATGAACTGGATGCTGTGAATATGATAAATCGGGTAAAACCTTAAGCCCTTTAATGCACAAGAATCAAGCATAGAATTTGAATCCTATAGGCACTTCCTCAACCGAGAGACGTGAAACATGTCATAAACACCCAAGAATTGATCTGAAAGTGTTACTCTATAGGTGAAGTGACTAGTACGCTCTAAGACATGAAATGACAGATGCTAATTTCTAGTCCTACTAAAGTGTACCACTCCTTTAAGAGAAAAAGCTCAAATGTAGATATGATTCCCAACAGAAAATCCAACAGGATTCCTACTGTTATCCGCAGAGGGTTTTCAGCGACTCTATCCCTCTTTCGTTGTCACCTTAAAAAGCATGTTCTTCTTAGAAGCTTCTCAAATAGATTCGGGGCCCAAAATTAAATTTCCCCCGAACTCAAGCCAACACGAGGGAGATTGAAACGACCTACCATACAAAGCCTCAAAAGGTGTCATGCCAATAGATGGTTAGTAGTTATTATTATACAAAAACTCACCCAAGGAACGTGATCCTCCCAGCTACCCCCAAAATAAAAAATGCAAGCATAAAGCAAGTCCTTCAATAGATGGTTTACCCTCTTAGTATGTCCATCAGACTATGGGTGATAAGTGGTGCGGAAATTCAGCTTTATGCCCAAAGCCGACTGAAGGCTCTACTCACGAAAAGAGGTTCATGATCACATAAAATAGAATTTAGAATACCATGCAATCATAAAACCTCTTTAATATAAAGCTTAACAAGATGAGATGCTGACCTATTTGACTTGAACGGAATAAAATGTGTAGACTTAGTAAGACAGTCCACGATCACCCAAAAGCTAATATGGCTTGATCTCGATCGAGGTAAACCATCCGTAAAATCCAATGGAGATATGGTCCCACTTCCACATCGGGACCTCAAAAGGATGCAAATTACCACTCAGTAACTCATGCTAGACTTCCATGAACTGAAAAGTCATGCAATTAGTTGCCTAACTAGCCACATCCCCCTTCAAGCCATCTAAGAAATATACTCGACACATGTTCGCATACATCATACTACTACGTGGATGAATAGTATACTTAGAGCGATGACATTCAGATAGAATGTCCCGCCTAAGCTTTGGACTAGAAGACAAGCTAATCTGGTTTTTCTTGCGAAGGCAACCTCACGAATCAACATTGAAGTCCATCAAATCCATATCACGGGACTCCAACTGGCACCGATGGATAAGAGAAATAATATCTGAATCATGATGATATGCCTTGACAATGCAGTCTAACAAGGTGAGTTGTGCATCCATGATAAATAATGTGGTTGGAGAATCTGAAGATGGTACACAATGTGAAAGAAGCTCTAAGATGTTTCATTCTGTAATCATCAAGGAAACTATGGTTGAATGCTTATGACCCAAAGCATCAGCTACTCGATTCCTGTTCCCTGGGGTATACTGAATATCGAAACCGTAAGAGGTAAGGAACTCGTATCACCGCTATTGATGCATATTGAGCTCCTTCTGAGTAAATAAGTACTTGAGAGATTTATAATTGATAAAAAGAGTAAAGTGCTCGCCCAAGAGATAGTGCCACCAAATCTTTAATGTGAAGACAATGACTTCAAGCTTAAGATCGTAGGTAGCGTATCAAACCTCGTTTGAATGTAATTGCCTAAAGGTGTAGACAACTACCATATCTCTCTGCATAAGAACGACTCCAAGATCACTTTGATTAGCATCAGTTTACATGATAAGATCTCGGTTCCCTTCGAGTACCACTAAGACAAGTGCATGAGTAAGGAGTTCTTTGAATTGCAAAAAAGATGCTTCACACTTATCGGTCCAAAGAAAATGAACACCTTTGCGTGTAAGACTAGTAAGTGGCAATACAGGCGAGAGAAGTCTTGAATGGATCGACGGTAATAACCTATCAATCCTATAAAGCTAGAATCTCCGTGACATTTCCGATACCAAGTTGTAACGCCCTACCCAGAGACCCATATTAACAAAGACCATTAACGAGTAACGTTATCTGCTAATACAGAGAATGGGGTTGTTTAGGAGCAACCACTAGTAGTTCTATATTAAATAAGTCTTAAGCGGGTCGAAATGTGCTATAGGGCTTTTTTTTCTTTGGTGGATAAACACACTTAATACCTTAATACAATGGTTATATGATCTACCTAGAACATAATACAATGAATATCAGTCATAAAACATAAAACAGCAAACACGATCACAGGTATACATATACACCGAGTATGAAACATCGAGTAACACAAAAGAGATGATATATCACCATATACGAAATATACATCGCATCCCCATCAAAATAATATGTATATCTAAGTCAAAGTGTCATGAAAGAAACTACACAAAAACTATGCGAGTAGTCCCAAAAGCTGATAAAAAGGTCCAAGATGATATTGCTAAACAAAGCCAAGAAACCTAACATGTAGCTTGGTCTGACTCGAGCAATGAATACTCGGGTCATTCTAGTTTGAATATGATGATTAGTGGTAAATGATACATAAATGTAAGTAAGGGGAACACTGCTTTATTTATAAAGAAAATGAAATGGTTTAATGCGCTCGGATCACAATAACCAACTCATGAAAAATCACCAATGTGTAACACCCCACGTCCATTAATGTCACTCTCAAAGGGAATGCATTAACTTTCATGGAGCATTATTGGTGTATAGAACAGAATATAACAAGACAGATACATATATTGGTACTTGAAAATTTTAAAACAACTTTTATTGCAGCGGAGAAATAGTTTGATTACAACAACATCATAAACCAAGTACACTTAATATCCATCTTGACAAATTGTTTTTTGAGTACATAAAGTAAAAAGCATAACCCCAAAACAAGTAGCCATAAAAGATATGAGCTGAACTTTACTTTCAGCAATCCAAGCACTTCCAAAAGAAAGATATCCAAATCAAGCTCCACTAGCACTAGTCCCACCCTGAGAACCGGGGGGAAGGAAGAAAAGAGGCGAAAACAAAGGGGTCAGACATAAAGTCTGGCGAGTCCAATAACTTTAACAATATAATTATTAAAGTAATTAGGATAAGACATAAACTAGTAAAACAAGGAATGATTGTGAAACAAGTGGTTAAGACAAAGCAAACAAGAGGAATATTCTGGCGTTAATTTCGCTCCTAATCACTATATGATAATTACTATACTGCACCATTACTAGTCACCCTAAAAGTTGATCCCGCCTACTGAACAAAATAATCATAATGGTAGTTTCGTGTACCCCTAGCTGTCTTCATAGGTGCCGCCTGCCCCTATCTCCACTAGTTGTACCCACTACCCCCATGCGATTGGCTCCCTAACTCATAGATACCCATGCTGGTCCCACAGTGGGGTGTATCACTCCCCAAAGTGGAAACCCAATACTACTAAAGATGCACGGCTTATATCTACACGATGCAACAACGTCTTACCTACCAGCCCGGGCCCACGCATGCACATGACCCCGTTGGACTTGCATTGCCACCGCTAACCCGTTTTGATCTCTTACAATCAAACCCAGTAAGCGTGTCACATCCTCGATCTAACTCGAGCTCACAAAGATACTTAATGGGTTACTGGTTTGAAAAGGGCCCCCATACTTGATACAAGCTTTCCACCTATGCTTGGTCCCCACTAAGATTTCCCACTTAACCCCTTCTTATTCATGTCTTCTTACATGTTTCAATTTGGTTTAGTGTTTCTAATCGTATTTCACATATCACCCATGTCACCCACTTAACCCTCATGTCCCATCACATGTTTATTTTGGTTAAGTGTTACTTAATTCATTATAATCGTAACCTTGTAAGACCTCCCACATTAGACTACCGTTTGCGGTTGCTGGATTTGCCGGGCGGGTTTGGGCAGTCTTATACTGCAAACGAGCCTAACCTCGTGTCTTTACAATTGTTATGCATTTAATTTATGCCTTTGACCTCTCACATTAGAACACCGTTTGTGGTTGCTGGATTTGTCGGGCGGGTCCGGGCAGTCTTATACCACAAACGAGTCTAACCTCGTGTCTTAGGCATTTATTAATACACATAATTATTTCACCCCAATATGAATTAATTATCCCTATTCAAATTTCCAAATTAATCTATGTCCATAATTGTCACCTAAATTGTGTCCATAATTTCAAGTATATGATTTATACCAATTAATGTCTCAAATTAATTATATGCCTTTAAGGCCATTTTATGCCAATTCTCAATTATGTATATTTGATATTTTCCCATTATCCCCACGTCGTTCGTACGTTTAACATGAAATATGTTAGACTCGCAAATATTCTAACTCATAAAAAGAAAAGAAACATCACAACTTGCATAACACATAAAAATAGATCTAACTTGTAAATAAGAATTATAACATAAATTTGCATAGACAATACTTGCATAGGAAATGGATATTTAGAACATAAAGTTGCATAAATGATGTACTATCATGGATCTAAATATAGATCTAAATATGAACTTGTGAACTTGCATATATGGATATGGGTTTTTCACCTAAGCTTGCATCAATTGTGAAATTACACATATAAATATGGGTTTTCACCTAAACTTGCATCAATTGTAAACTCTCATATATAAATATGGTTTTTCCACCTAAACTTGCATATGAATCTAAACATGTTAACTATGTTTTTCATATAAACTTGCATATATACATATACTTGATTCACATATAAACTTGTGTATAATCCGCATATAGATTTGCATATGATACAAACTAGCATAGAATTTACATCCCAACTTGCATACAAATTGATGTCATAACTTGTGTATAATCCACATACAGATTTGCATATTATTCACATACAAACTAGCATATAATTTACATCCCAACTTGCATACAAACTGATGTCATAACATGAATCAAGTTAAACATATGTGATTGGACATATGAAATAGAACTACTAACATAGATTAACAAAACTGTCATATGTTCAAAAACAGAGGATAACAAAATTAAGCAACATCACATGATTCAACAGGCATGTTCTCATAATCCAAATTATAACTCATCATAATTAATTTATTAATTATTTTGTGAAAGAAATTGTACTCACCAAAATGGATTAGAGAAGAGAATAATTCGTTCGTCGTTTGTATAAGAATTCTGACTTGCAATCCTAAGCTTTTAAGAAGAAGTTGCAATTCCTAAGCTTTAAGAAGAAGGAGCACTATTCCAGCAGCAGCATGGTGGCCAAGGGATTAATTTAGTTTAGGTTTAGGGTTTGAGTCTATGCGTGCTTATATAGAAGTTTAATTCAACATAAGCCGTTAGATTATCATAGGAGCAATCACAACCATCCAGACTAGATAGAGTTATCCAGAATTGCCACCTATGCCCTAGTGACTCAGCAACAGGTCAGGAAAGACTCAGCAACAAGTCAGAATCGTATGACTCCAGATATTCCCCTGGGTGTAGGTCGACCCCCAGGTCGACTCTCTGGTCGACCTGTGTAGGGGAGGTCGACCCCCTAGTCAACCCCCCTGGTCGACCTGGCCTTGGGCGGGAAATTTCCCGCCCAGCACACCTCTGTGTTTTCAATTTGAATTTTGAATTCTGATTCGAGCTATTTTAATTTATTTAAATTTCTGAAACTTCTGAGGGCCATAACTTCCTCATACGAAGTCCGATTTACGAAAACTTGGACTCTATTCCAAGCAGAATTCTGAGACGATCGCAATGGAGTAACCCATTTCCCTTAATTCTTCTCTTAAAAATTAAGTGTTCTTAATTTTGTTAATTTTAATATTTAAAATTACGGGGTGTTACATTCTCCCCTCCTTAAAGGATTTCGCTCCCGAAATCTCCAGGTTAAGGAGAATGCATATCCTAAAATCCAATCATCCATCTACTCAACCATCAAACACATGCATCCATTGTCCTTACAAGATTTCTAATTCCGTATGAACATATGCAAAAAGTGTGTGTATATGTTCCTTATCTAATGTAAAATCAGGCGGTCTACTGATTCAGTTGACCTCCTTAATGCAAATCATGATAGTGCCATGCATCCATTATGTATGCGAAAGAATCCTAACGATACATATTATTTCTACATGTGTGCATAACCACTCATCAAAATGCAGCATCCATATGATAACACAACCATTAGACATCCATTAATTTAAATATGCACACACATTTACATGCAATATGAAAGTGATTGAGCCGATCTAGTGCCTAATGTGTGTGTACATGCATCCGTGAGCAACCACTAGCAACCACGTGCATCCATTTGCATCCACCAAACATAACATTTCTCAAACACATGTTTGCAACCATAGGGTTATTCCTAACTAAAGATTGAAGATGTCATCGCAAAGATAATACTAAATGATAGGACAAGTATCAACAAAGCGGTAGAAAAAGGAGAAATTAAAAACATACCCTCAAAAAGGAAAGGGTACAGCGTACGCATCTTGTCTTCCGTCTCCCAAATCGCGTCTCTTTGATCATTTCCCTATTGCACGTTGACCAACTTGACCTCTTTGTTGCATAGCTTTTTGACCTCCGATCCGAGAATGCGTGTAGGAGCTCGTCTAACCGTGGCATTTCGCTCTACTTCCACTTCTTTGAGCGTGCTCGGCTCCACCACTTCCGCTGTATCATGCAAACACTAACGCAAATGCGAAACATGAAACACGTCATGAACACCACTGAGCTTCTCTGGCAAGTTTACCCTATACGCCATCTTCCCAATCTTCTCTGTAATTGGAAAGGGTCCTACGAACCTCGGTGCCAATTTCCCTACTGATCCAAAACGGACTATGTTTCTCAACGGTGACACCTTAATAAAAACCATGTCCCCAACATTGAACTTAAGATCGGTTCGTCTCTTATTAGCATATGACTTCTGTCGATCCTGCGCCGTCTTCATTCGCCGTCGAATCAGGTCTATCTTCTCCGAAGTCTCCCTAATCATGTCGGGTCCAAGCAAAATCTTATCTGTAGACTCCCACCAACAAGTAGGTGATCGACATGGTCGTCCATAAAGAGCCTCAAAAGGTGCCATGCCAATGCTAGCTTGAAAGATGTTATTATAGGCGAACTCCACTAATGGAAGATGTTCCTCCCATGTTCCTCCAAAGTCTAAGATGCACAGCCTCAGAAGATCTTCAAGAATCCGATTTACTCTCTCGGTCTGGTCGTCCGTCTGAGGGTGATAAGCGGTACTTAAGCATAATTGTGTTCCAACCGCCTCTTGTAAGCTCTTCCAGAATTCGCTCGTGAAAATGGGATCTCTATCGCTCATAATGCTAGAGGGTATGTCGTGCAAACGAACTATCTCTCGAAGGTAAATAGATGATAACCATGCGGTGGTCCTCCTACTTTTAACGGGAATAAAATGGGCACTTTTGGTAAGTCTGTCTACAATTACCCAAATCCCCGTATTACCCTTCCTTGATCTTGGCAACCTATCTACAAAATCCATGGAAACACTTTCTCATTTCCACAGTGGAATCTCTAAAGGGTGGAGCAAACCGCCGGGCTTCTTTTGCTCCGCCTTGACTTGCTGGCACACTAAGCATTTAGAAATGAACTCAGCCACGTCCTTCTTCATTCTGGCCCAAAAGAAAACTCGCTTCATATCCTTATACATCTAGTCACCACCGGGATGTATGGTCATCTTAGAGCGATGTGAGTCTTCAAGAACTGACTTCCTCAAGCTCTCGTCTTGTGGCACGCAAAGTCTCCCATCTCTACGCAACCAACCTCTCTCATCTATAGCATATTTATTAAGGTGACTCGAAGACTCCCCTCCTATAAGCTTGCCTACTATCTCAACCAACTGTGGGTCATCTCGCTGTGCCTCTCCAACCCGACCCAAAAGTGTAGGTTGTACCTCTAGCGATGCCAACAATCCGTGTACATAATCGACAGAGGGTCTGAAGTCAAAGGTAGATATATACTCCAAACTCGGTCGTTCTACGAACAAAGGACTCAATGTCAACTTCTTTCTACTTAAGGCGTCAGCTACAACGTTACCCTTGCCAGGGGTATATGCGATCTCAAAATCGTAGGATTCCAGAAAATCCATCCACCTTTGTTGCCTCAAGTTTAGATCTTTCTGAGAGAACAAGTATTTTAGTGACTTATGGTCTGTATACAACTCAAACCTCTCGCCAAGCAAGTAATGACGCCAAGACTTAAGCGCAAAAACTATGGCAGCCAACTCTAAGTCATGGGTAGGGTAATTCTTCTTGTGGATTTTCAACTGCCTTCCACCGTAGCATATCACCCTTCCCTCTTGCATTAAAACTGCGCCAAGCCCTGTCCCGCAAGCATCGGTATATACTGTGAATGGCTTACTCCCATCTGGCAAAACTAAAACTGGAGCTGTCATCAAAGCCCTCTTCAGATGTTGGAAAGCATTGTCACAGTCAACATCCCAAGCAAAAGTCAAGTTCTTCTTCGTTAACCGAGTGAGTGGGGATGATATCTTCGTGAAGTCCTTAATGAACTTCCTATAATAACCAGCCAGCCCTAAAAAGCTTCTTACTTCTGTTGCGTTCTTAGGAATTTTCCAATCTTGGATCGCCACCACCTTTGCGGGATCCACAGCTATCCCTTCCTTAGAGACCACGTGTCCTAAGACCTCACTTCTTTTCTCCAAAAATGGCACTTGGAGAACTTAGCTTTAAGTTGATGCGCTCATAGGGTCTCTAAGACTTTCCTAAGATGTAGGGCATGCTCTTCTGCGCTTCTAGAGAAAATCAAGATATCGTCTACAAAGACTACCACGAACTTGTTTAGAAACTCCCTAAACACCCTACTCATTAGGTCAACGAAATATGCAGGTGCATTCGTTAAACCAAAAGGCATGACGAGCCACTCGAAGAAACCGTCAGGAGTTCTAAATGAAGTCTTATCTATGCTATCTTCAGCCACCCTTAGCTGATGAAATCCTGTAGCCAAATCCAGTTGCGAGAAAACCGAAGCACCCACCAACTAATCGAATAAATCATCTATCCTCGGCAATGGGTGTCTGTTATTCTTTGTGAGCTTATTCAGCTCTCTATAGTCCATGCACAATCTAAGTGAACCATCAGCTTTCGTAGCAAAAACGACTGGAGCACCTCACTCTGAAATACTTCTTCTTATGAACCCCTTCTCAAGCAACTCTTTCACTTGCATACTGAGTTCTCTTCTCTCTCTCGGAGCCATGTGGCGCACTGTTAATGCAACTGGCTTTGCATTATCCACTAGGTATATTCGAAAGACTATCTCGCGCCTCGGGGGTAAACCCCGAACTTCATCGAAGACGTCACTATATTCATGGACCACACGAACAGATTCCAAATCATTGTTGGACGCGTCAAGAGATTCTAGGTAGCTAAGCATCACCGGACCTCTAAGGTCACAAGAAATATCGAGGGTCTTTCCACAATGAGTCAACAATCTAACTACCCTTCTCTCACACTCTAGGATGGCACTGTATCTAGCTAGCCAATCCATGCCTAGAATCAAGCCGTAGCCCATGAAGCCAAGAACGAAAGCGTTGCATTCAAACCTAACGCCCAAGGTAGACACTCTCAAATCCCGACAAATCATTGAAAGATGAGCCGAACCACCAATAGGATTTGAGACTACTATGGGATCTGTAACTAGACTAGTATTTTGGTGCAATGCTTCAACTAACGAAGCAGATACAAACGAGTGTGAAGCGCCAGAATCAAACAAAGTACGAACAGGATGATCAAACAGAAAAACCAAACTTTCAACAGAAATGTTTCTACCTCTCTCCTGTCCTGGTGCCATGAGAGCATGAACCTGCCCTCTTGCCTGTCCTGGTGCCATGAGAGCCTGAATCTGCCCTCCATAAGTGGACCCTGTCCTTTGCCCTTGCCCCTGTTTCCTCGGACAGTCTTTAATTAGATGTCCTGCCTCTCTACAGTGGAAGTAGCCAGTCTTCTTCTTTTTCGTACACTCCTTGCTCAGATGGCCTGGTGTTCCACAATTAAAGCACCTTTTCTTTCCTTTGCTATTGTTATCCTTACCACCTTTCTTGTTTTGATGTTGTGATTTCTTTTGATCCCCTTTATTCTCCGGTGCCTTATCAGCATTAGCAACTTTCTCCTCTTCATGCATAAGCGCCATGTCAACCAGTTTCTCAAAGGTAGCCCACATAGGAATGTGGGTCATAGCCAACCCATGTAGCGGCTCATTTAAACCTTTAAAGAACCTCAGGGCCTTCTTCTCAGGTGTGTTCACCAAGTCAAAGCCAAATCTCACCAACTGATTGAACTTGTTGACGTACTCCTTTACTGATAAATTTCCTTGATTCAATGCTAAGAACCTCTCCATATATAAATTCTCTTCTGATCGTGAGAGAAATTTCATCTCGAACCTATGCCTGAAATCCATCCATGTCTCCACTATACGCTCTCCATTCGTGACCTCCCACCAAAATGAGGCTTCGTCCTTCATTAACCAAGCAGCCAATTGGACCTTCCTTCCATCTTCTATCTCGAAGATACCAAACAAATCTTCCACCTCCTTAAGCCAGTTTCGAGCTTCAACAAACGTCTCTGATCCGTGAAAAGGTTTCTCGCCCATTGCCCGAAAATCTTTGCATATCTTCAAAAAAGTATCAATGTGGGGAGGAGGAGGAGGAGCGGCTGCAGCTGAGGGAGGAGGAACATTTGTTGGGCCTGCGGCGGTGGCCCTAGCCTCCAGATACCTTCTAAACCAGCCTGGTATCGGTATGCCCTCGAGTATCTCAAGTTCTCCAGACATGCTGAAAGACAAAAAGGAAGAGATTCAAAAAGGAGAATCGAAGGAAAGATATATGGCTCTTGGGGGTTATGTTTTTAAAACAAACTTTTCTCTTGAAAAGACTCTCCTTAAAACATATTTTTGAAAGTATTTCTTTATAAAATGCTTTTGAAAAACAGTTTTTCAAAATCTCATATCTGTTCCGGTAACCTTCAGCTCTTATACCACGTGTAACACCCCACGTCCATTAATGTCACTCTCAAAGGGAATGCATTAACTTTCATGGAGTATAATTGGTGTATAGAACAGAATATAACAAGACAGGTACATATATTGGTACTTGAAAATTTTAAAACAACTTTTATTGCAGCGGAGAAATAGTTTGATTACAACAACATCATAAACAAAGTACACTTAATATCCATCTTGACAAATTGTTTTCTGAGTACATAAAGTAAAAAAGCATAACCCCAACACAAGTAGCCATAAAAGAGATGAGCTGAACTTTACTTTCAGCAATCCAAGCACTTCCAAAAGAAAGATATCCAAATCAAGCTCCACTAGCACTAGTCCCACCGTGAGAACCTTGGGTGGGGGGGAAGGAAGAAAAGAGGCGAAAACAAAGGGGTCAGACATAAAGTCTGGCGAGTCCAATAACTTTAACAATATAATTATTAAAGTAATTAGGATAAGGCATAAACTGGTAAAACAAGGAATGACTGCGAAACAAGTGGTCAAGACAAAGCAAACAAGAGTAATTTTCTGGCGTTAATTGCGCTCCTAATCACTATAGGATAATTACTATACTGCACCATTACTAGTCACCCTAAAAGTTGATCCCGCCTACTGAACATAATAATCATAATGGTAGTTTCGTGTACCCCTAGCTGTCTTCATAGGTGCCGCCTGCCCCTATCTCCACTGGTTGTACCCACTACCCCCATGCGATCAGCTCCCTAACTCGCAGATACCCGTGCTGGTCCCACAGTGGGGTGTATCACTCCCCAAAGTGGCAACCCGATACCACTAAAGATGCACGGCTTATATCTACACGATGCAACAACGTCTTACCAACCAGCCCGGGCCCACGCACGCACATGACCCCGTTGGACTTGCGTTGCCACCGCTAACCCGTTTTGACCTCTTACAATCAAACCCAGTAAGCGTGTCCCGTCCTCGATCTAACTCGAGCTCACAAAGATACTTAATGGGTTACTGGTTTGAAAAGGGCCCCCATACTTGACACAAGCTTTCCACCTATGCTTGGTCCCCACTAAGATTTCCCACTTAACCCCTTCTTATTCATGTCTTCTTACATGTTTCAGTTTGGTTAAGTGTTTCTAATCGTATTTCACATATCACCTATGTCACCCACTTAACCCCCATGTCCCATCACATGTTTATTTTGGTTAATTGTTACTTAATTCATTATAACTGTAACCTTGTAAGACCCCCCACATTAGACTACCGTTTGCGGTTGCTGGATTTGTCGGGCGGGTCCGGGCAGTCTTATACCGCAAACGAGCCAAACCTAATGTCTTTATAATTGTTACGCATTTAATTTATGCCTTTGACCTCTCACATTAAACTAGCATTTGTGGTTGTTGGATTTGTCGGGCGGGTCCGGGCAGTCTTATACCACAAACGAGTCTAACCTCGTGTCTTAGGCGTTTATTAATACACATAATTATTTCACCCCAATATGAATTAATTATCCCTATTCAAATTTCCAAATTAATCTATGTCCATAATTGTCACCTAAATTATATCCATAATTTCAAGTATATAATTTAAACCAATTAATGTCTCAAATTAATTATATGCCTTTAAGGCCATTTTATGCCAATTCACAATTATGTATATTTGATATTTTCCCATTATCCCCACGTCATTCGTATGTTTAACATGAAATATGTTAGACTCGCAAATAGTCTAACTCATAAAAAGAAAAGAAACATCACAACTTGCATAACACATAAAAATAGATCTAACTTGCAAATAAGAATTATAGCATAAATTTGCATAGCCAATACTTGCATAGGAAATGGATATTTAGAACATAAATTTGCATAAATGATGTACTACCATGGATCTAAATATGAACTTGTGAACTTGCATATATGGATATGGGTTTCTCACCTAAGCTTGCATCAATTGGGAACTTACACATAAAAATATGGGTTTTCACCTAAACTTTCATCAATTGTAAACTCTCATATATAAATATGGTTTTTCCACCTAAACTTGCATACGAATCTAAACATGTAAACTATGTTTTTCATATAAACTTGCATATATACATATACTTGATTCACATATAAACTTGTGTATACTCCGCATACAGATTTACATATGATACAAACTAGCATAGAATTTACATCCAAACTTGCATACAAACTGATGTCATAACTTGTGTATAATCCGCATACAGATTTGCATATGATTCACATACAAACTAGCATATAATTTACATCCCAACTTGCATACAAACTGATGCCATAACATGAATCAAGTTAAACATATGTGATTGGACATATGAAATAGATCTACTAACATATATTAACAAAACTGTCATATGTTCACAAAAAGACGATAACAAAATTAAGCAACATCACATGATTCAACAGGCATGTTCTCATAATCCAAATTATAACTCATCATAATTAATTTATTAATTATTTTGTGAAAGAAATTGTACTCACAAAAACGGATTAGAGAAGAGAATAGTTCGTTCGTTGTTTGTATAAGAATTCTGACTTGCAATCCTAAGCTTTTAAGAAGAAGTTGCAATTCCTAAGCTTTAAGAAGAAGGAGCACTATTCCAGCAGCAACATGGTGGCCAAGGGATTAATTTAGTTTAGGTTTAGGGCTTGAGTCTATGCGTGCTTATTTAGAAGTTTAATTCAACATAAGCCATTAGATTATCATAGGAGCAATCACAACCGTCCAGACTAGATAGAGTTATCCAGAATTGCCACCTATGCCCTAGTGACTCAGCAACAGGTCAGGAAAGACTCAACAACAAGTCAGAATCGGCTGACTCCAGATCTTCACTGGTGTGTAGGTCGACCCCTGGTCGACCTGTGTAGGGGAGATCGACCCCCTGGTCGACCTGGCCTTGGGCGGGAAATTTCCCTCCCAGCCCGCCTCTGTGTTTTCAATTTGAATTTTGAATTCTGATTCGAGCTGTTTTAATTTATTTAAATTTCTGAAACTTCTGAGGGCCATAACTTCCTCATACGAAGTCCGATTTATGAAAACTTGGACTCTATTCCAAGCAGAGTTCCGAGATGAACGCAATGGCGTAACCCATTTCCCTTAATTCTTCTCTTAAAAATTAAGTGTTCTTAATTTTGTTAATTTTAATATTAAAAATTATGGGGTGTTACACAATGTCTCCTTCAAATTTACTAACTTCGATTTTACTTATCTCAAAATTTTAAATCTCGAAAAAACACAGAAAGAAAACTTCATAAAACATAGAAACAATAAATCATAGGAATTCATTTAGAAGCACACTTTAACACCGAAAATAACCAAGGCAGATCTAGAATAAGAATCAAGGTGTAGTATTGTGAGAATGGATGGATCTCCGAAGGAGATTGTTTTAAGCTTTCGGCAATATCCTTTTTAAATGTGAAAAGGAAGAAAAGGGGAATTTCCTTTAAGACCAGAAAGCCCCTTAGAAGTAAGCCGAGGACAAAGCATCAAAAGAAACAGAGAAGGAACTAAGAACCATAAACAAGCAAGTTTGTAACGGACAAGGGCCTTTGGTCGTATTCCGGAAGGCTCATCTTATGTAAACGGAAGCAATGACAAAAACAAGCCCATTCCCTGAGGATGTCGAAAGGAAAACACTTTCCAATATATGCAACAGAATAAAGTGGAAAGGAAAAGAGAAGAGGAGAGGCCCACCAAAAGGGTTGAATATTAGAGGAAGACCCCTCATACCTAACAAGAAGATTCACTATATCAAAGGAAATGCCGATTCGAAGAAAACATTCATTGTAAGCTGAGAGACTGCATACATTTATGCCTCTCGCAACAATTCAAACCGGCAGCAAAAGGATATATCTTGAAAACATTAATGAAACAAGATAGCTGATACCAAGGACGCCTACGTATGACTCCCAGGAAATCCCCCAAAGGGTAGACTCAACGAGACCCCCAAAGCCGAAGGGATGCCAATCCGCACATGTAAATAGGACCTCAAAAGACTAAGACCAAGACATTCAATTGATTCTCAAAATTTGCACTCATAAATTGTTGGATTTTGCCCTAACTTGTAAATCAATTTGGGCAAAAGAGTTTGTAATATTGCGTATATATTTAATAAAGAGGAAACCTGTGGCTATCAAGGTAATTATGAGATATCTTGTTTAAAATAAATATATTTTTGTTATCATTCGCTAATATCATAGGTACAATGTGTGAAATACGTGCATAATTAGAATCTTGTTCATACCCTTGTATATGACCATCATTGGGATCCTTAGACCATAGGAATAGTGACCATCCTTAGTCTACTAACCATAGTGGGAATCCAAGATTTTGTTAGGATTTCTTTACTAATGACCTATCAAATCTATATGCCTATCTGGCGTTAGGGTTATATTCCTACTGCCAAATTAAGTTTTTGAGAAATTAATAAAAGTCTATCTTTCAACGGTCGTTTTAAAAAGGTATGATCACTTCAGAACCATTCTCACGATCCTTGTATTCTCAGAAAGCCCGATCTTGAGCTGTCGGAACCATATCGACACCAAAAAGGGTCCCATGGAAACGAGTCCAAAAGTCCATCCTTATCTGACCAAACCCAAGGGAATTGCTCCATTACACCAAGGAAACGCTCTACGAAAGGATAAGTCTTCCACTTAGAAATTGAAGGGAAACTCATGGCTAGTTTTCTTTCGATAGGAATTTACCTTTCCTACATAAGAATTTCAACAAGAACTCTGAAACATAAGCAATTCTCTAATTTAGTTCATTCCTTCATAAGATTGGGAATTCTATGGAAAAAATCTGCTTTTGTGGTGTTAACTATAAATTCAGCTAATAGTTCAGAACACAGAAGTGAATTCACCATATTTACAAAATCCACATATAGCTTTAGGCTATATATATACACATATCAAATTTGCTCAAAATAATGGTGAAATCATAAGAAAATACAAGCATAGAAATATCACAGACTTGGATCCAACTAAGATTAGCTAGCCGAAACTAAGCTGCATGTACAAATCACAGATGGCCTAAGCTGGCCAAGTACTATATCTTAGATTTGGTACTAAATCCGACAACCCAAAGATCAAAATATAATGGTTGGACAGCCTAACATTGATAACCCGAAGGTCTTGTATTAGCATTACCTTAGAATGTGTCGTAGACCCTCAGATGGTAACCCGAAAAGTGGTAATCGTGCATCCCATACCGTATGTTCTCACTTATCGATTTACACATTGCAAGTCAATTCCACATTAGAAAAATAAACACAAAAACATAATAGCTTCGAATGAACGAGTCTAGAATTAACCGAAGTAATAAACCTGAAATGACCTAGAATTTTGGCATAGTCAAAATAGCTGAAATATTCATCCGCTATAAAGCCACTAATGAAAACTATCAATTCACTACACAATATTTGATAAATATTCGAACATTAAATGTATAGGATATAATTTTAATAATACAACCATCAAAAATCATCTAATATATAGGGTGAGCTATAATATACAAGTAAATTCAAATAAATAAAGCTATTGCTGCAAATACTCCGATGAGAAGACAAAAATAACTACTCTTGCAAACTCAACAAACAAGTTAAATGAGGAAAATATAGTACGAAGGAAAGATACAACATCACAAGATAAATAATAAAGAACAAATAGAAAAGTGTTGTGTTATTTTCGATGCTGCATCACTATCACTTGTGACGGCCAACGAACCCCTATCTAATTGGGTACCCAATTAAATACAGGATCTAAGCCAACGTTGTTCTCCTATTCGCCAATAGGACTCATGGAGCCTACAATGAAAAAACAACAACGCAATTCCCAAACTATCCTTTTGGCTTAATCTTCAAATTTAGATTTATCAATTCTAATCAATTCATTTATTTTCAAAATCCATTCTTTTGAAAACAATCTCTTCAACTTAAATTCCCGGTTTCATTTTAAATCATTGAAAAAAAAATTCTTTCATATTAAATATTACTTCACTTGAGGATTTAAAAACAAATCACTTTTGAAATCTTCGGTATTCTATAATAAAAGCATATCAACATATATGTGACTAGATTGTGAGGTTTCCTCCGATAACAAGGCCATTAGGTCCAAGAATCCTACAATAAATAAATAGTGTCCATCTATCACTCTAGAGTGGACGGTCTCCAAGGGTCCCATCGAATCCATGCCTGGTTTTTAGTCACAGGTTACTGTAACGGCGCGATTTTCGACCCTCCGAAAACCGTGTCATTATTGAAATAAATTAGAAGATAGGATAGAAAAGATAGAACTAATAGAATAGAAGAATAAGAAGTTATCAGAAATCTCACAGGGGAATTTAAAAATACAAATACATTTCATCATAGGGTCTGATACATCATAATACATCAACAACTTACATCATCATAGTACATTCACATAATAATACATCATGATATGGAAATACAAATCTAACTGGATACATAGGTGTAGTAAACTACTAGACTTGTCCTGCAACTTGAACTTCGTAAGGTTCCATTTGCCAACCTGAATTACTTGCCTACTCATAATAAATATTATGAGTACCCAAGAGTTTAGGGAAAACACAGAAAATAAACTCCGGGTCAGTCAGGGGACTGGTGTGAGTAAACACAGTTAAATAGATGTAAACAGGGAAATAAGGAATAAGGTGTTCCGTTATTAATAGATTCAATTACTTTAGAAATCTTAAGCCCAATCCATAACTAATATATGGAAAACGACCCTTGTATTTTAAATATCAAAACGCTTGATATTTATGATAGTATTTATCAAATAAATAATCATCTAGTGAATCGCTTGCATCTCACGTTCACGTACATAGAATAAAATCTAAAACCGTCGAGCGCTTATTGGAATTTGGTTTCTAACTGACAGAGTATGGGAGCACCCACCGATCAGTGTATTCTAGAGAGGATACACTGGGGTTCCACAAGAACATCCTGCAACCCGACCACACATGACCGTCCACTCATTTAGCTTGAGTGTAACGAAATATTACCACCTCCACGGTCGGGAATGACCCACCGATTACCGAAGGTAACAGAAGTGAATATAGATTTAGGAACAAAAGGAATTACTCTAGCTGGTGATAATATACCCTGCTTGGGTATGACCCAACTAGCCATGCTGCCTAGCCCAACTATTGTCTTTCCGGGTTGTGAGGTTTGAAGTCACGTTTACCGTTTCACAGATTATTCTTCAACGACTTTGAATGTCACACCGTCCTATCTGACAGATCACTCATTTGTTTCCACAAATATATTTTGGGTATGAGGCTAAAGAAACGAATCTCTCCGCCACCAACATAACACACTTATGTAAAGTCGATGTGTAAAATCTGATCGATATACGTTGTCAGACATCCGACTGTTCGGATCTGTTCTGGGATTGAACAGACCGTAGATACTATTTTGAAATAGTACTTGCATTCTTCATCTTTATCGATTCCCGGTATACGTCGTAAAATTCGAGTCGAAGTGGAAAGTAAATTCCGGACTCTTCGAAACGATGTACGAATTGTCTTTTGTAGTAGATAATTTATTATCAGCTTACTGTTTTTAATCCAGTTGCACATCCTGTATTTATAATTATATATACAGTATATAATTCTCTGGTTCATATCTGGATATTTTAAATATCATTTACAAATGTATAGTTAAAGTGTGTGCGACGCACACAAGATGTTATACAATTTTTATCAATATTTGGCAGTGTCTAGAAAAAGCCCGTGCTTCGCACACGGTATTTTGTCATGTTGAACATTGATGTTTAGATGATGTTTCACTGCTAAAGTTCTGCTGGAAAATCATTTATTTCCTTCATATTTTACTCAAATAAATTGTTTAATAATTTAATTTAATTATCTTTAAAACTTAAGTTTCCATCTCGATGAACTTCATCGGACAACTTCGATTCTCTGACCTTACTGTCATCTTTACTGTTCCACTTGCCTAAGCCAAATTAAATAAAAACTCTATTTTTATTTAATTAATTAATTTTTGATTTATTTTATATTTATTTAATTAATTTAATTAATTTTGACTTAATTAAATTCTTGCCTTGGAAAACTGTTCTCGCTTGTATTTGCCAAGTCGGATCTCGGCATCTCAAAATCAAGTGATCACCACGGGGTGATCACTGATTTTCACTTGCCAAAGCCACGCGCCAAACATCTCGTGCCAAGCCACTCCCTTCCTTCTCCATTTTCTTGCTCTCAAACTCGCCTATACACCGTGCACGGCTGTGCACGTGCACGCCTCCCCACGCCACCGTGCCACCACCGAACCACCACCCACAAACTCCACTTCCTCCACTGACCCCAACCGACGCCTTGCCACCACCGTACATCGCCTCCTCCTCGATTTCCCACTGCACCCAACTTCCAGTAAACTGCTTCGAAAAAGCAGTCCACCTAAACCGAGCTCGACCCATCGCCTCAGACCGCCGGAGCACCTCACACCGCCGTCGTCAGCTTTGCCATGTCCCAACGCCACTCCACGCCCAGCCTCGGCCAACTCGCACCACCGTGGGACCTGTACATCACCTCCAAACCGATGAACCCAATTTGCCTCTCAAAACATAAATCGAGCTCGACAGCTCGAATCACTCACTCGAAAAATCATGGGGCATTTTTCTCGTGTTCCCCGATGTGACCAGCTCCTTCACGCTCCACGCCCCGACCATCATCGTCACCGATCGTCGGAATTTGGTCAAAGTGCTATTTTCGGTTGTCCCCCTCTATCTCGCTCATCTCAACAATAAAAACCATGAAATTACTTTTAAAAATCATTATTTAGTGCTACGATTACATATATAACCCTGTAATTCATTTCTATGATGTTTGAAAATTTGGTGATTAAGTTTGAGACAGAGAACCATATGTTTCTTCTGTTTTCTTGTTTCAAACATATATAGATGAGGTTTGGTTCTTGCTAAAATGTTTATATATATTTTCGTATATAAGTTAACTCATACATATGCTTGTATAGCTTGCGTTTGAGATCATCAAGGTATATTTCATTTTACAAAGGTTTGTTTTTGACAGTAAACAAAACTGTCTTGGTTTCTTTGATCAAATAATTGATGAACTCATTACCATTTCTATTATGAATAACACTTGCATACATAGTTTTACAGATGATCTAAGCAAGGTGTTTTAACATCTATAAGGTGATAACAATCATGGTATACTTGCAAATGATGATATAAATATGAAACACACAAAACAGTTTACAGTAACTTGCAAATCATCTTGACTTAAGTGAGTGATTGCTCACTTGTTTAAAGCTCCTGAATTCTTGTTCGTAAAAGGATTATAACTTCATCACTTTCTTGTATTTGAGTAAAGAGAAAATGCATGGAATTGGATGTGTATTTATAGGCAATTCCCTCTCAAGTTTCCTACAGCAAAAAGCTTTTGTTTCCTACCTACCCCCTCTTTCTCTCTCTTCGAATGGTGCATATTTGTTACAGCAAAAATGAAGTACCTTGCACAAAAGATAATTCTACCAACCCTTACTTCTCTCTTCAAAGTACATAAGCCCTTACACCTTCATTAAATGCCTAGCTTACTTTCATTAAATGCAAACTTATCCATTCTTGTCAAGATAAAGAATGATTATTCTTCTCTTGGATATTTTGTTTGCACTTATCATTTTAGCCGCAGACATATATGTATGAGGGGATTAGGTGATGTTTAAGTCCAAATCTACTACTAAATGATGGAGTTTGCACTTTCTTTTGTTTTGGTTTTAAACTCTCTTGTTTGTTGCTAATTTGTAACAACCCGTAAAATCTGGGCCAGTTTAAAATTTTTATTTTGGCCATTTTAGCGAATTTAGATTATTTAAAATGAATTATTTTAAATAATATCGACGAGAAATTTATTTTGAATATATTCGAACGTATATATTATACGCGTCGTCGTTAGAATATAAATAATTATATATAATTATAAATAGAATTGAAAATGGCGCGGTAGTTCGATAATTCGATTTCAAACTTCAATTGAATGTACCGGGTGCAAAACAATCCGGATTTTAGTGAAACCAAAAATAATGGAATCTAATAGTGAATATCTTTCCAACGAACCCGAATGATCAAAATTTCTTAGCGGGAATCAAAAGATATGTCCAGTTGAAAATTCTGAATAGTCGCTATGGAATTCAGGCCCTTAAAAATGGACATTTTGCAAACGACCTCGGATTTCGACGAAACCAGTTTTGTTGGGTCCGTGATGTAAAGTTATTGCTAGATTTCAAATTTCATAATTTTTCGAATCAATATGTGAGCGTGGCAAAGGAAAACGCGTTTGACCAGTTTCAGTTGATTTTAATCGACTGGAAATTGGCCATTTTTCTAACGGTCTCAGATTTCGACGAAACTAGTTTTGTTAGGACCGTATCGTCAATACGAAGCTAGAAAATATTTTTCTAGAATTTTTAAAGTTAGTATGTGACCCCGGTAAATTGAAATGTACGTTTAAAATTGAATATATAGATTTATACATTAATTTCAGCGAAAACTGAGCGTAACAGCCGAACTGGCTTATGAAACATATCCCATTGTATTCGGAATGGGGGTAATTAGCTAGGGACGACAGTCATTGGGCCTCGTTCGGAGATCGAAATTTAAAGTTACTTTATGGAGAAATTAATTATTTAAATAATTAAAATATTATATAACCCCCTTGAGCTCTCTCTTTCCTCACAAGTCAAACCACGGTCAAAATATAAAAAAAAAAAAAAAAAAAAAAACCCCTTCCAGTTTCAGATCGCGACGCCTCTTCCTCCCCCTTGCTGACGCCGACGATGGACCGCCGCTCCCCCCTAAAGTCGCGCCTTCCTCTCCCCTCTAGCTCATCTCCTTCCTCCCTTCGAATCGAAGACGAAAACGCCAGAGCTTTCCCCCCCCACAGTGATGACCGCCGACGAACTGAAGGCCGCCCCAACCCTCCGCCTCCTCCTGCCGCCGACCCAGAGCCACCCGAAGCCTCTCCGATGGTGGTGAACCCCCCCCTTTCGAACTGTAAGTTTTTACTTTATTTATAAAACTGATTTTTACTTAATTTATAAAACTGATTTTGTTAATATTAAAAACCGATTTTTATGTTTTTAAAATTCTGATTTTAGGTAGGTTTAAAACTGAATTTTATTTTAGGTTTAAGACTGAATTTTATTTTAGATTAGAAAACTGATTTTTAAATGATTTTTAAACTGAATTTTTAAATAAGGCAAAAACTGTATTTTTATTTTTTAAGTTATGAAAAAACTGCATTTTTATGAAAGCGAAAAACTGATTTTATTTTGAACTTTAAAATAGGAAAAAAAGTTTAATCTTTTAGTAGAAAAAGATTTGAACTTGCAAAAGAAAAAAAAAATTCGATTTTTATATATTGAATAGCGAAGTCAAAATTCGATTTTATATATTGAATAGCATAGTAAAAATTCGATTTTTACATATGTAGTGGCTACGGGCAGCGAAGATGACGAAGATGCGATAGCGATGAAGATTTCTATCAATGAAGTGCCGTGGAGCTAGGATAGCTAATCGGTGAGAATTTCTCACCTTTCTATTTATTTTCTAGTTATATATATATACTAGGATGCAGACGGTGCTTAGTAGCACCCGACACAATCGTCCACAGACCATGGACTTGTTTGTTTGACAGTTTGGTGATTGATTGCGATATTGTTTGAATGTGGTTTGTGGTGTGAAAAATCGAATCGATAAATTGGTTAGGATTAGACGTGCGCCGTTATAAGGCGAAGGAGTAAGGCTAGGTTAGATCCTTACTCCAAAGTTTGCGGTTTGCATAACGAATTGATTTGATTGATGTGTGAATGGCGTGGGCCTTCACTAGACCGGGGATAAGGCTAGGCCTTGTCCCGTTTCTAGTATCGTGCCGTTATGCCGCCGAAATTTTCTAAAACATGTTAGAAAAATAAAAATATCATTTTATTGAATAAATGAATTGAATAGAAATTCATAGGTTGAAATAAAATGTTTTATCGTTAAAAATATAATTTTTAACGTGAATATGAAAATAGTGAAGTGAATAAATAAATATTCATTTACAAACCAGATGGTTTGTTTATGTACACTTATTTGAATGATATTGATTGGGTCGATAAATTTCACACATCGCCCAACTGCACAAATAAAATCTGTGTTTGATTGTTTGAAACCCCACACGGGTGTTAGGATGAAATATGCAGTTCACTCATCCTGATTGATTAAATATGTCGATCGATTGATTGACAGGCTGTTATAAGCGTTGAATATCTGTATTTGATGCTTATGCAGTGTAGTGCACTTTGGTTGATGGTTGATTATTTTTCAATGCTATGATATACATGTGTTGTATGAAAATCCATATAATTAACTTTATATGGTAATTGATTGGGCCTCATTCCAATTTGAAAAATAAAGAATATTATAAAATAAAAGTTCATGTGTTGACAGTACTCATTCATTGAGATTGGTCATGTGTTGAACGAAATATTTTGATAATAACAACTATTTTGAAAAAGAAATATTTGAAATAGAATATTTGAAAATAGAAATTTATGAAGCCGTGTATGGACGCCATTTTGACGTGAACGATATTTATATCGAATTGAAAACGATTTCGAAATGAAATGAATTGAAAACGATTTCGAAATGAATTGAATTGAAAACGATTTCGAAATGAAATGAATTGAAAACGATTTCGAAATGAATTGAATTGAAAACGATTTCGAAATGAATTGAATTGAAAACGAATTCAAAATAAATTGAAAACGATTTCGAAATGAAATGAATTGAAAACGATTTCGAAATGAATTGAATTGAAAACGATTTCGAAATGAAATGAATTGAAAACGATTTCGAAATGAATTGAATTGAAAACGAATTCAAATGGAATAGAAAGCGAATTGAAATGAATTCAAATTGAATTGAAATTCGAATTGAATAGAAATGAATTTTAAAACGAATTTATAGAGAAGAATTCAATTTTGATTTGAATTGAAATGGAAGTTGAAAATGTTTTTGAAACGAATTCAAAACTATTTATATAATTCGTTTTAAATAGAAATCGACGAAATATATATTATATATATTATATATAATATAATGGCCTGAATAGAACGCGCCGCGCCGCGGCAGTTCGCGAATTTCGACCATTTATTTCAAACGGACATTACAGGAGATCCGACCGTCGGATTCTCCTAAAACCGGAACCGTTGGGTTCGTATCGAAAAGAGCTTTCTAATTAATGTTAGAAATTTGAAATCTAACGGTTGGATTTGGAGATACGTCCAAATCAAATTCGAAAAAGGTCGTTGTAAGTGCAGTTCGATGGCCATTGTTGGAAATCGACTGTACGGGCCTTGATAAAATTATTAAAAATAGTAATAATTTGTGTAAAATCATAAGAAATGATTTGTGAAAGTTTGGGGTGAAAATCTCCATATTTGAAAAGATAAAAAAATGGATTTTTATCGAAATGAACTAGTTTTGAACTAGAATTATAATTCTATTTATTTTTAAATAAATAAATTGAATTTGAAATGGTTTTGAAAATAACCAAAATTTCCAATGATTGCATTGGAGTGGATTTGAATCGAAATTGTCTTCGGAATATTTCGATGTTGGAATTCGTGACATTACAGGTGTTGTTATGGAAATTTGAAAGATATATATTTGTATCGTTATTTCCAATACGACATTTGTTAGTCGTAGAATTCGATATTGAATATAAGCCGATATATTTTCTATTCAGAGCCTTGTATTGAATATCGAATGTGATTTGGGTTTGTCGTGAATGGTGTCTTCACTAACACTGTTCTTGAACCCAGTTGAGAAAAGATTAAATCTTTTTATTTAGATTTAATGAAGTGTACCAATTAAATGATATTTAATTGGAATTGAATTGGTATTGATTTTTGGGTTTATCGTGAACAGTGTTTTAAATAACACTTGTTCTTTAACCCGATAATTAATGGAATGTGATTTTGGGTTTATCGTGAATCGTGTTTTAAATGACACTGATTCTTTAACCCAGATAATGATTAAAACTAAGTGGAGTTTTAATGAATCTTTAATTAGATTGAAAAGATCGAGAATGGAGTATCACCAGTTTTGCTCCAGGCGATAGATAAATCTGTAATTAGATTTGAATGTGAAATTTAGAAACTAACTGGCGGTTAGCCAAGCAGAATGGTTTTCTGGATATTGATCTGATGTTGGTTTCGGCCTTCGGGGTTAATATTTGGGGAATTATTCTCTTGATTAATTTACGGTTAGTGACTAATGAATTGGAATGAGGCGTATGTTGTGTTTGTGTAACACTTATTTAAAATATACGCGAGTTATTCGGAAAGACCGGGTTTATCCCATTCTGAGTAACTGATACGACGATAAGTCGAAGACGAAGACGATGGTCGAAGACCGGAGGTCTTCACGTCGTTTGGGTGATAACTGATGATCTTGATTGGGCTGTACACCCAAGAAGATGGAAACAGTTAGTGATCGTCCAGACGTACTTGGAGATCGATGGATATGCGGGGTACTAGGTGCCTCCGGTTTCGTTCAGACCCAGAACGGACTTGTAAATGGACTGTGTGTCTGACATCGGATTTCATTCTGTGTGACTGATATCGGTTGCATAGGATGGCTTGCCTGTGTGGCATGCTAAGATGCAAATGATCAAGGCTTCTGTTGAAAAGCAAAGTCTTGTGGTTGATGATCAAAGCACGACCTTTGTGGCGTAGCTTTGTGTAACGTTTGATTCGCGAGTTTCACACCCGGTATGAATCAAAAACGGGAGACGGACCTCAGGGAGGGCATGCGTTTCTTTCTAGTTAGAAGTGGCGTCAGTGGTTTTACACGCCCTGACGAGTTTGACTTATGTTGTTGTTGCTGTTGCGAGGCGCCTCGGTTATATCGGTTTCGGCCGAATGCATTCTGGTCGGCTGACGGACCAGACTTACACCCCATAGGGTGGGGAGACGTATTGTTCAGGCATAATAATCCACTCCGTGTGGACCGGCCCTGACGATCCAAGGGGCAGTTGCGGCTGTTCCTGAGGGGCGGGCTAGAGCGTCTCGAATCGGTTGAGGATCTTGCCCCTAGCCTCGGTTCATAGATGGAAACCCAATTTCCAAATACGTGACATTTGCGGTTTTATTTGTAAACCTATATATGGCGACATAGTGGTATGGGGCATTCATGCCGCCTATGATTGATACTTATGATTTGAAGTTGTTTTATACTCTATGCACTTATAATAGTATCAAATGATTTGTTTTAAACGTATCAAGCATTCTTTGGCTGTTATAAGGGAAAACCCTATCCTCGACTGCGTTGCATTGTGTGATGGGACCTGGGTCTTATAACAGCTTCATTTTTCTTTATTTAGCATTGCGTTGTTTGTCTTATGCACTGGTATTCTTGGGAGGAAACCCGTTCCGTGTTATACGGCGTGGTCCCTTGTTTTACCTAGCTTTGAAAATAAAGATTTATAACTGCTTTAGTTCTCACACCAGTCACATGACTGACCTGGAGTTTATTGTTTTGACCTAAACTCTGGGTGCCCTTATTTTGACACGGGCAGCTAGTAGTTTTGGTTTTGCAGATTTATATTCACAGGATCCTGGTTTACGACTGGAACGATATCCGGGAAGCTTTGTATCCGTATATCTCATTCTAGTTGTGTATTGTATTATTTTCCGCTGCTATGTATTTAAATGTAATTTAAATCTCTGATATTTCTGTGTAATATTCTTTTATACTCTGTATATTCTTGTAATCTGATGCATTGTTGTTATATACAATGAAATGTTCTTCTATATGCGTTCTGTTGTGGTTTGTTCTCGAACTATCCGACGCTTTCCTTTACGGGGAAGTTACGGGTCTTCACAGTTGGTATCAGAGCTTTGGTTTACAAAGCAGAGAACAAGACACATTAGAACCGTACGAAGGAATTCATCAGATATTGGATTAGTAATATCCAATGGAATGACTCGTTAGAGATGGGATCAGTAGTATCCTAGAACGAGTGTGAAGAGTATATTTTTAAAATGAAAACGATTTTTGATTTGAAAATTTAAATCAATTATTCGTATTTGATTATTTATTTTATATTGATTAGGACAATCCAAAATATAAAGATTTTTGCGTATGCGCCTAGCTAGCGTGTATTCGAAGTTTTAATATATTGGATAGATATAGCACCACACCCTAGTCGCCCGGAGATGATATTGATGATAGCGATCGCATCATCAACATTTATGTTCGTGTTTCGAAGGTTTGATATCTATATATTTCCTATTGACTGGTGTGAGAACCAAAATTAGATAGGGCTAATTGTTGTGATTTGGCATCAAAAATCTGATTTTTGTATATATATCGAAATTATGAATTTGAAACGTTAATCCACTAATTGATTGAAGTTTGTGTTGTTTGTTTAATTGTTTGCTAATTTTGAACAATTATGCCTAATTGAATCAAATATTGAACTCTATTGAAAATTGGTCGCATTTGTTTGCATATACATATATATCATTGAACAGGTCATAGCAAGGAGGCTAGAGCAGAGAATAAAATTTGTTTGCCCGACAAATAGGTACATGTTTATTACATAATTTACTGTTTTGTTTGGGTGATGATGATTTTATGAGCCTATTGGCTAGCCGCTTGGCTTTTTCTTTTTCTTTTTGAGATCTGAAGGACCGGGAACGCTATTTGCAATTTCCCGATGCTCCCGGTGCAGGGGAGGTTATGGCGAAATTTTTCAAAAATTTAGGGTGTTAGCCAAATTTTTGAAATTTTAAAAATTCTCAGAAACTAAAGAGTTGGAGAATGGAAGCCAGATCAAATGTGGAGCTGAATAATCAAACCACTTTCGACTTTGTTCCTTTTCGGGGACGAAAAGTTTTAAGTGGGGGAGATTGTAACAACCCGTAAAATCTGGGCCAGTTTAAAATTTTTATTTTGGCCATTTTAGCGAATTTAGATTATTTAAAATGAATTATTTTAAATAATATCGACGAGAAATTTATTTTGAATATATTCGAACGTATATATTATACGCGTCGTCGTTAGAATATAAATAATTATATATAATTATAAATAGAATTGAAAATGGCGCGGTAGTTCGATAATTCGATTTCAAACTTCAATTGAATGTACCGGGTGCAAAACAATCCGGATTTTAGTGAAACCAAAAATAATGGAATCTAATAGTGAATATCTTTCCAACGAACCCGAATGATCAAAATTTCTTAGCGGGAATCAAAAGATATGTCCAGTTGAAAATTCTGAATAGTCGCTATGGAATTCAGGCCCTTAAAAATGGACATTTTGCAAACGACCTCGGATTTCGACGAAACCAGTTTTGTTGGGTCCGTGATGTAAAGTTATTGCTAGATTTCAAATTTCATAATTTTTCGAATCAATATGTGAGCGTGGCAAAGGAAAACGCGTTTGACCAGTTTCAGTTGATTTTAATCGACTGGAAATTGGCCATTTTTCTAACGGTCTCAGATTTCGACGAAACTAGTTTTGTTAGGACCGTATCGTCAATACGAAGCTAGAAAATATTTTTCTAGAATTTTTAAAGTTAGTATGTGACCCCGGTAAATTGAAATGTACGTTTAAAATTGAATATATAGATTTATACATTAATTTCAGCGAAAACTGAGCGTAACAGCCGAACTGGCTTATGAAACATATCCCATTGTATTCGGAATGGGGGTAATTAGCTAGGGACGACAGTCATTGGGCCTCGTTCGGAGATCGAAATTTAAAGTTACTTTATGGAGAAATTAATTATTTAAATAATTAAAATATTATATAACCCCCTTGAGCTCTCTCTTTCCTCACAAGTCAAACCACGGTCAAAATATAAAAAAAAAAAAAAAAAAAAAAACCCCTTCCAGTTTCAGATCGCGACGCCTCTTCCTCCCCCTTGCTGACGCCGACGATGGACCGCCGCTCCCCCCTAAAGTCGCGCCTTCCTCTCCCCTCTAGCTCATCTCCTTCCTCCCTTCGAATCGAAGACGAAAACGCCAGAGCTTTCCCCCCCCACAGTGATGACCGCCGACGAACTGAAGGCCGCCCCAACCCTCCGCCTCCTCCTGCCGCCGACCCAGAGCCACCCGAAGCCTCTCCGATGGTGGTGAACCCCCCCCTTTCGAACTGTAAGTTTTTACTTTATTTATAAAACTGATTTTTACTTAATTTATAAAACTGATTTTGTTAATATTAAAAACCGATTTTTATGTTTTTAAAATTCTGATTTTAGGTAGGTTTAAAACTGAATTTTATTTTAGGTTTAAGACTGAATTTTATTTTAGATTAGAAAACTGATTTTTAAATGATTTTTAAACTGAATTTTTAAATAAGGCAAAAACTGTATTTTTATTTTTTAAGTTATGAAAAAACTGCATTTTTATGAAAGCGAAAAACTGATTTTATTTTGAACTTTAAAATAGGAAAAAAAGTTTAATCTTTTAGTAGAAAAAGATTTGAACTTGCAAAAGAAAAAAAAATTCGATTTTTATATATTGAATAGCGAAGTCAAAATTCGATTTTATATATTGAATAGCATAGTAAAAATTCGATTTTTACATATGTAGTGGCTACGGGCAGCGAAGATGACGAAGATGCGATAGCGATGAAGATTTCTATCAATGAAGTGCCGTGGAGCTAGGATAGCTAATCGGTGAGAATTTCTCACCTTTCTATTTATTTTCTAGTTATATATATATACTAGGATGCAGACGGTGCTTAGTAGCACCCGACACAATCGTCCACAGACCATGGACTTGTTTGTTTGACAGTTTGGTGATTGATTGCGATATTGTTTGAATGTGGTTTGTGGTGTGAAAAATCGAATCGATAAATTGGTTAGGATTAGACGTGCGCCGTTATAAGGCGAAGGAGTAAGGCTAGGTTAGATCCTTACTCCAAAGTTTGCGGTTTGCATAACGAATTGATTTGATTGATGTGTGAATGGCGTGGGCCTTCACTAGACCGGGGATAAGGCTAGGCCTTGTCCCGTTTCTAGTATCGTGCCGTTATGCCGCCGAAATTTTCTAAAACATGTTAGAAAAATAAAAATATCATTTTATTGAATAAATGAATTGAATAGAAATTCATAGGTTGAAATAAAATGTTTTATCGTTAAAAATATAATTTTTAACGTGAATATGAAAATAGTGAAGTGAATAAATAAATATTCATTTACAAACCAGATGGTTTGTTTATGTACACTTATTTGAATGATATTGATTGGGTCGATAAATTTCACACATCGCCCAACTGCACAAATAAAATCTGTGTTTGATTGTTTGAAACCCCACACGGGTGTTAGGATGAAATATGCAGTTCACTCATCCTGATTGATTAAATATGTCGATCGATTGATTGACAGGCTGTTATAAGCGTTGAATATCTGTATTTGATGCTTATGCAGTGTAGTGCACTTTGGTTGATGGTTGATTATTTTTCAATGCTATGATATACATGTGTTGTATGAAAATCCATATAATTAACTTTATATGGTAATTGATTGGGCCTCATTCCAATTTGAAAAATAAAGAATATTATAAAATAAAAGTTCATGTGTTGACAGTACTCATTCATTGAGATTGGTCATGTGTTGAACGAAATATTTTGATAATAACAACTATTTTGAAAAAGAAATATTTGAAATAGAATATTTGAAAATAGAAATTTATGAAGCCGTGTATGGACGCCATTTTGACGTGAACGATATTTATATCGAATTGAAAACGATTTCGAAATGAAATGAATTGAAAACGATTTCGAAATGAATTGAATTGAAAACGATTTCGAAATGAAATGAATTGAAAACGATTTCGAAATGAATTGAATTGAAAACGATTTCGAAATGAATTGAATTGAAAACGAATTCAAAATAAATTGAAAACGATTTCGAAATGAAATGAATTGAAAACGATTTCGAAATGAATTGAATTGAAAACGATTTCGAAATGAAATGAATTGAAAACGATTTCGAAATGAATTGAATTGAAAACGAATTCAAATGGAATAGAAAGCGAATTGAAATGAATTCAAATTGAATTGAAATTCGAATTGAATAGAAATGAATTTTAAAACGAATTTATAGAGAAGAATTCAATTTTGATTTGAATTGAAATGGAAGTTGAAAATGTTTTTGAAACGAATTCAAAACTATTTATATAATTCGTTTTAAATAGAAATCGACGAAATATATATTATATATATTATATATAATATAATGGCCTGAATAGAACGCGCCGCGCCGCGGCAGTTCGCGAATTTCGACCATTTATTTCAAACGGACATTACAGGAGATCCGACCGTCGGATTCTCCTAAAACCGGAACCGTTGGGTTCGTATCGAAAAGAGCTTTCTAATTAATGTTAGAAATTTGAAATCTAACGGTTGGATTTGGAGATACGTCCAAATCAAATTCGAAAAAGGTCGTTGTAAGTGCAGTTCGATGGCCATTGTTGGAAATCGACTGTACGGGCCTTGATAAAATTATTAAAAATAGTAATAATTTGTGTAAAATCATAAGAAATGATTTGTGAAAGTTTGGGGTGAAAATCTCCATATTTGAAAAGATAAAAAAATGGATTTTTATCGAAATGAACTAGTTTTGAACTAGAATTATAATTCTATTTATTTTTAAATAAATAAATTGAATTTGAAATGGTTTTGAAAATAACCAAAATTTCCAATGATTGCATTGGAGTGGATTTGAATCGAAATTGTCTTCGGAATATTTCGATGTTGGAATTCGTGACATTACAGGTGTTGTTATGGAAATTTGAAAGATATATATTTGTATCGTTATTTCCAATACGACATTTGTTAGTCGTAGAATTCGATATTGAATATAAGCCGATATATTTTCTATTCAGAGCCTTGTATTGAATATCGAATGTGATTTGGGTTTGTCGTGAATGGTGTCTTCACTAACACTGTTCTTGAACCCAGTTGAGAAAAGATTAAATCTTTTTATTTAGATTTAATGAAGTGTACCAATTAAATGATATTTAATTGGAATTGAATTGGTATTGATTTTTGGGTTTATCGTGAACAGTGTTTTAAATAACACTTGTTCTTTAACCCGATAATTAATGGAATGTGATTTTGGGTTTATCGTGAATCGTGTTTTAAATGACACTGATTCTTTAACCCAGATAATGATTAAAACTAAGTGGAGTTTTAATGAATCTTTAATTAGATTGAAAAGATCGAGAATGGAGTATCACCAGTTTTGCTCCAGGCGATAGATAAATCTGTAATTAGATTTGAATGTGAAATTTAGAAACTAACTGGCGGTTAGCCAAGCAGAATGGTTTTCTGGATATTGATCTGATGTTGGTTTCGGCCTTCGGGGTTAATATTTGGGGAATTATTCTCTTGATTAATTTACGGTTAGTGACTAATGAATTGGAATGAGGCGTATGTTGTGTTTGTGTAACACTTATTTAAAATATACGCGAGTTATTCGGAAAGACCGGGTTTATCCCATTCTGAGTAACTGATACGACGATAAGTCGAAGACGAAGACGATGGTCGAAGACCGGAGGTCTTCACGTCGTTTGGGTGATAACTGATGATCTTGATTGGGCTGTACACCCAAGAAGATGGAAACAGTTAGTGATCGTCCAGACGTACTTGGAGATCGATGGATATGCGGGGTACTAGGTGCCTCCGGTTTCGTTCAGACCCAGAACGGACTTGTAAATGGACTGTGTGTCTGACATCGGATTTCATTCTGTGTGACTGATATCGGTTGCATAGGATGGCTTGCCTGTGTGGCATGCTAAGATGCAAATGATCAAGGCTTCTGTTGAAAAGCAAAGTCTTGTGGTTGATGATCAAAGCACGACCTTTGTGGCGTAGCTTTGTGTAACGTTTGATTCGCGAGTTTCACACCCGGTATGAATCAAAAACGGGAGACGGACCTCAGGGAGGGCATGCGTTTCTTTCTAGTTAGAAGTGGCGTCAGTGGTTTTACACGCCCTGACGAGTTTGACTTATGTTGTTGTTGCTGTTGCGAGGCGCCTCGGTTATATCGGTTTCGGCCGAATGCATTCTGGTCGGCTGACGGACCAGACTTACACCCCATAGGGTGGGGAGACGTATTGTTCAGGCATAATAATCCACTCCGTGTGGACCGGCCCTGACGATCCAAGGGGCAGTTGCGGCTGTTCCTGAGGGGCGGGCTAGAGCGTCTCGAATCGGTTGAGGATCTTGCCCCTAGCCTCGGTTCATAGATGGAAACCCAATTTCCAAATACGTGACATTTGCGGTTTTATTTGTAAACCTATATATGGCGACATAGTGGTATGGGGCATTCATGCCGCCTATGATTGATACTTATGATTTGAAGTTGTTTTATACTCTATGCACTTATAATAGTATCAAATGATTTGTTTTAAACGTATCAAGCATTCTTTGGCTGTTATAAGGGAAAACCCTATCCTCGACTGCGTTGCATTGTGTGATGGGACCTGGGTCTTATAACAGCTTCATTTTTCTTTATTTAGCATTGCGTTGTTTGTCTTATGCACTGGTATTCTTGGGAGGAAACCCGTTCCGTGTTATACGGCGTGGTCCCTTGTTTTACCTAGCTTTGAAAATAAAGATTTATAACTGCTTTAGTTCTCACACCAGTCACATGACTGACCTGGAGTTTATTGTTTTGACCTAAACTCTGGGTGCCCTTATTTTGACACGGGCAGCTAGTAGTTTTGGTTTTGCAGATTTATATTCACAGGATCCTGGTTTACGACTGGAACGATATCCGGGAAGCTTTGTATCCGTATATCTCATTCTAGTTGTGTATTGTATTATTTTCCGCTGCTATGTATTTAAATGTAATTTAAATCTCTGATATTTCTGTGTAATATTCTTTTATACTCTGTATATTCTTGTAATCTGATGCATTGTTGTTATATACAATGAAATGTTCTTCTATATGCGTTCTGTTGTGGTTTGTTCTCGAACTATCCGACGCTTTCCTTTACGGGGAAGTTACGGGTCTTCACATAATTGAAATGGTGTATATATGTATATATACATGCATATTTGGTCGTAACATATATATATATATATATATATATATATATGTATGAATATATATATACATATACTTTTTCCATGTTATACTCTTATATATATATATATATAAGCGTTAATCTCCTTAAACTTGTTTGCCTTTATTTGCTTTCGATTTAAATCTTTTTTCTTGAATTTGATATCATGTATCATTATATATACATAAGTAGCCCTAGTATATGTATATACTCCTTAGTCATGAGACATCACTTATATATAAACATATATATATAAGTGTTAAACTCTTTTAAACTTGAATGCTTATATTTGCTTCTAAAATGATAACTTGCCTATGCTAGTTGTAAAATAGGATTTGCCATATCTATTTCATGTTGCCTATGCTTATATAGGTGATTATATATATTAAAACTGGTTGAACACTCCCGATATATTTTAAATCTCTATATTAAAATAGATATCAGAGGCTTGAAAAATCCCGCCATTACAGACTACCCCACTTAAAAGAATTTCGTCCCGAAATTACACAAGAAAGGTAGAAAGTTTCCAAAAGAAAATATTTCATAAACTAGTTGCTTTAGTACACATACACATACGACTAGTTCTATACTAACACTAGTCTCGATACATACAATAATACTAGACTTGACTACTCAAGTTCTAAATTGCCCCAAAATATACATACGTAACTATCCTCCTACAGTCCCTGTCCTACTACTCGTCGTCAGAGATATCTATTATCTCTACGACCTCCTCGTCATCAGATATATTAAGGACCTCAACTACGTCTTCTGCATCAGTCTCCTCCTCATCATCCTCTATATAAATCAGACCCACTGGTGGTATTAAATATAGCCTCACCACGGGGTATCCATACTCACTGAATACTTGTACTCCTCCTCCTGCTATGCGAAACTCGACGAGAACTTGTTCCAATCTATTCCATATCGCTGTCCTTTGGGCTACTTGCTCTTCTTGCTGGTTTCCCGTAGCAATGACTGGGGTTCCCGGAACAACTTGGTCTTCTTCTTCCTCATATTCTTCTTCATATTCTTCCTCATATTCTTCTTCATATTCTTCCTCTTCTTCGCCACCCTCATCTCCTTCACCATAACCGTCAACACTTCCTTCATCTCCTATCACTTCATCCTCATCAGTAAAGTTTTGGTGTCCTCCATCTTGTTCTATTGGTTCGTTCCTGCCAAGCACTGATCCTTCTGATGATATGTGTGTACCTTCGTCGTCGATGGGTGATCTCTCTCGGTTGTTGTCGGAATCTCCTACTCTTTGTCTCTTTGCTTGTAGCTGTAATGGCGCGTTTTGTAAGGTATAATAATTAAGTTATTTAATTGTTTAAATAACGAATATATTAAATAAACGATAGTTGAACGTATAATTATAATATAATTAAAATCGAGCGCGTAACGACACGGCAGTTCGCTGTTTGGCGATTTGAACTTCAACTGAGTATACAGGGTTCGTTTTAAATCGGATTTCTATGAAACAAGAAACGTGTGGAGCTGGTGAAATATATCTTTCTAGTGGAAGAGAAATATTGGGATTTCGTCGTGTAAATTTTGATTTACGTCCAAATCAAAATTTCAGAATAGTCGCTATAGAATCGTTTATCGACCATAACTGTTTATTCGATATAACTGGAGATCGGGTTTGAATTTAGACAGAGTTCTTTTGGGAAATAGTGATAATTTAATTTTTAAAATTTTATGGTAATTTTTAATTAATTTAATAAGCAACTTTTTATTTGGAGTATTTGGCACCCTGTATCGACATTTTGGAGTTTCACAATATGAGTCCATCCACCGGTATTATTATATTTTTGGGACCGGGGTACATCGCTGGTCACACCAGTGTTTTTAATTCTGTCAATAGCAGTCCATACGCAAGCGGACTTTTACTAATACCCTAAAATACTATTAAAACCGACAATTGGCATGATGGAGAAAAAGAAGTGGTTGATAATTCCTAATGTACAAGTTACTCTACCCAATCCATCAGACAACGTGGATCAAAGAGGGACCATAACGTGAATTATCATCCTCCACACATTTCGAATGGCCAGAAAAGAAAACACAAGATGCTATCGTGGACATCCAGGGAACTCAAAAAAAAAAAAAAAAAAAAATCAAACAATCAACTACATGGAGTATCAGCTAAGAACGTGGCTAGCTATGCCACCATACTAACTCCCAAGTCTCATAAATACCTACAGTTATCATCGTTCATTTGTTTTTGGGAAAACAAAATCAAATCCCACAAACGTAGCAAAACATTTCAAAAGAAATTCGAGAACAAATTCACAAAAACAAATCCGTAAACTCCCAAACTTTTATCGATGGGCTTGCTGGGTGTTCTACTTCGAATAGATGCCTATGTTGTTGGGTGCGATGCTTTTCTCTGAAGCTCTAAGTTTAGCCGCGAGCTTTGACAAGGGGGGGCGTGACAACGATTTGGGGAGGAGCTCGATCGAACGGAGGTTGGAGGGGTGCTAGTTGGTGGAGGCTCACGTTTTGGTCAGGGTTTGGGTGGATCCGGCGGTCTGAGGTGGAATACGTCACCTGGAGTGACGATTGGAGGAGCCGATCGAGATAGCGGGGGTTGGATCGAGTGTGGGTTTAAGGCATCGGACAGGCAAAGGGGGTTGCGCTGGATCTTGTGGTGATGACGGCGACGTCAGTTGGGGGCCGAGGTGAGGGAGAACGTCGGTCAAAGTAGGGGTCAAAGGGGAAAGTGATTACAGGAGGTCACGACAATTCTTTTTCGGGGAAGACAAAGTGAATGGTGCGGGTTGGATCTAAAGAATGGGCTGGGCCAATGAAGATAAGGTTAAAAGCCCAAAGGAATAATTATTTAAATGTTTTAATTTAAATTCAATTGTGTATAAACTTCGTAACGCGATATCTAACTCATACGAGGTCGGATTCACGAACCGTAAGTTGCGTTGGGATCGTATGGACGAGCACTCCACAATGGAACTGACCGCGGGTCAATTGGAGTCCGTCACAATTTATAGCAAAATAAATTGTCCAGCAGGATAAAACGATGGTTATCGTCATTGACGATGATCGTCCAAGGTGAGTAAAACTCACCAACTCTGAATAGTTCTATTTTTACAGTGTATTCTTAGGACTGTTAATTATTGTCTGTTTGACTGTGTGTTGACTGTTGATTGAACTGCTAGTCAGTTAGTAGAGATTATATATATATATGTATATATATATATATATATATATATATATAAACCGTCAAATAGTTATATGTTGATTCTGTTCTAACAGAATATTATACTGGTGTTGTCTAACATCTGTGGTGCAGGGAAACAGGTTGGAGGAATCCAACAGGATTCCTCAACAGTTATTTTACTGTGATTTTTATATTGTGATATAAAATGTGATGTATATAATCTGTGTGATTATGTGTGGTGGGACGATATTTATCGTTGTTATATGGTGTGTTAAATACCATGAGAAATACCAGAATGTAGGAGAGGGGTTTTCAAAGTATATTTTGAAAATAGTTTATTTATATAAAATCAAGGGATTTTATATATATATATAAGAAAAAGGATTTTTGAATATTAAGGAATATAGTTGGTAAAACAAATATAAAAGAGTTTTATTTGTAAATCAATATAAGGGAATATATATGTTAATCGAATATAAGAGGATATATTTGTTAGTCAAAATATAAAGGAATTATATTCGTTAGAACAAATATAACGGATATTTATTTAGAGATTTAATAAATAGAATATTATAAAGGGTATTTATTTAGAGATTAAATAAATAGAATTAAACTAAAGAAGATATTTATTTGTTAAATAAATAGGAGTTAACCAAGTGAATTGGTCGAGTTAACCAAGTAAATTGGTTGAGTTAAACGAAGTGAATTAGTTAAGTTAAACTAAGCGGTGAATCAAAGTGAATTTGTTAAGTTAAACTAAATGATTAATCGATGTGAATTAGTTAAGTTAAACTAAAGGATTAATCGATGTGAATTAGTTAAGTTAAACTAAAGGATTAATCGATGTGAATTAGTTAAGTTAACTAAGTGGTTAATCGAAGTAAATTAGTTGAGTTAAACTAAGTGAACCGGCTAGAGTTAATCAACGTGAATTAACTAAGTTAAAGTAAGTGGATTAGTTCAGTTAATCGAGACAAGTAAATCAAGTTAGGGTAAACCATTTGAGTTAACCAGTTAGAGTTAACCATTTGAGTTGACCAGTTTGAGTTGATCAGTTAGAGTTGACCAATTAGGGTCGACCAGTTAGGGTTGATCAGTTAGAGTTGATCAGTTAGAGTTGACCAGTTAGAGTTAACCATTTGAGTTGACCAGTTTGAGTTGATCAGTTAGAGTTATCCAAGTAGAGTTAATCGAGTAGAGTCGTCGAATATCACATATCCGAAGTAGAGTTATCGAATATAGGGTATTCGAGAGAAGAGTAATCGAATATAGTTTATTCGAGTGGAGAAATCAAATGTTATTCATTTGAGAAGAGTTACCGAATATAGTTTATTCGAGTGGAGAAAATCAAATGTTATTCATTTGAGAAGAGTTATCGAATATTATTCATTCGAAGAGTTAATCCGAAGGAGTTATTCGAAGTTAGTTAATCCGAAGGAGTTATTCGAAGTTAGCTAATCCAAAGGAGTTATTCGAAGTTAGTTAATCCAAAGGAGTTAGTCGAAGAGCTAATCGAATATAGTTATTCGAAAGAAGGTGTAAATCGAATATAGTTATTCGAGTAAAGTTAAAAGAGTTAATCGAATTTAGTTATTCGAAATGAGTTATTCGAATTTGATATTTGAATAGAGTTAAACACATTAGAGTGATTCGAATTTACTTATTCAAATTTGAGTTAAGTTAATCGATTTGAATTTAGTTGAATCGAAATGGAGTAAATCGATTAGAATTAAGTTAATCGAGTTAGAGTAAATCGAATATTGGTTATTCGAAGGTAAGTTATTCGAATTAGTTATTCGAAGGAGTTAATCAAATGAGTCGATCCAAAGGAGTTAGTCGAATATTAGTTATTCGAATAGAGTTAAAGGAGTTATCGATTTTAGTTTGATCGAAAGGAGTTATCGATTAGAAAATTGGAAGGAGATTTTCGAATATGGCATATTCGAAAGAAAGAGATCGAATATTGTTTATTCGAAAGAGAGAGATTTCGAATATGAGTTATTCGAAGAGAGATAATCGAATATAGGTTATTCGAAGAAGAGTTAATCAAATAGAGATTACTCGAAAGAGAGTTATACGTCGAATTCGATTATAGCGAATTCGGGAAAGCACTATTTACTTTCCAGGATTTAAATCAAGATTTAGTTATTGATTTAGAAATTAGGTGTCTGTTAAAATTATTCGAGTTAGGAGATAAAGTTATAATTAAGGTTAGATATTGCAGAAGTAGGAATTATAACGTTATAGTTATAATCAAACCTTGTCATATAAGAAGTGGATTCGTAACCTGAATCCGAGAATTTGCGTAAACAGATGATTGGAAAAAAGTGAGTGACGAGCTTCATCTATTTCACAGTAAAGGACGTTGTTCAATTAAGGTCTGAGAGGTAATTATACCCCAACTTGATTGACTTCAGAATTGACAAAGGAATAGTTGTGGTTCGATAGAAAAGGTTGATTTGAAATATAGTTAAGTAATAAGCGATAAATGGATTAAGCGAAACGACGTTTTATACAACGTTCATTTGAAATCCGTAAATGAGTTTTGGAAACGTTTTCCAAATATAGTCAGATATGTTTTCTAAACATAGAAAATGAAATGTTTTCATGATAAGAATTTAAGAAATAGAGTTAAGCAAATTCAGAAACTGACTGGAGAGGGTAAGTTGAACGGTTTTCTAAGTGACGATCTGATGTTGGTTTCGACCTTCCGGATTGATACTTAGAGAATTGTTCTCATACTAGTTACAGTTAGGGACTGATAGTTACGAAATAATAGTGATGTGAAAATAAGCTATGGAAATGTTTTCCAATGATTAATAACATATATTTTCTAAATATATGAAATAAGGAAATATGAACATATGATGATTGATCGATCGAATTTCCATTTGGAAATAAGATCGTTGTTTGTACACCGACATGTTTTCATTTGATAGTTGAATCACAGACTATCAAAGTTTTTACCATTTTAACGTTGTTAATATGGAGAGACCGGTTGGATTATTATCCAAAGAACCACTCTGTATTGGCATAAGCATTGCGAGCAATATCTGCCAAAGATAAATTGAAGACGGAGTAAAGTGCAAGGGCTGTTGTATAAGTCTTAGATAACAGTGACTAAGATGGATATACTGAATAGTGCCTTCGGTTTGTCCAGTCCCAGGACAACGTATATGGAAGAAGGTCTGATAGAGTATATCCAATAGATCGCGTAAGTTGATCTGTTCAAACGTATTCACGTTTGGTGGCGGAGGAATTCGTTTCTCTTAGCTGGATACCCGTGTTAATTTTGGATAAGTCAATTTGTGATTTGGCGGGTATGACGATGTGGCATTCAAAGTGAATGGTGATCAGATGTTCTGAAGATAGACGTAGCTTCTAGCCTCACACCAGGAAGTAACAAAAGTTGGGCTAGGCAGCATGGCTAGTTGGGCCATTCCCAAGCAGGGTGTATTGTCACCGATCTAGGGAATATCCATATTTATACTTCTTTTTGATTCTGTATCTTCGAATGACGGTTTGATGGCCTATAACCGTGGTGGCAATATATTCGCGACACTCAAGCTAAATGAGTGAGCGGTCATGTGTGGCCGGGTTGCAAGACGTTCTTGTTGAACCTGCAGTGTATCACCTCTAGAGTACACTGATCAGAAGGTGCTCCCATACCTTGTCTGTTGGAATCCATTCTCCGATAAGCGCCCTGCGGTTTATGATTTTGTACTATGTATGTAGAACGTGAGATGCAAGCGTTTCTGCTAGATTGATACCTATTTGTACTTAGACATTATTATAATATCACAATGATATTGCTTGTCAAAGTTGTTTAGATACTCATAAGGAAAAACCCGTTCCGTATTCACGGCGTGGTCTTATGAGATATCATATACCTGTTCAATTGTTTTAAACTGTTTTACTCATACCAGTCCCATGACTGGCCCGGAGTTTACTTTGTTGTTTTCCCTAAACTCTTGGGTGCCTAAATTTGTACGGGCAGTCAAGTAGTCGGGATTTACAGATATACTTGGAGAGCTTGGAGCAGGAGGCTGCAAGATTCTATAGCTATAGTTATTTCCGCTGTGTTGTAAGTGTTGTACTCTGATAAGTGCTATTGTATATATATAACTGTTTACTTCAAAGTTATGTTATATATTATATGTTATTCATTCCGCTGTGAGATTCGTGTTACTCTGATGATTCTGATGTTCATCTTCTTCTTCTATTCTATTAGTTCTATCTTTTCTTTCTCACCTTCTAAATTCTTTCACTAACGTCTCGGAATTTCCGACTCTCGAGGAGTCGGAAATTTCCAGCCGTTACAGTTGGTATCAGAGCTTAAGTTAAGAATTACTTGGCTCTGTGGCGTGACTCGGTAGAGATAGGGTTAGTAATACCCTAGACTGAGATTGAGTGTATATATACGAGTGCGTATTTGTATTTGATAAAAAAAAAAGGTTTTTATTGTGGAGATTCATTGGCTGAGTTGTTTATGAGTTCTGGTCGATCAGTTTGATCCACTGTATCGGTAGGAGTTAATAAACACTCGGATACGATGTGTCGTCACGATATGTTTTGAAAGAGGGTAAGTGAATTTAACTTTACCCAAAGTGTATTTTGATATAGAGATATATTTATATATATCAAAATTTTAATATATTAGATATATTGGTTGTAATCATAATCGAGCAAGATTATATAGTGAAATGGTTATACATAACCAACTAGAATTCATATGAGTGAAATCAGATGAGTAAATCTGAATTTAAATAAGGAAATTTTAAGTTCCTGGGAGATTTTGAAAATGTTTTTCAATTAGAAATAAATATAGTATCTAACTCACCTGGATGACTGGAAAATAATTCCGAGGATGGATCGATACATCGTCGGTGTAATTTTCGAGTTTCTAAGTGGCGGATTACTACCAATGGTTTTGTTTTCAAATGGTGTTGAGGAAAACAAGTTGTTTAGAAATTCAAAAGTTTTGAATTGGTGTTAGGATTTGAAAATGATTTGAAATAAATCCCAGGAATTTAAATCTTGAAATTTAAAATTTAACTTGTTAAGTTGAATGAATCAAGATGGTAAAAACAAATAGTAAATTAAAATTTAACTTGAACCAAGTTAAATAAATTTGAATTGGAATTAGAGATAATCTAGAATGGAACCAAATTGATAAGTCAATAATTTGGAATTTGATATTAGAGTTCGAATGAAATTCGATTTGGTTTGAGGATATAAACTGAATGGAATGACCATGATATATGCAGAAGTGATAACAGATCAAAAGGATATAATGATACGACCGACAAAAAGGTACAAGTTTATATTGTATATGAGTTTGGATTTTATGAGCCGAATTGGCAAGCCGCTTGGCTGTTTGATTTTCTTTTGGGTTGGAGATGGCCTAGAGAGGCGATTTGTGGTTTTACCGATAGGGCTGTACAAAGGAGGTTATGGCAAAATTTGCCGAAAATTTAAAGTGTTAGAAAATTTTCAGAATTTTTGAAAATTTTAATTAGTCGGAAGAATAAATATTTCGGTCGATATTAAGTGGTTCGGTTGAAATCAGAAATAAGGGGTAAACCAATCTTAGGAGTTCCAATATATAGGGTCAACCTCTAACTTAGCAATTTCGAGGACGAAATTATTTTAAGTGGGGAAGTCTGTAATGGCGCGTTTTGTAAGGTATAATAATTAAGTTATTTAATTGTTTAAATAACGAATATATTAAATAAACGATAGTTGAACGTATAATTATAATATAATTAAAATCGAGCGCGTAACGACACGGCAGTTCGCTGTTTGGCGATTTGAACTTCAACTGAGTATACAGGGTTCGTTTTAAATCGGATTTCTATGAAACAAGAAACGTGTGGAGCTGGTGAAATATATCTTTCTAGTGGAAGAGAAATATTGGGATTTCGTCGTGTAGATTTTGATTTACGTCCAAATCAAAATTTCAGAATAGTCGCTATAGAATCGTTTATCGACCATAACTGTTTATTCGATATAACTGGAGATCGGGTTTGAATTTAGACAGAGTTCTTTTGGGAAATAGTGATAATTTAATTTTTAGAATTTTATGGTAATTTTTAATTAATTTAATAAGCAACTTTTTATTTGGAGTATTTGGCACCCTGTATCGACATTTTGGAGTTTCACAATATGAGTCCATCCACCGGTATTATTATATTTTTGGGACCGGGGTACATCGCTGGTCACACCAGTGTTTTTAATTCTGTCAATAGCAGTCCATACGCAAGCGGACTTTTACTAATACCCTAAAATACTATTAAAACCGACAATTGGCATGATGGAGAAAAAGAAGTGGTTGATAATTCCTAATGTACAAGTTAATCTACCCAATCCATCAGACAACGTGGATCAAAGAGGGACCATAACGTGAATTATCATCCTCCACACATTTCGAATGGCCAGAAAAGAAAACACAAGATGCTATCGTGGACATCCAGGGAACTCAAAAAAAAAAAAAAAATCAAACTATCAACTACATGGAGTATCAGCTAAGAACGTGGCTAGCTATGCCACCATACTAACTCCCAAGTCTCATAAATACCTACAGTTATCATCGTTCATTGGTTTTTGGGAAAACAAAATCAAATCCCACAAACGCAGCAAAACATTTCAAAAGAAATTCGAGAACAAATTCACAAAAACAAATCCGTAAACTCCCAAACTTTTATCGATGGGCTTGCTGGGTGTTCTACTTCGAATAGATGCCTATGTTGTTGGGTGCGATGCTTTTCTCTGAAGCTCTAAGTTTAGCCGCGAGCTTTGACAAGGGGGGGCGTGACAACGATTTGGGGAGGAGCTCGATCGAACGGAGGTTGGAGGGGTGCTAGTTGGTGGAGGCTCACGTTTTGGTCAGGGTTTGGGTGGATCCGGCGGTCTGAGGTGGAATACGTCACCTGGAGTGACGATTGGAGGAGCCGCTCGAGATAGCGGGGGTTGGATCGAGTGTGGGTTTAAGGCATCGGACAGGCAAAGGGGGTTGCGCTGGATCTTGTGGTGATGACGGCGACGTCAGTTGGGGGCCGAGGTGAGGGAGAACGTCGGTCAAAGTAGGGGTCAAAGGGGAAAGTGATTACAGGAGGTCACGACAATTCTTTTTCGGGGAAGACAAAGTGAATGGTGCGGGTTGGATCTAAAGAATGGGCTGGGCCAATGAAGATAAGGTTAAAAGCCCAAAGGAATAATTATTTAAATGTTTTAATTTAAATTCAATTGTGTATAAACTTCGTAACGCGATATCTAACTCATACGAGGTCGGATTCACGAACCGTAAGTTGCGTTGGGATCGTATGGACGAGCACTCCACAATGGAACTGACCGCGGGTCAATTGGAGTCCGTCACAATTTATAGCAAAATAAATTGTCCAGCAGGATAAAACGATGGTTATCGTCATTGACGATGATCGTCCAAGGTGAGTAAAACTCACCAACTCTGAATAGTTCTATTTTTACAGTGTATTCTTAGGACTGTTAATTATTGTCTGTTTGACTGTGTGTTGACTGTTGATTGAACTGCTAGTCAGTTAGTAGAGATTATATATATATATGTATATATATATATAAACCGTCAAATAGTTATATGTTGATTCTGTTCTAACAGAATATTATACTGGTGTTGTCTAACATCTGTGGTGCAGGGAAACAGGTTGGAGGAATCCAACAGGATTCCTCAACAGTTATTTTACTGTGATTTTTATATTGTGATATAAAATGTGATGTATATAATCTGTGTGATTATGTGTGGTGGGACGATATTTATCGTTGTTATATGGTGTGTTAAATACCATGAGAAATACCAGAATGTAGGAGAGGGGTTTTCAAAGTATATTTTGAAAATAGTTTATTTATATAAAATCAAGGGATTTTATATATATATATATAAGAAAAAGGATTTTTGAATATTAAGGAATATAGTTGGTAAAACAAATATAAAAGAGTTTTATTTGTAAATCAATATAAGGGAATATATATGTTAATCGAATATAAGAGGATATATTTGTTAGTCAAAATATAAAGGAATTATATTCGTTAGAACAAATATAACGGATATTTATTTAGAGATTTAATAAATAGAATATTATAAAGGGTATTTATTTAGAGATTAAATAAATAGAATTAAACTAAAGAAGATATTTATTTGTTAAATAAATAGGAGTTAACCAAGTGAATTGGTCGAGTTAACCAAGTAAATTGGTTGAGTTAAACGAAGTGAATTAGTTAAGTTAAACTAAGCGGTGAATCAAAGTGAATTTGTTAAGTTAAACTAAATGATTAATCGATGTGAATTAGTTAAGTTAAACTAAAGGATTAATCGATGTGAATTAGTTAAGTTAAACTAAAGGATTAATCGATGTGAATTAGTTAAGTTAACTAAGTGGTTAATCGAAGTAAATTAGTTGAGTTAAACTAAGTGAACCGGCTAGAGTTAATCAACGTGAATTAACTAAGTTAAAGTAAGTGGATTAGTTCAGTTAATCGAGACAAGTAAATCAAGTTAGGGTAAACCATTTGAGTTAACCAGTTAGAGTTAACCATTTGAGTTGACCAGTTTGAGTTGATCAGTTAGAGTTGACCAATTAGGGTCGACCAGTTAGGGTTGATCAGTTAGAGTTGGTCAGTTAGAGTTGACCAGTTAGAGTTAACCATTTGAGTTGACCAGTTTGAGTTGATCAGTTAGAGTTATCCAAGTAGAGTTAATCGAGTAGAGTCGTCGAATATCACATATCCGAAGTAGAGTTATCGAATATAGGGTATTCGAGAGAAGAGTAATCGAATATAGTTTATTCGAGTGGAGAAATCAAATGTTATTCATTTGAGAAGAGTTACCGAATATAGTTTATTCGAGTGGAGAAAATCAAATGTTATTCATTTGAGAAGAGTTATCGAATATTATTCATTCGAAGAGTTAATCCGAAGGAGTTATTCGAAGTTAGTTAATCCGAAGGAGTTATTCGAAGTTAGCTAATCCAAAGGAGTTATTCGAAGTTAGTTAATCCAAAGGAGTTAGTCGAAGAGCTAATCGAATATAGTTATTCGAAAGAAGGTGTAAATCGAATATAGTTATTCGAGTAAAGTTAAAAGAGTTAATCGAATTTAGTTATTCGAAATGAGTTATTCGAATTTGATATTTGAATAGAGTTAAACACATTAGAGTGATTCGAATTTACTTATTCAAATTTGAGTTAAGTTAATCGATTTGAATTTAGTTGAATCGAAATGGAGTAAATCGATTAGAATTAAGTTAATCGAGTTAGAGTAAATCGAATATTGGTTATTCGAAGGTAAGTTATTCGAATTAGTTATTCGAAGGAGTTAATCAAATGAGTCGATCCAAAGGAGTTAGTCGAATATTAGTTATTCGAATAGAGTTAAAGGAGTTATCGATTTTAGTTTGATCGAAAGGAGTTATCGATTAGAAAATTGGAAGGAGATTTTCGAATATGGCATATTCGAAAGAAAGAGATCGAATATTGTTTATTCGAAAGAGAGAGATTTCGAATATGAGTTATTCGAAGAGAGATAATCGAATATAGGTTATTTGAAGAAGAGTTAATCAAATAGAGATTACTCGAAAGAGAGTTATACGTCGAATTCGATTATAGCGAATTCGGGAAAGCACTATTTACTTTCCAGGATTTAAATCAAGATTTAGTTATTGATTTAGAAATTAGGTGTCTGTTAAAATTATTCGAGTTAGGAGATAAAGTTATAATTAAGGTTAGATATTGCAGAAGTAGGAATTATAACGTTATAGTTATAATCAAACCTTGTCATATAAGAAGTGGATTCGTAACCTGAATCCGAGAATTTGCGTAAACAGATGATTGGAAAAAAGTGAGTGACGAGCTTCATCTATTTCACAGTAAAGGACGTTGTTCAATTAAGGTCTGAGAGGTAATTATACCCCAACTTGATTGACTTCAGAATTGACAAAGGAATAGTTGTGGTTCGATAGAAAAGGTTGATTTGAAATATAGTTAAGTAATAAGCGATAAATGGATTAAGCGAAACGACGTTTTATACAATGTTCATTTGAAATCCGTAAATGAGTTTTGGAAACGTTTTCCAAATATAGTCAGATATGTTTTCTAAACATAGAAAATGAAATGTTTTCATGATAAGAATTTAAGAAATAGAGTTAAGCAAATTCAGAAACTGACTGGAGAGGGTAAGTTGAACGGTTTTCTAAGTGACGATCTGATGTTGGTTTCGACCTTCCGGATTGATACTTAGAGAATTGTTCTCATACTAGTTACAGTTAGGGACTGATAGTTACGAAATAATAGTGATGTGAAAATAAGCTATGGAAATGTTTTCCAATGATTAATAACATATATTTTCTAAATATATGAAATAAGGAAATATGAACATATGATGATTGATCGATCGAATTTCCATTTGGAAATAAGATCGTTGTTTGTACACCGACATGTTTTCATTTGATAGTTGAATCACAGACTATCAAAGTTTTTACCATTTTAACGTTGTTAATATGGAGAGACCGGTTGGATTATTATCCAAAGAACCACTCTGTATTGGCATAAGCGTTGCGAGCAATATCTGCCAAAGATAAATTGAAGACGGAGTAAAGTGCAAGGGCTGTTGTATAAGTCTTAGATAACAGTGACTAAGATGGATATACTGAATAGTGCCTTTGGTTTGTCCAGTCCCAGGACAACGTATATGGAAGAAGGTCTGATAGAGTATATCCAATAGATCGCGTAAGTTGATCTGTTCAAACGTATTCACGTTTGGTGGCGGAGGAATTCGTTTCTCTTAGCTGGATACCCGTGTTAATTTTGGATAAGTCAATTTGTGATTTGGCGGGTATGACGATGTGGCATTCAAAGTGAATGGTGATCAGATGTTCTGAAGATAGACGTAGCTTCTAGCCTCACACCAGGAAGTAACAAAAGTTGGGCTAGGCAGCATGGCTAGTTGGGCCATTCCCAAGCAGGGTGTATTGTCACCGATCTAGGGAATATCCATATTTATACTTCTTTTTGATTCTGTATCTTCGAATGACAGTTTGATGGCCTATAACCGTGGTGGCAATATATTCGCGACACTCAAGCTAAATGAGTGAGCGGTCATGTGTGGCCGGGTTGCAAGACGTTCTTGTTGAACCTGCAGTGTATCACCTCTAGAGTACACTGATCAGAAGGTGCTCCCATACCTTGTCTGTTGGAATCCATTCTCCGATAAGCGCCCTGCGGTTTATGATTTTGTACTATGTATGTAGAACGTGAGATGCAAGCGTTTCTGCTAGATTGATACCTATTTGTACTTAGACATTATTATAATATCACAATGATATTGCTTGTCAAAGTTGTTTAGATACTCATAAGGAAAAACCCGTTCCGTATTCACGGCGTGGTCTTATGAGATATCATATACCTGTTCAATTGTTTTAAACTGTTTTACTCATACCAGTCCCATGACTGACCCGGAGTTTACTTTGTTGTTTTCCCTAAACTCTTGGGTGCCTAAATTTGTACGGGCAGTCAAGTAGTCGGGATTTACAGATATACTTGGAGAGCTTGGAGCAGGAGGCTGCAAGATTCTATAGCTATAGTTATTTCCGCTGTGTTGTAAGTGTTGTACTCTGATAAGTGCTATTGTATATATATAACTGTTTACTTCAAAGTTATGTTATATATTATATGTTATTCGTTCCGCTGTGAGATTCGTGTTACTCTGATGATTCTGATGTTCTTCTTCTTCTATTCTATTAGTTCTATCTTTTCTTTCTCACCTTTTAAATTCTTTCACTAACGTCTCGGAATTTCCGACTCACGAGGAGTCGGAAATTTCCAGCCGTTACAGTAGCATAAGAAACTGGAGTGGTGTCACCCTCTTTCTTGCCGTGGTCTTCCACACTGGAGCCATCTAACACGTAAGCAAGAATATAGAACTCATCAGTGATGTAAACATACAAGAGAGTTCATAAGTCCTAATAAACTGAATCCATAAAACACACATGCAAATGCTCACAGAAATGTAGAAATCGAAATTTCCTTACATTTTAACCATACCATAGTAAATCATACCTAACTCGTAGGAAAATCTGGGTATAATTTCTTTATCTGCTTCTCGGTCTCCCGCGTACAGTCTTTCGGGTTTTCGCTCCACTGGATCTTTAGTAGCTTCACCACTTTGTTGCGAAGTTGCTTTCCCTCTCGGTCAATAATACTAAATGGATGTCTTATCACTGTCAAATCTGGCTCGATCTCTATCTCTTGCTGAACAGAGGGTTCCAGAATTAATGATGGATTGTGCATACATTTTCTCAAGTGTGATACGTGAAATATGTTGTGAATTCCCGCCATATATTCTGGTAATTCAACTTTATATGCTTGAAAACCAATTCTTTCTAAGACGCGGAAAGGTCCAACATATCTTGGTGCTAACTTTCCATATTTTCCAAATCTTACTACTCCCTTCATTGGTGAGATCTTCACGAAAACTAGATCTTCTATTTCGAATACTAAATCTCTTCGCTTTTTATCGGCATAGCTTTTCTGGCGATCCTGGGCTTCCTTCATTCTTAGCTTCACTAATTCCACTTTCGCTGCTGCCTCACGTATCATATCCGGACCAAGTACCAATTTGTTTCCGGACTCCACCCAACATGCAGGCGCTTTACAAGGTCTTTCATATAATGCTTCATATGGTGCCATTTGTATACTCGCCTGGTAACTGTTATTATATGAAAATTCTACTAGGTGTAAATGATCTTCCCATGATCCTCCAAAATCTAAAATACACGCTCTTAGAAGATCTTCCAATATACGATTAACTCTTTCCGTCTGACCGTCCGTTTGAGGATGGTAAGCTGTACTGAAATTTAATCTTGTTCCCAACGTTCTCTGCAAAGCTTCCCAAAATCTACTTGTGAAAATGGTATCTCTGTCGCTTACAATGCTCGTTGGAATACCGTGCAGTCGTACTATCTCTTTCATGAATACTTCGGCTAATGTTATGGCAGTGCGCGTTGGTTTCACTAGAATAAAGTGCGCACTCTTAGTTAACCGATCTATGATTACCCAAATCCCTTCGTAGCCTCTCCTTGTTCTTGGCAAACCATCGATGAAGTCCATCGATATCATTTCCCACTTCCAGTTGGGAATCTCTAATGGCCGTAATAGTCCAGCAGTCTTTTGATGGTCTCCCTTGACTTGCTGACAACATAGACATTCATTTACGAAAGTAATGATATCTTTATTCATTCCTGACCACCAGAATACTCGTCTCATATCGTGATTCATTTTATGAATTCCTGGATGGATGCTCAACTTTGATGCATGGCATTCTTTTAAAATCTCCTGTCTTATCCCATCCACGTTAGGTACGCATAATCTGCCGTTTATTCTCAATACTCCTTGATTGTCCAACTCGAAGTCAGTCTCTTTTCCGTTTGTGACTCCTTGAATAATCTTTTCCAGTTTGGGATCCCTTTTCTGATTACTCATTATCCTTTCTAGCAGAGTCGGTGTGACTTCCAAAAGTGATAATATCGCATTTCTACTCAAGGCATCTGCCACTACGTTCGCTTTTCCCGGTGTATAAATGATATCCAAGTCATATGATGCAAGAAATTCTAACCACCGCTGTTGTCTCAGATTTAAATCTTTTTGAGTGAACAGATACTTCAATGGTTTATGATCGGTGAAAAGTTCGAATCTCTCACCCAGAAGATAATGTCTCCACATCTTTAATGCGAAAACAACTGCCAATAACTCTAGGTCATGAGTTGCGTAATTCTTCTCGTGAATCTTTAACTGCCTACTTGCATATGCAATTACTTGTCCCTTTTGCATTAACACCGCTCCTACTCCCTTTCCATAAGCATCTGTGTAAACTGCAAATCCGCTCGTTCCATCGGGAACAGCTAATACTGGTGCTTCCGTTAATCTTTTCTTTAGTTCTTGAAACGATTCTTCACACTTTGGGTCCCAAATAAACTTTTGGCCCTTCTTTGTTAACTTGGTCAGATGTGACGATATTTTGGAGTAGTCTCGGATAAATCTTTGATAGTATCCTGCCAGTCCTAGGAAACTACGGATATCTGTTGGTGTTTGAGGTTGTTTCCATAGTTGTACTGCGTCTACTTTAACTGGGTCTACTGATATCCCATCTCCGTTTACTATGTGCCCCAAAAATCTCACTTCCGATTTCCAAAAGTGACATTTTGAAAACTTTGCCTTCAACACGTGTTTCCTTAAAGTTTCTAGCACTACTCTAAGATGACCATGGTGTTCTTCTTCGGTTTTTGAAAAGATTAAGATATCGTCAATGAAAACGAGAACGAATTTATTAAGAATTTTCCTAAAGACTCTGTTCATTAGATCTACGAAGAAAGCTGGTGCGTTGGTTAGTCCGAACGGCATAACCAACTGTAACAACCCGAAAATCTGGGCCAGTTTAAAATTTTTATTTTGGCAACTTTAGCGAATTTTGATTATTTAAAATGAATTATTTTAAATAATATCGACGGGAAATTTATTTTGAATATAATTCGACGTATATATTATATACGTCGTCGTTAGAATATAAATATTTATATATAATTATAAATAGAATGGAAAATGGCGCGGTAGTTCGATAATTCGATTTCAAACTTCAATTGAATGTACCGGGTGCAAAACAATCTGGATTTTAGTGAAACCAAAAATAATAGGATCTAATTGTGAATATCTTTCCAACGAATCCGAATAATTGAAATTTCATAGTGGGAATCAAAAGATATGTCCAGTTGAAAATTCTGAATAGTCGCTATGGAATTCAGGCCCTTAAAAATGGACATTTTGCAAACGACCTCGGATTTCGACGAAACCAGTTTTGTTGGGTCCGGGATGTAAAGTTATTGCTAGGTTTTAAATTTCATAATTTTTCGAATCAATATGTGAGCGCGGCAAAGGAAAACGCGTTTGACTGGTTTCAGTTGATTTTAATCGACTGGAAATTGGCCATTTTTCAAACGGTCTCAGAATTCGACGAAACTAGTTTTGTTAGGACAGTATCGTCAATACGAAGCTAGAAAATATTTTTCTGGAATTTTTCTAGTTAGTATGTGACCCCGGTAATTTGAAATGTACGTTTAAAATTCAATATAGTGATTTAAATGTAAATTCAAAGGAAACTGATTGTAACAATCGAATTGGCTTACGATACATATCCCATTGTGTTCGAAATGGGGGTAAAACGCTAGGGACGACAGTCGGTGGGTTCGATTCTGAGTTCAAATGAAAAGTCAACTCTGGAGATTAAAATAGTATAGAATATAATATAAAATATTTTTATAAAAGGCCCCCTCCCTTTACTCTCCTTCTCTCCCCGATGATTCATTTCAGTGATTAAATAAAACAAAGGGGCTGAGCCCTAAACCCGCCGCCACGCACACCGCTTCCTCCGACGGGGCCCCAGTCGCGCCACCCACCGTCGACCACCCCCTCAGCCCCGTCCTCCTCTTCATCCCTCCGCTGCTGAAAAACACGTACCCCCTTTTTTTTGTCTCGAGCCCTAGATCGCATCCATCCGCCATCGGAGCACTTGGCGCCACCGTCCGACTCCCCCGCTCCGACGACTTCCCCACCCTCCCTCCGCCTGCAACCTGCAACACTCCAGCGCCCTCCCCCTCCCTCATGTCAACGCCGTAAGTCCTTGCCTCCCTTTTTCTTTTTCTTTTTATTTGTGTTTTAATTTGTTATAAAACTGAAATTCTTGTTGTTATAAAAACTGAAATTTTAATGTATGAAAACTGAAATTTTTATTTTATTAAAACTAGGGTTTTTATATATGAAATACACGATTTTATTTAGATTTTTGTTAAAATAAAAAGTTTGGATTTTTATAGAGTAAATTACATAGAAAAGGTCGGATCTTTCTAAGTGGAAAGATCGGAATTTTAATGTGGGAAGTAGCGAAGAAAAATATAATCTTTATTTTGAAAACATCGAAATAAAAATAGGATTTTTATATGTTGGACATCGAAATAAAAATATGATTTTTTTTTTATATTTTGAATAGCGAAGTAAAAATTCGATTTTTACATAGGTAGTGAAAGCGGGCGACGAAGGTAACAAAAAAGGCGAGAACGACGAAGATCTCTACAATAGGAGTGTCGTGAAGTTGGATAGCTATCGGTGAGAATTTCTCACCTTTCACTTTCTTTTTCTATTTATATATATATACTAGGATGCAGACGGTGCTTAGTAGCACCCGACACAATCGTCCACAGACCATGGACTTGTTTGTTTGGTTGCATAGATTAGTTATATGATGTGATTTGAATTTGGTTGTTTGGTGATTTTGATTGATGTGTGAATGGCGTGGGCCTTCACTAGACCGGGGATAAGGCTAGGCCTCGTCCCGTTTCTAGTATCGTGCCGTTATGCCGCCGAAATTTTCTAAAATATGTTAGAAAAATAAAAATATCATTTTTATTGTGTAAATGAAATGAATAGAAATTCATGTGTTAAAATAAAATATATTATCATTAAAAATATAGTTTTAACGTGAAAGTGAATAAATAAATATTTATAAACAAATCGGCCGATTTGTTTATATACACTGATTTGACTGATATTGAATGGGTCGATAAATTTTACACATCGCCCAACTGCACAACTAAAAATCTGTGTTTGATTGTTTGAAACCCCACACGGGTTTGGGATGAAATTTGAAGTTCACTCATCCTGATTGATTAAATATTTCGATCGATTGATTGACAGGCTGTTATAAGCGTAAGATATCTATATTTGATGCTTATACAGTGTAGTGCACTTTGGTTGATGTTTGATTGTTTATTATTGCTATTATATACATGTGTTGTATGGAATCCATATAATTAACGTCATATGGTGATTGATTGGGCCTCATTCCAATCGGGAAAGTAATGAATATTATAAAAGAAAATTCATGTGTTGAATATAAAAATAGTGATGTGTTGACAGTACTCATGTGTTGAGATTAGTCGTGTGTTGAAATAAATATAGATTCATGTGTTGAATGGGATAATATTCATTTGTTGGATAGAATAAAGAAGTTTTGAAAATATAAAGCCATGTTGATTAGATTGACGCCATTTTGACGTAATCGATATTTATATCGATTTTATTCATTTCGAAATGAATTGAATTGAAAACCATTTCGAAATGAATTGAATTGAAAACGATTTCGAAATGAATTGAATTGAAAACGATTTCGAAATGAATTGAATTGAAAACGATTTCGAAATGAATTGAATTGAAAACGATTTCGAAATGAATTGAATTGAAAACGATTTCGAAATGAATTGAATTGAAAACGATTTCAAAATGAATTGAATTGAAAACGATTTCGAAATGAATTGAATTGAAAACGATTTCGAAATGAATTGAATTGAAAATGATTTCGAAATGAATTGAATTGAAAACGATTTCGAAATGAATTGAATTGAAAACGATTTCGAAATGAATTGAATTGAAAACGATTTCGAAATGAATTGAATTGAAAACGATTTCGAAATGAATTGAATTGAAAACGATTTCGAAATGAATTGAATTGAAAACGATTTCGAAATGAATTGAATTGAAAACGATTTCGAAATGAATTGAATTGAAAACGATTTCGAAATGAATTGAATTGAAAACGATTTCGAAATGAATTGAATTGAAAACGATTTCGAAATGAATTGAGTTGAAAGCGAATTCAAATGAATTCAAATTGAATTGAATAGAAATGAATTTTAAAACGAATTTATAAAGAAGAATTCAATTTTGATTTGAATTGAAATGGAGAAATTCGTTTTAAAAGGAAATCGACGAAATATATATAATATATATATTATATATATAATGGCCTGATTAGAAAGCGCCGCGCCGCGGCAGTTCGTGAATTTCGACCATTTATTTCAAACGGACATTGCGGGAGATCCGACCGTCGGATTCTCCTAAAACCGGAACCGTTGGGTTCGTGTCGAAAAGAGCTTTCCAATGAATATTAGAAATTTGAAATCTAACGGTTGGATTTGGAGTTATGTCCAAATCAAATTCGAAAAAGGTCGCTGTAAGTGCAGTTCGATGGCCGTTGTTGGAAATCGACTGTACGGGCCTTGGTAAAATTATTAAAAATATCTATAATTTGTGTAAAATCATAATATATGGATTGGAAAGAGTTGAGCTGGAAAATTCCACATTTGAAAAGATAAAAATAGATTTTTATCGAAATAAACTAGTTTTGAACTAGAATTAAAATCAATTTATTTTTGAAATAAATAAATTGAATTTGAAAGTGATTTTAAAAATAATCAATACTCCCAATACGTGGATTGGACTGGAGTTGAATCGAAATTATCTTCGGGATATTTCGATGTTGGATTTCGTGACTATACAAATATTGTTATGGGGATTTGAAAGATATATTTTATATCGTTATTTCCAATACGATATATGTTGGTTTCAGAATTTGATATTGAATGTAAGCCGATATATTTTCTATTCAGAGCCTTGTATTTAATATCAAATGTGATTTGGGTTTATCGTGAATCGTGTTTTAGAAGACATTGGTTCTTTAACCCAGTTAAAGGCAAGATATCGATTTTTGAGAAGATTAAAACTAAGTGGAGTTTTAATGAATCTTTAATTAGATTGAAAAATGAATTGATTATTTAAATTATCAAATCTGAAAGGTGATCGAGAATGGAGTACCACCAGTTTTGCTCCAAAGCGATAGTTAAATCTTTAATTAGATTTGAACGTGAAATGGTAATTAATTTTACCGATAACACAGTGGTGTTAGATGTGGAGTATGACCAGTTTTCTCCATGGGATATATAGGTTGGGATTGGGAAATAAAATAATAATTACTTCGGTGTGGTTCGCTAATCCCGACTAGTTTGGAAAACCATAATATGGTTTGAAATGATATCCAAAGGAAGATTAAAGAATAAATTTAGAAGAATTTATCTTGGATAAAATTAATGGGAACCTTTCCCTAAAAATGTGATTTTGTGAATAAAAGAATATTCTGAATTGGAATGAGGCGTTTGATGTGTTTGTGTAACATTTGTTTATCATATACGTGGGTTATTCAGAAAGGCCGGGTTTACACCCATTCTGAATAACCGATTCGACGAGATGTCGAAGATGAAGACGGTGGTTGAAGGCCGGAAGTCTTCACATCGTTTGGATAGTTACTGACGATCCTGATTGGGCTGTACACCCAAGAGGATGGAAATAGTTGGCGGTCGTCCAGACGTACTTGGAGATGGAAGGATATGCGAGGAAAGTGCCTCCGGTTTCGTTCAGACCTAGAACGGACTTGTAAATGGATGGTGTGTCTGACATTCTATTCCTTTATATTGTATTTGTTGATCTCTGCTAAATATATATCTGTTTGGCGGCGGAGAATTTATTCTCTTGCTTAACGCCCTTCTCTGAGACATATGAGCTCAGAGGTTATATATTGGCAGAAATCAGTGGTACGATATGGATTGATAGTGTGGCATACTGAGATGCAGTGATCCAGACTTTTGTTGAAAAGCAAAGTTTGGTGGTTGATGATCAAAGCGCAGCTGATATAGCATGGCTTTGTGTATAGCGTTGATCCGCGAGCCTCACAGCCCGGAATGGTGGTAAACTGATGGTTTAATCAGTATACATTTTTAGTGTAGTGGATTCGGTCGACCGATATTGAGCTTCGTGCTCGGAGGGATAGAGTAAGCGGTGTTTTCTCTTGCTGGGACGTAAGCCGCGGTGATACTTGAGTCCCAAAAGTGCGGATGTGCATAGCGGTGTTTTCTCTCGCTGAGACGTAAGCCGCGGTGATTTGTACTACGCGGTCGATCTTTCGAATCAGGAGCCACCATGATGGAAATCCAATTTCCGATACGTGTGATTCGGTTTTAGTTGTATTACTAGTATGGCGACATGATATAATGGTACCCATGCCGTCTATGATTGATATTTATGATTGGAATTGTTTTGACACTATACACATATTATAGTATCAAATGATTTGTTTTTAAACGTATCAAGCATGTTTGGCTGTTATAAGGTAAAACCCTATCCTCCGGCTTGCGTTGCATTGTGTGATGGGACCTGGGTCTTATAACAGCTTCATTTTTCGAAAAAGCATTGCGCTGTTTATTCTATGCACTAGTATTCTTGGGAGGAAACCCGTTCCGTGTTATACGGCGTGGTCCCTTGAATTACTCTCTTTTAAAGTAAAGTTTTAAATAACTGTTTTAGTTCTCACACCAGTCACATGACTGACCTGGAGTTTATTGTTTCAACCTAAACTCTGGGTGCCCTTATTTTCCACACGGGCAGCTAATAGTTTTGGTTTTGCAGATTTATATTCACAGGATCCTGGTTTACAGCTGGAATGATATCCGGAAAGCTTTGTATCCGTATATCTCTTCTAGTTGTGTATTGTATTATTTTCCGCTGCGATGTATTTAAATGTAATTTAAATCTCTGATATTTCTGTGTAATATATATTCATTTATACTCTGTATATTCTTGTAATCTGATGCATTGTTGTAATATACAATGAAATGTTCTTCTGTATGCGTTCTGTTTTGTCCTGTTCTCAACGATAGGGCGTTTCGAACGATCGGGGTCGGTTTAACGACTGGTTCGAACCGAGCGAAATTCCTTGCCGTTACAGTTGGTATCAGAGCTTTGGTTTACAAAGCTCAGAGAACAAGGCACATTAGAACCCTACGAAAGAATTCATCAGATATTGGATTAGTAATATCCAACGGGAATGACTCGTTAGAGATAGGATCAGTAGTATCCTAGAACGAGTGTGAAGAGTATATTTTTCTAATGAAAACAAATTTTGTTTTGCAAATTTAAATCAATTATTCGTATTTGATTATTTATTTATATTGATGTGGACAATCCAGTATATATAGATTTTGCGTATACGTCTGATCCGCGTGTATTCGAAATTTTAATATACTGGATAGATATAGAATTACACTCTAATCGCCCGAAGATGATTTTGATGATGGAGCTCCATCATTAGAATTTATGTTCGAGTGACGAAAGTGGGCTTTCTATATATTTCCTATTGACTGGTGTGAGAACCAAAATTAGATAGGGCCTATTGTTGTGATTTGGCATCAAAAATTTGATTTTTGTATATGTATCAAAATTTATGAATTTGAAACTCTAATTCACTAATTGGTTGATGATTGTGTTGTTTGTTTATTTGGTTGATAATTTTGAACCATTCAGCCTAATTGAACCAAATATTGAATTGTATTGAAAATTGGTCGCATTTGCTTGCATGTGCATATACTTACATTGAACAGGTCATAGCAAGGAGGCTAGAGCCAGAGAATAAAATTTGTTTGCCCGACAAATAGGTACATGTTTACTACATAATTTACTATTTTGTTTGGGTGATGATGATTTTATGAGCCTATTGGCTAGCCGCTTGGCTTTTTCTTTTTCTTTTTGAGATCTGAAGGACCGGGGAAGCTATTTAAAATTCCCCGATGCTCCCGGTGCAGGGGAGGTTATGGCGAAATTTTTCGGAAATTTAGGGTGTTAGCCAAATTTTTGAAAAATTTGAAAATTCTCAGAAACTGAAAAGTTGGAGAATGAAAGCCAGATCGAACGTAGAGCTGAATAATCAAACCACTTTCGACTTTGTTCCTTTTCGGGGACGAAAAGTTTTAAGTGGGGGAGATTGTAACAACCCAAAAATCTGGGCCAGTTTAAAATTTTTATTTTGGCAACTTTAGCGAATTTTGATTATTTAAAATGAATTATTTTAAATAATATCGACGGGAAATTTATTTTGAATATAATTCGACGTATATATTATATACGTCGTCGTTAGAATATAAATATTTATATATAATTATAAATAGAATGGAAAATGGCGCGGTAGTTCGATAATTCGATTTCAAACTTCAATTGAATGTACCGGGTGCAAAACAATCCGGATTTTAGTGAAACCAAAAATAATAGGATCTAATTGTGAATATCTTTCCAACGAATCCGAATAATTGAAATTTCATAGTGGGAATCAAAAGATATGTCCAGTTGAAAATTCTGAATAGTCGCTATGGAATTCAGGCCCTTAAAAATGGACATTTTGCAAACGACCTCGGATTTCGACGAAACCAGTTTTGTTGGGTCCGAGATGTAAAGTTATTGCTAGGTTTTAAATTTCATAATTTTTCGAATCAATATGTGAGCGCGGCAAAGGAAAACGCGTTTGACCGGTTTCAGTTGATTTTAATCGACTGGAAATTGGCCATTTTTCAAACGGTCTCAGAATTTGACGAAACTAGTTTTGTTAGGACTGTATCGTCAATACGAAGCTAGAAAATATTTTTCTGGAATTTTTCTAGTTAGTATGTGACCCCGGTAATTTGAAATGTACGTTTAAAATTCAATATAGTGATTTAAATGTAAATTCAAAGGAAACTGATTGTAACAATCGAATTGGCTTACGATACATATCCCATTGTGTTCGAAATGGGGGTAAAACGCTAGGGACGACAGTCGGTGGGTTCGATTCTGAGTTCAAATGAAAAGTCAACTCTGGAGATTAAAATAGTATAGAATATAATATAAAATATTTTTATAAAAGGCCCCCTCCCTTTACTCTCCTTCTCTCCCCGATGATTCATTTCAGTGATTAAATAAAACAAAGGGGTTGAGCCCTAAACCCGCCGCCACGCACACCGCTTCCTCCGACGGGGCCCCAGTCGCGCCACCCACCGTCGACCACCCCCTCAGCCCCGTCCTCCTCTTCATCCCTCCGCTGCTGAAAAACCCGTACCCCCTTTTTTTTGTCTCGAGCCCTAGATCGCATCCATCCGCCATCGGAGCACTTGGCGCCACCGTCCGACTCCCCCGCTCCGACGACTTCCCCACCCTCCCTCCGCCTGCAACCTGCAACACTCCAGCGCCCTCCCCCTCCCTCATGTCAGCGCCGTAAGTCCTTGCCTCCCTTTTTCTTTTTATTTTTATTTGTGTTTTAATTTGTTATAAAACTGAAATTCTTGTTGTTATAAAAACTGAAATTTTAATGTATGAAAACTGAAATTTTTATTTTATTAAAACTAGGGTTTTTATATATGAAATGCACGATTTTATTTAGATTTTTGTTAAAATAAAAAGTTTGGATTTTTATAGAGTAAATTACATAGAAAAGGTCGGATCTTTCTAAGTGGAAAGATCGGAATTTTAATGTGGGAAGTAGCGAAGAAAAATATAATCTTTATTTTGAAAACATCGAAATAAAAATAGGATTTTTATATGTTGGACATCGAAATAAAAATATGATTTTTTTTTATATTTTGAATAGCGAAGTAAAAATTCGATTTTTACATAGGTAGTGAAAGCGGGCGACGAAGGTAACAAAAAAGGCGAGAACGACGAAGATCTCTACAATAGGAGTGTCGTGAAGTTGGATAGCTATCGGTGAGAATTTCTCACCTTTCAATTTCTTTTTCTATTTATATATATATACTAGGATGCAGACGGTGCTTAGTAGCACCCGACACAATCGTCCACAGACCATGGACTTGTTTGTTTGGTTGCATAGATTAGTTATATGATGTGATTTGAATTTGGTTGTTTGGTGATTTTGATTGATGTGTGAATGGCGTGGGCCTTCACTAGACCGGGGATAAGGCTAGGCCTCGTCCCGTTTCTAGTATCGTGCCGTTATGCCGCCGAAATTTTCTAAAATATGTTAGAAAAATAAAAATATCATTTTTATTGTGTAAATGAAATGAATAGAAATTCATGTGTTAAAATAAAATATATTATCATTAAAAATATAGTTTTAACGTGAAAGTGAATAAATAAATATTTATAAACAAATCGGCCGATTTGTTTATATACACTGATTTGACTGATATTGAATGGGTCGATAAATTTTACACATCGCCCAACTGCACAACTAAAAATCTGTGTTTGATTGTTTGAAACCCCACACGGGTTAGGGATGAAATTTGAAGTTCACTCATCCTGATTGATTAAATATGTCGATCGATTGATTGACAGGCTGTTATAAGCGTAAGATATCTATATTTGATGCTTATACAGTGTAGTGCACTTTGGTTGATGTTTGATTGTTTATTATTGCTATTATATACATGTGTTGTATGGAATCCATATAATTAACGTCATATGGTGATTGATTGGGCCTCATTCCAATCGGGAAAGTAATGAATATTATAAAAGAAAATTCATGTGTTGAATATAAAAATAGTGATGTGTTGACAGTACTCATGTGTTGAGATTAGTCGTGTGTTGAAATAAATATAGATTCATGTGTTGAATGGGATAATATTCATTTGTTGGATAGAATAAAGAAGTTTTGAAAATATAAAGCCGTGTTGATTAGATTGACGCCATTTTGACGTAATCGATATTTATATCGATTTTATTCATTTCGAAATGAATTGAATTGAAAACGATTTCGAAATGAATTGAATTGAAAACGATTTCGAAATGAATTGAATTGAAAACGATTTCGAAATGAATTGAATTGAAAACGATTTCGAAATGAATTGAATTGAAAACGATTTCGAAATGAATTGAATTGAAAACGATTTCGAAATGAATTGAATTGAAAACGATTTCGAAATGAATTGAATTGAAAACGATTTCGAAATGAATTGAATTGAAAACGATTTCGAAATGAATTGAATTGAAAACGATTTCGAAATGAATTGAATTGAAAACGGTTTCGAAATGAATTGAATTGAAAACGATTTCGAAATGAATTGAATTGAAAACGATTTCGAAATGAATTGAATTGAAAACGATTTCGAAATGAATTGAATTGAAAACGATTTCGAAATGAATTGAATTGAAAACGATTTCGAAATGAATTGAATTGAAAACGATTTCGAAATGAATTGAATTGAAAACGATTTCGAAATGAATTGAATTGAAAACGATTTCGAAATGAATTGAATTGAAAACGATTTCGAAATGAATTGAGTTGAAAGCGAATTCAAATGAATTCAAATTGAATTGAATAGAAATGAATTTTAAAACGAATTTATAAAGAAGAATTCAATTTTGATTTGAATTGAAATGGAGGTTGAAATTGTTTTGAAACGAATGTAGAACTATTTATAAAATTCGTTTTAAAAGGAAATCGACGAAATATATATAATATATATATATTATATATATAATGGCCTGAATAGAACGCGCCGCGCCGCGGCAGTTCGTGAATTTCGACCATTTATTTCAAACGGACATTGCGGGAGATCCGACCGTCGGATTCTCCTAAAACCGGAACCGTTGGGTTCGTGTCGAAAAGAGCTTTCCAATGAATATTAGAAATTTGAAATCTAACGGTTGGATTTGGAGTTATGTCCAAATCAAATTCGAAAAAGGTCGCTGTAAGTGCAGTTCGATGGCCGTTGTTGGAAATCGACTGTACGGGCCTTGGTAAAATTATTAAAAATATCTATAATTTGTGTAAAATCATAATATATGGATTGGAAAGAGTTGAGCTGGAAAATTCCACATTTGAAAAGATAAAAATAGATTTTTATCGAAATAAACTAGTTTTGAACTAGAATTAAAATCAATTTATTTTTGAAATAAATAAATTGAATTTGAAAGTGATTTTAAAAATAATCAATACTCCCAATACGTGGATTGGACTGGAGTTGAATCGAAATTATCATCGGGATATTTCGATGTTGGATTTCGTGACTATACAAATATTGTTATGGGGATTTGAAAGATATATTTTATATCGTTATTTCCAATACGATATATGTTGGTTTCAGAATTTGATATTGAATGTAAGCCGATATATTTTCTATTCAGAGCCTTGTATTTAATATCAAATGTGATTTGGGTTTATCGTGAATCGTGTTTTAGAAGACATTGGTTCTTTAACCCAGTTAAAGGCAAGATATCGATTTTTGAGAAGATTAAAACTAAGTGGAGTTTTAATGAATCTTTAATTAGATTGAAAAATGAATTGATTATTTAAATTATCAAATCTGAAAGGTGATCGAGAATGGAGTACCACCAGTTTTGCTCCAAAGCGATAGTTAAATCTTTAATTAGATTTGAACGTGAAATGGTAATTAATTTTACTGATAACACAGTGGTGTTAGATGTGGAGTATGACCAGTTTTCTCCATGGGATATATAGGTTGGGATTGGGAAATAAAATAATAATTACTTCGGTGTGGTTTGCTAATCCCGACTAGTTTGGAAAACCATAATATGGTTTGAAATGATATCCAAAGGAAGATTAAAGAATAAATTTAGAAGAATTTATCTTGGATAAAATTAATGGGAACCTTTCCCTAAAAATGTGATTTTGTGAATAAAAGAATATTCTGAATTGGAATGAGGCGTTTGATGTGTTTGTGTAACATTTGTTTATCATATACGTGGGTTATTCAGAAAGGCCGGGTTTACACCCATTCTGAATAACCGATTCGACGAGATGTCGAAGATGAAGACGGTGGTTGAAGGCCGGAAGTCTTCACATCGTTTGGATAGTTACTGACGATCCTGATTGGGCTGTACACCCAAGAGGATGGAAATAGTTGGCGGTCGTCCAGACGTACTTGGAGATGGAAGGATATGCGAGGAAAGTGCCTCCGGTTTCGTTCAGACCTAGAACGGACTTGTAAATGGATGGTGTGTCTGACATTCTATTCCTTTATATTGTATTTGTTGATCTCTGATAAATATATATCTGTTTGGCGGCGGAGAATTTATTCTCTTGCTTAACGCCCTTCTCTGAGACATATGAGCTCAGAGGTTATATATTGGCAGAAATCAGTGGTACGATATGGATTGATAGTGTGGCATACTGAGATGCAGTGATCCAGACTTTTGTTGAAAAGCAAAGTTTGGTGGTTGATGATCAAAGCGCAGCTGATATAGCATGGCTTTGTGTATAGCGTTGATCCGCGAGCCTCACAGCCCGGAATGGTGGTAAACTGATGGTTTGATCAGTATACATTTTTAGTGTAGTGGATTCGGTCGACCGATATTGAGCTTCGTGCTCGGAGGGATAGAGTAAGCGGTGTTTTCTCTTGCTGGGACGTAAGCCGCGGTGATACTTGAGTCCCAAAAGTGCGGATGTGCATAGCGGTGTTTTCTCTCGCTGAGACGTAAGCTGCGGTGATTTGTACTACGCGATCGATCTTTCGAATCAGGAGCCACCATGATGGAAATCCAATTTCCTATACGTGTGATTCGGTTTTAGTTGTATTACTAGTATGGCGACATGATATAATGGTACCCATGCCGTCTATGATTGATATTTATGATTGGAATTGTTTTGACACTATACACATATTATAGTATCAAATGATTTGTTTTTAAACGTATCAAGCATGTTTGGCTATTATAAGGTAAAACCCTATCCTCCGGCTTGCGTTGCATTGTGTGATGGGACCTGGGTCTTATAACAGCTTCATTTTTCGAAAAAGCATTGCGCTGTTTATTCTATGCACTAGTATTCTTGGGAGGAAACCCGTTCCGTGTTATACGGCGTGGTCCCTTGAATTACTCTCTTTTAAAGTAAAGTTTTAAATAACTGTTTTAGTTCTCACACCAGTCACATGACTGACCTGGAGTTTATTGTTTCAACCTAAACTCTGGGTGCCCTTATTTTCCACACGGGCAGCTAGTAGTTTTGGTTTTGCAGATTTGTATTCACAGGATCCTGGTTTACAGCTGGAATGATATCCGGAAAGCTTTGTATCCGTATATCTCTTCTAGTTGTGTATTGTATTATTTTCCGCTGCGATGTATTTAAATGTAATTTAAATCTCTGATATTTCTGTGTAATATATATTCATTTATACTCTGTATATTCTTGTAATCTGATGCATTGTTGTAATATACAATGAAATGTTCTTCTGTATGCGTTCTGTTTTGTCCTGTTCTCAACGATAGGGCGTTTCGAACGATCGAGGTCGGTTTAACGACTGGTTCGAACCGAGCGAAATTCCTTGCCGTTACACCAACCATTCATAAAAGAAATATGGGCCTCTGAATGCTGTTAAAGGAATACAATCTTCAGAGATTTTCAATTGGTGAAATCCTGTTGCTAAATCCATCTGAGAGAATACCGTTGCTCCGCGCAATTGGTCGAAAAGGTCATCAATTCTAGGTAATGGATATCTATTTCAGATGGTTACTTTATTCAACTCTCTATAGTCTACACACAGTCGCAAAGATCCATCCGACTTCACTACAAAAACTACCGCAGAGCCCCAACTAGAAAAACTTGGTCGGATTAACCCTTTACTCAGCAAATCCCGAGTTTGTTTCTCTAATTCCTGAACTTCCTTGGGAGCCATCTGTCTCTTTGGTTGAATCATTTGTCTAACTCCTGGGACTAAATCAATTCGGAATTCGATCTCTCGATGCGGAGGTAAACTTCCGACTTCCTCGAATACGTCCTTGAATTCTCTTACTACTTCCAAAGTGTCGAGACTTTCTTGAGGTGCTTCTAAAGCGTATAGAAAACTACAGGTGTGAATTCCCGGTTTCCCACAAGTTATTCTAGCTTTTCGCTCTAAGCTAGTTATAAGGGTTATGATTTCTTTATCACATTTTATCTTGGCTTGGAACTTGCTTAACCAGTCTAATCCAAGTATAAAATTGAAACTTTTGAAGTCTAGAACATAGAAGTCAAATCGAAAAGAGTGTGAGAGATATAAGAGAGTTATATCCTCACAACACATTTTAAGCTCGGTTTTTTCCCCTATGGGGTTTGATACGCAAATGGGGTTTGGTGATATAATTGATTTAAGGTCAAACTGATCTATGGTTTCGGCTGAAATAAAACTGTGTGAAGCGCCGGTATCAAATAAAACACAAAGGTAAATTCCATTAAACTGTAAAGTACCTTCCAGCACTCCCTTCCCTTTCACATTCTGAGAAGTAGACGGTTCATCTTTGATTGTAAAAACCCTAGGCTGTGGTGCCCTCTTCATCAATGGACAGTCTTTCACCATGTGTCCTGGTTGATGATAGTTGAAACACAGATTCTTCACTACCATCTCGTTCCTCTGATTCTGGTTCTTGTTCTGATTCTGTTGCTAAGGTTTCTGTTGCTGTCTTGGGTATTGCTGGGGTTTCTGTTGCTGTTGTGAGTATTGCTGGGGTTTCTGTTGCTGTTGTGGGTATTGCTGGGGTTTCTGGTTCCTCTTTTGTTTACAGAATCGTGCAATGTGTCCCTTTTGCTTGCAGTTGTGACACACCACATTCTTAAATTTACCTTCCACAGTCTGTTGCCCCATCTTAGCTTGGCCCTGATTATCATTCCAATCTGGGTTGACCTTTCTTTTCATGACATTCACCCCACTCGTCTCCCCAGTCTGGATCCTCGCTCCTGGTTTCTTTGTATCTAGTGCTTCATATCTGAGTGCTAGGTCTACTAGTTCCACAAATGGATCCTTCAAATATCCCATCATCCTTCCTTGCAGATTATCTCTAAGACCAGCAACAAACATCTCGTTCTTTTTCAAAAGAGTATTTATCAGCTCCGGTCCAAAGATTGAAAGTGCGTTGAACTGGTTTTCGTACTCAGCGACAGACATGCTTTCCTGCTTTAAGTCAATGAAGTCTCGGTACATCCTTGTCCTTCCAGTAGCAGGTAGATACTGACCTTCAAAAGCTTCTTTGAACATGGGCCAAGTAAAGTTTTCCTCAGGAGTGTTAGCAGTCTGGGCATCCCACCATATTGCTGCGGCTGCATCCAGATTCCATGAAGCTAAGAGACGCTTATGCTCGTCATCCAACCTCAGTCCTTTAAAAATCTTCTCACATGACCTAATCCATGCTTGGACTCCGACCAGTGATTCAGTACCTCTGAAAATCTTTCCTCCTAGAGTTGTGTAATTCTTACAGACCATAGCAAAGTTAGGCTGAGTTGGTGCTCGGATTACTTCAGTAGTATCCACTTGGGTTTGGTTAACAGTGTGTCCGTTTGTCGTAGTTGCTCCGCTTGCTCCTCGGCCTCTTCCTCCACGAGAACTCATTTTCAACTCCTTGAGTACACGGATTGAAATTTTATTAACTAAATTGGAAAAATATGTCGAGGGATTACCTAAGTAACTACGATCTACCTATATTAAAATTATAGTTTTTAGTAAAAATACGCTCTCTCACTATTCCAAAGCCTAAACGTTTCCGAAGAACCTGGCTCTGATACCAACTGTAACGGCGCGATTTTCGACCCTCCGAAAACCGTGTCATTATTGAAAGAAATTAGAAGATGGGATAGAAAAGATAGAACTAATAGAATAGAAGAATAAGAAGTTATCAGAAATCTCACAGCGGAATTTAAAAATACAAATACATTACATCATAGGGTCTAATACATCATAATACATCAACAACTTACATCATCATAGTACATTCACATAATAATACATCATGATATGGAAATACAAATCTAACTGGATACATAGGTGTAGTAAACTACTAGACTTGCCCTGCAACTTGAACTTCGTAAGGTTCCATTTGCCAACCTGAATTACTTGCCTACTCATAATAAATATTATGAGTACCCAAGAGTTTAGGGAAAACACAGAAAATAAACTCCGGGTCAGTCAGGGGACTGGTGTGAGTAAACACAGTTAAATAGATGTAAACAGGGAAATAAGGAATAAGGTGTTCCGTTATTAATAGATTCAATTACTTTAGAAATCTTAAGCCCAATCCATAACTAATATATGGAAAACGACCCTTGTATTTTAAATATCAAAACGTTTGATATTTATGATAGTATTTATCAAATAAATAATCATCTAGTGAATCGCTTGCATCTCACGTTCACGTACATAGAATAAAATCTAAAACCGTCGAGCGCTTATTGGAATTTGGTTTCTAACTGACAGGGTATGGGAGCACCCACCGATCAGTGTATTCTAGAGAGGATACACTGGGGTTCCACAAGAACATCCTGCAACCCGGCCACACATGACCGTCCACTCATTTAGCTTGAGTGTAACGAATATATTAACACCTCCACGGTCGGGAATGACCCACCGATTACCGAAGGTAACAGAAGTGAATATAAATTTAGAAACAAAAGGAATTACTCTAGCTGGTGATAATATACCCTGCTTGGGTATGACCCAACTAGCCATGCTGCCTAGCCCAACTATTGTCTTTCCGGGTTGTGAGGTTTGAAGTCACGTTTACCGTTTCACGGATTATTCTTCAACGACTTTGAATGTCACACCGTCCTATCTAATAGATCACTCATTTGTTTCCACAAATATATTTTGGGTATGAGGCTAAAGAAACGAATCTCTCCGCCACCAACATAACACACTTATGTAAAGTCGATGTGTAAAATCTGATCGATATACGTTGTCAGACATCCGACTGTTCGGATCTGTTCTGGGATAGAACAGACCGTAGATACTATTTTGAAATAGTCCTTGCATTCTTCATCTTTATCGATTCCCGGTATACGTCGTAATATTTGAGTCGAAGTGGAAAGTAAATTCCGGACTCTTCGAAACGATGTACGAATTGTCTTTTGAAGTCGATAATTTATTATCAGCTTACTGTTTTTAATCCAGTTGCACATCCTGTATTTATAATTATATATACAGTATATAATTCTCTGGTTCATATCTGGATATTTTAAATATCATTTACAAATGTATAGTTAAAGTGTGTGCGACGCACACAAGATGTTATACAATTTTTATCAATATTTGGCAGTGTCTAGAAAAAGCCCGTGCTTCGCACACGGTATTTTATCATGTTGAACATTGATGTTTAGATGATGTTTCACTGCTAAAGTTCTGCTGGAAAATCATTTATTTCCTTCATATTTTACTCAAATAAATTGTTTAATAATTTAATTTAATTAAATTATCTTTAAAACTTAAGTTTCCATCTCGATGAACTTCATCGGACAACTTCGATTCTCTGACCTTACTGTCATCTTTACTGTTCCACTTGCCTAAGCCAAATTAAATAAAAACTCTATTTTTATTTAATTAATTAATTTCTGATTTATTTTATATTTATTTATTTAATTTAATTAACTTCGACTTAATTAAATTCTTGCCTTGGAAAACTGTTCTCGCTTGTATTTGCCAAGTCGGATCTCGGCATCTCAAAATCAATTGATCACCACGGGGTGATCACTGATTTTCACTTGCCAAAGCCACGCGCCAAACATCTCTTGCCAAGCCACTCCCTTCCTTCTCCATTTTCTTGCTCTCAAACTCGCCTATACACCGTGCATGGTTGTGCACGTGCACGCCTCCCCATGCCACCGTGCCACCACCGAACCACCACCCACAAACTCCACTGACCCCAACTGACGCCTTGCCACCACCGTACGTCGCCTCCTCCTCGATTTCGCCACTGCACCCACCTTCCAGTAAACTGCTTCGAAAAAGCAGTCCACCTAAACCGAGATCGACCCATCGCCTCAGACCGTCGGAGCACCTCGCACCGCCGTCGTCAGCTTCGCCATGTCCCAACGCCGCTCCACGCCCAGCCTCGGCCAACTCGCACCATGGGACCCGTACATCGCCTCCAAACCGATGAACCCAATTTGCCTCTCAAAACATAAATCGAGCTCGACAGCTCGAACCACTCACTCGAAAAATCATGGGGCATTTTTCTCGTGTTCCCCGATGTGACCAGCTCGTTCACGCTCCACGCCCCGACCATCATCGTCACCGATCATCGGAATTTGGTCAAAGTGCCATTTTTGGTTGTCCCCCTCTATCTCGCTCATCTCAATAATAAAAACCATGAAATTACTTTTAAAAATCATTATTTAGTGCTACGATTACATCTATAACCCTGTAATTCATTTCTATGATGTTTGAAAATTTGGTGATTAAGTTTGAGACAGAGAACCATATGTTTCTTCTGTTTTCTTGTTTCAAACATATATAGATGAGGTTTGGTTCTTGCTAAAATGTTTATATATATTTTCGTATATAAGTTAACTCATACATATGCTTGTATAGCTTGCGTTTGAGATCATCAAGGTATATTTCATTTTACAAAGGTTTGTTTTTGACAGTAAACAAAACTGTCTTGGTTTCTTTGATCAAATAATTGATGAACTCATTACCATTTCTATTATGAATAACACTTGCATAAATAGTTTTACAGATGATCTAAGCAGGGTGTTTTAACATCTATAAGGTGATAACAATCATGGTATACTTGCAAATGATGATATAAATATGAAACACACAAAACAGTTTACAGTAACTTGCAAATCATCTTGACTTAAGTGAGTGATTACTCACTTGTTTAAAGCTCCTGAATTCTTGTTTGTAAAAGGATTATAACTTCATCACTTTCTTGTATTTGAGTAAAGAGAAAATGCATGGAATTGGATGTGTATTTATAGGCAATTCCCTCTCAAGTTTCCTACAGCAAAAAGCTTTTGTTTCCTACCTACCCCCTCTTTCTCTCTCTTCGAATGGTGCATATTTGTTACAGCAAAAATGAAGTACCTTGCACAAAAGATAATTCTACCAACCCTTACTTCTCTCTTCAAAGTACATAAGCCCTTACACCTTCATTAAATGCCTAGCTTACTTTCATTAAATGCAAACTTACCCATTCTTGTCAAGATAAAGAATGATTATTCTTCTCTTGGATATTTTGTTTGCACTTATCATTTTAGCCGCAGACATATATGTATGAGGGGATTAGGTGATGTTTAAGTCCAAATCTACTACTAAATGATGGAGTTTGCACTTTCTTTTGTTTTGGTTTTAAACTCTCTTGTTTGTTGCTAATTGAAATGGTGTATATATGCATATATACATGCATATTTGGCCGTAACATATATATATATATATATATATATATATATATATATATATGTATGAATATATATATACATATACTTTTTCCATGTTATACTCTTATATATATATATAAGTGTTAATCTCCTTAAACTTGTTTGTCTTTATTTGCTTTCGATTTAAATCTTTTTTCTTGAATTTGATATCATGTACATTATATATACATAAGTAGCCCTAGTATATGTATATACTCCTTAGTCATGAGACATCACTTATATATAAACATATATATATATATATATAAGTGTTAAACTCTTTTAAACTTGAATGCTTATATTTGCTTCTAAAATGATAACTTGCCTATGCTAGTTGTAAAATAGGATTTGCCATATCTATTTCATGTTGCCTATGCTTATATAGGTGATTATATATATTAAAACTGGTTGTACACTCCCGATATATTTTAAATCTCTATATTAAAATAGATATCAGAGGCTTGAAAAATCCCGCCATTACAGTTACCCGAATTTTTAGTTACGTAACAAATCATATGACATCCCGAAGTTATAAATCATATCGCATCAATAATCACAATATCTTCAAATCATAGTGTTGTTTTTAAATCTTTTAAATATCGAAATTTAAGTTGTCGAAATTCTCTTCCTTTATAAAACATCTTTTATAAACTGTTTATTATCCTTAAAAAATTTATTTCCAAATATTTTATATTTCTTCAAAATTAATATTTCATTTAATATTCTTTTATAAAAACCATCTTTCAAAACCATTCATTTAAATTTATATTCACAAATTAAATGAATCAATATTGTCACTAGACACCTTATAATCGAATCGTGAAATTAATCACAAGGCGTTGGCGTAAAAATATTTTCCACTCAACCTAATGCTAAATAGGAACATGTGTTTGCTCATAAGATGATGGAGCGTAATTAACACAATCAGTCAAATAATAATAATCAATGATAAACGACAATGCAACATTTATTATTACTTAACTGACAGATAAACAAATGTCTAATTTAATAGTAGAACGATATTTGATTTTGCTAATGTGTGTCACTATAAAATATAGTTATCTAACTATGTTAACGTAATTAAATTCAACTGCTAACATTTTACCAATATTTTACGTTTAAGAAAACGTGTCAAGCAACTATACTAATATGCTCTACACGTCAATATGAATCTAACTATAAAAACTTCGGGTCAAACTGAAACCAACTGGCCGTTGCTAGCCATTGGAAATTCCATTGGTGGTCGTTGGAAACTGCCCTTGGGAATATACTATAGCTCCAGTAGCGTTAAACTTAACTCGTTTCCGACATTTCAACCTTATCTAGTCCTCACCCAGGAAAGGTCCAGGTGAGCCAGGGTCCTGGTTGCTCCTGAACATCTTCTTAGTCGAACACCCACATCCAAATCTCTGTAGAAAAATTAGGCTTACTCATCAGCTTATTCGAGCCAATATTTAATCATTCTTTGTTATAGTTTTTGATTTGATTTAATTATCTAACATCTTCAAATTATTCCTATATCTTCAAAACAATCTCCTAATTACTTTATTAATCATATAAAAACATTCGTTAATAATTTGGAGAGAATTCATCAAGTTTAACCTTCAATTTCAATCGTTATTGAAAAAATGTTACGAAAATGTTGCAAAAAATATTATTTTAAGATTAATTCGTTAAAATGAGTTTTAAGATTCATATAATCAAATTAAATCACTTTTAAAACATTTTAAAAGATTTATTCCATAATTTTCTAGAATTTAAAACTTCATTTTCAAAAATCTCGTTTTTTGGATTTCGAACTACAAAACCGCGATATTTTTCAAAACTTGTTTACTCATATTTCAAAATTACTTAATGAAATCTTATTTTTTGGATTCGTTGGAGAGTTATGGTTATAAGGATTTAGAAAAATCATGCTTTAAAGAATTTGGATTCATGTTCTTCCATACACAAAAATTCAATTATTAAGTAGTGAAAGCGCGAGTTACGGATTCACGACACACTAAAACTACTTTTAAATTTGTATTCTTTATAAACTTCATTTATACATTTCTAACATTTTTGAAAGGTTTAATCATTCTATTTTCTCCATTTCATTTAACTAAAGAAAAGTGATTTCCTTTGTGCTTATCGATGTGTATTTAACATGGCTTGCTAAACATCCATACAATCAAATATATAAGCATTCGAACTTGTCAAGCATTCATCATGGCAATCATAAGCAACATTTAACATACATATAGCAATCATTTTAACTTTATTTAATGTAACAACCCGAAAAATCAAAGCCAATTTAAAATTTTTATTTTGGCAATTTTAATGAATTTTGAATATTTAAAATGAATTAATTTAAATAATAACGACAAGAAATTTATTTTGAATAGAATTAGAATGTATATATTTATTTGCATCGATGTTGGAATATAAATATTTATTTTAATTTTGAAAGGAGTTAGAAATAGCGCGGCAGTTTGAAAATTCAACTTTGAACTTCGACTGAATGTACATCATTCAAAATAAACTGGATTTTAGTGAAACCAAAAATATTTAAATCTGTTTGAAAATATCTTTCTAACTGTGACGATCCCAAAACCCCGTGACACGGTGTTAAGGATAATCATTGGAATATAACACATTAATCATCATTAGCAGATCACAGATAATAGCATAAACAGAAAACAGAATAATTTACACACATATGACAGCGGAATCATATAGATATCATCACATCAGAGAAGCACAGTACAGGATACAACTTAGTGCATAATGATACATAATCAGTCACCATCGCCTGAGGCGGAATCATACATAAAGAGTACACAAAAGAAATATCAGTCTACATCGCCAATGGCGGAATCATAATATAGATACAATAATGGCGGAGAAAATCCAAGTCAGCACGGTGTAGTCAAGCCTCGCCATGAGCCAAAAGGTGCGTCAGAAACCTGTAACTAGGCTGCCCGTGTGAAAATGAGGGCACCCGAGTTTGCAAGGTGAAACAAACTACGAGTCAGTCATGGGACTGGTATGAGAAATCTACTCAACTTAGTAACAACAATAATAAGGCAAATCAAAGGACCATGCCACTTTCGCGGAACGGGTTTACTCCAATGAGTGCTGGTGCATGATATAAAGTAAACGATTAAATCAACGCAATGCTATTTATAAAATGAAGCCATTATAAGACTCAGGTCCCATCACACAATGCAACGCAAACCGGAGGATAGAGTTTTCCCTTATAATGGCCAAAAATGCTTCATACGTATAAAACAAAAGTGTTTGATATTATTACTAGTGCATATATGTTTCAAAAGCAAATTCAATCATAAATATCAATCCTAGACGGCATGGGTACCATATATCATGTCGCCATACTAGTAATACAATCATATTCGCATATTTCGTATTGGAAATTGGATTCCTTCATGAGTCGAGGCAAGGGGCAAGCTCCTCTCCGTTCGAGACACTCTAGCAAATGTCCCAGGACCCCACTATGATCCTTGGAATCGGCTGGGCCGGTCCTCTCTTACTTTTGAGGATTGGCAATTCCTGAACACACGTTTCCCGGTCCTTACAGACCTATAATCGAGGCGCCTCGCATTCCAACAACCACACAGGTGAAAAGTATATATAATGTCAGGGCTGGTAGATCACTGACACCACCATAGCTAGAAAGAAACGTCGTGCACTCCCAGCGGTCCGTCTCCCGTTTTTGACTCATACCGAGGTGTGAGGCTCGCGAATTCACGTTATACACAAAGCTACGTCACACAGACCATGCGTTGATCATCAACCACAAGACTTTGCTTTGCAACAGAAGCCTTGATCATATGCCACTTAGGCGTGCCACACAGGCAATCCACTCCATGCGACTGATTTCTGTCAATACATAACCTCTGAGCTCGTACGTCTCAGAGAAGGGCGTTAAGCAAGAGAATAAATTCTCCGCCGCCAAACAGATATATATTTAACAGAGATCAATCAACACAGAACAAAATCCAATGTCAGACACACAGTCCATTTACAAGTCCATTCTGGGTCTGAACGAAACCGGAGGCACCAATTCCTCGCATATCCGTACAATCAACAGTATGTTTGGACGGCTACTACTTCAATTCCTTCATGGTAGCTACTACAATCACGAGCATCAGTAGCGCCCATCCATCCAATGTGGAGATCGTCGGTCTTCAGCCGTCTTCGACTCTTCGACTTCTCAACGTCGATCGATTATTTGAAATGAGATAAACTCGGCCTTTTCAAATAACCCACGTATATTTAGATTTTCAAATCAATTAATCACATGGTTGAACTATTCAACATTCACATTTTAGTTATTTAGTTATAATTTTCATGTCAAATACATTCAACCATCACATATCAAGCAAACACAACAAAACTGGTTTATTTCCACTCTATATCGTATATAGTATTTTATAACGATATATCGCCATTTTTATTTAATTTAAAACGGCCATATTTAATTAAACGACGTTTTAGGTCGTGTCGATGCGTTGGCGCTGCTTTTCACTAATTTTGTTTTACACATATCTAAAAATCTAACCATTGGATCTTCACAACTTTTACATCATTAGGAAGGTCATTTCAAAACGAATCCAACGGTTTCAGTTTTGGGAAAATCCGACGGTCGGATCTTCCACACTAGCCATTTGAAGTTACGATTTCAATTTACGAACTGCAGCGTCGTTATTCGATTTAATTTAATTATATTTATATATATATAAATATAATCGTTTCTGGCGCTGTTTTTCTTCAGTTTTGAATTAAACATTCCAGACAATCCAACCGTTGGATCTTCACAAAGTTGGTGCCGTTGGAAAGATATTTCCAAGGCGAACCCAACGGTTGCAGTTTCGGGAAAATCCAATGGTCGGATTTCCCGCACTAATCGTTTGAAATCACGGTTTCAAAACACGAACTGCACGGCCACGTTTCGTTTTAATCCTATTTATATTTTTATATTTATATAAATATAGTTCATTCAAAAATTCCTATATCATTTCCACTTCAATTATTTCACTAACGTCTTTAAATTTCTGAAAATTTCGCCATAACCTCCTTTGTACAGGAGGGTCTGGGAAAATTCCCAAATAGCCACACGGGCGTCTCATATCAAAAAGAAAAAGAAAAAGCCAAGCGGCTAGCCAACAGGCTCATAAAATCATCACCCAAACAAAGCAGTAAATGTGTACCTATTTGTCGGGCACAAAATTTTATTTCTCTTCTCTAGCCCCTTTTCTTTAACCTGTTCAATAGATATGCATGTACATGTATACAATTTCTAACACTTATCATTTTCCATTCAATTTCATATTTGATTTGCTTTGGTTTAAAAACACCATTCATTCTAATGTTGCATGCATAGGCTAAAATCATATCATTAGCTAATTAATGTATATTTCAACTCATGCACGTTTATTTGAACAAGTGGCTATTTTTAACACTTCACATTGCAAAGATGATAATTTTGGCGAACTAAAATATATTTCAACACATGACTATTTTATTTAGTTCCTATGCATGTTAAATATAATATTTCTTTCACAAATATTTATTTCAACGTCCGCATATCTTTAGCATATCACACATATGATAAAAATGATATTTTTATCATTTAAAATATTTATTCGACAAATAAATGTTTCAACACTTCATATATATATATATATATAAAAATGTGATTTTTATTGTTTAAACACTTCATTCATTCACAAATGAATTTAATTTTCATACAACACTTTTCAACACATGAACATTTTCCACACATGGATATAGTTTCTACATATGGCTTTAACTTCAACGCATGAGAATAATTTCAACATATGAAAATAATTCTAACACACAAAGATTATTCAAAATTTCGGCAGCATAACGGCAGGGTAGTTAAAACCGGCACCGTCCCTAGTACGGCTTCTCGTTCTACCTTAAAACCTCGTGGTTTTTGACAATGGGGATTCATGCATCTAATTCGCACGCAGGCGGCATGTTTATTTTTATTTCCACAAATATTTCCAATTCATTTCAATCACCAATGGGTATTTTTCAACCACAACCAAACAATATCAACCACAAACAATTATTCAACCATTCGTATTTTTCATCCAATATTTCACACCAATTCACAACAATAAATATCGTCCATGGTTTGTGGATGAGGGGAGTATATATATATATATATATATATATATATATATTTCACTTGCATTTCGACACATATATCAATTATTCTATGCATGTAAAATTCATACTTCGCTTATATAGCTTACACTACGCATGTACATGAGATATACAACACGTATGTAATTTATATTTCGCTAATATAAATTATACACGACATTTTCCATTCAATTTCACGTTAATTTAGATTTCTCACCTTGGTTTTCGGAGCACTAAAAATCGATACGATGTCAGAAAAATCCGCGGTTTCTTCTATTGGGTAGAGAGCTTCCTTACGGTCCCGATGTTCCTGTTTCATCGAATTTCGTCAACACACCAAAAAGATATGATTTTTCAAAGTGTAAAGATCAAAGAAAAACTCACTTTCACGAAGCTTCAAAACTAGGTTTACAGTTTTCGCGAGAATCGAGGCACGAGGGGATGATCGGCGAGTTGGACGTGGAAGAGGGAAGACAGGGCTTCCTGTCGGTGGTGGTTTGGTGGCGTTCGGTGGTCCAGATCGGCGGCGGCGGCGGTGGAAAGGTCGGGACTTCGATTCGGGCGGCACAGGCGACGAGGGGTGGCGGTGGTTAGTCGGATTTGAAGAGGGGACGGAGGCGCGTCGAGGGCTGGGGGTGGCGAAGGCTGTAGGTGGCGGTAGCGGCGGCGGCGGAGGAGAGAAGGTGTCGAACAGGTTTCGCCGTTGATTTTGGGGGGTTTTCTTTTTTTTTATTTTTAAAATTTATGAATGGAAAATTCTGATTGGCCGAGGACTATATTAAATTTTTAAATAGTGTTTTCTCAAACGAACTCCTTTTAAACCCAACGACTGTCGCCCCTAACTAAATACCCCCATTCCGGACACAATGGGATATGTTTCGTAGGCCAATTCGACTGTTACAGTCAGTTATTTTTCAAATTAAAGTATAAAACATTTAATTTTTAACTTTCAACGTACATTTCAATTTGCCAGGGCCACAAACTGATTCGAAAAATTTCAGAAAAATAAATCTAGCTATGTTTTGACGCTACGGTCCCAACAAAACTAGTTTCGTCGAATTCTGAGGTCGTTTGAAAAATGACCATTTTCTGGTCGATCCAATTTAACAGAAATTGACCAATCACATTTTCTTTTGCCACGCTCACATACTAGCTTCAAATATTATGAAATTTGAAACCTAGCAATAGTTTGACATCCCGGACCCAACAAAAGTGGTTTCGTCGAATTCTGAGGTCGTATGCAAAATAGCAATTTTCCAGGGCTATATATTCTATATACCGACCCTTCTGAAAATTCATTCGGCCATAACTTTTTATTCCCGTTATGAAACTTCGATTTTTCAGATTCGTTAGAAAGGTATTGACTAACAGATTTAAATATTTTTTGTTTCACTAAAATCCGTTATATTTTCCACCCTGCACAGTCAGTCAAAGTTTGAATTCAAATTTTCAAACTGACTCACTATTTCTAATTCACTATTTTATTGAAATATTCTATTTTAATTGTTCAAATCCCTATGAAATCACCATTTTAAAATTTTTAAATTGGCTCGTATTTTCCGGGTTATTACACTAACGAATCTGAAAAATCGAAATTTCATAGCGGGAATCAAAAGTTATGGCCAGCTGAATATTCGGAATGGTCGCTATGGAATAAATATAGCCCGTAAAGATAGACATTTTGCAAACGACCTCCGTTTTCGACGAAACCACTTTGGTTGGATCCGAAATGTCAAATTATTGCTAGGTTTCAAATTCCATAATTTTTGGAATTAATATGTGAGGGTGGCAAAGGAAAATGTATTTGGTAATTTCAGTTTGAATTGGATCGACCAGAAAAAGTCCATTTTTCAAACGGTCTCCAAATTCAACGAAATCAATTTCGTTAGTACCGTATCATCACAACATAACCAGATAAATTTTTTTTTGGAATTTTTAGAATCAATATGAAGCCCCGACAAATTAAAATGTATGTTCAAATCCAAATTTGAATGTTTTATATTTTAATTTGAAGAAAAACCGACTGAAACAATCGAATGGGCCTACTAAACATATTCCATTGTGTCCGGAATGGGGGTATTTAGCTAGGGGCAACAGTCATTGGGTTTGATTTGGAGTTCAGATAAGGAAAAACTATTTTTGAAATAAATATATAAACCGGCCAATCAAATTATTCCATTCATTATTTTTAAATTCCTAAAAATCTAATTTCTCTCTCCTTGACCTACGCTCGACGGCGGAACCCTCTTCGTTCTTCCTCCTCCGATTACTCCCTCCCCACGCAAAATTAGACCTCCATCCTGTTGAGGATTTTGTAGCCCTTGTCGAGCTCTTCAAGTCCATACCCATTGCCCTCTTCATCGTCGCGTCGTTCGCGGGAACCGAGGCCCCAAAGTCAACGACTTTCGAGCTCCGCCGTGCTACCCTGTCGCCGTCGCATCTGACGCCTCCACCACGTGCGTGTGCGCGACTCCAAGCTTTTCGATGTTGTACTCTCTGATCGACGCATCACTACACCATCGGAAAATTCAAACCCTAGTTTGAACTTTTTAGCTGAAGGTGCGGTGTTTAATTTCTAAATTGATTTTAACACTTTAAAACTATCGCAAAGTTGATAAACCTATAAAAATCATATCTTTTTGCTATGTTGTCGAAATCCAGTGAAACAAGAGGCATTGGACTCGTGGCAACGTCCTCTACATTCTAGAAGAGACCGGAGAATTTTTGGAGCTCGCTACAATTTTAGGCGAAGCCGAAAGCAATGTGAGATTTCTAAATTCAATTAAATTTAGAAATAAAATATATTAGGATGTAGATGGAGTTTAGAAACTCCCGACACCCGTCGTCCACAAACCATGGACGACTTGATTGTGGTTGGTGTGAAATTTGGTTGATATTGCGAATGGTTGATAATGGTTGTTTGCGGTTGAAACAAAATTGGAATTATTTGTGGAAAAATTCAATGTGATATGAAAATGATCAAAATGTTTAGATCATTAGGATAAGCCCCTTAAGGAACGCCGCGAGGCCTAAGGTAGTGCGAGGGGCCGTACTCGGGACGGTGCCGGTTTTAAACCCCTTACCGTTATACTACCGAAATTTTCTGAAATATTCATGTGTTTGAATTTTATTCATGTACTGAAATATATTCATGTATTGATAATTTATTCATGATTGAAATAAATTGCGTAGATAATAAAAATCACATTTTTATTATGCATATGAAGTTTATAAAATATACATGTTTGAAATAAATTGTTTTAACAACAAAAATCACATTTGTGTTATTATATATATGAATCGCTAAAAATATACATGTTTGAGATAAATTGTTTTAACAATAAAAATCACATTTTTATTATATATATGAATTGCTAAAAATACTCATGTGTTGAAACAAAAATTTTGTTAGTTAAAAATATTATTTTTAACACGTATATGAATCGAAAATGGTTTAGAAATCGATGAACGAATTATATTTATATATATATATACAAATCAAATTAAATCGAATAACGACGCTACAGTTCGCGTTTTGAAATCGTAATTTTAAGCAATTATTACGGGAGATCCGACCGTTGGATTTTCCCGAAACCGGAACCGTTGGGTTCGCTTTGGAAAGATCTTTCCAACGATATAAAATTCGTTAAGATCCAACAGTTAGATTGTGTGAAATGTTTAATTCAAATCTGAATAAAAACAGCGCCAGAATGAATTATATTTATATATATATATAAACATAAATTAAAATAAAACGAATAACGACGCTGTAGTTTGTGTTTTGATATCGTAACTTTAAACGATTGTACCGGGAGATCCGACCGTCGAATTTTCCCAAAACTGGAACCATTGGGTCCGCTTTGAAAATATATTTCCAACGATATAAAATTTGTAAAGATCCAACAGTTAGATTTTCAGATATGTGTAAATCAAATCTGAAGAAAAACAGCGCCATGGCCTGAAGCGTCATTTAAATAAAATGAGCTATTTTTGAATAAATAAAAAAAAGAAAAATCAATATAAAATATTATAAACGATTTGAAATGGAAATAAACCAAATTTACTTGGTTTATTGAATATTTGATGGTTGAATGTATTTGACATGAAAATTATATTAATGAACTGAATTATGGATGTCAAATAATTTAACCATGGAAAGAATTGATTTAAAATTATAAATATACGTAAATTATTTGAAACGGCCGAGTTAATTCTCATTTCAAATAATTGGTCGACGATTAGAAGTCGAGGATTTGAAGACGGTGCAAGACCGATGATCTTCACATCGAATGGATGGCTACTGATGCCTTTGATGGGAGCTGCTGCCCTAAAAGGGTTACAGTGGTGGTTGTCCGGACGTACTTGTTGATTGTTCGGATGTGCGAGGGCCTCTCTCCTATATTGGACATACGGGACGAGGAATAAGGTGCCTCCGGTTTCGTTCAGACCCAGAACGGACTTGTAAATGGATGTGTGTCTGACGTTGTAGATTGACAACGTGGCATGCTGAGATGCAGTGATCAAGGCTTTTGTTGAAAAGCAGAGCCTTGTGGTTGATGATCAAAGCACGACTTTAATATAGCATAGCTTTGTGTATAGCGTTAATTCGCGAGCCCACACCCCAGTATGAATTCCAGAAACGGGAGAGGAAGCAAGGAAAAGCTAGTTTTCCTAAGGCTTTGGAACCCATTATTGAGTTTCCTAAGACCTTAGAGAAGACATAAGAAGTGAATAAATAAGGCGTAAAGAAATGAGAGGAAGATGTGGGTATTTATAGGAAATCCTTAGGAATAAAATAATAGATGGAAATTTATTGAAAACCACTTGCCCTTTCACCCTTAATTTTGGCTAAACCCTCTTCCATGACATGGCCCATCACGTGTAAGAGTAATGAGTGTGTGTAATGTAATGATGGTGTACAATAGTAACGAGTGTAAGGTGTTGTATTATTATATTAAAGTAAACTCTCTTTGTCTTCTTATGCTTACTTTTTCTAACCTCTCTTACTTCATTTATTCCCTTCATTAGCCTTAATATATATGTTATCATATTTATATACACATGTACATATATACATATGTGTCTCACTAAAGAGCTTACAATGTCGTACGACTTCTATTCGTTAAATCGTTGAAAATAGGAACCCGTTTATCAGTCATATTTTCAGTTTTCACTTGAACTATTTATCTGGATAAACAAAATAAAATTAACTATATTATTATTTTGAAATAGTAAAACATGATTACTTAGTCATTAAAAACCTATAAATTAATATTTATCCATTATTTATGAAATTCAAGATTTTACTCGTAAAGATACCGACTTTTGTTATATTTTCAAGTCAAGTATATTCCTTTGTATAATTTGTTCACCATTGATATATTATCACTATATAACATTTTTAAAATAATTTATTATCATTTAAACCCCTGTTTGAATTGTTACAATAATTATTAAATTGTTAAGTTCTCCATCTAAATCTATAATTCAATTACTCAATATAAATATTCTTATTGATGATATCATCAAATACATTTATTTTCCCGAAAATAAAATATAGCATTTTATTTTATATTCTTCTTCAAGTATGAATATAAGTGTATGTATTCAGAATTGTTCGTGATCCTTATGGATATAAACCAGCTTCATCGACAAAACGATTTCGGTCATTTTGCGACTATTACCCTAGGGAAATATTTTTCAAACAAATTTCCTAATAAAAGTTTATTATCATTGTTTCTTACTTTATACTTTATTATTAATTAAAAAAACCATATTTATATATTTAAATTCAAATTTGACTACCCAAACATGCTAGTAGTTACAAAATATGTGTTTCTCATACCACACGATTTGCTAAATCGTTTAAAACCAACCTTGCACCTTCGAAGGGTGCAAAATTGTATGGTTTTATATAAGAAAATACTTCATACGAAAGTCACGCTTTATTTTGGAAATAATTACGAGAAAACGAGTTGGAAATCTTTTTATAAAATTTAGAAATATTTTAATATTAGTATATCTTATATAGAAATCGCTTTCTTTATAATGATAGAAATTTATTATAAAACACATTTGAGAATAATTATAAAAAAGTGTGCACGTATACTCAGAATGACAAAATAGTCTAATATGAAATGAATCATTAAAAATTTATCAAAATCCAAACAACGAATTCGTAAAAATCCAGACTTTTATATAGTAGAAGCAACCAAAAATAATAGCAAAAAGTATGATTTATCTCTTGAATAAGATGATGCAACATTCAAGATTTATATGAAAATTTTATCATCAAAATCATGCCAAACTATTAAAAATTCACGATTCGATGTTAGATCATGTGTGATGTACAACTCTCAATATTTTCACTGAAATAAGCTTCAAACTATGCTTGGAAAACACAAGAGAAGGCATTAGGGGTGAGCGTTCAGTTGGTTTGGAGGTAAAAAATTCAAACTGAATTGAAACCGAAAAGTTTCCAAATAGAACCGATCTGAACCGAATTAATCTCGGTTAATTCAGTCGGTAACCGAACTTGAAAGATGCATTATTATTCAAATAATGGATTCACTCAAAGGAAAACCTAAATTCATGTCGGAGAAATTTTATATAGTAATTTTATCTATTTATATTATAATTCCCACTAATCTTTAATGATTACTAATTGGTCCGACTGTAAAATACCCAAATTGCCCATATTTATCAAGGTCATTTAATTATTCAAACCTTTCGTCCGACCTTGAATTATTCCAACTAATATTTAATTATTCCAACATTGTAATGCTATAAAATTGATTAAAAATATTATTTTATTGTAGTTTTTTAAATTATTTGAAACTACATACGAATGACAATATATTAAAAAATTACATGTATTGTTACAAATTAGGAATAACTATTCTAACTAATCAAGCACATGCAAATATTAAATACATAAATAAATATTCAACAAAAAAAGTCTAAAAGGTTTGATATAATGATTCAAATTATTTAACCATTAATCTATTTATTTAATTAAATCATATTAGTTTCAAATTTTATCTTATATACGTTACTTACGTTATCCTAAACAGATTAAAATAACATAACATATATTGATATAATTATTAATTAATCTAGATTCATTTAGAACTTTTCTAAGTTTCGTTTAAATAAAAGCAATATTTTATTTAGTTTCACAAATAAATATATTTATATTATAATTCCCACTAATCTTTAATGATTATTAATAGGTCCGACCGTAAAATACCCAAATTGCCCATATTTATCAAGGTCATTTAATTATTCTAACCTTTGGTTCGACCTTGAATTATTCCCACTAATCTTAAATTATTCCAACTTTGTAATGCTATAAAATTGATTAAAAATATTATTTTATTGTAGTTTTTAAAATTATTTGAAACTACATACAAATGACAATATATTAAAAAATTACATGTATTGTTACAAATTAGGAATAATTATTCTAACTAATCAAGAACATGCAAATATTAAATACATAAATAAATATTCAACAAAAAAGTATAAAAGGTTTGATATAATGATTCAAATTATTTAACCGTTAATCTATTTATTTAATTAAATCATATTAGTTTCAAATTTTTATCTTATATACGTTACTTACGTTATCCTAAACAGATTAAAATAACATAACATATATCGATATAATTATTAATTAATCTAGATTCATTTAGAACTTTTCTAAGTTTCGTTTAAATAAAAGCAATATTGCATTAGGTTTCACAAATAAATTTTTAGTATAGTTTAATGTGTATATAAATTAGATTGTATCCAATATACTCTTATATACATATTTGTGCAAGGTGATTACTAATTAATTTTATTTAGAGAAGGAAACCTTTCCTTTCCATTCTCTTAACTTATTTAACTAATAAAGGAGCACAATTTTATTTAAGGAATGATAATTTTCGTTTTCTTCACTTAACTTATTTCAAACTGACAAGGATTGCAAATGATATTAATTGGAGATAGAAAACTTTACATTTCATTCCCTTTAATTAAATTGACTAATTGATTAACGATCGATTCATATGAGACATGAAATGTCCGTTAATCTATTTATTTATTTAAATCATATTAGTTTCAAATTTTATCTTATATATGTTACTTACGTTATCCTAAACAGATTAAAATAACATAACATATATCGATATAATTATTAATTAATCTACATTCATTTAGAACTTTTCTAAGCTTCGTTTAAATAAAAGCAATATTGCATTTGGTTTCACAAATAAATTTTTATTATAGTTTAATATGTATATAAATTAGATTGTATCAAATATACTCTTATATACATATTTGTGCAAGGTGATTACTTATTAAATTTATTCACAGAAGGAAACCTTTCCTTTCCTTTCTCTTAACTTATTTAACTAATAAAGGAGCACAATTTTATTTAAGGAATGAAAAACTAATTATATGAAACATATTAACTAATAAAGGAGCACAATTTTAATTGGAATTCTATAGTTTAAATAGAATATTTCAACATTTTAACATTTCTTAACCATTTGCATATATATATATATATATATATATATATATATGCTTATCATAGTAAAATACGCAAGTTTCATACATTTGCGAGATTTTAATTAGAATCCATAAATTCTTTGAAAATAAAATATTTTTTAAATCTAAATATTTCCATTTTTAAATACTAGAACATAACTAATGCAGATGTCATAATTAGTTTCATAAAATTCGGATATAGCTACCTCTATGTATTTAATTTTAGTTATTTAAATGTGTAAAATCTATCAACATATACATTTATGCATATACCTATAATTATCTTCCCATATTTCTTCCCTTTCTATTCAATGATTAGTACCAAATAACCTCTTGAATTTTGTAAAGTTATTAATATGTTCCAATTAGTATAATTAGAATACAACTATTTTTTACCTTTCAGAAATTAAAATTTATTTTAGAATTTAATGTTGAAATTAATGCTTTTAAATTAATTGGAATTCTATAGTTTAAATAGAATATTTCAACATTTCAACATTTCTTAACCATATGCATATATATGCTTATCATAGTAAAATACGCAAGTTTCATTCATTTGCGAGATTTTAATTAGAATCCATAAATTCTTTGAAAATAAAATATTTTTGAAATTTAAATATTTCCCTTTTTAAATACTAGAACATTTCTAATGTAGATGTCATAATTAGTTTCATAAAATTCAGATATAGCTACCTCTATGTATTTAATTTTAATTGTTCAAATGTGTAAAATCTATCAACATATACATATATGCCTATACCTACAATTATTTTCCCTGATTTCTTTCCTTTCTATTCAATGATTAGTACCAAATCCTTTCTACGTTTCTAAATTGTCAATTAACCTTTCTACATTTCTAAATTGTCAATTAAATTATCAATTTACCTTTCCTAATTCCCTCTATATTAAATTGTCAATTAATCTTTCTACGTTTCTAAATTGTCAATTAACCTTTCCTAGTTCCCTCTCTACTAAATTGTCAATTAACCCATCCATGGTTCATTCTCCATCCCACTCCCCTAAGCACGTTTCCCACTTCCCTCAATCTCTTTTCCCTCACTTTTCTCTGAAAAAATAATTTGATTTTTCAACGTAGGATACTACCAGATTTCGTATCTAAAGGGAAATTATCTTCCATCGTTTTAGTATTTCATGGATTTCAATTCAAATGGTATCCTGGGAATCGGTTCCATTCTTCTACTCTTACATACTTGGATATAGTTTTCTTTCTTCCAGTCTTTCAAATGTGGAGTCCAATCTTTTAGTTTTCATTATGAATTGATTTCACCGTAATTATCTTTTATGCTCTAATAATATGACCAACTTGCAGGTTCTCGCCTTATGTGCTAATGCGTCTGCGTTGACAGTTTTATTGATCTGAAGTTTTCGTTCCTATTTTGACGTTCTCTATGCAGGTACTCTGTATATGCTAATGTCAATGTTTTCTTTCGCCTTCAGTCCTCATCCATATTTGTATGCACACAAAGTGTTTGTATAAATGATTCAACAAGCATCATCTTTTAACTTTTCCAGTACTTCAATTATGCCTTTATGTTGTAAACGCTAAGTTCTAACATTACAAAATAAAATTATTTATCTATCTAGATACGCTAAGTAGATAAATTTGCTAACTTTTTTTTTTGGTAGATCGCTATATTTTTTCCTGTTCTTATCTAGTGTTTTTATCAATTGATTAATTAGTAATATTTGGTAAATACTTTTTGAATTTGTCTTCCTTTTTAGAAAATGATTGGATATAGTGATCTATCTTCTATAATCCTTCTCTTATTACTTGATCTTTCATCCGCATACTCTTTTTCACAAACATGTTACCGCCCCTTATACTGTGAAGTCATTTCTGCACATGCTTTTACCCTACGTGTTATTGGATTTACATTAACGGAGTATCATGGGTTTTTTAAATCTGTGCTATTCATGTGAAAATTTTGATGATATTTTAATGGATTTACATTTCTTAACTTTTGAAAATGGCATTTGTGTTTATATCTGCTGCACAAGTATTTTAATACATGTGCCTAAGATTGAGTTATGTAATAGTGCTATTATTATGAAGTTTACTACAAATGACTAAAACAAAAAATTATGTTTTTATTATTATACAGCCATTTTGATGGCCATCCATGAAGAAATAGAAATATTACAGTTTGCCTCGAGGTTTTAAGTCAGGACATCCATAACTTGCAACATACATAGAAGTGTGTTGACAACATAAGGTGAGTTGACTCTTACTTTCATCTTTCATTTTTAATATTCAGAAATTGCAATGATAATATTTGTTGTCAAGTTATATTACAAATATTGAGAGCCAAATAGTAATTTAATTTAAGTATGCAATTGTTTTTGTTCATCTTTACTATAACTAATGGGAATCATTATCCATCATTTTTATACCTAATTCATTTTGCATATGTATTTTTAGAGTATGACAAAGTTTAACGTCTTTATATGAGAGTTCTATTAACTTTTAATTAGTCTTGCGATTCTTACTTAAAATTAAGGAGGTAGTCTGTCTGTAACTTCTATTCTTTCCACAAGAAACAATGAATTTTCGCATCCAGTCAACTAAAATGAATTGTCTTATACTTCTACGCATGAGTTCGAGTAGCATTATTCAATTTGACAAAAGAAATCCCTTAATTACTTGCATATTTTACAAGATTGATAAATCATTAGGGATAAACATTGTTTAAAGAAAGAAATAATGTAATAAAGAAATAATGCATGTTGTAATACAAAATTTAAAGTTCTTTATACTGGAAGTCCTGTAAATTTAAGTTACTACTTTCTTAGGCCAGATAGCTATTTTTGAGTAGTAATTCTATTTTCAAACTGTACCGCATATTCTCAAACCCGCTTCTTACTTCTCCCACTATCCAATCTATTCAAAACAAAATTAGATCCAAGTGAAACATGCTAGGGGTTTGAATTACATCTATATCTGAAACATGCATATTCTATTCTGATTGTTTCTGAAATCATCGCTCAGTGTAGGGTATATCTGCGGACACAGTGAATCTCAACTTAAGTTTCTTCTCTCTATTTGAGGTAACTATTTCATGCAAGGACTTTAATCTCTTTTCGATTTATTGTAGGAATATGTTTATTTTCATTTTACAATATATCAAAGATTATGTTAATCGTTCGCAATGGCTAGGTTTATCGCTCGACAAAATGGGTTTCGCCTCAGGTTTCTCTCCGTTTAAGGTTACTATTTGATATAAGAACATTAATCTCTACTCGAATGTTTATAGATCACATTTATTTTGATTTTACAGAACATTGATCTCTGATGTTGCTGAGTACGGATATGGAAGAGTTAGATCCTGAAAAACATGGGTATATGGAGGTAAACATGTAGATTACTTAAAAACTCCAACATATTTGTTTATTTTAACTGCTTTGATTGATTTAATCAAGTCTTCATTGTTATGATTATTTGTCAAATAGATTATATTGCAAAGTATTAAAACCAGACAACTCAACAATCTAATTTGCAGTCAATGAAGCATATACTTCTATGCATTGGAAGCGAGATGGCAATAGACTAGGAAGAGAAGCACAGTTCCAAAAGTACATTAGTTTTCTGTTGAATGCATCTATAAATGTTAAGTGTTACAAAAACAAAATTTCCTTTGTTTATTTGATGTCAACAAAATTAGATCATTCTTTTGTTAGATCAAATTCATTATGTTAACTTAGAAATGCAGTTACGGTTTATGATCTTTGGCCTATTATTTACTTCAACTGAAGCAATATAAATTAGCTATTTATTTAGGCTGTTCCTTTCAAAATAACTATTTTTGACTTAAATATTTAATTTATATCGTATATACTCTTAAGATTTGGGTTGACAGTGATGGTATTAGACAGTTTTATATCATTATAATACATCGGTTACATGTTACTTCTTTGTTCTTATATTGTTAGAATACCTTAATGTAATTCAAATCTATTGTTTACATTTTGTTTGAAAAAAGCTTAGAAATCAAGTCAGACTGCCCATAAGTTTATGTAATATTACTATCTTAGCGTATTCAGAAGTTCTTCGTTTACTTCTTAGCATACATACAAGAGAGATGGTGAGGGAGTTGCATAAGCTTGAGTAGTTCTAGAAAATGAAAGAAGTTAAGGCTATTATTATATAGCATAATCAACTTTAATCATAGTGTAATGTGTTAATATTTTGATCACCTTCATACTATGTTTGCTTCATTTACCGTTAAGGATATAGCTGTCTAATTTTGTAATGCACCCAGTGCTACACGGATGATTACATTGGATGGTACTGTAACCTTCCTTTACTGTTTAAGTATATTTCTAGCTAATGAAACCATGTTATAAATAGTGTAATCTGCTATGCTCGTGTTTATTGTTCCAGCAAGTGGTTAAACTCACATCAGATGCAAAGTTCATGGAAAACATAAGCTGGACGTGCAATATAATAAGCTTCAATAATAAAGTATTAATATTAAATAACTAACATTGTGCTGTATGTAGTTACAAAATAGCTCATTGAAATGTGTAACCCCAAAAAAATCAAAAAGCAGGAAAATTGATAAAATAGTTCATATGTGTGTAGCAATATGTAAATCATTGCCATATGTCAAGGCTTTCTTCACTTTGCTTTCACACTTCTTTTTCCTTTGCCATTTGCCAAATTTTACCTTCATTTTCTGTTTCCAATTTTAGTTTTATGATACAATGCATTCCAAGTTTAAATCTACATATACATCTGTATGCCAAAAAAATTAAAGCCATCAATTTTTCCAAGCCTGCAAATCAAAACATACGTTTTAGGATCAATGCATATACATTGGGCAATACAATACATGCTAAATTGGTACTATATATCTCAATAATTTATATTCATAACTATATCTCTAATGCTAGATTTTTGTTTACAAACTCAGGTACATGTAACTGCCGTCACATTTGATCAATGAAACAAACCCAGCTTGGTCCACAAAGCTTAGCAATCTTTTAACTAAACCTTGCTTATAAACTTTTAGGTGACCAGTCAAAGAATTGATCACCAAACTATGCAAGAATAGATAACAGTGGTGCATACGGCATATCAGTTTACTGTTTTACTATAGTTGCAAGAAAAAACAATATTATTTGTTAATAAGTACTTACCTAGCTCATGTTAGTAGGTGTGCAAGTGCAAATCATATTGTAAAACTTCTATTAGACATGACATCTATAAAAATTTATTTTTATTTTACCTGTAAACTAATAATGTTTATTTGCTATGAACTAACTTAAAGTGGGGTGCTGTATAGATTTGAGATAGGATGAAGTGATGTTTACCTGTAAACTATTGTGTATTTTTTTTGTTAAAATGGTATTATATTTCTCGATGCCATAAGCATGTCTCTTTAGATAAGATGTGTTTATTGTCACCACACTCCTGACACGGCTGACTTAAAAATGCATATGTCCATTTGTTTTTCATATGATACTTTGCACTGCATAACCAGCTCATGTATTTCCATAATAAAAAATTACACATGCTCAGTACGTTTATATTTTTTCTATATTATTTGTTTGGGAATATATATATTACACAATATTTGTGGTACAACGGACCATGTGCGAAGCGCATGCCATTATCACGAACAATAGAAAACATGAATGGTAAAGAAGGTTTGTGCCTATATGTATATGTATGTAATTTAAATATATGGTAAAGAAGGTTTGTGCCTATATTTAAATATTACCATACAGTAGAGGCACAACCTAGGAAAACATAAAATAGAAAACATGAATAAAAAAATATGAAAGGGTAGAAAGCTAATGACATTTATTACAATGAAGGCATATCATATAGACATTAATTAGAAACAAATTCTTTTTGTTTATAGGAGATTTTTATAAAAAGGATTTATTTCCTTCCTTCTAAAGGCCTTGCACTGTATTCCTCTGCACTATAAATAAGTGTAGCAAACATCATAACATCAAGATGAGGAAACGATCCGTAAGAATATCAAAATACATGGCGACTAGCAAAGGAAAACTGAACTTTATCATGTCATTTGCTATATTGCTCTTTTGTTTGGTTGGTGGGAGCATTGAAGACTTTGGAAAGTGCAACGAGTGTTGTCGCAAGAGCTGTTGTTCCTTTCACTATTTTCTCGAATGTATTACTGTGTCAACTCCAAATTATTGTGATAAAGAGTGCTGTTGATTTTAGCCTTTAATTCCTAAATGGTTGTCATGTGTGATCTTTTGTATTGCTAAGTCGTATTATCTGAAAAGGTTCACATGTGGTAAGAAGGATTTGAAGAGTAATATTGATAAGTATGTATGTGCAGAGATCCCTGATGAAGAGAAAGATCCATATGGATATGCGGTTGTTAAACAATTTATGATACATGGTCCTGCGGACCTGGATTTCAATCACCTTGCATGAAGGGTTCTAAATGTACAAGGAAATTCCCAAAAAAGTATGATCAAAAACTTTATTCAACTCTAAAATATAAATTAATTTCTTTTGTATTTAACTCTAATTTTTCTTTTTCTTTTTCTTTTTCAGGTATTGTTCAAGTACAATGTTTGATGATTGCGGATTTCCAATTTACAGGAGAAGAAAAACCAAACATACTGTCAGAGTCAGATATACAGATTTAGATAACCAGTGGGTGGTTCCTTTTAATAGGGATCTTTTGGTTCGATACCAGTGTCACATTAATGTGGAGATCTGCAATCACGGGCATTGCATGAAATATCTTTTCAAATATTGTCTGAAGGGTCATGACCGTGCCACTGTGTTAGTACAGTCCAAAAAACAAAATGATCAGCAATCCGGGGAGAAGAAATCAGTAAATGAGATTAAAACATACTTAGATGGGAGATAATTTATACTAAAAGAATTGTATTTTAATTTACTCATGATCTTATATTTATTTTGTTCTGAAAACTACTATTGATTCATGTATTTTACTGATATGGATGTTTATTTTTATGTTGTAATTTGATTTTTTTTAAGTTAGAATGCTTCTTATACATAAAAAAATCTATTTAAAACTTAATAACAAATCATACATTGAGCAATAACTACTCATACATTGTTTAGAATGCCATATATATATTGTAATGACCCGCATCCTCAGCGGTATAATAAATAATTTATTTAATTATTTAAAGAGTGGTTTAGAGAATTTAAATGGTCGTTTAATTAAAACAATAATGGTGAATATTTAGTTAAAATAATAAATTAAATAATATATTTAATTCTGAAATAATCAGAATTGGCTGAAATGGCGATATGGTGTGAACTGAATCATCTGTGATATTTAATTCAGTTTAGAATTGAATTTGAATAACGAATATATTATATAAACGACAGTTTGAATGTATAATTATATTATAATTAAAATCGAGCTTGAAATGGCGCGGCAGTTCGCTATTTGGCGATTCGAACTTCAACTGAATGTACATGGCTCGTTTTTAATCAGATTTCTGTGAAACAAGAAACGTGTGGAGCTGGTGGAGTATATCTTTCTAGTGGAAGAGAAAAATCGGGATTTCATCGTGTAGATTTTGATTTATGTCCAAATCAAATTTTAGAAAAGTCGCTGTGGAATTCCTTTATAATTTATAAAGAAATTATTTATATTTTAAAAAGGAATTTCAATATAAATCGAATATCGGGTTGACCCAGAAGTGAATATCGAGTTAGAAATCAATATAGGATTTTTCTGAAGCTGTATGGTATTCCACTGTGAATATATACGATAATATAAATTTATTTATATTTAAAATTTAATTATATTTAATTATATTTATATATTTAAATGGGTCATCAAGAGCTGTAAAAATAAGCCACTTTTGCAAACGAAGTTGGAATTCGACGAAACTAATTTTGTTGGATCCGTAATGTCAAATAGTTGTTAGATTTCCAGTTTCGTGATTTTTGGGGTCACTGTGTGGCCATACAGATTTTTAGAGTGGAAAACAGTCAGTATTTTGACAGTTAAAAATACACTGTGTGAGCATACAGAGTCGGAATTCGATGAAACCAGTTTCGTTGGGTTCATAATGTCGAACTCTAGCTACATGTTCAATTTCGTGATTTTTGGGTATCGTGTGTGATCACACGGATTTTTAGAGAGCAAAAACAAATAGAAAATAATAATAATAATAAATATCTAAAAATATCTAGATATTTTTATCTTCCTATAAATACATCACTTATCTCTTAAACCTAAACAACTCCTTCGTTGGTCAAACATTTCTTCACCAGGAATAAACTCCAACAGTAAAATGGAATTTTGAAAATCAAAAGAAAATACAAATAAAATCCCTAAAATGTTAAAGCTTATAGATTCGAAGTCCTCTAGCCTTGCTCTCCGTCGCAGTATCAATTCTGAAGTGTTTGAACTTCCTTCGAGTTCGCTGAAAATGACCCAGCGTGAGCATCCGTTAGCTAGGGTTGGAAATACCAAGTCTTTGAAGCAGCGATGGGAAAATCCGAGTTTGTATTTGGTTTTGAAATGGAAAGTGGAAAGTGTTGGTGGATTTTTTGAAGGATTTCATGTTGGATGGTGTCGTGCGACATACAGTGGGTGTCGAAGTCGCATAGGGTTGACTGAGGCCGAGTTATACGAAGTGGGTATGGGGTTGACGTGAAGGAGAAGAGGATAATTTTGGGGGTGGTCTCGTTGAAATCCGTGAAGAGAAGGAGGAGATAGGGTAGCAGGAAGTGGCGGTAGTGGCTGTTGAAAGCTCCAGGTCGCGTGATGGGTGAACGAGGAAGAAAGGTGTATAGTTGGTGTGGGTTCAAATTCATTTGGGCCGGGAAAAGGGTAAAGGCCCATGTTTTAATGAATTAAGTCTTTATTTAAAATCTAAATTGTATATTAACTTGTATCATGCATAACTTCGTCATACATGATCGAAAATCAGCGAAACAAGATCCGACAGGATCGTATGGACGAGCACTCCACAATGAAACTGACTGGAAGTCCATCGGAGCTCGTTCCAATTTATGGCAAAATAAATTGTCCGTCTGAATCAAATCGAACGACAATTATCGTTATTAACGATGATCGTCCAATGTGAGTAAATCTCACTAACTCTGAACATTTTATATCTTCATGTTGTATTTTTAGAACTGTTAAATATTGGTTGATTGAATGTGTGTTGACTGTTTGATTGAACTGCTAGTCAGTTAGTTGAATTTCTATATTGATTCTGTTTAACAGAATATATCATATGGAACTGAAAGTGATGTTATCTATATTGTTTAACATCTGTGATGCAGGGAAACAGGTTGGAGGAATCCAACTGGATTCCTCAACATTTATTTTACTGTGATTCATATATTGTGATATATGATGTGATATATAATCTGTTGTTGATTATGTGTGTTGGGATGATATTTATCGTTGTTATATGGTATGTTAAATACCATAAGAAATAATGGATGTGGGAAAGTGTGACGAGAAGGAATTTCGCTCGGTCCGAACCAGTCGCTAAACCGACCCAGACCGTTCGAAACGCCCTATCGTTTGAGAACACGCCAAAATAGAACGCAGACGGAGGAACATTTTAATTGTATATTACAACAATGCATCAGATCACAAGAATATACAGAGTATAAACAAATGAATATTACACAGAAATATCAGAGATTTAAATTACATTTAAATACATAGCAGCGGAAAATAATACAATACACAACTAGAAGAGATATACGGATACAAAGCTTTCCGGATATCGTTCCAGCTGTAAACCAGGATCCTGTGAATATGAATCTGCAAAACCAAAACTACTAGCTGCCCGTGTCAAAATAGGGGCACCCAGAGTTTAGGTTAAAACAATAAACTCCGGGTCAGTCATGGGACTGGTGTGAGAACTAAAACAGTTATTAATCTTTATTTTTAAAGTTAGGTAAATCAAGGGACCACGCCGTATAACACGGAACGGGTTTCCTCCCAAGAATACCAGTGCATAAAACAAACAGCGCAATGCTAAATAAAGAAAAATGAAGCTGTTATAAGACCCAGGTCCTATCACACAATGCAACGCAAGCCGGGGGATAGGGTTTTCCCTTATAACAGCCAAAGAATGCTTGATACATTTAAAACAAATCATTTGATACTATTATAAGTGCATAGTGTATAAAACAACTTCAAATCATAAGTATCAATCATAGGCGGCATGGGTACCATATATCATGTCGCCATACTAGTTCTACAATTAAAACCGCAAATGTCACGTATTTGGAAATTGGATTTCCATCTATGAACCGAGGCAAAAGATAGTCCTCAACCGATTCGAGACTGTCTAGCCCGAGTCCCAGGATCAGAGCTCGAGTGACCCTTGGATCGTCAGGGCCGGTCCATCGATGTGGATTAAAATGCCTGAACACTGCGTTTCCCCGCCCTTTGGGGCATAAGCGAGCCAACGAATGACTCCATCGGACCCGGATCGTCCGATCTAACCGAGGCGCCTCGCAACAGCAACAACCACATAAGTCAAACTCGTCAGGGCGTGTAAAACCACTGACGCCACTTTTTAGCTAGAAGGAAACGCATGCCCTCCCTAAGGTCCGTCTCCCGTTTTTGGTTCATACCGGGTGTGATACTCTCGAAGTAAAACGTTACACAAAGCTACGCCACAAAGGCCGTGCTTTGATCATCAACCACAAGACTTTGCTTTTCAACAGAAGCCTTGATCATTTGCCACTTAGGCATGCCACACAGGCAATTCACTCTATGCGTTTGATATCCATCAGTATATAACCCCTGAGCTCGTACGTCTCAGAGAAGGGCGTTAAGCAAGAGAATAAATTCTCCGCTGCCAAACAGATATATATTTAATAGAGATCAATCACACAGACTAAAATCCAATGTCAGACACACGGTCCATTTACAAGTTCGTTATAGGTCTGAACGAAATCGGAGGCACCTAGTACCCCGCATATCCTTCGATCTCCAAGTACGTCTGGACGATCACCAACTGTTTCCATCTTCTTGGGTGTACAGCCCAATTAAGATCATCAGTAATCACCCAAACGACGTGAAGACCTCCGGTCTTCGACCATCGTCTTCATCTTCGACTTATCGTTGTATCAGTTATTCAGAATGGGATAAACCCGGTCTTCCCGAATAACTCGCGTATATTTTAAATAAGTGTTACACAAATACAACATACGCCTCATTCCAATTCATCAGTCACTAACCGTAAATTAATCAAGAGAATAATTCCCCAAATATTAACCCCAAAGGCCGAAACCAACATCAGATCAATATCCAGAAAACCATTCTGCTTGGCTAACCGACAGTTAGTTTCTAAATTTCACATTCATAGGGAAAGGTTCCCATTAATTTTATCAAAGATAAACTCCTTGAATTTATTCTTTAATCTTCTTTTGAATTTTGATTCTACTAGTCGGGATTAACGAACCTTACCGAAGTAATCATTTGTTTTAATTCCCCAATCCCAACCTATTCATCCCATGAAGTAAAACTAGTAATACTTCGTATCTAACACCACGGTGTTATCGGTAAATTCAATTACCATTTCACGTTCAAATCTAATTAAAGATTTAACTAACGCCTGGAGCAAAACTGGTGATACTCCATTCTCGATCATTTCAATCTAATTAAAGATTCATTAAAACTCCACTTAGTTTTAATCGCTAACTGGGTTAAAGAATCAGTGTCATTTAAAACACAGTTCACGATAAACCCAAAATCACATTCCATTAATTATCGGGTTAAAGAACGAGTGTTACTTAAAACACTGTCCACGATAAACCCAAAAATCAATATCAATTCAATTCCAAATAAATATCATTTAATTGGCATACTTCATTAAATCTAAATAAAAAGATTTAATCTTTTCTCAGCTGGGTTCAAGAACAGTGTTAGTGAAGACAACATTCACGACAAACCCAAATCACATTTGATATTCAATGCAAGGCTCTGAATAGAAAATATATCGGCTTATATTCAATATCAAATTCTACGATTAACAAATGTCGTATTGGAAATAACGATATAAATATATATATATCTTTCAAATTTCCATAACAACATCTGTATAATCCCGAATTCCAACATCGAAATATTCCGAAGACAATTTCGATTCAAATCCACTCCAATGCAATCATTGGAAATTCTGGTTATTTTTAAAACCCTTTTTCAAATTCAATTTATTTATTTAAAAATAAATAGAATTATAATTCTAGTTCAAAACTAGTTCATTTCGATAAAAATCTATTTTTATCTTTTCAAATATGGGTTTTTCCATCCCAATCCTTTCTAAATCATTTCTTATGATTTCAATTCAAATCGATTTTGAATTCACTTTCAGTTCGTTTTCTATTCAATTCAATTTCAATTCGAATCCATTTATATTAAATTTCAATTCGAATTCATTTCTATTCTAATTCAATTCAATTTCAATTCGAATTCATTTGTATTCAATTTCAATTCGAATTCATTTATATTCAATTTCAATTCGAATTCATTTATATTCAAAAAATCAGATTTTGAAATCACTTTCGATATTCATTATAAAATGAATAAAATCGATATAAATATCGTTCACGTCAAAATGGCGTCAATCTAACCAACACGGCTTCATATGTTTCTATTTCCAAATATTCTATTTCGAATATTTCTATCTCAAATATTTCTTTTCAAATATTCTATTTTCAAATATTTCTATTTCAAATATTTTTATTTCAAATATTTCTTTTTCGAAACTGGAATGAGGCCCAATCAATTACCATATAATGTTAATTATATGGATTTTCTACAACACATGTATATATCAACAACGATGAATAATCAACCATCATCCAAAGTGCGTTCTACACTCTATAAGCATCAAATATAAATATTCAACGCTTATAACAGTCTGTCAATCAATCGATCGACATACAACTAAACAATCGGGATTAGTGTACGTCAAATATCATCCCAATACCCGTGTGGGGTTTCAAACAATCAAACACAGATTTTATTTGTGCAGTTGGGCGATGTGTAAAATTTATCGTCCCAATCAATGTCCTTCAAATAGGTGTACATAAACAAACCGTCCGGTTTGTAAATGAATATTTATTTATTCACATTCATATTAAAAATTACATTTTTAACGGTCAAACTATTTTATTCGACCTATGAATATTCTATTCGGTTCATTTATTAAATAAAATGTTATCTTTATTTTTCTAACTTATTTTTAGAAAATTTCGGCGGCATAACGACACGATACTAGAAACAGGACAAGGCCTAGCCTTATCCCCGGTCTAGTGAAGGCCCACGCCATTCACACATCAATCAAATCAATTTCATTTCACCAAACAATTCATTTCAAACCAAATAAACTAACCAACTACACAACCAAACAATTAAACAAACAAGCCATCCATGGTCTGTGGATGACGGGTGTCGGGTGCTACTAAACACCGTCTGCATCCTAGTATATATATATAACTAGAAAAAGAATTTTGAGTGAGAAGTTCTCACCGATAGCTATCCTAACTCCAAGGCACTTCTAATGCAGGAAATCTTCACTGCTCTCGTCTCTTATCACTTTCTTCGCCCGTAGCCACTACATATATAAAAATTGAATTTTTACTTCGCTATTCAATATATAAAAAACATCTTTTTACTTTTCTATTCAATATATAAAAATCGAATTTTTACCTTGTTATTCAATATATAAAAATCATATTTTTACTTCGCTATTCAATATATAAAAATCGAATTTTTACTTCGCTATTCAATATATAAAAATCATATTTTTACTTCGCTATTCAATATATAAAAATCATATTTTTACTTCGCTATTCAATATATAAAAATCGAATTTTTACTTCGTTATTCAATATATAAAAATCGAATTTTTACTTCGCTATTCAATATATAAAAATCAAATTTTTACTTCGCTATTCAATATATAAAAATCGAATTTTTACATCGCTATTCAATATATAAAAATCATATTTTTACTTCGCTATTCAATATATAAAAATCGAATTTTTACTTTGCTATTCAATATATAAAAATCGTATTTTTATATTCATACCTATATAAAAATTATATTTTTAATCTTTACGTTATATAAAAATCATATTCTTATTTCTGCTATTTTCATTTTCCCTTCTCGAAACATGTATATATTTTCCTTTTCATACGAATAAAAAATCTTACCTTTATATGTTTTTCACATCTAGAACATCATAGCTTTTCAAAAATAAAGAACAAATCTTTTCGAAAATAAAAGATCCTAACTTTTCTATTATATTAAAAATCAAATATTTATCTTGCTATATATAAATCTGCATTTTAAAACTGATTTTAAACATTAAAAACTGATTTCACACTATATTTTATATAAACATAAACTTATTTTTTAAATATGTTTTATAATTAATATAAAAACTGATTTTAACTAATTCTATAAATTAAATTAAAAGTAAATAAACTTACAGCAGGCTGAAGTGGCGGGAAGTGGCTAGGGTGGTCGGTGGTTGGTGTAGGAGGCGGCGGAGCTGGCTTCGAGGGGGGGTGGCGGAGCTGTGGCAGGCGGTGGATCGGAGATGGCTGCTCAGGGGGTTTGGGTTCGGGCGCGTCACGATTCGAGGATAGAAGAGGGGAGAGAAGAAGAAGCAGCGGCAACAGCTACAGGAGGAGGGGGTGGCGGCGTGCGGAGGTGGCGGCGCCTCCTGGGGCTGAGCGACGCGATGGTCAACGTCGGGGGGGGAGGGGCTAGGTTTTTTTCTTTATCGGGTTTTTTTTTTGACCGAGAAGGGAAAGTAAGAGAGAGGAGTGAGGTGAGTTATATAATATAATATATTTTTAATTATTTTAATTTCAAAAAGTTGACTTTTTATTCGACCTCTAAACGAGGCCCACCGCCTGTCGTCCATAGCGTTTTACCCCCATTCCGAACACAATGGGATATGTATCGCAAGCTGATCCGATCGTTACGATCTGATTTCGCCAAATCAACATATAACTCTATATATTGAATTTGAATGCGCATTTCAATTTACCGAGGCCACATACTAACTAGGAAAATTCCCGAAAAATATTTTCTAGCTTCGTATTGACGATACGGTCCTAACAAAACTAGTTTCGACGAATTCTGAGACCGTTAGAAAAATGGCCATTTTCCAGTCGATTAAAATCAATTGAAACTGGTCAAACGCGTTTTCCTTTGCCACGCTCACATATTGATTCGGAAAATTATGAAATTTGGAATCTAGCAATAACTTGACATCACGGATCCAACAGAAGTGGTTTCGTTGAAATCCGAGGTCGTTTGCAAAATTTCCATTTTTAAGGGCCTGAATTTCATAGCTACTATTCAGAATTTTCAACTGGACATATCTTTTGATTCCCGCTATGAAATCTCGATTCTTCGGATTCGTTGGAAAGATATCATCAATTAGATCCTAATGTTTTTGGTTTCGCTAAAATCCGGATTGTTTTGCACCCGGTACATTCAATTTAAGTTTCGAATTATCGAACTACCGCGCCATTTTCAATTCCTTTTAATAGTTATATATAATTATTTATATTCTAACGACGATCTATATAATATATACGTTCGAATTCCATTCAAAATAAATTTCTCGTCGATTTTATTTAAAATAATTCATTTTAGATAATCAAAATTCGCTAAAATTGCCAAAATAAAAATTTTAAACTGGCCCAGATTTTCGGGTTGTTACAATCTCCCCCACTTAAAACTTTTCGTCCCCGAAAAGGAATAAAGTCGAAAGTGGTTTGATCAATCAACTCTACGTTCGATCTGGCTTCCATTCTCCAACTTTTCAGTTTCTGAGAATTTTCAAAAATTTGGCTAACACCCGGAATTTTCGAAAAATTTCGTCATAACCTCCCCTGCACCGGGAGCCACGGGAAAATCCCGAAATTTCCATATAGGCCTTCTGATCTCAAAAAGGAAAAGAAAAAGCCAAGCGGCTAGCCAATAGGCTCATAAAATCATCATCACCCAAACAAAACAGTAAATTATGTAGTAAACATGTACCTACTTGTCGAGCAAACAAATTTTATTCTCTGCTCTAGCCTCCTTGCTATGACCTGTTCAATGTAAGTATATGTATATGCAAGCAAATGCAACCAATTTTCAATATAATTCAATATGTGATTCAATTAGGCTAAATGGCTAAAAATTAGCAAACAAATAAACAACCAACACAAACATCAATCAATTAGTGAATTATCATTTGAAATTCATAACTTTGATATATAGTCAAAAATCAGGTTTTTGATGCCAAATCACAACAATAGGCCCTATCTAATTTTGGTTCTCACACCAGTCTAATGGAAATATAGAAATCTCACTTTCGTTACTCGAAAATAAATACTGGCGACGGTGCCCCATCACCAGAATTATCCCCGGGCACTAGAGTATGATCCTATAACCATCCAGTATATTAAAACTTCGAATACACGTTTGCAAGACGCATATGCAAAATCTTTATATATCGGATTGTCCAAATCAATTTAAAATAAATATTCAAATACGAATAATTGATTTAAATTTTCAAAACAAAATTGGTTTTCATTTTAAAAAATATACTCTTCACACTCGTTCTAGGATGCTACTGATCCCATCTCTAACGAGTCATTCCCATTGGATATTACTAATCCAATATCTGATGAATTCTTTCGTATGGTTCTAATGTGCCTTGTTCTCTAGCTTTATAAACCAAGGCTCTGATACCAACTGTGACGAGAAGGAATTTCGCTCGGTCCGAACCAGTCGCTAAACCGACCCAGACCGTTCGAAACGCCTTATCGTTTGAGAACACGACAAAATAGAACGCAGACGGAGGAACATTTTAATTGTATATTACAACAATGCATCAGATCACAAGAATATACAGAGTATAAACAAATGAATATTACACAGAAATATCAGAGATTTAAATTACATTTAAATACATAGCAGCGGAAAATAATACAATACACAACTAGAAGAGATAGACGGATACAAAGCTTTCCGGATATCGTTCCAGCTGTAAACCAGGATCCTGTGAATATGAATCTGCAAAACCAAAACTACTAGCTGCCCGTGTCAAAATAGGGGCACCCAGAGTTTAGGTTAAAACAATAAACTCCGGGTCAGTCATGGGACTGGTGTGAGAACTAAAACAGTTATTAATCTTTATTTTTAAAGTTAGGTAAATCAAGGGACCACGCCGTATAACACGGAACGGGTTTCCTCCCAAGAATACCAGTGCATAAAACAAACAGCGCAATGCTAAATAAAGAAAAATGAAGCTGTTATAAGACCCAGGTCCTATCACACAATGCAACGCAAGCCGGGGGATAGGGTTTTCCCTTATAACAGCCAAAGAATGCTTGATACGTTTAAAACAAATCATTTGATACTATTATAAGTGCATAGTGTATAAAACAACTTCAAATCATAAGTATCAATCATAGGCGGCATGGGTACCATATATCATGTCGCCATACTAGTTCTACAATTAAAACCGCAAATGTCACGTATTTGGAAATTGGATTTCCATCTATGAACCGAGGCAAAAGATAGTCCTCAACCGATTCGAGACTGTCTAGCCCGAGTCTCAGGATCAGAGCTCGAGTGACCCTTGGATCGTCAGGGCCGGTCCACCGATGTGGATTAAAATGCCTGAACACTGCGTTTCCCCGCCCTTTGGGGCGTAAGCGAGCCAACGAATGACTCCATCGGACCCGGATCGTCCGATCTAACCGAGGCGCCTCGCAACAACAACAACCACATAAGTCAAACTCGTCAGGGCGTGTAAAACCACTGACGCCACTTTTTAGCTAGAAGGAAACGCATGCCCTCCCTGAGGTCCGTCTCCCGTTTTTGGTTCATACCGGGTGTGATACTCGCGAAGTAAAACGTTACACAAAGCTACGCCACAAAGGCCGTGCTTTGATCATCAACCACAAGACTTTGCTTTTCAACAGAAGCCTTGATCATTTGCCACTTAGGCATGCCACACAGGCAATTCACTTTATGCGTTTGATATCCATCAGTATATAACCCCTGAGCTCGTACGTCTCAGAGAAGGGCGTTAAGCAAGAGAATAAATTCTCCGCTGCCAAACAGATATATATTTAATAGAGATCAATCACACAGACTAAAATCCAATGTCAGACACACGGTCCATTTACAAGTTCGTTCTGGGTCTGAACGAAACCGGAGGCACCTAGTACCCCGCATATCCTTCGATCTCCAAGTACGTCTGGACGATCACCAACTGTTTCCATCTTCTTGTGTGTACAGCCCAATCAAGATCATCAGTAATCACCCAAACGACGTGAAGACCTCCGGTCTTCGACCATCGTCTTCATCTTCGACTTATCGTTGTATCAGTTATTCAGAATGGGATAAACCCGGTCTTCCCGAATAACTCGCGTATATTTTAAATAAGTGTTACACAAATACAACATACGCCTCATTCCAATTCATCAGTCACTAACCGTAAATTAATCAAGAGAATAATTCCCCAAATATTAACCCCAAAGGCCGAAACCAACATCAGATCAATATCCAGAAAACCATTCTGCTTGGCTAACCGACAGTTAGTTTCTAAATTTCACATTCATAGGGAAAGGTTCCCATTAATTTTATCAAAGATAAACTCCTTGAATTTATTCTTTAATCTTCTTTTGAATTTTGATTCTACTAGTCGGGATTAACGAACCTTACCGAAGTAATCATTTGTTTTAATTCCCCAATCCCAACTTATTCATCCCATGAAGTAAAACTGGTAATACTTCATATCTAACACCACGGTGTTATCGGTAAATTCAATTACCATTTCACGTTCAAATCTAATTAAAGATTTAACTAACGCCTGGAGCAAAACTGGTGATACTCCATTCTCGATCATTTCAATCTAATTAAAGATTCATTAAAACTCCACTTAGTTTTAATCGCTAACTGGGTTAAAGAATCAGTGTCATTTAAAACACAGTTCACGATAAACCCAAAATCACATTCCATTAATTATCGGGTTAAAGAACGAGTGTTACTTAAAACACTGTCCACGATAAACCCAAAAATCAATATCAATTCAATTCCAATTAAATATCATTTAATTGGCATACTTCATTAAATCTAAATAAAAAGATTTAATCTTTTCTCAGCTGGGTTCAAGAACAGTGTTAGTGAAGACACCATTCACGACAAACCCAAATCATATTTGATATTCAATGCAAGGCTCTGAATAGAAAATATATCGGCTTATATTCAATATCAAATTCTACGATTAACAAATGTCGTATTGGAAATAACGATATAAATATATATATCTTTCAAATTTCCATAACAACATCTGTATAATCCCGAATTCCAACATCGAAATATTCCGAAGACAATTTCGATTCAAATCCACTCCAATGCAATCATTGGAAATTCTGGTTATTTTTAAAACCCTTTTTCAAATTCAATTTATTTATTTAAAAATAAATAGAATTATAATTCTAGTTCAAAACTAGTTCATTTCGATAAAAATCTATTTTTATCTTTTCAAATATGGGTTTTTCCATCCTAATCCTTTCTAAATCATTTCTTATGATTTCAATTCAAATCGATTTTGAATTCACTTTCGGTTCGTTTTCTATTCAATTCAATTTCAATTTGAATCCATTTATATTAAATTTCAATTCGAATTCATTTCTATTCTAATTCAATTCAATTCGAATTCATTTGTATTCAATTTCAATTCGAATTCATTTATATTCAATTTCAATTCGAATTCATTTATATTCAAAAAATCAGATTTTGAAATCACTTTCAATATTCATTATAAAATGAATTAAATCGATATAAATATCGTTCACGTCAAAATGACGTCAATCTAACCAACACGGCTTCATATGTTTCTATTTCCAAATATTCTATTTCGAATATTTCTATCTCAAATATTTCTTTTCAAATATTCTATTTTCAAATATTTCTATTTCAAATATTTTTATTTCAAATATTTCTTTTTCGAAACTGGAATGAGGCCCAATCAATTACCATATAATGTTAATTATATGGATTTTCTACAACACATGTATATATCAACAACGATGAATAATCAACCATCATCCAAAGTGCGTTCTACACTGTATAAGCATCAAATATAAATATTCAACGTTTATAACAGTCTGTCAATCAATCGATCGACATACAACTAAACAATCGGGATTAGTGTACATCAAATATCATCCCAATACCCGTGTGGGGTTTCAAACAATCAAACACAGATTTTATTTGTGCAGTTGGGCGATGTGTAAAATTTATCGTCCCAATCAATGTCCTTCAAATAGGTGTACATAAACAAACCGTCCGGTTTGTAAATGAATATTTATTTATTCACATTCACGTTAAAAATTATATTTTTAACGGTCACACTATTTTATTCAACCTATGAATATTCTATTCGGTTCATTTATTTAATAAAATGTTATCTTTATTTTTCTAACTTATTTTTAGAAAATTTCGGCGGCATAACGACACGATACTAGAAACAGGACAAGGCCTAGCCTTATCCCCGGTCTAGTGAAGGCCCACGCCATTCACACATCAATCAAATCAATTTCATTTCACCAAACAATTCATTTCAAACCAAATAAACTAACCAACTACACAACCAAACAATTAAACAAACAAGCCATCCATGGTCTGTGGATGACGGGTGTCGGGTGCTACTAAACACCATCTGCATCCTAGTATATATATATAACTAGAAAAAGAATTTTGAGTGAGAAGTTCTCACCGATAGCTATCCTAACTCCACGGCACTTCTAATGCAGGAAATTTTCACTGTTCTCGTCTCTTATCACTTTCTTCGCCCGTAGCCACTACATATATAAAAATCATCTTTTTACTTCGCTATTCAATATATAAAAATCGAATTTTTACCTTGTTATTCAATATATAAAAATCATATTTTTACTTCGCTATTCAATATATAAAAATCGAATTTTTACTTCGCTATTCAATATATAAAAATCATATTTTTACTTCGCTATTCAATATATAAAAATCATATTTTTACTTCGCTATTCAATATATAAAAATCGAATTTTTACTTTGTTATTCAATATATAAAAATCATATTTTTACTTCGCTATTCAATATATAAAAATCGAATTTTTACTTCGCTATTCAATATATAAAAATCGAATTTTTACTTCGCTATTCAATATATAAAAATCGAATTTTTACTTCGCTATTCAATATATAAAAAACATATTTTTACTTCGCTATTCAATATATAAAAATCGAATTTTTACTTTGCTATTCAATATATAAAAATCGTATTTTTATATTCATACCTATATAAAAATTATATTTTTAATCTTTACGTTATATAAAAATTATATTCTTATTTCTGCTATTTTCATTTTCCCTTCTCGAAACATGTATATATTTTCCTTTTCATACGAATAAAAAATCTTACCTTTATATGTTTTTCACATCTAGAACATCATAGCTTTTCAAAAATAAAGAACAAATCTTTTCGAAAATAAAAGATCCTAACTTTTCTATTATATTAAAAATCAAATATTTATCTTGCTATATATAAATCTGCATTTTAAAACTGATTTTAAACATTAAAAACTGATTTCACACTATATTTTATATAAACATAAACTTATTTTTTAAATATGTTTTATAATTAATATAAAAACTGATTTTAACTAATTTTATAAATTAAATTAAAAGTAAATAAACTTACAGCAGGCTGAAGTGGCGGGAAGTGGCTAGGGTGGCTGATGGTTGGTGTAGGAGGCGGCGGAGCTGGCTTCGAGGGGGGTGGCGGAGCTGTGGCAGGCGGTGGATCGGAGATGGCTGCTCAGGGGGTTTGGGTTCGGGCGCGTCACGATTCGAGGGTAGAAGAGGGGAGAGAAGAAGAAGCAGCGGCAGCAGCTACAGGAGGAGGGGGTGGCGGCGTGCGGAGGTGGCGGCGCCTCCTGGGGCTGAGCGACGCGATGGTCAACGTCGGGGGGGAAGGGCTAGGTTTTTTTCTTTATCGGGTTTTTTTTTGGCTGAGAAGGGAAAGTAAGAGAGAGGAGTGAGGTGAGTTACATAATATAATATATTTTTAATTATTTTAATTTCAAAAAGTTGACTTTTTATTCGACCTCTAAACGAGGCCCACCGCCTGTCGTCCATAGCGTTTTACCCCCATTCCGAACACAATGGGATATGTATCGCAAGCTGATTCGATCGTTACGATCTGTTTTCGCCAAATCAACATATAACTCTATATATTGAATTTGAATGCGCATTTCAATTTACCGAGGCCACATACTAACTAGGAAAATTCCCGAAAAATATTTTCTCGCTTCGTATTGACGATACGGTCCTAACAAAACTAGTTTCGACGAATTCTGAGACCGTTAGAAAAATGGCCATTTTCCAGTCGATTAAAATCAACAGAAACTGGTCAAACGCGTTTTCCTTTGCCATGCTCACATATTGATTCGGAAAATTATGAAATTTGGAATCTAGCAATAACTTGACATCACGGATCAAACAGAAGTGGTTTCGTTAAAATCCGAGGTCGTTTGCAAAATTTCCATTTTTAAGGGCCTGAATTTCATAGCGACTATTCAGAATTTTCAACTGGACATATCTTTTGATTCCCGCTATGAAATCTCGATTCTTCAGATTCGTTGGAAAGATATCATCAATTAGATCCTAATGTTTTTGGTTTCGCTAAAATCCGGATTGTTTTGCACCCGGTACATTCAATTTAAGTTTGAAATCGAATTATCGAACTACCGCGCCATTTTCAATTCCTTTTATAATTATATATAATTATTTATATTCTAACGACGATCTATATAATATATACGTCCGAATTCCATTCAAAATAAATTTCTCGTCGATATTATTTAAAATAATTCATTTTAGATAATCAAAATTCGCTAAAATTGCCAAAATAAAAATTTTAAACTGGCCCAGATTTTCGGGTTGTTACAGAAAGGGGATTTTCAAAATGTATTTTGAAAATGAATTATTTATATAAAATCGATGGATTTTATATATAAAAGGAAAAGGATTTTTATAAAAGAAAATAATTATAAAATCGAAGGATAAGTTATAATAAAGGAAATATTTATTTGTTAGAATAAATAGAATAAAATATAAAGGAAATATTTATTTGTTAGAATAAAAAGAATAGAATGAATAAATAGGATAAGATAATGGATTTATTTATTTGTTAAATAAATAGAATAAGGAAAGGACATATTTATTTGTTAAATAAATAGGGTTATTAAAGGAAACATTTAGAATAAATAAATGGATATTAAACGGATTATTCATTTAGGAAACGAATAAGTTATGATAAAGGGATATTGACTTAGAAATTGAGTAAGTTATAAAAGAGATGTTAAGCAAAATAGATGGAATAAAGGATTTTCTATTTAGGAAATAAATAGAAGAGTTAATCGAATCGAACTAATCAAATAGAGTAAATCGAATAGAGGAAATGAGACGACCCGAACTTCCCCGGTAAGGAAAGCCCGGATAGAATTGAGGACAAGACGAATCAGAACACAGACAGAAGAACATTTCTTTGTTTATTACAACAATTCCATCAGAATACAAGAATATACAGAGTATGAATACATATTATACATTTGACAAATATCAGAGATTACAATAAATTACATAGCAGCGGAAAATAATACAAAACACAACTGAAAGTAATACACGGATACAGAGCTTTCCGAGCATCGTTCCAGCTGTAAATCAGGATCTTGTGAATATAAATCTGCAAAACCAAAACTACTAGCTGCCCGTGTGGAAAATGGGGGCACCCAGAGTTTAGGTTAAAACAATAAACTCCAGGTCAGTCATGTGACTGGTGTGAGAACTAAAACAGTTATTAATCTTTACTTTAAAAAGAGAGTAATTCAAGGGACCACGCCGTATAACACAGAACGGGTTTCCTCCCAAGAACACCAGTGCGTATAACAAAACAGCGCAATGCTTTCTCGAAAAATGAAGTTATTATACGACCCAGGTCCCATCACACAATGCAACGCAAGCCGGAGGATAGGGTTTTCCCTTATAATAGCCAAACATGCTTGGTACGTTTAAAACAAATCACTTGATACTATTATAGGTGTATAGTGTCAAAACAATTTCAATCATAAATATCAATCATAGACGGCATGGGTACCATATATCATGTCACCATACTAGTTCTACAATTAAAACCGCAATATCACGTATTGGAAATTGGATTTCCATCATGAGTCGAGGCAAGGGGCAAGCTCCTCTCCGTTCGAGACACTCTAGCAAATGTCCCAGGACCGCACACAGCAATCCTTAGATCTTCAGGGCCGGTCCTCTCTTACTTTTGAGGATTGGCAATTCCTGAGCACATGTTTCCCGGTCCTAACAGACCTATATCCGAGGCGCCTCGTATCCATCAACCACACAGGTGAAAAGTATATAAATGTCAGCCAGTTTAAGCACTGACACCACCCATAGCTAAAAAGAAACGTCATGCTCTCCCTGCAGTCACTATCCCGTTTTTGACTCATACCGAGGTGTGAGGCTCGCGAATTCACTCTATACACAAAGCTGCGCCACACAAGCCGTGCTTTGATCACCAACCATAAGACTTTGCTTTTCAACAGAAGCCTTGATCAATTGCCACTTACGTGTGCCACACTGGCCATTCACTCCGTGCGACTGATGTCCATCGATATACAACCTCTGATCTCGTATGTCTCAGAGAATGGCGTTAAGCAAGAGAATAAATTCTCCGCCGCCAAACAGATGTATATTTAATAGAGATCAATCAACACAGAATAAAATCCAATGTCAGACACACAGTCCATTTACAAGTTCGTTCTGGGTCTGAAAGAAACCGAAGGCACTTTCCTCGCATATCCATCGATCTCCAAGTACGTCTGGACGATCACCAACTGATTCCCTCATCTTGGGTGTACAGCCCAATCAAGATCATCAGTAATCACCCAAACGATGTGAAGATTTCCGGTCTTCAGCCATCGTCTTCATCTTCGACATATCGTCGAATCGGTTATAAACCCGGCCTTTCTGAATAACCCACGTATATCATAAACAAATGTTACACAAACACAACAAACTCTTAATTCCAATTCAGAATTTTCTTTTATTCACAAAATCACATTCTTAGGGAAAGGTTCCCATTAATTTTATCAAAGATAAATTCTTCTAAATTTATTCTTTAATCTTCCTTTGGATATCATTTCAAACTAGTCGGGATTAGCGAACCACACCGAAGTAATTATTTATTTTATTTCCCAATCCCAACCTATATATCCCATGGAGCAAAACTGGTAATACTCCATATATAACACCACGGTGTAATCGGTAAAATTAATTACCATTTCACGTTCAAATCTAATTAAAGATTTAACTATCATTTTGGAGCAAAACTGGTGGTACTCCATTCTCGATCACCTTTCAGATTTGATAATTTAAATTATCAATTCACATTTTAATCTAATTAAGGGTTCATTAAAATTCCACTTAGTTTTAATCTTCCCACAAATCAATATCCTGTCTTTAACTGGGTTAAAGAACCAATGTCATTTAAAACACGATTCACGATAAACCCAAAATCACGTTTGATATTAAATACAAGGCTCTGAATAGAAAATATATCGGCTTATATTCAATATCAAATTCCATGACCAACAAATATCGTATTGGAAATAACGATATGAATATATCTTTCAAATTCCCATAACAATATCTGTATAATCACGAAATCCAACATCGAAATATTCCGAAGATAATTTCGATTCAAATCCATCCCAATTCACATATTGGAAATTCTGATTATTTTTAAAACCACTTTCAAATTCAATTTATTTATTTCAAAAATAAATTGATTTTAATTCTAGTTCAAAACTAGTTCATTTCGATAAAAATCTATTTTTATCTTTTCAAATGTGGAGTTTTTCATCCCAATTTTTCCCAAATCATTTCTTATGATTTTACACAAATTATTGATATTTTTAATAATTTTATCAAGGCCCGTACAGTCGATTTCCATCAACGGCCATCGAACTGCACTTATAGCAACCTTTTCCAAATTTGATTTGGACATAATTCCAAATCCAACCGTTAGATTTCAAATTTCTAATATTCATTGGAAATCTATTTTCGATACGAACCCAACGGTTCCGGTTTCAAGAGAATCCGACGGTCGGATCTCCCGTAATGTCCATTCGAAGTCAATGGTCGAAATTCACGAACTGCCGCGGCACGGCGCGTTCTATTCAGGCCATTATATATATATTATACATATATTTCGTCGATTTCCTTTCAAAACATATTTTATAAATCGTTTTAAATTCGTTTTCGAAACAATTTCAACTTCATATTCAATTTCGAATCAAAATTGAATATTCCATATCATTACTATATAAATGATAATATTTTCAAAACGTTATATTTTGAAATCACTTCTTTTTCTATAATCATTTCAAAAACGAATATAATCGATATAAATATCGCTCACGTCAAAATGACGCATCTCTAATCAACACGGCTTTATATATTTCAATAAATTCGTTCTTATATTCAACAAATGAATATTTATTCTATTCAACACATAAATCTATATTTCTTTCAACACATGAATATTCTCAACACATGAGCACTGTCAACACATGACTATTTTTGTTATTTAATATATTTTGTAAAATTATGGTATCTATCGTTTGATTTTCAAATCAGACTCCAACTGTAAAGTAGTAAGAGAATGATTCCCTAAGTATTAACGCCGAAGGCCGAAACCAATATCAGATCAATACCCAGGAAACCACTCATCTTATCTATTTTCCAGTTAGTTTCTAACTTTAAAGATGATAAAGATGTAAATTTTATTGTTAAAATATTTCTTTCAACACATGATAATTTTCAACACATGATTATTTATTCTATTTTCCCGATTGGAATGAGGCCCAATCAATTACCATATAATGTTAATTATATGGATTCCATACAACACATGTATATAATCACAACGGTAAATAATCAATCATCATCCAAAGTGCACCACACAACTGCATAAGCATTAAATATAGATAATTAACGCACACACGGTCTGTCGACCAATCGATCAACATACAATGAAATAATTGGGATTAGTGTATGCCAAATATCATCCCAATAACCGTTTGGGGTTTCAAATCAACAAACACAGATTTTTATTTATTTACATACCCGTTAAAAATTATATTTTTAACGATAAAATATTTTTAACTATATAAATATTTTATTTCATTTCACATCACATCACACAATCAATTTTCAAAACACATCAAACAATCAAACATACAAGCCATCCATGGTCTGTGGATGACGGGTGTCGGGTGCTGCTAAGCACCGTCTGCATCATAGTATATATTTTTAACTAGAAGATTAAAATAAAAGGTGAGAAGTTCTCACCGACTAGCTAATCCATACGCCACGACTCTTCTTATGTAGAAGTCTTCGATGTTCTCGCCTTTTGTCACTGTCACTGTCCGTAGCCACTACATATATAAAAATCACATTTTTATATTCTCTATTATATAAAAATCATATTTTTATAACTACGCTATATGGATAAAAATTCTATTTTTATATCGCTACTATATGGATAAAAATTCTATTTTTACAACGGTGTTCATATAATAAAGATTATATTTTTATATCGCCACTTATATAAAAATCACATCTTTGCTCCTTCTACATGATAAAGATCAACTCTTTAATACTTCTATAATGTAAAAATCATATTTTTAATCTTCTACTAATATAAAATTATATTTTTATGATGCTAAAAATTATATTTTTACATTGCTAAAAATCAAATCTTTACTTAACTAAAAATCCAACCTTCCTTTGTTAATATCACATATTAAAAAAATCCGACCTTTCTTATTTAATTAACTATATAAAAGTCATATTTTTATATCGTCACTTTATATGTAAAAATCATACTTTTATATCTCTACTACCTATATAAAGATCAAATTTTTATTATCTATATATTATAAAAAACATATTTTTATTATTCCTATAATATAAAAATCATATTTTTATATACTTCATTCGTCAAAAACCAAAGAAGCTTTAAAGCGGAGAAAACTCACATTTTTTCCCAACGCCCGGATTCGCTGTTTTGGTTCTAGAATTTGCAAACGAACTCCAATCTTCACGCCATTATTGTTTTTAGCTTAAACGCGTCATTCCGGACAAATTTCGCCTAGTAGACTTCCTTCCGAAAATGTGCCATTTCGCCGGAAATCGCGAAAAGACAACATTTTAACAGTGTTCGGACAGCAGACTTCGGACGCGTTTTCCCGACAGCTCCGAACTCCAAAACACGACTTCCATATGTCCAAATCGAAGAGAAAATCGTGCTCTACAACTTTGGTTTAGAGGAGTTTTGGCTAAAAATGCACGGTTTGGGAGTTATGGGGCAAAACAGATCTGGCTGTTTTTCTACATACGGGAATTTTTGTGAAAAAGAGGGATTTTGGATTTGTGGGGCCCACGACCAAGGGGAGGGCGGTCAGAGGTGGAGGCGGACCTGATGGGGCATGGGGAGGCTGCAGCGAGGTGGTGGAGGCGCTGGTGGAGGGGGGGAGAAGGAAGAGGCGCTGGTGGCTGGAGCGACGGGGAAGGGAGCGGTTCCTTTTTTTTTCTGCGTTGGAATTATGAGGGAGAGAGAGAGAGGTAAGGGGTTTTATATAATATATATATTTAGTTTATTTTCTCCTAAAAAGTTAGATTTTTATTCGAACTCCAAATCGAACCCAACGACTGTCGCCCCTAACTAATTACCCCCATTCCGAACACAATGGGATATGTATCGTAAGCTGATTCGATCGTTTCGATCAGTTTTCGTCAAAATCAAAATATAACTCTATATATTGAATTTGAACGCGCATTTCAATTTACCGGGGTCACGTACTAACTCGAAAAATTCCAGAAAAATATTTTCTAGCTTCGTATTGACGATACGGTCTTAACAAAACTAGTTTCGTCAGATTCTGAGACCGTTTGAAAAATGGCCATATTCCAGTCGATTAAAATCAACTGAAACTGGTCAAACGCGTTTTCCTTTGCCACGCTCACATATTGATTCGAAAAACTATGAAAATTGGAATTTAGCAATAACTTGACATCCCGGATCCAACAAAAGTGGTTTCGTCGAAATCCGAGGTCGTTTGCAAAATTTTCATTTTTAAGGGCCAGAATTCCATAGCGACTATTCTGAATTTTCAACTGGGCATAACTTTTGAATCCCGCTATGAAATTTTGATTTTTCGTATTCGTTGGAAAGATATTCTCAATTAGATTCTATTATTTTTTGTTTCGCTAAAATCCGGTTTATTTTGAATCCTGTACATTCATTTGAAGTTGGAAATCGAATTATCGAACTACCACGCCATTTTCAATTTCTTTTATAATTTAAAATAAATATTTATATTCTAACGACGATTTATATAAATATATACGTTCTAATTATATTCAAAATAAATTTCTCGTTAATTTATTTAATATAATTCATTTTAAATATTCAAAATTCATTAAAATTGACAAAATAAATTTTTTAAACTGGCTCGCATTTCCGGGTTATTACAATCTCCCCCACTTAAAACTTTTCGTCCCCGAAAAGGAACGAAGCCGAAAGTTGTTTTAAAAACCAACTCAACTTCCATTATTTTCGTTACGGCTTAAGTTCTTCAACTTTCCAGTTTCTAAGAATTTTTCAAATTTTTCAAAAATTTGGCTAACACCCTAAATTTCCGAAAAATTTCGCCATAACCTCCCCTGTACCGGGGACTTCGGGATATTTCATATAGCCTCCCATGGCCTTATTCAATCCAAAAGAAAAGGAAAAAGCCAAGCGGCTAGCCAATCAGCTCATAAAATCATCATCACCCAAACAAAACAGTAAATTATGGTAAACATGTACCTATTTGTCGGGCAAACAATTTTATTCTTCTGCTCTAACCTCCTTGCTATGACCTGTTCAATGTAAGCACATGTATATGCATGCAAATGCGACCAATTTTCAATACAATTCAATATTTGATTCTATTAGGCTAAATGGTTCAAAATTTCAAACAAATAACAAACAACACAACCAACAATCAATTAATCGATTAACGTTCCAAATTCATAATTTGGTGTATATATATATATACAGAAAATCATGTTTTTGATGCCAAATCACAAAAATAATCCTAAGTAAATTTTAGTTCTTACACCAGTCTAATGGAAATATATAGATAGCACACCTTCGAAACTCGAACACAAATACTGATGATGTTGCAATCATCATCAGAATTGTCCCCGGGCGACTAGAGTGTGATTATATATCTATCCAGTATATTAAAACTTCGAATATACGTTCATGACGCGTATATGCAAAATATTTATATACTCGATTGTCCAAATTCAAAATAAATAAATATTCAAATACGTATAAAATGGTTTAAACTTTCAAAACAAAATTGTTTTCACTTTAAAAACATACTCTTCACACTCGTTCTAGGATACTACTGATCCTATCTCTAACGAGTCATTCTAATTGGATATTACTAATCCAATATCTGATGAATTCTTTCGTATGGTTCTAATGTGTCTTGTTCTCGAGCTCTGTAAACCAAAGCTCTGACACCAAAATGAGACGACCCAAACTTCCACGGTAAGGAAAGCCCGGATAGAATTGAGGACAAGATGAATCAGAACGCAAACAGAAGAACATTTCTTTGTTTATTACAACAATTCCATCAGAATACAAGAATATACAGAGTATGAATACATATTATACATTTGACAAATATCAGAGATTACAATAAATTACATAGCAGCGGAAAATAATACAAAACACAACTGAAAGTAATACACGGATACAGAGCTTTCCGAGCATCGTTCCAGCTGTAAATCAAGATCCTGTGAATATAAATCTACAAAACCAAAACTACTAGCTGCCCGTGTGGAAAATAGGGGCACCCAGAGTTTAGGTTAAAACAATAAACTCCAGTTTAGTCATGTGACTGGTGTGAGAACTAAAACAGTTATTAATCTTTACTTTAAAAAGTGAGTAATTCAAGGGACCACGCCGTATAACACGGAACGGGTTTCCTCCCAAGAACACCAGTGCGTATAACAAAACAACGCAATGCTTTTAAGAAAAATGAAGCTATTATAAGACCCAGGTCCCATCACACAATGCAACGCAAGCCGGAGGATAGGGTTTTCCCTTATAATAGCTAAACATGCTTGGTACGTTTAAAACAAATCACTTGATACTATTATAGGTGTATAGTGTCAAAACAATTTCAATCATAAATATCAATCATAGACGGCATGGGTACCATATATCATGTCGCCATACTAGTTCTACAATTAAAACCGCAATATCGCGTATTGGAAATTGGATTTCCGTCATGAGTCGAAGCAAGGGGCAAGCTCCTCTCCGTTCGAGACACTCTAGCAAATGTCCCAGGACCGCACACAGCAATCCTTGGATCTTCAGGGCCGGTCCTCTCTTACTTTTGAGGATTGGCAACTCCTGAGCACACGTTTCCCGGTCCTAACAGACCTATATCCGAGGCGCCTCGTATCCAACAACCACACAGGTGAAAAGTATATAAATGTCAGCCAGTTTAAGCACTGACACCACCCATAGCTAGAAAGAAACGCCGTGCTCTCCCTGCAGTCACTATCCCGTTTTTGACTCATACCGAGGTGTGAGGCTCGCGAATTCACTCTATACACAAAGCTGCGTCACACAGGCCGTGCTTTGATCATCAACCACAAGACTTTGCTTTTCAACAGAAGCCTTGATCAATTGTCACTTACGCGTGCCACACTGGCAATTCACTCCATGCGACTGATGTCCATCGATATACAACCTTTGTGCTCGTATGTCTCAGAGAAGGGCGTTAAGCAAGAGAATAAATTCTCCACCGCCAAACAGATGTATATTTAATAGAGATCAATCAACACAGAATAAAATCCAATGTCAGACACACAGTCCACTTACAAGTTCGTTCTGGGTCTGAACGAAACCGGAGGCATTTTCCTCGCATATCCATCGATCTCCAAGTACGTCTGGACGGTCACCAACTGATTCCCTCATCTTGGGTTTACAGCCCAATCAAGATCATCAGTAATCGCCCAAACGATGTGAAGATTTCCGGTCTTCAACCACCGTCTTCATCTTCGACTTATCGTCGAATCGATTATTCAGAATGGGTATAAACCCAACCTTTCTGAATAACCCACGTATATCATAAACAAATGTTAAACAAACACAACAAACGCCTCATTCCAATTCAGAATATTCTTTTATTCACAAAATCACATTCTTAGGGAAAGGTTCCCATTAATTTTATCAAAGATAAATTCTTCTAAATTTATTTTTTAATCTTCCTTTGGATATCATTTCAAACTAGTCGGGACTAGCGAACCACACCGAAGTAATTATTTATTTTATTTCCCAATCCCAACCTATATATCCCATGGAGCAAAACTGGTAATACTCCATATCTAACACCACGGTGTAATCGTTAAATTTAATTAGCATTTCACGTTCAAATCTAATTAAAGATTTAACTATCGTTTTGGAGCAAAACTGGTGGTACTCCATTCTCGATCACCTTTCAGATTTGACAATTTAAATTATCAATTCACATTTTAATCTAATTAAGGGTTCATTAAAACTCCACTTAGTTTTAATCGTCCCACAAATCAATATCCTGTCTTTAACTGGGTTAAAGAACCAATGTCATTTAAAACACGATTCACGATAAACCCAAAATCACGTTTGATATTAAATACAAGGCTCTGAATAGAAAATATATCGGCTTATATTCAATATCAAATTCTATGACCAACAAATATCGTATTGGAAATAACGATATGAATATATCTTTCAAATTCCCATAACAATATCTGTATAATCACGAAATCCAACATCGAAATATTCCGAAGATAATTTCAATTCAAATCCATCCCAATTCACATATTGGAAATTCTGATTATTTTTAAAACCACTTTCACATCAAATTATTGATATTTTTAATAATTTTATCAAGGCCCGTACAGTCAATTTCCATCAATGGCCATCGAACTGCACTTATAACGACCTTTTCCAAATTTGATTTGGACATAATTCCAAATCCAACCGTTAGATTTCAAATTTCTAATATTCGTTGGAAATCTATTTTCGATACGAACCCAACGGTTCCGGTTTCAAGAGAATCCGACGGTCGGATCTCCCGTAATGTCCATTCAAAGTCAAAGGTCGAAATTCACGAACTGCCGCGGCGCGTTCTATTCAGGCCATTATATATATATAATATATATTATATATATTTCGTCGATTTCCTTTCAAAACGTATTTTATAAATCGTTTTAAATTCGTTTTCGAAACAATTTCAACTTCATATTCAATTTCGAATCAAAATTGAATATTCCATATCATTACTATATAAATGATAATATTTTCAAAACGTTATATTTTGAAATCACTTCTTTTTCTATAATCATTTCAAAAACGAATATAATCGATATAAATATCGCTCACGTCAAAATGACGCATCTCTAATCAACACGGCTTTATATATTTCAATAAATTCGTTCTTATATTCAACAAATGAATATTTATTCTATTCAACACATGAATCTATATTTCTTTCAACACATGAATATTCTCAACACATGAGCACTGTCAACACATGACTATTTTTGTTATTTAATATATTTTGTAAAATTATGGTATCTATCGTTTGATTTTCAAATCAGACTCCAACTATAAAGTAGTAAGAGAATGATTCCCTAAGTATTAACGCCGAAGGCCGAAACCAATATCAGATCAATACCCAGGAAAACACTCATCTTATCTATTTTCCAGTTAGTTTCTAACTTCAAATATGATAAAAATGTAAATTTTATTGTTAAAATATTTCTTTCAACACATGATAATTTTCCACACAAGATAATTTTCAACACATGATTATTTATTCTATTTTCCCGATTGGAATGAGGCCCAATCAATTACCATATAATGTTAATTACATGAATTCCATACAACACATGTATATAATCACAACGGTAAATAATCAATCATCATCCAAAGTGCACCACACAACTGCATAAGCATTAAATATAGATAATTAACGCTCACATAGTCTGTCGACCAATCGATCAACATACAATGAAATAATTGGGATTAACGTATGCCAAATATCATCCCAATACCCGTGTGGGGTTTCAAATCAACAGACATAGATTTTTATTTATTCACATACCCGTTAAAAATTATATTTTTAACGATAAAATATTTTTAACTATGTAAATATTTTATTTCATTTCACATCACATCACACAATCAATTTTCAAAACACATCACACAATCAATTTTCAAAACACATCAAACAATCAAACATATAAGTCATCCATGGTCTATGGATGACGGGTGTCGGGTGCTGCTAAGCACCGTCTGCATCCTAGTATATATTTTTAACTAGAAGAATAAAATAAAAGGTGAGAAGTTCTCACTGACTAGCTATTCCATACGCCGCGACTCTTCTTATGTAGAAGTCTTCGCTGTTCTCGCCTTTTGTCACTGTCACTTTCTGTAGCCACTACATATATAAAAATCACATTTTTATATTCTCTATTATATAAAAATCATATTTTTATAACTACGCTATATGGATAAAAATTCTATTTTTATATCGCTACTATATGGATAAAAATTCTATTTTTACAACGGTGTTCATATAATAAAGATTATATTTTTATATCGCCACTTATATAAAAATCACATCTTTGCTCCTTCTACATGATAAAGATCAACTCTTTAATACTTCTATAATGTAAAAATCATATTTTTAATCTTCTACTAATATAAAAATTATATTTTTATGAAGCTAAAAATTATATTTTTACACTGCTAAAAATCAAATCTGTACTTCACTAAAAATCCAACCTTCCTTTGCTAATATCACATATAAAAAAAATCTGACCTTTCTTATTTGATTAACTATATAAAAGTCATATTTTTATATCGTCACTTTATATGTAAAAATCGTACTTTTATATCTCTACTACCTATATAAAGATCAAATTTTTATTATCTATATATTATAAAAATCATATTTTTATTATTCCTATAATATAAAAATCATATTTTTATATACTTCATTCGTCAAAAACCAAGGAAGCTTTAAAGCGGAGAAAACTCACATTTTTTCCCAACGCCCGGATTCGCTGTTCTGGTTCCAGAATTTGCAAACAAGCTCCAATCTACACGCCATCTTTTTTTTTAGCTTAAACGCGCCATTCCGGACAACTTTCGTCTAGTGGTCTTCCTTCCAAAAATGTGTCATTTCGCCGGAAATCGCGAAAAGAATACATTTTGACATTGTTCAGACAACAGACTTCGGATGCGTTTTCCCGACAGCTACGAACTCCCAAACACGACTTCCATATGTCCAAATCGAAGAGAAAATCGTGCTCTACAACTTTGGTTTAGAGGAGTTTTGGCTAAAAACGCACGGTTTGGGAGTTATGGGGCAAAACAGATCTGGCTGTTTTTCTACACACGAGAATTTTTGTGAAAAAGAGGGATTTTGGATTTGTGGGGCCCACGGCCAAGGGGAGGGCGGCCAGAGGTGGAGGCGGACCTGATGGGGCATGGGGAGGCTGCAGCGAGGTGATGGAGGCACTGGAGGGGCCCACGGTGGTGGGTGGTGGTGGATTTGGGGCTATGGTTCATGAAATTGGAAGAGGGAAAGAGGAGGAAGAAGAAGAGGAGGAGGAGAGGAAGAGGAGGAGAAGGGAAGGAGGAAGAAGTTGGCGCTGGTGGAGGGGGGGAGGAGGAAGAGGCGCTGGTGGCTGAAGCGACGGGGAAGGGAGCGGTTCCCCTTTTTTTATGCGTTGGAATTATGAGGGAGAGAGAGAGGGGGGTAAGGGGTTTTATATAATATATATATTTAGTTTATTTTCTCCTAAAAAGTTAGATTTTTATTCGAACTCCAAATCGAACCCAACGACTGTCGCCCCTAACTAATTACCCCCATTCCGAACACAATGGGATATGTATCGTAAGCTGATTCGATCGTTTCGACCAGTTTTCGTCAAAATCAAAATATAACTCTATATATTGAATTTGAACGCGCATTTCAATTTACCGGGGTCACGTACTAACTCGAAAAATTCCAGAAAAATATTTTCTAGCTTCGTATTGACGATACGGTCTTAATAAAACTAGTTTTGTCAGATTCTAAGACCATTTGAAAAATGGCCATTTTCCAGTCGATTAAAATCAACTAAAACTGGTCAAACGCGTTTTCCTTTGCCACACTCACATATTGATTCGAAAAACTATGAAAATTGGAATCTAGCAATAACTTGACATCCCGGATCCAACAAAAGTGGTTTCGTCGAAATCCGAGGTCGTTTGCAAAATTTCCATTTTTAAGGGCCAGAATTCCATAGCGGCTATTCTGAATTTTCAACTGGGCATAACTTTTGATTCCCGCTATGAAATTTTGATTTTTCGTATTCGTTAGAAAGATATTCTCAATTAGATTCTATTATTTTTTGTTTCGCTAAAATCCGGTTTATTTTGATTCCTGTACATTCATTTGAAGTTGGAAATCGAATTATCGAACTACCGCGCCATTTTCAATTCCTTTTATAATTTAAAATAAATATTTATATTCTAACGACGATTTATATAAATATATACGTTCTAATTATACTCAAAATAAATTTCTCGTCAATTTATTTAATATAATTCATTTTAAATATTCAAAATTCATTAAAATTGCCAAAATAAAAATTTTAAACTGGCTCGCATTTCCGGGTTATTACAGGTAAAGAAATAGAGTTAAACAAGATTAGAAACTGACTAGAGATTAGTTAAGTTGAATAGTTTTCTGAGTATCGATCTGATGTTGGTTTCGGCCTTCGGGGTTTATACTTAGAGAATTGTTCTCCTACCAGTTTACAGTCAGGGACTGATAGTTGTGAAATGATAGTGATATGTAAATAACAATGGAAATGTTTTCCAGTGTTAATAACGTATATTTTCTAAACATAGAAAATAAGGAAATATGAATATATATATATATATATATATATATATATATATATGATTGATGATTGATTGATAGAATTTCCATTTGGAAACGATATCGTTGTTTGGACACGTATTTTCCTTCGATAGTTAAATCACAGACTATCGAAGTTTTGACCAATTTACGTTGTTAATATGGAGAGACCGGTTGGATTATTATCCAAAGAACCACTCTGTATTGGCATAAGCGTTGCGAATCATATATACCAAAGATAATTGAAGACGGAGTAAAGTGCAAGGGCTATTGTATAAGTCTTAGATAACAGTGCCTAAGATGGATATACTAAATAGTACCTTCGGTTCATCCTGTTCCTGGATGACTTGTATGGAGGGATGTCTGACAGAGTATTTCCAGACGATCACGTACATTGATTTCTCCAACCGTACCAAGAGTGGAAGCGGAGAAGGAAACTTCTTTTAGCTAACACATAATGTATTGTTGAGGACGTCAATCGGTGATCTGATGGATTTGACGATGTGGCATTCGAAGAGAATCTGGTGTGATGATAAAGCGTAGCTTCAAGACTCATCAACCGGCAAATGACAGAAATCGGGCAGGCAGCATGGCTAAGTCAGTCGCTCCGAAGTAGGGTGTATAATCACCTGATTTAGAATTTCATTTATTTCTAAAAATCTATTGTTGATGCTGTCCCATTCGGGAAACGGTTGCTGATCCCAACCGTTGGTGATATACATTCGATACACTCAAGCGAAATGAGTGGTCGGTCATGTGTGGCCAGGTTGCAAGATGTTCTTGTTGAACCCAGTGTATTCCTCTCTAGAGGTACACTAGCGAAAGGTGGTTCCATACCTTGTCATAGTTGGAAATCCATTACCCAATACGTGCTTGCGGTTTTGATTGTATACTATATATGTAGAACGTGAGATGAAAGCGTTTCTGCTAGATGATTATTATAGTTGTGGTTGATAGACATTATTATAATATCAAAAGGTTTTTGATATAAAGATAATTTGGATTCTCATAAGGGAAAAACCCGTTCCGTTATACGGCATGGTCTTATGAGATATCGTTGCATTGCTCAAACTGTTTAAACTGTTTTACTCATACCAGTCCCATGACTGGCCCGGAGTTTATTTTGTTTTGTTTTCCTTAAACTCTTGGGTGCCCAATTTTGTACGGGCAGTCAAGTAGTCGGGATTTACAGATATACTGGAAGAGCTGGAGCAGGAGGCTTCAGAATCATATAGCTATAGTTTATTTCCATTGTGTTGTAAGTGTTGTACTTGATAATGATAAGTATATTCAAGTACAATCTTTCATTTCAAGGATATGTTATCTATTACATGTTATTCGTTCCGCTGTGAGCTTCGTGTTACTCTGATGTTGTGTTCTTCTTCTTCTATTCTAAGTTTCTATCTTATCTTTCCTCACCCTCTAATTTCTTTCATTAATGTTCCGGTATTTTTCGATGTTTGTGTTGAGTCAAGGAATTCAAGATGTTTTGATTAATGACAAGGAGAAATTCAAGATCGACAAAAAGAAGAGATTCGATGGTATTCAATGTTAGAGATTGATTATTTAGTGTTTAGTTGAGTTATATTTGTTAAAATCTATCCTCAAATAATCATATACCTCAATGATTTTTGAATATATATGTGAATATATGTATGCACATTCATTGTGCATACTGCCTGAAACCGGTCGACCGGTTTCATTCTGGACGGTTGACCGTTTCTGGGCAGAATGCACAATGAACATGCACACATGTATATAACGTATATATATTCAAATACCAGACTACTGGTCATTTTTTACCAGTCCACTGGTCTACGAACTGAAGCCATCTTTTCGGATAGACACCCTATTTCATCAATGGTTATGATCCTTTCTTTTCACCAAAAATCATCTCTATTCATTGCTTCTCTTCACCAATGATTACATCTCTCCATCCTCTATAAAAGCACCATGAAATCATCATTTTAATTACAACAATTCTTTCTATTCTTGCTATCTAAGTGCTGATTTCATTATTACTCTCTAAAAGCATTCAAAAGCTCACTATTCTCATATATCGTTATTTGAATCCTTGAATCTATATATTATTCTTTAGATTCAAACAACGATATCATCTTCCAAATCTTCATAATATCAAAATCATATTTGAGGATAAGATTATAGGAAGGTTGTAACAACCCGAAAATCTGGGCCAGTTTAAAATTTTTATTTTGGCGATTTCAGCGAATTTTGAATATTTAAAATAGATTATTTTAAATAATATCGACGAGAAATTTATTTTGAATATAATTAGAACGTATATATTATATACGCCGTCGTTAGAATATAGATATTTATATATAATTATAAATAGAATTGAAAATGGCGCGGTAGTTCGATAATTCGATTTCAAACTTCAATTGAATGTACCGGGTGCAAAACAATCCGGATTTTAGTGAAACCAAAAACATTAGGATCTAATTGATAATATCTTCCCAACGAATCCGAAAAATCAAAATTTCATAGCGGGAATCAAAAGATATGTCCAGTTGAAAATTCTGAATAGTCGCTATGGAATTCAGGCCCTTAAAAATGGACATTTTGCAAACGACCTCGGATTTCGACGAAACCAGTTTTGTTGGGTCCGTGATGTTAAATTATTGCTAGGTTTCAAATTTCATAATTTTTCGAATCAATATGTGAGCATGGAAAAGGAAGACGCGTTTGACCGGTTTCAGTTGATTTTAATCAACTGGAAATTGGCCACTTTTCCAACGGTCTCAGAATTCGGCGAAACTAGCTTTGTTAGGACCGTATCGTCAATACAAAGCTAGAAAATATTTTTCGGGAATTTTTAGAGTTAGTATGTGACCCCGGTAACTCGAAATGTACGTTTAAAATTCAATATAGTGATTTAAATGTAAATTTAACAGAAACTGGTTCAAACAGTCGAATCAGCCTACGATACATGTCCCATTGTGTTCGGAATGGGGGTAAAACGCTATGGACGACAGGCGGTGGGCCTCGTTTCGAGGTTGTATGTGAAAGTCAACATTTTGCAAAATAAAATAATTAAATTAATTAAAAAAATTATTAAATCTCTTCCCTTATCACTCAGGACCCCCCCCCCCCCACCTCCGTTACTTTATCAGATCGGAAAAAAAAAAAAAGAGAAAGGCGATCGAACCCCGTCACCCCTACGCCGCCCACCCCATCGACTCCCCCACCGCCGCCCTGCCTCCGCCGCTACCCTCAGCCACCCTCCTCCTCGTTCGAACGATCGAAACCCCCCCCCCTTTCTCTCTCGCGACGCAGCCCCTGCCAGTCCCTCCGCCGCCTCCTTGAAGAGCGCGCCGCCAGCAGACCCCCCCCCTTCCACTGACGAACGAGCAGCAGACTCCCCCCCTCTATAAGCCTCCTTTTTTATTTTTATTTTATTTTATTTTTTTACCTCTTTTTTTTTTATGTAATGTGGTTTCTTTTTGTTTTTTTTATATAAACAGGAAAGATAGTTCATCTTTCAAAAATGAAAAAGAACAGTTTTTTTTAATGAAGAAAAACAGATTTTTAAAAATGAAAAAGAACAGATTTTTAAAAATGAAAAAGAACAGTTTTTTTAAAAAAAAGGAGAAAGATCGTATTTTTATATTATAGGAAGGTTCAAATTATAATTTTTATATCAAGGAAAGATTAAAAATATGATTTTTATCGAGTATAGATAATAAAAATACGATCTTTATATTATACAGGTAGTAAAGATTTTATCTTTATATATGTAGTGAAATAAAAATCTGATTTTTATTAGATATAGTAAAGTAAAAATCTGATCTCTATATTAAGTAGAAATATAAAAATATAATTTTTATATAAAATGAAGCGTTGAAAAATATATATATAACAGTAGAATTAAAACTGTGATTTTTCTTTGTTTGCAAAAAAGTAAAAATTCGATTTTTCTATATTGAATAGCGAAGTAAAAATTCGATTTTTAAATGTATGAAGCGATTATAAAAATATGATTTTTAAATTGAAAACGAACAAATAAAAATGTGATTTTTATTTTAAAAGAATCAAAATATAAAAATGTGTGATTTTTATATATGTAGTGAATACGGGCAACGAAGGTGACGAAGATGCGATAACGATGAAGATTTCTATCAAAGAAGAGTCAAGAGGATTAGATAGCTATCTGTGAAAACTTCTCACCTTTCAATTTAAATTTTCTAGTTATATATATATATACTAGGATGCAGACGGTGCTTAGTAGCACCCGACACAATCGTCCACAGACCATGGACTTGTTTGTTTGATTGCAAAAATTAGTTAGATTATTTGATTGAAATTGAATTGTTGGGTGAAATGAATGGATTTGATTGATGTGTGAATGGCGTGGGCCTTCACTAGACCGGGGATAAGGCTAGGCCTTGTCACGTTTCTAGTATCGTGCCGTTATGCCGCCGAAATTTTCTAAAATAAGTTAGAAAAATAAAAATATCATTTTATTTAAAGAATGAACTGAATAGAAATTCATATGTTGGAATAAAATGTTTTGTCGTTAAAAATATAATTTTTAACGTGAATGTGAATAAATAAATATTCATTTACAAACCAGACGGTTTGTTTATGTACACTTATTTGAAGGACATTGATTGAGTCGATAAATTTTACACATCGCCCAACTGCACAAATAAAATCTGTGTTTGATTGTTTGAAACCCCACACGGGTGTTGGGATGAAATTTGAAGTTCACTCATCCTGATTGATTAAATATGTCGATCGATTGATTGACAGGCTGTTATAAGCGTTAGATATCTATATTTGATGCTTATACAGTGTAGTGCACTTTGGTTGATGGTTGATTATTTTTCAATGCTATTATATGTGTGTAATGTATGAAAATCCATATAATTAACTTTATGTGGTAATTGATTGGGCCTCATTCCAATTTGAAAAATAAAGAATATTATAAAATAAAAGTTCATGTGTTGACAGTACTCATCCATTGAGATTGGTCATGTGTTGAACGAAATATTTTAGTAATAAAATTTACATCTTTATCGATATAAAATAAGAGTTCATGTGTTGACAGTACTCATCCATTGAGATTGGTCATGTGTTGAACGAAATATTTTAGTAATAAAATTTACATCTTTATCGATATAAAATAAGAGTTCATGTGTTGACAGTACTCATCCATTGAGATTGGTCATGTGTTGAACGAAATATTTTAGTAATAAAATTTACATCTTTATCAATATAAAATAAAGGTTCATGTGTTGACAGTACTCATCCATTGAGATTGGTCATGTGTTGAACGAAATATTTTGATAATAACAACTATTTTGAAAAAGAAATATTTGAAATAGAATATTTGAAAATAGAAATTTATGAAGCCGTGTTGGTTAGATTGACGCCATTTTGACGTGAACGATATTTATATCGATTTTAACGATTTCGAAATAGAAATGAATTGAAAACGATTTCGAAATGAATTGAATTAAAAACGATTTCGAAATGAATTGAATTGAAAACGATTTTGAAATGAATTGAATTGAAAACGATTTCGAAATGGATTGAATTGAAAACGATTTCGAAATGAACTGAATTGAAAACGATTTCGAAATGAATTGAATTGAAACGAATTGAATTGAAAGCGAATTGAAATGAATTCAAATTGAATTGAAATTTGAATTGAATAGAAATGAACTTTAAAACGAATTTATCAAGAAAAATTCAATTTTGATTTGAATTGAAAAGAAAGTTGAAATTGCTTTTGAAACGAATTTTAAAACTATTTATATAATTCGTTTTAAATAGAAATCGACGAAATATATATTATATATATAATATAATGGCCTGAATAGAATGCGCCGCGCCGCGGCAGTTCGTGAATTTCGACCATTTATTTCAAACGGACATTACGGGAGATCCGACCGTCGGATTCTCCTAAAACCGGAACCGTTGGGTTCGTATCGAAAAGAGCTTTCTAACGAATATTAGAAATTTGAAATCTAACGGTTGGATTTGGAGTTACGTCCAAATCAAATTTGAAAAAGGTCGTTGTAAGTGCAGTTCGATGGCCGTTGATGGAAATCGACTGTACGGGCCTTAATAAAATTATTAAAAATAGTAATAATTTGTGTAAAATCATAAGAAATGATTTAGAAAGAATTGGGATGAAAAACTCCATATTTGAAAAGATAAAAATAGATTTTTATCGAAATGAACTAGTTTTGAACTAGAATTACAATTCTATTTATTTTTAAATAAATAAATTGAATTTGAAATGGTTTTGAAAATAACCAAAATTTCCAATGATTGCATTGGAATGGATTTGAATCGAAATTGTCTTCGGAATATTTCGATGTTGGATTTCGTGATTATACAAATGTTGTTATGGAAATTTGAAAGATATATATATATATATATATCGTTATTTCCAATGCGATATTTGTTAGTCGTAGAATTTGATATTGAATATAAGCCGGTATATTTTCTATTCAGAGCCTTGTATTGAATATCAAATGTGATTTGGGTTTGTCGTGAATGGTGTCTTCACTAACACTGTTCTTGAACCCAGTTGAGAAAAGATTAAATCTTTTTGTTTAGATTTAACGAAGTGTACCAATTAAATAATATTTAATTGGAATTGAATCGATATTGATTTTTGGGTTTATCGTGAACAGTGTTTTAAATAACACTCGTTCTTTAACCCGATAATTAATGAATGTGATTTTGGGTTTATCGTGAACTGTGTTTTAAATGACACTGATTCTTTAACCCAGTCGAAGATTAAAACTAAGTGGAGTTTTAATGAATCTTTAATTAGATTGAAATGATCGAAAATGGAGTATCACCAGTTTTGCTCCAGGCGATAGTTAAATCTTTAATTAGATTTGAACGTGAAATGGTAATTGAATTTACCGATAACACTGTGGTGTTAGATATGAGGTATTACCAGTTTTACTTCATGGGATGAATAGGTTGGGATGGGGAAACTAAAATAAATAATTACTTCGGTAAGGTTCGCTAATCCCGACTAGTTTGAATTGAGATTCAAAAATAGAATAAAGAATAAATTCAAGGAATTTATCTTGGATAAAATTAATGGGAACCTTTCCCTATGAATGTGAAATTTAGAAACTAACTGTCGGTTAGCCAAGCAGAAAGGTTTTTTGAATATTGATCTGATGTTGGTTTCGGCCTTCGGGGTTAATATTTGGGGAATTATTCTCTTGATTAATTTACGGTTAGTGACTAATGAATTGGAATGAGGCGTATATTGTGTTTGTGTAACACTTATTTAAAATATACGCGAGTTATTCGGAAGGACCGGGTTTATCCCATTCTGAATAACTGATACGACGATATTTCGAAGATGAAGATGGTGGTAGAAGACCGGAAGTCTTCACATCGTTTGGATAATTACCGACGCTCCTGATTGGGCTGTACACCCGAGAGGATGGAAATAGTTGGTGGTCGTCCAGACGTACTTGGAGATGGATGGATATGCGAGGAAAGTGCCTCCGGTTTCGTTCAGACCCAGAACGGACTTGTAAATGGACGGTGTGTCTGACATTGGATTTTAGTCCGTGTGATTGATCTCTATTAAATATATATCTGTTTGGCGGCGGAGAATTTATTCTCTTGCTTAACGCCCTTCTCTGAGACGTACGAGCTCAGGGGTTATATATTGATGGATATCAATTGCATGGAGTGAATTGCCTGTGTGGCATGCCTAAGTGGCAAATGATCAAGGCTTCTGTTGAAAAGCAAAGTCTTGTGGTTGATGATCAAAGCACGGCCTTGTGTGGCGTAGCTTTGTGTAACGTTGATTCGCGAGTATCACACCCGGTATGAACTAAAAATGGGAGACGGACCTCAGGGAGGACATGCGTTTCTTTCTAGTTAGGAGTGGCGTCAGTGCTTGAACTGGCTGACGAGTTTGACTCATGTGGATATTGCTTATTATTACTTGCTGAAAAGCGAGGCGCCTCGTGATATCGGTTTCGGCCGATGCTTCTGGTCGGCTGACGGGCCAGATTTACGCCCCAAAGGGCGGGGAAACGTAGTGTTCAGGCATAATAATCCACATCGGTGGACCGGCCCTGACGATCCATGGGGCAGTTGCGGCTGTTCCTGAGGCTCGGACTAGACAGTCTCGAATCGGTGAGGATCTTGCCCCTAGCCTCGGTTCATACCATAAATGATAACCCAACTTCCAATACGACGTCTTGCGGTTTTGATTGTAAACTTATATATGGCGACATAGTGTTATGGGGCATTCATGCCGCCTATGATTGATACTTATGATTTGAAGTCGTTTTATACACTATGCACTTATAATAGTATCAAACGATTTGTTTTAACCGTATCAAGCATTCTTTGGCTGTTATAAGGGAAAACCCTATCCTCGGCTGCGTTGCATTGTGTGATGGGACCTGAGTCTTATAACAGCTTCATTTTTCTTTATTTAGCATTGCGCTGTTGTTTTATGCACTGGTATTCTTGGGAGGAAACCCGTTCCGTGTTATACGGCGTGGTCCCTCGATTTACCTAACTTTAAAAATAAAGATTAATAACTGTTTTAGTTCTCACACCAGTCACATGACTGACCTGGAGTTTATTGTTTTAACCTAAACTCTGGGTGCCCCTATTTTCGACACGGGCAGCTAGTAGTTTTGGTTTTGCAGATTTATATTCACAGGATCCTGGTTTACAGCTGGAATGATATCCGGAAAGCTTTGTATCCGTATATCTCTTCTAGTTGTGTATTGTATTATTTTCCGCTGCTATGTATTTAAATGTAATTTAAATCTCTGATATTTCTGTGTAATATTCATTTATACTCTGTATATTCTTGTATTCTGGTGCATTGTTGTAATATACAATGTAATGTTCTTCTGTATGAGTTCTGTTGTGGCTTGTTCTCGAACTATCCGCGGCTTTCCTTTACGGGGAAGTTGCGGGTTTTCACAGTTGGTATCAGAGCTTTGGTTTACAAGCTCAGAGAACAAGGCACATTAGAACCATACGAAAGAATTCATCAGATATTGGATTAGTAATATCCAATGAGAATGACTCGTTAGAGATAGGATCAGTAGTGTCCTAGAACGAGTGTGAAGAGTATATTTTTAAAATGAAAGTCAATTTTGTTTTGAAAATTTAAAATCAATTTTTCGTATTTGATTATATATTTATATTGATCGGGACAATCCAGTATATAAAGATTTTGCATATACGCCTTGCAAACGTGTATTTGAAATTTTAATATATTGGATAGATATAGTATCACACTCTAGTCGCCCGAAGATGATATTGATGATAGCGATCGCATCATCAACATTTATGTTCGAGTTTCGAAGGTGGGATTTCTATATATTTCCTATTGACTGGTGTGAGAACCGAAATTAGATAGGGCCTATTGTTGTGATTTGGCATCAAAAATCTGATTTTAGTATATGTATCAGAATTATGAATTTGAAAGTGTAATTCACTAATTGATTGATGTTTGTGTTGCTTGTTAAATTGTTTGATAATTTTGAACCATTATGCCTAATTTGATCGGATAATGAATTGTATTGAAATTTGGTCGCATTTGCTTGCATATACATGTACTTACATTGAACAGGTCATAGCAAGGAGGCTAGAGCAGAGAATAAAATTTGTTTGCCCGACAAATAGGTACATGTTTACTACATAATTTACTGTTTTGTTTGGGTGATGATGATTTTATGAGCCTATTGGCTAGCCGCTTGGCTTTTTCTTTTTCTTTTTGAGATTAGAAGGACCGGGGAAGCTATTTGAAATTCCCCGATGCTCCCGGTGCAGGGGAGGTTATGGCGAAATTTTTCGAAAATTTAGGGTGTTAGCCAAATTTTTGAAAATTTGAAAATTCTCAGAAACTGAAAAGTTGGAGAATGGAAGCCAGATCGAGCGTAGAGTTGAATGATCAAACCACTTTCGACTTTGTTCCTTTTCGGGGACGAAAAGTTTTAAGTGGGGGAGATTGCAACAACCCGAAAATCTGGGCCAGTTTAAAAATTTTATTTTGGCGATTTCAGCGAATTTTGAATATTTAAAATAGATTATTTTAAATAATATCGACGAGAAATTTATTTTGAATATAATTAGAACGTATATATTATATACGCCGTCGTTAGAATATAAATATTTATATATAATTATAAATAGAATTGAAAATGGCGCGGTAGTTCGATAATTCGATTTCAAACTTCAATTGAATGTACCGGGTGCAAAACAATCCGGATTTTAGTGAAACCAAAAACATTAGGATCTAATTGATAATATCTTCCCAACGAATCCGAAAAATCAAAATTTCATAGCGGGAATCAAAAGATATGTCCAGTTGAAAATTCTGAATAGTCGCTATGGAATTCAGGCCCTTAAAAATGGACATTTTGCAAACGACCTCGGATTTCGACGAAACCAGTTCTGTTGGGTCCGTGATGTTAAATTATTGCTAGGTTTCAAATTTCATAATTTTTCGAATCAATATGTGAGCGTGGCAAAGGAAAACGCGTTTGACCGGTTTCAGTTGATTTTAATCAACTGGAAATTGGCCACTTTTCCAACGGTCTCAGAATTCGACGAAACTAGCTTTGTTAGGACCGTATCGTCAATACGAAGCTAGAAAATATTTTTCGGGAATTTTTAGAGTTAGTATGTGACCCCGGTAACTCGAAATGTACGTTTAAAATTCAATATAGTGATTTAAATGTAAATTTAACAGAAACTGGTTCAAACAGTCGAATCAGCCTACGATACATGTCCCATTGTGTTCGGAATGGGGGTAAAACGCTATGGACGACAGGCGGTGGGCCTCGTTTCGAGGTTGTATGTGAAAGTCAACATTTTGCAAAATAAAATAATTAAATTAATTAAAAAAATTTATTAAATCTCTTCCCTTACCACTCAGGACCCCCCCCCCCCCCCCCCGTTACTTTATCAGATCGGATAAAAAAAAAAAAAAAGAGAAAGGCGATCGAACCCCGTCACCCCTACGCCGCCCACCCCATCGACTCCCCCACCGCCGCCCTGCCTCCGCCGCTACCCTCAGCCACCCTCCTCCTCGTTCGAACGATCGAAACCCCCCCCCCTTACTCTCTCGCGACGCAGCCCCTGCCAGTCCCTCCGCCGCCTCCTTGAAGAGCGCGCCACCAGCAGACCCCCCCCCTTTCCACTGACGAACGAGCAGCAGACTCCCCCCTCCCCCTCTGTAAGCCTCCTTTTTTATTTTTATTTTATTTTATTTTTTTACTTCTTTTTTTTTATGTAATGTGGTTTCTTTTTGTTTTTTTTATATAAACAGGAAAGATAGTTCATCTTTCAAAAATGAAAAAGAACAGTTTTTTTTAATGAAGAAAAACAGATTTTTAAAAATGAAAAAGAACAGATTTTTAAAAATGAAAAAGAACAGTTTTTTTAAAAAAAAGGAGAAAGATCGTATTTTTATATTATAGGAAGGTTCAAATTATAATTTTTATATCAAGGAAAGATTAAAAATATGATTTTTATCGAGTATAGATAATAAAAATACGATCTTTATATTATACAGGTAGTAAAGATTTTATCTTTATATATGTAGTGAAATAAAAATCTGATTTTTATTAGATATAGTAAAGTAAAAATCTGATCTCTATATTAAGTAGAAATATAAAAATATAATTTTTATATAGAATGAAGCGTTGAAAAAAATATATATAACAGTAGAATTAAAACTGTGATTTTTCTTTGTTTGCAAAAAAGTAAAAATTCGATTTTTCTATATTGAATAGCGAAGTAAAAATTCGATTTTTAAATGTATGAAGCGATTATAAAAATATGATTTTTAAATTGAAAACGAACAAATAAAAATGTGATTTTTATTTTAAAAGAATCAAAATATAAAAATGTGTGATTTTTATATATGTAGTGAATACGGGCAACGAAGGTGACGAAGATGCGATAACGATGAAGATTTCTATCAAAGAAGAGTCAAGAGAATTGGATAGCTATCTGTGAGAACTTCTCACCTTTCAATTTAAATTTTCTAGTTATATATATATATATACTAGGATGCATACGGTGCTTAGTAGCACCCGACACAATCGTCCACAGACCATGGACTTGTTTGTTTGATTGCAAAAATTAGTTAGATTATTTGATTGAAATTGAATTGTTGGGTGAAATGAATGGATTTGATTGATGTGTGAATGGCGTGGGCCTTCACTAGACCGGGGATAAGGCTAGGCCTTGTCCCGTTTCTAGTATCGTGCCGTTATGCCGCCGAAATTTTCTAAAATAAGTTAGAAAAATAAAAATATCATTTTATTTAAAGAATGAACTGAATAGAAATTCATATGTTGGAATAAAATGTTTTGTCGTTAAAAATATAATTTTTAACGTGAATGTGAATAAATAAATATTCATTTACAAACCAGACGGTTTGTTTATGTACACCTATTTGAAGGACATTGATTGAGTCGATAAATTTTACACATCGCCCAACTGCACAAATAAAATCTGTGTTTGATTGTTTGAAACCCCACACGGGTGTTGGGATGAAATTTGAAATTCACTCATCCTGATTGATTAAATATGTCGATCGATTGATTGACGGGTTGTTATAAGCATTAGATATCTATATTTGATGCTTATACAGTGTAGTGCACTTTGGTTGATGGTTGATTATTTTTCAATGCTATTATATGTGTGTAATGTATGAAAATCCATATAATTAACTTTATATGGTAATTGATTGGGCCTCATTCCAATTTGAAAAATAAAGAATATTATAAAATAAAAGTTCATGTGTTGACAGTACTCATCCATTGAGATTGGTCATGTGTTGAACGAAATATTTTAGCAATAAAATTTACATCTTTATCGATATAAAATAAGAGTTCATGTGTTGACAGTACTCATCCATTGAGATTGGTCATGTGTTGAACGAAATATTTTAGTAATAAAATTTACATCTTTATCGATATAAAATAAGAGTTCATGTGTTGACAGTACTCATCCATTGAGATTGGTCATGTGTTGAACGAAATATTTTAGTAATAAAATTTACATCTTTATCAATATAAAATAAAGGTTCATGTGTTGACAGTACTCATCCATTGAGATTGGTCATGTGTTGAACGAAATATTTTGATAATAACAACTATTTTGAAAAAGAAATATTTGAAATAGAATATTTGAAAATAGAAATTTATGAAGCCGTGTTGGTTAGATTGACGCCATTTTGACGTGAACGATATTTATATCGATTTTAACGATTTCGAAATAGAAATGAATTGAAAACGATTTCGAAATGAATTGAATTAAAAACGATTTCGAAATGAATTGAATTGAAAACGATTTTGAAATGAATTGAATTGAAAACGATTTCGAAATGGATTGAATTGAAAACGATTTCGAAATGAACTGAATTGAAAACGATTTCGAAATGAATTGAATTGAAACGAATTGAATTGAATTGAAAGCGAATTGAAATGAATTCAAATTGAATTGAAATTTGAATTGAATAGAAATGAATTTTAAAACGAATTTATAAAGAAGAATTCAATTTTGATTTGAATTGAAAAGAAAGTTGAAATTGCTTTTGAAACGAATTTTAAAACTATTTATATAATTCGTTTTAAATAGAAATCGACGAAATATATATTATATATATAATATAATGGCCTGAATAGAACGCGCCGCGCCGCGGCAGTTCGTGAATTTCGACCATTTATTTCAAACGGACATTACGGGAGATCCGACCGTCGGATTCTCCTAAAACCGGAACCGTTGGGTTCGTATCGAAAAGAGCTTTCTAACGAATATTAGAAATTTGAAATCTAACGGTTGGATTTGGAGTTACGTCCAAATCAAATTTGAAAAAGGTCGCTGTAAGTGCAGTTCGATGGCCGTTGATGGAAATCGACTGTACGGGCCTTAATAAAATTATTAAAAATAGTAATAATTTGTGTAAAATCATAAGAAATGATTTAGAAAGAATTGGGATGAAAAACTCCATATTTGAAAAGATAAAAATAGATTTTTATCGAAATGAACTAGTTTTGAACTAGAATTACAATTCTATTTATTTTTAAATAAATAAATTGAATTTGAAATGGTTTTGAAAATAACCAAAATTTCCAATGATTGCATTGGAATGGATTTGAATCGAAATTGTCTTCGGAATATTTCGATGTTGGATTTCGTGATTATACAAATGTTGTTATGGAAATTTGAAAGATATATATATATATATCGTTATTTCCAATGCGATATTTGTTAGTCGTAGAATTTGATATTGAATATAAGCCGGTATATTTTCTATTCAGAGCCTTGTATTGAATATCAAATGTGATTTGGGTTTGTCGTGAATGGTGTCTTCACTAACACTGTTCTTGAACCCAGTTGAGAAAAGATTAAATCTTTTTGTTTAGATTTAACGAAGTGTACCAATTAAATAATATTTAATTGGAATTGAATCGATATTGATTTTTGGGTTTATCGTGAACAGTGTTTTAAATAACACTCGTTCTTTAACCCGATAATTAATGAATGTGATTTTGGGTTTATCGTGAACTGTGTTTTAAATGACACTGATTCTTTAACCCAGTCGAAGATTAAAACTAAGTGGAGTTTTAATGAATCTTTAATTAGATTGAAATGATCGAAAATGGAGTATCACCAGTTTTGCTCCAGGCGATAGTTAAATCTTTAATTAGATTTGAACGTGAAATGGTAATTGAATTTACCGATAACACTGTGGTGTTAGATATGAGGTATTACCAGTTTTACTTCATGGGATGAATAGGTTGGGATGGGGAAACTAAAATAAATAATTACTTCGGTAAGGTTCGCTAATCCCGACTAGTTTGAATTGAGATTCAAAAATAGAATAAAGAATAAATTCAAGGAATTTATCTTGGATAAAATTAATGGGAACCTTTCCCTATGAATGTGAAATTTAGAAACTAACTGTCGGTTAGCCAAGCAGAAAGGTTTTTTGAATATTGATCTGATGTTGGTTTCGGCCTTCGGGGTTAATATTTGGGGAATTATTCTCTTGATTAATTTACGGTTAGTGACTAATGAATTGGAATGAGGCGTATGTTGTGTTTGTGTAACACTTATTTAAAATATACGCGAGTTATTCGGAAGGACCGGGTTTATCCCATTCTGAATAACTGATACGACGATATTTCGAAGATGAAGATGGTGGTAGAAGACCGGAAGTCTTCACATCGTTTGGATAATTACCGACGCTCCTGATTGGGCTGTACACCCGAGAGGATGGAAATAGTTGGTGGTCGTCCAGACGTACTTGGAGATGGATGGATATGCGAGGAAAGTGCCTCCGGTTTCGTTCAGACCCAGAACGGACTTGTAAATGGACGGTGTGTCTGACATTGGATTTTAGTCCGTGTGATTGATCTCTATTAAATATATATCTGTTTGGCGGCGGAGAATTTATTCTCTTGCTTAACGCCCTTCTCTGAGACGTACGAGCTCAGGGGTTATATATTGATGGATATCAATTGCATGGAGTGAATTGCCTGTGTGGCATGCCTAAGTGGCAAATGATCAAGGCTTCTGTTGAAAAGCAAAGTCTTGTGGTTGATGATCAAAGCACGGCCTTGTGTGGCGTAGCTTTGTGTAACGTTGATTCGCGAGTATCACACCCGGTATGAACTAAAAATGGGAGACGGACCTCAGGGAGGACATGCGTTTCTTTCTAGTTAGGAGTGGCGTCAGTGCTTGAACTGGCTGACGAGTTTGACTCATGTGGATATTGCTTATTATTACTTGCTGAAAAGCGAGGCGCCTCGTGATATCGGTTTCGGCCGATGCTTCTGGTCGGCTGACGGGCCAGATTTACGCCCCAAAGGGCGGGGAAACGTAGTGTTCAGGCATAATAATCCACATCGGTGGACCGGCCCTGACGATCCATGGGGCAGTTGCGGCTGTTCCTGAGGCTCGGACTAGACAGTCTCGAATCGGTGAGGATCTTGCCCCTAGCCTCGGTTCATACCATAAATGATAACCCAACTTCCAATACGACGTCTTGCGGTTTTGATTGTAAACTTATATATGGCGACATAGTGTTATGGGGCATTCATGCCGCCTATGATTGATACTTATGATTTGAAGTCGTTTTATACACTATGCACTTATAATAGTATCAAACGATTTGTTTTAACCGTATCAAGCATTCTTTGGCTGTTATAAGGGAAAACCCTATCCTCGGCTGCGTTGCATTGTGTGATGGGACCTGAGTCTTATAACAGCTTCATTTTTCTTTATTTAGCATTGCGCTGTTGTTTTATGCACTGGTATTCTTGGGAGGAAACCCGTTCCGTGTTATACGGCGTGGTCCCTCGATTTACCTAACTTTAAAAATAAAGATTAATAACTGTTTTAGTTCTCACACCAGTCACATGACTGACCTGGAGTTTATTGTTTTAACCTAAACTCTGGGTGCCCCTATTTTCGACACGGGCAGCTAGTAGTTTTGGTTTTGCAGATTTATATTCACAGGATCCTGGTTTACAGCTGGAATGATATCCGGAAAGCTTTGTATCCGTATATCTCTTCTAGTTGTGTATTGTATTATTTTCCGCTGCTATGTATTTAAATGTAATTTAAATCTCTGATATTTCTGTGTAATATTCATTTATACTCTGTATATTCTTGTATTCTGGTGCATTGTTGTAATATACAATGTAATGTTCTTCTGTATGAGTTCTGTTGTGGCTTGTTCTCGAACTATCCGCGGCTTTCCTTTACGGGGAAGTTGCGGGTTTTCACAAAGGTTGTACAAGAATTGACAAATTCGTGTTATTAAGAACACACATTGTCAAACTACAAGTTTATATCTTGTTTGAAGTCCTCGGTGTTGTAAGAGGCAAGTTGTGAAATCCTCTTGTTGATAGAGGCGTGAAATCTCGTTCGGCTGCTCGAGTGTTGTATACCTATTCCTCCGGGTGAAGTGAGGTTGTTAGTGAAAATCCAGAGAGAGGTCTGAGACTGGACGTAGGACGGTGCTCCGAACCAGTATAAAAATCCCTGGTGTGAATTTTCGATTTTTACTGCATTTACTATTTGCTTATTTGCGATTAGCTATTACTTTATACTTGAATATTGTTTGTCATATTACACGATCCTTGTGTGTATTATACTCGGCAAGTACACGCACGCACTTTCAATTGGTATCAGAGCAAGGTCATTTCATAACCGTAACACAGTTATTTGATATATTCTAGTAATATGGCAAATAACGCAAGCACTAGTAACACCACTTACACAGAAGGTCAGTCAACACAAAGACCTCCTTTCTTTAATGGCCTAAACTATAGCTATTGGGCAACACGTATGGCTTTTTATATGCAATCAACAAGTTATGATGCTTGGAATGCTACTCAGAAAGAAATAGTCAATCCAACAACTGAGTATGCAGAATGGACGGCTGCTGAGAAAACCGCAGCTGCTGTAAATGCAAAAGCAATAAATATGTTGTTTTGTGCATTAGATCAAAACGAATATAACCGTGTTAGTATCTGTACCTCTGCATATCAAATTTGGTAAACGCTAAAAACCACTCATGAAGGTACTAACAAGGTTAAACAAGCAAAAATAGCTTTGTTGAAAAGTCGATTTCAAAATTTCAAAATGAAGCCGAATGAAACAATCAATGAGATGTATTCAAGGTTTCAAACCATTCATCATGCTCTTATCGGTTTAGGACAAAAATATTCTGATTTTGATGTAGTTTCAACAGTCCTACATTCACTGACTAATGAATGGGAAGGAAAAGTATTAGCAATAGAAGAAGCTAATGATCTTTCCACCATGAAGCCAGATGAATTGATAGGAAATCTTATGTCCTATGAAGCTAACTTGCAGGCTCGAAAAGAACAAAAAGAAGAAAAGAAAAATGTAGCATTTCATGCTGAGAAAGATGAAGACGTCTCAGATTCCGAAGATGAGGATCTAGCGTTCATTGCAAAAGGATTCAAAAAATTCTTAAAGCAACGAAAAGCTAGTCGATACAACAGAAAGAAGTTCGGATCAAATAAGCCATCATCATCAAATGTAGAATGCTTTAACTGTCATAAGAAGGGACACATGCAAAAGGATTGTCCAGAACAAAAAAAGAAGACAAAAAATGACAAGTTCAAACACAAAAAGGACAAGTCAAAGAAATGGGCATTCTCAGTGACATGGGATGATTCAGACTCATCTTCATCTGATAGTGAAAGTGACTCAGACAATGAACAAGCTAATGTATGCTTTATGGATAAAGAAGATGAGGTACAAATTCTGACTTTTGAAGAAGTTCTAGATATAAATGCTGAGTTAATGTATAAATTTAAAGATGTAAAACGACAATGCAAGCAAGCTCAAGCTGATTTAAGTAGAGCATAATTTGAACGAGATATGTTAAAAGACGAGAAGAAAATATTAGAAGAGGGACTTGAAAAAGCTCAAGAATCATCATCTAATATTGATTCTCAACTATCTCTTTTGAGTCAAGAAATTGAAACTCAAAAAGAGAAAAATGATGCTCTAACTACCGAAAATCATGAGCTTAAGGAAAAAGTCAAGATGTTAGACCTTGAAAAAGCTAGTTTACAAACAAAGTTAGATGACATTACTCAAAATGTTTCTAACTTTAACAAAGGTCGAGAAAATTTGAAAAAAAATATTGAAAGTTCACAAACTGCTACAAATAAGCAAGGTTTGGGATATAAGAAACAAGTTATCAAGAAACATCTTGGTAAAAGAAAAAGGAAAAATAAGGAAGTACGAGAAACTAAAGCTAAGAAAAATCTTAGTTTACTATATTCCAAACCAAAACCGATTGTGAAATTTCAAAAGAAGAATGTCAAATCTGTAAAAATTTGGGTTCCTAAAACAAATAACAATTTGATTAGGAACAAGTACATTCAAAAAATTTTGAGTTCTGTGCATCATAATCCAAATTATGTATATAAAGGGGATACCGGACCCGTATGTGTTTGGAATCCTAAGACCTAACTCTTAGGACCCTATAAAAAGGTGGGTACCAAGGACTTAATTTTATTTTCTGCAGGTCCCACATAAGAAAAGAGGAAAGTGGATACTAGATAGTGGTTGCTCGAAGCATATGACTGGAGACAAGAGCTTATTAACAAATATCACTTATTCGGATGGTGGCTCAGTCACTTTTGGAGATAATTCAAAAGGCTATATCATCGGCAAAGGCGATGTGAGCAATTACGATACATCAAACTTACCTCTTATTACCAATGTCATGCTAGTTAGGAATTTGAAACATAATTTACTAAGTATCAGTCAATTGTGCGACAAAGGTTTTATCATTTCTTTTTCGGACAATAAATGTAGTATTTTAGATAAAGTTCGAAATATAGCTTTTGAAGGATATAGAGACAGAAACATCGATATTCTGAATATGAATACCAATCATAATTCAGATATGTGTCTTGTAGCAAATGATAATGTTCCATGGCTATGGCACAAACGTTTCTGTCACATAAACTTCAGAACTATTGACAAGCTAGCCAAGAATAATCTAGTTAAAGGACTACCCAAAGTAAGCTTTAAGGTTGATAATCTTTACGATGCATGTCAATTAGGAAAATTGACCAAATCGTCTTTCAAATCCAAGAAAGTCATATCAACGTTACAACCATTGGAGCTATTACATATGGATTTATTTGGACCAACACAGGTTCAGTTAATAAATCATAATCGATATGTGTTTGTAATTGTTGACGATTACTCTCGATATACATGGGTAATTTTCTTGAAAAACAAAAGTGACACTTTCAAACATTTCAAATCCTTCGTCAAAAGAATTCAAAAATCAAAAGGGCTTAAAGTTAAAAACATAAGAAGTGATCATGGCGGAGAATTCGAAAATAATGATTTTGAACATTTTTGTACAAAGAAAGGTATAAATCATAATTTTTCGTTTCCTAGAACTCCACAACAAAACAGAGTTGTAGAACGGAAAAATCGGACTTTACAAGAATGTCCAAGAACATTATTAAATGGATCCACTCTACCAAAACATTTTTGGGCAGAAGCTGTTGCAACTGCGTGTTATGTTTTGAATCGTGTATCTATTTGACCTCTGACCAAAAATACATCCTATGAGCTATTTAATCAAAGAAACCCAAATATCTCATATTTCAAAGTTTTTGGTTCTAAATGCTTTATTTTAAATACGAAAGGCCATCTTGGAAAATTTGATTCCAAATCCGATGAAGGTATATTTGTCGGATACTCGGAACGAAGCAAGGCCTATCGTATATTAAACAAGAGAACTAAAACTATTGAAGAATCACTTCATGCTTCTTTTGATGAATTCTTTAAATCAACTCATATCGTATCGGATGACGAAGAAACCATAGTCACTGATAATCCTGTCATCACAAATAACGACTCTGACTCAGAAATTGTTGACGATATCCCTCATCCTGCTGTGATACCTTCTCCACCAAGATTTAGATCTCCTCCGAGAATTCTAAGAGATCATCCAGTTCAAAATGTTATTGGAGAAGTAACATCACAAATTATAACAAGAAGTCAACTAAATCAAATGGGTCATGTCGCATTCCTTTCAAATATCGAACCTAAGAATCCGAAAGAACCCGCTACTGATGATTACTGGATCATTGCCATGCAAGAAGAACTAAATCAGTTCGATCGCAATGATGTCTGGGAACTTGTTCAAAGACCGACTGATCAGTCAGTCATTGGTACGAAATGGGTCTATAAAAATAAGGCTGACGAACAAGGAAATATAACCAGAAATAAAGCATGATTAGTAGCACAAGGATATAATCAGGAAGAAGGTATCGATTATGAAGAAACCTTTGCTCCCGTAGCTCGATTAGAAGCTATTCGAATTTTACTGTCCTTTGCTTGTCATCATGATTTTAAACTTTATCAAATGGATGTCAAAAGTGCATTTTTAAATGGGTTTATCAAAGAGAATGTATATGTCGAACAACCTCCTTTGTTCGTACATGAGAAATATCCTGATCATGTATATAAACTTAAGAAAGCTTTATATGGATTGAAACAAGCACCTCGTGCTTGGTATGAACGATTAAGAAGCTATCTTATCGATTCTGGATTTCAGATTGGTAAAGTTGATCAGACTCTATTCATTAAACATTCTCAAAAAGATATATTAGTTATCCAAATATATGTAGACGACATTATCTTTGGTTCAACAAACGACGAACTTTGCAAAGAGTTTGCAAATATTATGACCAAAGAATTTGAAATGTCTCATATGGGAGAACTATCGTATTTCCTTGGTCTTCAAATCAAACAACTTTCTAACGGTATTTTTATTAGTCAAGGAAAATACTATGGAAACTTAGTCAAACGCTTCGGTTTAGAAAATACCTCTGGTAAACCAACTCCTATGAGTACGACCACACATCTTGAAAAAGATGAACATGGTAAGAATGTTGACCAGAAATTATATAGAAGCATGATTGGTTCTCTCATGTATCTTACCGCGAGTCGTCCTGATATTATGATGAGTGTTTGTTTATGCGCAAGGTTTCAAGCTAATCCTAAAGAATCACATTTACGAGCTGTAAAACGAATAATACGATATCATAATAACACCAAAGACTTTGGTCTTTTCTACCCGAAATATTGTCCATTTGAATTAGTATCGTATAGCGATGCTGATTTCGGTGGCTCTCGCACGGATAGAAAGAGTACAAGTGGTACGTGCCATTTTATTGGAAAATCACTTGTCTCTTGGTTTAGTAAGAAACAAAATTGCGTTTCACTCTCGACATGTGAAGCTGAATACATATCAGCTGCTCTAGCTTGTACTCAAGTTTTATATATGCAACAAACACTTCGAGATTTCGATATTCATTTATCAAACTCCATCATATATTGTGATAACACAAGCGCAATCAATTTATCAAAAAACCCAGTCAATCATTCCCGAACAAAGCACATTGATATTCGACATCATTTCTTAAGAGATAATATTGAAAAAGGAACAATATGACTCGAATATGTCCAGACTAACAACCAATTAGCAGACATTTTTACCAAGCCTCTACTCGAATCTAGCTTTATCTCTTTACGTAGAGAACTCGGCTTGATTTCTAGAAACGAACTTGGTGTATAATGTATATAAATATATATATACACTATTGAGTTCTTCTCTACTCGGTACATTCATTTGTTTTTTAACTTAGCTAATTAATAGTCTTTTACTATTATTAGCAATTCTTTTTGAGCTTTACAAACTTTGAGTGGTTCATATTCTCTGAATGCTTTCCATCCATTACTTCCTACTTCGTAAAAGCTATAAATACATACTCCTTCTTATTGTTTTCTGCATTACTTTCTTAGTGTCTAGTTTTAACATTCATACACAAGTCCATATACTCTTATGGCAAACATATGTGATGAATGTGCTCAACGGTCTCACATCTCGGTCACTAGCTCCGAACCGGAGGAGTACTACTCTCCGGAAACACCGAAGAGCAGACCGGAATGTTCGCATACTCCTAGACATACACCCAAACCCAAACGAGCTAAGAAAGCACTATTTTGTTCTCCGGGTACGAGAGAGAAGATCAATGAAATTCATCACTACCAGATACATCAGTTGGATCTCCAACGTCAACTGCATTATGAACAAAAACTCACATCTGATCGTTTAACTCTCTTAGAATGGATGGCGTCATTTTTCTGTAGCACGGATAGACATGGGGTACACGAACCAATACCAATGCCACACCCTTCGTCTACATCTCGAAGTCCTAACTCATGGGACCGTAATTATGCGAGAAACGAAGGATCAAGAGAAAATTGGTCGCCATGGACGCCGAGAGTTTCGAATATTCAAGAAAAATCCGAAGACAAGTCATCTACCTCTCATTAAGTTATATCGTTTTTAAAACGTTTATGTTGCAAAATAATTTTTTAGTTTTAGTTCTTATTTCTGTATTTGTTTTCATAATCTTCGTTCAAAATTCACGTTGAGTTGAAATAAATTAAAGTTCTCTATTTTCAAAATTTTCAGAAATCAGAAAAACAAGCATACACAGGAACGGTCGACCGTCTGGAATAGACCAGTCGACCGATAAAGGTCTCTGGAAATGTTTATTTTGTTAGACCGGTCGACCGCCTGAAAACTACCAGTCGACCGTTCAATTCTCTGGAATTTTTTCAACTCAAAAGTACACCAGTCGACCGTTTATAATCCACCGTTCGACCGGTAATGTTCTCTGGAATTTATTACCCCCAGGAACCAGTCGACCGTTTTTAATCCAACGGTCGACCGGCAAAGCTCTCTGGAACTTATTTACCCAGGAACCAGTCGACCTGTCCAAAAATAACGGTCGACCGATCACGCATTTTTTCAGTTTTCCCTCTCTAAATCGACATGTCGAATCATTTTTACTTCATCCTTTCACTTATTATTTATTCATCTCTTTCTCTAACTTTTGAAAAAACCAAAAACCCCCAAATCAATTTCTTTTTATTTTTCAATGGCACCTCCTCAAAAGAAACCCAAAAAATCATCCTCCACTCCACTTCAACCCATAGATGCTAACATCAAACAATGGCTCATGGATCCTATTGCAGTGAAACGATGGAATGCTATGAAGGATTACACCATTCATAAAGGTTCTTTCATAGATTTATCTGCTTTTATCCTCTATGATGTTGAAGAATTGACGTTTAAGGCTTGTATAAAATCACTACTTACTTTTGATAAGAACAACATAGAGGTTAATCATATTATGATTAAGTTGTTCTATGCTAACCTTAACCTACAGAAATTCAAACCAGAGAATGCTTCTAATTGTCTTTGGTCCGTAGTTGTGGTCATTATGTTTTCATTTCGAAGGAAAGAATGGCCATGGTTCTCGGTTCACCTAATAGTGGTCAAGAATTTCTTCTGATTTCTGTACAGTTCACACTCGTGATAGAATCAGTCATCTTTTTATCGAGGATCATAAAACGAGTACCAAGGCGATTAATTTACGACCCACGGCTCGAGTTATACATCATGTTCTTACATGATCTTTATTGCATTGCCAAGGGTTGGTAATTTTGACGCGATTTATAAAGAAAATTTCAAGGCACTTTATTCGATCTATGGAGATATCAAGATAAATTGGATAAACATGATCTTCGACGAGATCCTGCTTGTGAATGACCGCACAAGGCCACACTTATTTTACAATGAATATATTATGCGGCTATTACTCGATTGTGGAGTAAAATCTTGCGAATCTAAAATCTCCAAGCCAAAGTGCATTAACAAAGCAACTCGAAAAAGGATGAAGCTTCCTGACCCTTGTATGAGTATTATTCCTTTTGAGCAACACCAACAACAACGTCCTCAAGAGACCACTTCTTCTACGATTCCCAAACCTAAGCCCGAAGAAGTCAGGCTTCTTGACCCTTCGTCGTCAACTAAGGACTCGCATGCACAAATTTCACGAAACCAATTCCTTCTAGAAGCTAGACTTAAAAGAACCGACACCAAACTCGACCGTTTGGATACAAAGCTTGATAAACGGTTCTCCAAGCTTAAGTCCTTCTTTGGTACTATTTGGGATGCAATTTCTTGTGCATCGTCATCCTCCTCTGCTCAAATACAAGACCCGGGAAAACGTCCCATGCCTCCTACATTTACATGGTCAACATCTGAGGAAAGCACATCCTCAGGAAACAATGCTGGACGTGGTCGTGGGACTTATGAGACCGAGGAAGAAGAAGGAACCAACGATGACGACGAATTGGAAGGAGACAAGGATGAAGGACAAAGTAAAGCCATTGATTTGGAATCTACGGAATCCAATTCTCCACCTCACTAGCTTATTATCATTCGCGTTTTATGATAGTATGTTTTATTTTTATGCAAGACTTAAAACCGGCACTTGTATATAAATAGTGTCGTATTTATTTTGGGTGTGTACGTCTTAAAACTTTAGGTACTTGACTTGCTTTTGGTATGCTTGGGTTGTATTATATGCTACAATATTGAATGCTTATTGTGCTTTTATAATTTGTGTGATCTCTATTCCTTTTTGTCGATGACAAAGGGGGAGATAAATGTTACTAACAATGTGTTTTGCAGACATTTTTTTTAAGTATGTATTTCAGGGGGAGTATACATTCAGAGGGAGTAATAATCTCTTTCAGATCTATATTGTCATCAATCAAAAAGGGGGAGAATGTTGAGTCAAGGAATTCAAGATGTTTTGATCAATGACAAGGAGAAATTCAAGATCGACAAAAAGAAGAGATTCGATGGTATTCAATGTTAGAGGTTGATTATTTAGTGTTTAGTTGAGTTATATTTGTTAAAATCTATCCTCAAATAATCATATACCTCAATGTTTTTTGAATATATATGTGAATATATGTATGCACATTCATTGTGCATACTGCCTGAAACCGGTCGACCGGTTTCATTCTGGACGGTCGACCGATTCTAGGCAGAATGCACAATGAACGTGCACACATGTATATAACGTATATATATATATATATATATATATATATATATATATATATATATATATTCAAATACCAGTCTACTGGTCATTTTTTACCAGTCCACTGGTCTACGAACTGAAGCCATCTTTTCGAATAGACACCCTATTTCATCAATGGTTATAATCCTTTCTTTTCACCAAAAATCATCTCTATTCATTGCTTCTCTTTACCAATGATTACATCTCTCCATCCTCTATAAAAGCAACATGAAATCATCATTTTAATTACAACAATTCTTTCTATTCTTGCTATCTAAGTGCTGATTTCATTCTTACTCTCTAAAAGCATTCAAAAGCTCACTATTCTCATATATCATTATTTGAATCCTTGAATCTATATATTATTCTTTAGAATCAAACAACGATATCATCTTCCAAATCTTCATAATATCAAAATCATATTTGAGGATAAGATTATAGGAAGGTTGTACAAGAATTGACAAATTCGTGTTATTAAGAACACACATTGTCAAACTACAAGTTTATATCTTGTTTGAAGTCCTCGGTGTTGTAAGAGGCAAGTTGTGAAGTCCTCGTGTTGATAGAGGCGTGAAATCCCATTCGGCTGCTCGGGTGTTGTGTACCTGTTCCTCCGGGTGAAGTGAGGTTGTTAGTGAAAATCCAGAGAGAGGTCTAGGACTGAACGTAGGACGGTGCTCCGAACCAGTATAAAAATCCCTGGTGTGAATTTTCCATTTTTACTGCATTTACTATTTGCTTATTTGCGATTAGCTATTACTTTATACTTGAATATTGTTTGTCATATTACACGATCCTTGTGTGTATTATACTCGGCAAGTACACGCACGCACTTTCAGTTTGGTTAGTCATCATTGAGTTTATGGCGATAACCAAAGTCGACAAAAACCCGGGTCATTACATATATATATAACTATCTAATATTAATTACAATACTTTAGTTTTCTTTTATTTTTGATATTTAATCATTACAATATTTTTTTTAATAACATAAATTTTAATGCCCTGCAAAGCGGGCAAAAATTACTAGTGTTTATGATAATATTTGATTTATTTGCAACAAATGCTTTTTTATTTTATAACTAAACTAATTATTTAAAGTACCAAAAAACCGTAGAATTAGATAATAAATTGAAAGTTCGATTAATTCGGTTAAACCGATAACCAAAAAATATATTTACAAACTGAATTATTTTTAAAACCGAACCAAACCGACTGAAATGAACCGTTTGGTTGGTTAATTCGATTTGAACCGAATGTTGCTTACCCTTAGAAGGCACTAAAAACTTGTGCAAAAATGCACCAGAGATAGACATTGTCGGGGTGTTTTACCTAGTCTGTGTCGACATAAGTGCTCCCTATTACGACACAAGCCACAAAAAAATTCCCAGGTGACAAAACTCGCTAGGGTTGATATTTGACACATCAAAATAAGGTGTTAGCGACCTTGAATTCTCACAAATTTGATATGCACAATATATGTAACCCAAACTATCAACAGAAACAAGAATTACCGGAATCCATCAAGAATCAAAGGAGATATAACAGCCCATATATGGACTCATTCCATATTTGCACTGGTTTCTTACAAATCAATATATAAATAACGAATTCAACTAAAATGCCACTTCAAATCATCAGCAAAAACATGAGTTCAAACTAGATAGTGTGAGGAAACCCTCATCTTAGATTTCCAAAAAAATAGAGTTGATTTTTTTTTTTTTATCAATTTGGAGACTTTAAGGCTTGGATGTTAACTTCAGCACATGTCTTTAATCATGTTTCAACACTTATCTTCACTTTATATTTACATTTGAGCATGGGGTATAAATTTTTCAAGAGGAAAATGTATATTTTTTCTTTTTAATATTTAGTCTGATGGAGAAGAAAAAAATGTTTCCTTGGGAATCACGATATTTCTACATGGGAACAACTCTCGAAATCAACTCGAATACCACAAATACGAGATATAGATTGTGTATATAATGTTGGCTCATCCAAAATAGGATCAAAGCCTAAAAAAGCATAACCAAAATCATCTCAGAATGCACTCAAATCAGCTTGAAATATACTTGGAAATGGACAAGAGCTCAAATGCATCAGAACTTGGTGAAATAAACACCTACAAGTGGAAATTGATCTGGGCGTTTACCTAAACCTATGTCAACACAACTACATAGTGTGTTAACAAAGGAACTGGAAATTGTTGGGAAATGCAGATAAAGGATCTTAAGGTGAACTTAGCACTAGAGAGGGGGTTGAATAATGTTTAGTGGAATTTTATAATTTTTATGAAATCTTTTTGAATTAATCACAAATAGATGCAAATCACAAATATATAACAATCACAGAATTAAACACATATGCAAAATAAAAAGTAAAAATAGTAAAGGAAAGAACACACGAGGATTTTTATACTAGTTCGAAGTTACCCTGCATCCAGTCCCATACAACTCTGGATTAATGCATATTTCTTTTCAATATAATCTTCAAATACGATCCTCGATTTCGCAGGCCACGAGGTACACATACCTATTTCTATAGTACGATGAGACTCAATTGATTTCTAGGATACAATCACACCCAGTTGATTTATACAGGCTACAACCACATCTTTTAAGATCAGTTTTGGTAGGAAGACTCGATAGAGCTTGATTTTGCGATCTTTGATTACATAAACTCCTATAACTCTTAATAACACTTAAAATCTTGAGAGAGTTTGACAGAGAATCAAACTAGAATTAGTTTAATTCTCTCTGTAATCCACCAGAGTTTGATTATAAAATTTATAAAATTAAGAGTAGAAATGGAGAGGAGAAAGGAGAGAAGAAGATAAATGAAATTAGTTATGAAATTTCGAATTTAGAAGCCTGTTTATGGTTGTTCAATAATCATGTCCTTTTAGGAAAAGATTCAAACCAATAGACACAACTTTTGAAATTCGAATTTTAAAAATAACGGTAGCCATGCCGACATGTAGGGTACCTCATGTTGATATGCCTTAGGCAAAATTTGAAATTTGAATTCTTTTGAAAATAATGTAAATAATGTTGAAATAAATCTAGGAAATTCTGGAGTTTAAACATATTGTTGTTCTACATAATAAAATGGTATAATAAAGTAAAATTATAAATTAAAAATATAAATAAAAAACATGTAATTATAATTTACAAAAGTGATTAAAAGTTAATTTAAATTATAAATATAAATATAAAAAGTTCAAAACATAATATACAAAGCTATAGATATAAACAAGAAACTTAAAACTTAATATACAAATCTATGAATATAAGAAAATAATAATATTAAAACGTAAGTATTCATATAATTAAAACTCAAAAATATAAGTAAGAAACTTTAAAATATTTAAATTAGGAGATAGATTTAAAATCTAAAAATAAAATTAAATATTAAAAGATTTTTTTTAAATATGAAGTAATTTTGAAATCAATTTGGAAAATAAGAAGATTTAAAACCAGGTAAAAATGATAAGGTATTTGAAATAGAGATTCAGTGTTATTACAGAGTTTTAACAATAAAATATAAACTTTATAACTTGTCCTGTTTTCTTGAACTCTTGTTACTCATGAGTCTTCAATCTTAAACTCTACTTCTTCTTTGTGATCTTTGAATCTCTAAATTGTATTGTCTTCAATAATCAATACCTGTATCGCATATGTAACAATGATAGTTAAAAAAAGGTTGTTATCATCAAAACCATCATCACAAACTTCTCCATCCCTAACAAAAATGCTATAGGTTCTAAAACCTGCTCGGGTTCGATTTCCAGGCCATATTCAATGACCCTAATGACTTCCAATTCAACTAAAATTTTGTATAAATGGAGAAGAGCAACTAAATTATCAATGAGAAAAAGAATCACTGCATTACAAAACGAAATGAAGAAGTTATGGAGTCTCAAACATGGACTTATGTCAGTTTTTGCACGGAGATATAGCTGAAATATATTTTTAGTCATAGATTGTGGCAAATTCAATCAAAACTCATAGAAACTCTAATTTAGTCACATGCAAGCTAGACAGTGTGAGTTAGACAACTCAGCTTGACTGGATTTAGAAGATTTAAGCCTGAACTGGTTGCAAGCGAAGTTTGTGAGCAGATATGAAGAAAAACTGACATTCGACTAATAGTTACTATAATCTTCCTCCTCATTGATTCCAATAATCAATGCTGAAGATCTCTCCTATTGGACTTTTGCTTAGGAATAGAGAGAAAAGATTCCTCTTTCTATTTCTAATTTGTATTAGAAGAATTTAGATTTTATAATTTCAAGTGACAACTATTTATGTTTCTTAGTGAAACCTCAAGAAAAAGGAGAAAAGCTTCCTGAGAGAAGAATATGTCGTATTTTTCTACAATGAACAAAAATTCTAGAACTTAGGATTTGGGCTTTGGGCTTGGGTTGAGAACTTACCCAAAATGTTAAGTGTTACAATTACAAGTGATTAAGCAAGTGTTACAAAAATGGTCTTAGTTAGGCTATGCTACACAATTTACACAAGTTTAACATATTTCTACCCTTTCTTATATATATAATTATATTGTTTAAGCCTATTAAAAATTACACAACTTGTTAAAGATCTTTTTAACAAGATTTAATACATATTACAACACATAACACCAAAGATTCACAATTTTAATCCAAAATTTTACGTTTTGTTGTTTAAGAACAAAACTCAATTTTTTTCCCTCTAAAAATAGCACAAACCTCATTACTTTAACACAAATGATTTGTAAAATCATATTAAAATCATTTGATACGTAGATATTGATTCCAAATCAACATTTTATATTTGTTATTTTACTAGCGACATAAAATTCCATAAATATTGTTGTTAATTCACTTTAATAACAAATTTGCAATTATTCCTTATTAACACAGTTCAACACTATATTATTACTCTATAATTTTAATTAACGATTTCCAAACATGGTTTTAAACAAAATTCTTATTTTATTTTATAATTTTAACAACTTATATTTTCCAAACACCAATTCACAAATTACTAATTATCTTACTATAACTAAAACACTTCATATTGAAAAAATATTTTCACTTTAAATATTGATATCCAATAATATTTTATATTTTCAATGTTCATTTAAATCACCAAAATATATTTTGCACACATTAATTGAAATAATTTTTCTTATAATTCTAAACGAATTAAATTTATTCCTATACGCACAAATTCCATAAGTCACAAATTCTTTATTTTCTGATCTTAAATTATTACACGACTTAGGCTCCTAAACTCGTATAATAATTTTCTCATGCTAAAATTACAAAACAAGTTATAATCTGTTTGCCATGGGTATCCAAAAACCCGGGTTGTTATGATCAACAAGCTAAAAAAGATTTTGTTTTGTTTAGGATTTTTAGCGCGTTTGGAATTAGAACTGAGCATTATGGCAATGGTCATCCATTTTAATATGGGTGGGCATCTTTGGTAAGCCAAATTAACCACCAAAACTAGTTCACTTCGGTCGATTTGGTTTAGTTTTAAAACTAGATTGATTTATAACTGTCTCGTTAAAACTCTAGCTTGAGTATGAATTTAGCCAAATCAGCAAACTTCGATTATATTTTAAAATTACTAATTTTATCATATGTATTTTAGATCGGTCTCTCTTAGATAAACTTTTATTCACCATGTATGCATCAAAATTACTTTTAAAAATCATAAGAATGCTAATTAAGAATGCTTTGATTATATATTTAAGTTTTATTTCAAACTAAAATGAATATTCTAAACATAAGGTGTGAATCGTTTTTTCAAGATTAAATCAAATAACCAAACGAACAAATTAAACTTGATTTGATTGATTTTGGTTAGTTTTGAATTCATATTAGATTTAAGATTGATTTAACCATTTTCATCCTAAGCGACCAATCAAACGCTTAAGATGCATTATGGTGAACGTGAACGGTGTATTGGTCGAGGTACATTGGTGAATAAAGTATGTATTTGCGACTATTGAATGAGGCATTGAGCAGAGTATTTTATTTGTGATTGTTAATTTAACTATTTTGTAGTTGATTAATTATTGGTTATGTTGTAATATGTGATTAATTAAAATGAGATAAGAGTACAGAAATAGAAATAAATGCAAATTAACTGCCTTAAAATACAATGATAAAATAAGTAAATAATACAACAAGAATACGACTTAAGTAAACAAAAAAATTAATTAAAAAAATATATAAAAAATATCTTTATACGATCGTTCCACCATCTCGAGCTACTTGCAACGATTTGTTTATTTTGAATTTTCGTGAAATAATTGAACAACTTGGTTTAATTTTTTCCATTACAGCTTTGTACACTTTCTTTTTTGCTTTTACCACATATCAACTAAGCTTCAACGGAGCATTTTTAATATACTTCAAGTGGTGTCAGACGCCCACTGATGCACAGTCCTTCAGTTTGATATTCTGGCATCCGAAAAATTAGGAAAATATATATGATGCAGAGAGAAGAAAATGCATACAGTGCTATAAAATCATAATTGATTACGGTTGCGGTTTGACAGAGGCTTGTTGGTTTTTATCGGATTGTTGTAAGAAAGATGGAGATGGATGATGAAAGTATATAGGGAGAGGAGGAGAAAGGAGGAAAGGAGTTGTTGGAGGAAAAAACGGTTAATTTTTTTTCAATGTCTTCGAACCCAATAAGTGGTGAGTTTTGACCTACATTTCATTAAAAAAAACCAAATACAACAGAAATACAATAACAAAATGACATGAAAATCCTGCTTGTTGGCACCACCTTGTTTTATCAAAAGTTGGGTATTCTTTTGTGTGACTTTGAGTTGCAAGCCTTGATATCAACCAACTTTTCGCTATATCATAGGGAAGAACAGTGAACACCTCTTTCTTGTCGGGTTCCATAACAAATAATATTGCTTCTACAATATCAAATTCATCTCCTTCTCCAAGACGTTGAATGCGAGCAACCATATTTGCATAATTTGCAGAACTTCCTATTGATTCTACCTAGTATCAGTATTCGGATTATCAGAATGCATGCAAGATTTTTCCACCCGTCTCTCGTGTATTATTCCAATGAGCTCGGCCATCTTTTCTTCATTTTCACCATGTCGTCTTCTTAAACCGTGGCGTGAAGTTTGTTGCGAAGGAGGATTAATTAGAGTTTGTGAAATGGAGGATTAATTGGAGTTTGTTGCAATGGAGGATTTATGGGCGAATTCAAATTTGGAATTTGTTCTTTTGCGTTTCAGACAATGGATTAAAAAACCCATCAAAAACCCATGTTCTATCAAACATGCTCTGTGTTGAAGGAGGCGTACCAATCTGCGACGGTTGTACGGTAGCAGAAGGCGTATACGACGATTGTCCGGTAGCATTGGTCTCACGAAATAATTGTTGCATCATCTCCAAATTTTCAAGCGGACGTCTCCTATATTTTGTAATAGTTGGTCCAAATTCTTAAAAATAAAAAATAAAATGAGTGTGAAATTTTAATTAACTATCTATAAATAAACCATAAAAAATCAAGTTCACAATCTTTACATGGTATTCCCACCATTCGTCGCTTCCGGAAACCATTTTCTTATTAGGGTCTAACCAGCACTAGTCTTGCTCATCAAACCATCTCATTTAAGCCATTCTCGCCGAAGACTATTACATTTATTTCGAATTTTGTGTTCGCCTATCTGTGCGATGTTCGGATTGTTCTGTACGACGTAGTTGAACTTTTCTAGCATTACTTTGTGCGCACTTTTGTTGTTGCTACCACGAGCGTCATAGGCTTCAACAACACATTGTATCATAATCTGTGTTGCTTCGAATGTTCAGTTTTTCGGTTGACCATAGTGAAAATAACAAAAATAAAAGAAGAGGATTATATGTTAAATAACAGAAAAACAATATGTTAAATAACTGAAAATAACAAAAATAACGTTAATAAATAAACCTGTTTTGATGCTCGGATTTGTTAGGAAGAAAATAAAAGAAGAGGATTATATGTTGAAAGCGTGGAGAGTTGGAAGAAGAGGGAGGAAGAAGAGATGAACGTTAGAAATTAGACCGTTGCGTCAGACGCTAACGGTTCAATTTTCAATGTTTCTTAACAGTCTTTTTGATCGTTAGTGGGCATGTCACGTGTCCGCTAACGTTTCATTTTCTTGTCAGCCAACGATACCGTAATGGTAACCATGCTCGATTTGCGCACGAGCGGATGACATTTGAATCGGATAATCAAACTAGGGGTGAGCGTTTGGTTGGTCTGGTTTATCCGATTATAAAAATTGTCAAACTAAACTAAAACTGATAAAAATGAAATCCAAACCAAACTAACCAAATTAAGATTGGTTGGTTCGGTTGGTTATCCGATTTAACCAAACTAAAAATATTTTAGACTTTATGTTCATAATATAAACTATAAACATATGATTAACATCTTATTATTTATGATTCTTACGCTTCTCAAAAGTAATTTTGATAAATATGTGATGATTAAAATTTACTTGGATAACTAAATTAAACTAAAATATTTACTATAATTTCGATGATTTTGAAAATATAATAAAAATTCGGTTAGTTTGGTTAAACCGATAACCAGACAAATTAATTTTTCGAACCGATTACAAATCAATCTAATTTCAAAACCGAACCAAACCGATCAAAGGAAATTGGTTCGGTCGGTGTATTTGGTTTACCGAATAACGCTCATCGCTAAATCAAACCGTCACCCCACCGTCTTCTTTTACAAACAAGCCCTGGGGCGCTGTTGAAATATTCATGCGCATATCATCGATGTTTACCCCGTGGCCAAAATTTTTAGTTGCCCCCTCTTTCTCCCGCCTTCTGTAAACCTAGACTAGATTGAAAAGATACCCTTCTCCGAAATCGTCATGAACGGTTTATTGTTTTAACAATTCGAGGAAGTTGAAACATTGCCCTTGAAAGTTTTTGCGAAGAAGTGTTGTAAAATTGTAAAATACCAAAATCATTTCTTCCTTATTGCTTCATATTTTTCTCCCTCGGAATTTAAAATGAGAAGAAGTTCACTCAAATCAGTTCATGATTGTTTATTTACTGGATAAAGTTCGGTAAATTTGACTTTACAGAGATACTGCTTAATCGTTTTTCGATTTTTCCCAATTATTCGCCATGCAAGGAAGCCGAAGCGATTCAAGCTCTGAAATGATCTTTAGAGGCATTAAATTCGTTCTTTTCGGATTTGATTCGACGTCTAAAGCTCAGGTTTTCTCTTTTGGTTTCATTTTCTTATTTCAATTTCCGTTTTTTCTGATATCTATAGGGTTTTGTTGGTTTCGTTTCAGTATCGATCCGAGCTTGTAAGAAGAGGGGGAATTGATGTCGGCAGATACGATTCGACTTGTACCCATGTGATTGTTTCTGGGCTAGTTTACGTAAGTTCGTTATTTTTGGATATTCTTTGGAGTTGGTTCCCTAACAAACATCCAGCTGCATTACTGATTTAATCATATGTTGGATAGGTTGAATTAAGCACAACCGTTTAATAACAATAGTTGAATCAGGGACTTCTCAACATTCTGAGGTCCTGATTCAACATTCTTATAATGTTATGTGCTGGAAATTACAATTTCAAATGGCTTCAGTTGTAGTGGATCATCAATTGAAATAATCCTCCCCCCCCCCCCCCCCCCCGTGTGTACAATATATCAGCATTCAGTTTTTTGGATAATGTAGTCCTAGTTTCTGACCAATTTACGAGGACTCAAAGAAAATTAAGTAGAACTATGAAATATCTTATAAGAGCTTTCATTTGGTTGAAAAAACATACTATTAACGCTAAAGCAATTTGTATGATAAATATGTATAGCATTCTTTTGACCAAGGCAAGATTCAAGTTGTGTTCAGAATTGTAACACTCGATCAAACTACAAACATGAAATGGACCAGTTAAATTATCATAATCATTAGTTCATCCCTTTGGTTCTATATATAATTGCCAAGTCTTCTTTTTGGGCTTCTGTATGCTGTGTACACAATATAATCACGAGGCTTTCGTAATTATGAGGGTTTACAATTTGAATTTTTTCCTCATTGCTCTAATAGTTGAGCTGGCAGTGGGACGGATATCTATATTGCATTCATGTTATTGATGGGTTTTATTTGGTGATGGTAACTGATGAGTGTTTAGATATAACTGTGTTTGTGCAAGTCAGAAATCCGTTGTCGCATAAAATGTAATTTGTTCTATCTTGTATGGTTTTATTGCATAGGACGATCCTGTTTGTGTACTTGCAAGAGAAGATGGGAAAGTTCTTGTTACAGAACTTTGGATTGACGATTGCGTGGACTCTGGAGCATTGGCTGATGCTAGTAGGGTAAGTTTCTTGTATGATTTTGCTTATTTGTATATTACATTTGACAATATCAGCCATGTCTTTGGATGCCAGGTTCTGATCAGTTTACCTATTTTCCTTGTTAACATTGTTGTCAAAAATCTTAAAATCCTACGATTTGAATCCCGTTTTGAATCGAATCTCTCCCTTTCCGATTCGATTTATATTCCGATTCAAATATAGCTAATACCACATATTCGAAAAAGCATTCAGTCCAAATCGATATATTTAGTATGTTTATTTGGATCTACAATCCCAATTCTACTAACTTCCAGAAAAATAAAATCGGAACAAGAGTGAACAAAATTTTAGATTTAGACATAGAGGTTCAAACATCAAAATAAATTTCAAACCGTGTGCAAACCTTCAAAATATGAAATTCCCGAATCTACGATTTACGATTTAAATCCTGATTCGATTTGAAGTGTGAATTTTACGATTTACGATTTGAATCTTATTTTGAAAACCTTGCTTGTTAACAACAAAATTTACATGGAAACAAGAACCACATGATGGAGATGCCTTGACTTTAGTGATCAACCTGTCTAATCACCTTGAATTTACCACTGCATTCAATTCACCAGATGTAGGATCAATGTAGTTAAGGCGCACACCTAGGTGCAAAAGAGTGCAATGCGCATATAGTCGGCTTTTTTGGTAACAAGGCGCAAGGGTTAGTGCAGCGCAAAAAAGTCTAAAGCGCAAAAGGCGCAAAGCAATAAAAAAATGCGCTTTTCATTTATTTTGAAGAAAAAAAAGTAGTATGGGAAATTTGAATCATTTTGGTTTGTGATGTCAATTCATGAAATTATATTCTCAAAATTGTACGTGTATGTAATTTTTTATTGTCAAAATTGCATATTTAGCAGTAGTTTTAGCTGCAGTTTCGATAGCATGGCAGCAGAAAAAAGCGCATCTAAGGCGCAGAAAAAAGCGTTTGCGCTTTTTTGCCTTGACTGCACTGTGTAGAATATAAGTTTATAATAGATAAAAGGGTGAAACCAAGTGCACAGGCAATTTCTGCCTTGTTTGAGATTGCAGCCACCAAAGAATTAGTATGGAGTTTATGGATTGAATTTCCATTTTCAATTTGTACGATCAAAATTTCGGAAAATTTGGTTAGCTTTTGCCACGCCCTGAAAGTTTTATTGTCTTTTTGATTTTTAGATCTCTAAGAGTTTATAGTTACAAAGTACATCGATCGATGACATGATTACTAAATAAATTACACCTAAAACTAACATCATTATGCCCCAAATGCTTTAAATAAAATTCAGAATAACCGTTACCAGTACCTAAAATAGTCCACGCTTAATTGCGGCTAGAGTACAACACCAATTATAATTTTGGTCATCCCACCACCTTTTCTTTTCTTTTTCTATCACCGCCACTTCTCATTTCTCTTCTACTGTTGCTCTTCTTCCTACTCACATCTCTCTGCTCTACTGCACACACTCCTCCCTCTTTTCTTTTTTTGTAAAAATAATAATTGAACTTGATGATAAGTTTGTAAAGAGGTTAATCTTCTTAATTTCGAATCGGATCATGATTGAGGTGACTTTTTTAGTTAATGCAAGTTCATAATAATGTTAGAACTAGGATGAAGCTTTAATTTTTGCATTTTCTTCTAATTTTTCTGAACTTTGTTATACAATAGGTTGGAATTGAATGGGTTAGCTGGAATTTTACGGTTTTGGTCGGGACCTTAGACCTTGATTCATATCTGTAACTAGTTTTTTGAAGTTGAGTTGGTACATCACTTTCCAATTTCCAATGCAGTTTAAGTCTAAAATATTCTAAAAAACTGATCAGGGCTCATACCTGCTAGCAGTGAAAACATAGGCCCGCTTTACATGCAATTCCAAACTTGTCGAAGTGGTTTTGTAATAGTGGATTTTTGTATTATGCCTCCACAAATAATGTATTAGTGCTTAAGGACTTTACGCTTTTATGCTGTAAGTTTAGTTCCTAATATTTATATCGAAGTATGCATTTTTAAAACAAATAATAAAATCACAATTCAACTCTAGCATCACCACAAAGTCGATATCTAAATTACAGATCTAAAATTGCAAAGTCCCCAAATCTGTAGCAACACCAAAGATAAATATGTATTATGCTGCCTTGCAACTTTGTCATATCAAGCGGTAAGTAGTGTAGAGTGAAAAAGTCATCGCGGATAAGGCTCTTCGGTAGTGCCCCATTTATTTTTTCTTCCAAAAAGTTTGACTTAAAATTGCATAAAATAACTATTTTGAACATCTTATGTTTTATATTTTATTTATTTTTAATACAAACGTTAACGATAAAATTTGTTAACCCCAAAACTACGTGAATGGAATGCAAACCGAAAGGTTAGATACTTCCGGCTCACTTCACTTTAATACTTTGAGAAACATTGATTGATTCGTCGGAACCATTGTGGATTCTAGTAAACTTATGCTTTCGGAAATTAATATTCGTATGCATTTTGATTGCTCATCCTACGTGAACTTTGTCTTGATGGATGGGTTTATTCCATAAAATAGACTCCTTTGATAAGTCAAAGGAGGTCCTTTTGACCTTTCTTTTAGAATGGAGGTATTCCGATTCCATTCTCTGGCTTTCATCAAAGTCGAAAGGTTCCTAATTTCTAACATTGTTAGCCAAATTTATGGTTAACAATCCCAAAACGGTATATTCCTACAAATTCCTTTGCTGATGAAAAGGATAGGTCAAACTTGGATACTGTTTCCACAAAGAAGTTTCTGTTAGATGCTTTTGGTGATTTCCGAAAGTAAATCCCTGTAGATAACAAGTTATAATGATAAGATATCGATAGAGCATGAGATAGAAAATCATTTGAGAATAGCTTGAATTCTTCGCTGAATCGGTTTCGGTTAGGGTTTTTCTATTGGTTTTGGTATGAACCTTTTGGTCGAACTATAAGCCCTCAGTGATGGTGTGGTAACCTGAGATTCCAAACGTTCTTGTGAAAGATAACTATGCAGGCCTCTTAAATACTCTTTTTTTGAGTTAGGGGAAGAGTCTTTCGGTATTGCAGAAGGGAATGTCGAGTTTTAATTTAGATCATCTTAGAAAACCATCAATTGATTTGTGAGTTTATGGGGTAAGCGAATGACCTATCCGGTAGTTGGAAAGGGGTCTTGGATCCTAGCTGAACCAAGTTGTCTTTGGGAATAATCGTCATATGGGAACAATGGTGTTTTGAATGTTCCCATCTCAAAGTAGGTACAATTAGCTTATTTCAATACTTAAAATCTTTCGTAAACATCTGGAAGGCGCTTCGGTTAAACAATTATCATTCAGGCTCGTTTGATATGAAACCTGCAAAGTTATGACACAATACTAATACAATAATTAAATAATTTTGACTTCGTTACCTCAATTGCTTGGCAAAAGCTCTTTATTAATGGCTTCTATGGTTACAGATTTTTTCCCCCTAAATCAATTTAGAAATTAGAGTTTACATCTCAAACTTTTAGATACAAGATTGAGAATGAGAAATTGGATCCTGATTTTGAAACCCTATGGTCATATTTATAGGTGCGGGTTGGCCCTCTTCTTGTTATATGCGCTTCGTCCCGGCTTTTCTGCAAAAGCTAACACAGAGGTTTAGTAAAGGCGCCTTCCGTGTCTCTTGAAAGAGTAGTATGGTACTGCTGTAGCTTTCTCCGAAGGAACTTTTTCGAAAACGGAAGCCTTGACTAGCTACTAGAGAAGTCTGTGTCTCTTGAAAGAGTAGTATGGTGCCGCTGTAGCTTTCTCCGAAGGAACTCTTTCGAAAACTGAAGCCTTGACTAGCTACTAGAGAAGTGGGTATGTAGGTGCTCCCAGTTTCTGATGTCGCTGGTGGCATCGTTTTCTTTGCACACAATGCTTGCTTGCGATGATTAATCGGTGGAGGCTTAAGCTTTTTGGTACTTTCCTTTCGGGTTGCCCTAAAGGTATACTGGGCTTAGCTGTGCGTGCTTGGAGATGACGAATCTGGTGTCATGCCCTTTGGGTTATGCTACCATAGGCTTTTCCTGAGAAGAAGCATCCTTTGCCTCTTCATTTTTGACTTTGAAAGCAAGTGTTGTTGAGTTAATTTTGTCTCGGCCGAAGGTCTGCGGGTCTCAACACCCCTTCACCTTGGTTCCACACATGTTTTCTCCCAGATTATTTTAATGCTAACAAACATAATCCCAAATCCCGTAACAATGGAAGCCCTAATCATCAAAAGCCTTTCGTTCTGGTCTTCCAACAAGGGGTTCAATCAAGATACTCTCTTCCAAAGGTAATTCCCCGTCGAAACAGATTAATATTTAAACAAGATCAATGATATTTCTTATGCCATAAAGTCTATTAGAGGATGGCTTATCGTATTCTTTCGAAAGGAGCAATCTATTCTTTCTCGATAGGCATATTATTCAACCCTTGGGGTTGAGGGGTCTATCGACCTACTTTACCCTTGGTATATCTTATGGCATGACTTGATTATATATCAAATTAAGGAAAATAGAAGTATGAGTTATGTGCAATTGGCTTTTGGGCTAGCTAATAGCCGTGATGATTGAACTCCTCGAAATTAATATTTTCAAGCCATTGATAATCAATCCTCTTTTTTATTCTTTCTCGATGGGTATATTCTTCAACCCTCAGGGTTGAGAGTATGCCTATCGACCTACGCCATCCTTGGTAGGTCTTATGGCATGACTTGATTATATATCAGATTAAGAAAAATAGAAGTACGAGTTATGTGCCATTGGCTATTAAGTTGACTAATAGTCGTGATGATTGAATTCGAAATTAATATTCTCAAGCCATTGATAATCAATCATCTTTTCTGGTTTATTTATTGTCCAATAAGTTTATAAGAATTAAGAAGTTTTCAATTAATTCAGGCTTTTCACTCCGCAGTTATGATTACACATTTTGAAATCAAAAAAATCTCCCGATTCTAGAACCATAAGATCATATTTATGGATGCAGATTGACATCCCTTCCTTTCTGCCTTTGTTTGATATTTTTACAGAAGTTGGTTCGAAGGCCTAATGGAAAGGGCTTCAATGCTTAAAATCAGAAAAATCTCTCGATTCTTGACCCATAAGATGTATTTATGGGTGGGGATTGACATCCGTCCACCTTTCCGCTTTGTTTGATATTTCTGCAGAAGCTGGTTCGAAGGCCTAATAGAAACTACTTCAGTGCTCTTGTACTTTGGTGTTTCCAATGCAATCTGGAGGCGGAAGTGCGTTACACTGCAAGCCCGTATTAGGCACTCTCATAGTGGCATTTGTTCTCATCCAAGGATGACTTTTGTTCTGAGCAGAAGGTTGGCGTTTACGGAAAAAATATGACTTCGAAGGTCTTTGTTTTAGTGTTTCCGAAGGGATGGTCCTTTCAAGATAATGTTTTTCTTTATGCAGTGGAGATTCTCCTTAGGATAAAATGATTGGACCCTTCCCTTCGAATTAATCGAAGAGTACGTTCAGTTCGAAGAGTTCAAACTTATTTTTTTCCCGATTGATTTAAAGGCTATTGCTTTCCTAGATAATGTGGATGTACCTTCCGACCAGGTCGAAGGGGTTTGTCCTTGCTAAAAGGCGTGCTTTGCTATTTTAGTTTTGCCAAATATGTAGTACGCGACAGAATGCCTTTGGTTGCTCCGAAAGCCTTCTGCTTTCGTCGTCCTTTCTTTGTATTCTTGCATTTCACTATGTTAATATGGAAGGTTTTATCCTTTTGAGTTTGAATGTTCCTTGTAGTTTTTACCTGCTTGTTTTAATACTTCCAACAGTTATTCCTTTGGTATCGTCGAAGGTTATTTTCCATTTCTTTGAAAGCTATCTCATCTGGGTTTTATTAGTCTTTTTATACCATTTGCTTTGAAGAATATTATTGGTTAACAATAAAATTGATGAACTTAAATAATTTCAATTTTTCACTTGGTTTTTGCGTTGTGGCAAGTTGTAAAAAAATGATACGATTAAAGCCTAATGGTTTGTACGGCGTATTTGCATAAAGTATTGAATTTAAATAATAAATTCCTAAATTTTAAATGGTTTGCATTGCATGCAATACAATACACAGAAGCCATAAAAATTATGCAAAATATCATAATTTTATACGTTTGATATTTTTATATCATTTATAAGGGTGTATCTTGTCACTAAACAGGACAATTCACCGTTATCACGACAAGCGACTAGTCGAGGTTGAGACATCGACTTGAAGCCTTGACTTACAATTTGCAAGTATTTCGGGCGACTGAAACGAAATAGGTCGACTAGTTAATCCACTAGGCGGAACGTAACGACTTATCGATTAATTTTTAATTGGACTAAAAAAGAAACCCAGGTTAGATTGAAAGAAAATAATTCGAGCAGAGCAAAAGAACGAAAAAAAAAACACTTAAAAAAAAAACAGTTCGAATAAAACCAGAAGTTGAACCCTAACCGCCGCCCCTTCAGTATTGCCGCTAGTTGAATTGCTAAATCTCAGGACATGTACTAAACTGCAATTCAAAAATTTGAGTCCATGTAGCTGTGTGGTTTAAATTCGAATTTTTTTCCTTTCAAATTGGTCACTAATCTTAGGTACTATATTTCTTTCAAATGTTTAAATTGTTTTTGAATCGGTTAAATTTGAGTGTACCGATAAAAGAGTTATACACTGTAGATGGAAACCATACGGTTGAATTATGTAGCTACCTGAATGAATTATTTAAATGTACAACCATACTGTTTAAAATTCAAATCTCAGTTGAATCCCTGTAACGTTGTTTTTAAATTACTTCTAAACCAGCTTCTAAATTGTTTTTTATATGCTGTAGATGACAACAAATGAATTGTATGATCCCACTAAGGATCCAAAGTGAAAGGCTAAATTACATATGTATTAGTTAGAAATTTAGAATCCTATATGTGTATATGTTTATTTATTTATTGACTATCTACGACTAGTCGACTAGGTGGACCTCTGTCGACTCGACTCGACTTACCACCATGATAACCATGGGAGAATTTAAACATAATTAACTTTAAAATATTCGTATGGCCTTACATGTATATACAATCAAGGTTTTAAATCTAGGATGTTGATCATGTTTTGTCTCGGTAATTTTAGAGTTGTATCAGAGAGATCTCGAACAAGATGTGTCTAACTCGGATGTTTGTCTTGGAGTTCCAGCTTAGGTCTTAAAACTTATATCGGAACCATCTCGGGGTATATGCCTTGTTGAAAATTGATATTCTTACACAATAATATTTAGGAATGCTACTGTAAAAATAACAACTTAAACATGAATTGCAGAATCACTCCATTTTTATTAATCAGCGGAAGAACATTCATATTCATAAATCATAGTACGCTTAGAGTAAAAAAATAAAATAACACAATACAAATAAATTATAGTTTACAATTTATGATCCATGAACATGAATTATTGTTAGACAGAGAACATAAACATGATCCAAACTATTAAACAGTTACACATAAGTAGAATAAAATAAACACATTCATAAGTAACATGCATGTAAAAAATGGTGAATATGGAAATCCTAAAGATTGTAGAATTATGGATGTAGGATATAGCCATATAACATGCAAAATATACATAAAAATTAAATATTAAACATGATCCTTTTCAAGTCTTCATTTACATACAGATAAAAAGAGTATCATAGCGAATCAAAATAAAACCCAACTTTTAACAAGCTAACTAGCAAAAAAAATCACTAATATATGTTAAAATGTTATTCTTCAAGTGACTTGAGTTGTGACTCAGATGTCTCGCATGAGGTTAATCGGTTTAGGGAAACTTTTTAGGGTTAAATTTAGCAATTAAAAAGAGAGATTATCCGTTAAAATAGCATAAGATTATAGTGGTTAGATTTTTTTTTTTTATTTTGGGTCAGTCACAGGTTCAAATTTTAGCCCAAAAACCGAAATCTCAGCCGATATTTCAATATTTCATTTCGGCCGATATATTGTCCATTATTGCTATATCTTGGACAATATATTTGAAATGAGATTTACATCTAGATTTGCAATTTCATTTCGAGAGAAGATCAAAACGCACTTTTGGGAGAACATCAGATGATATTTTCGAGATCTGACAGCGTATATAACGCAACTTACCGTTGTGTAATACAACTTGTATATGCAAAGGTTATGAATGGTTCATGTACATAAATCAACGAGAGATGATAATTGTATTTTAAATTTAAAACATGAAAGTACATTTAAAAAAAAATTATAACAGTATTTTTCATGCATTTTAATGGTTTTCTAGTGTTATCTGCAGTCAAATTCCAAACAAAACGGTAAGAAAATTTTATCCCAAAAGGACAAAAACCAAAATTTTGTACATAAATCAACGCATCTTTTGTTAACCAATAACACTGCCTTTTCTTATCAATTAGCTTGAATCCTGATAAATCATAATCCATATATCATTTTTAACAAGGCTAAAAATAAAGGCAACTTTATAAACAATATAAAATAACTAATTTCTTTAAAATCAAAGCTCTATTTATAGTGGAAATGGTTGAATTTTTGAAACTTTGATAGTGAACATATGAAACCTATTAAGCTTTCCTTCATTATTTTTGGACTTGTAGCCACATTTGGTCGAAATTTTCATGAGAACTTGATCCACAAAGATCTAGGTCCGCTATTGCTTTGATATTTATAACATGTACAATTCACCTTGCATGGAAATTAAAGCATTCGCCTAGGTCACCCTAGGTGTCAAAAGTCCAGGACGGCCAATCTAGGGCTTTCGTCGCCTAAGCGTTGATGGTGCATAAGACTCTAAAAAAACTCCAAGGCATCAAAGTGTTCAAGTTTTGAAGCGTTGAAACAACACGTCTTTATTATTGAGTAGAACATAGTTTCGGTATTTGGTCTAATGTAGAATCCAATTGCATCTCGAAATCCAACCACAAACAAGAAAAGTTTTACTCATCTCAGCTTCAATATTGAATAGTAAGAAACATCATCTTTCAATATTGAACCAAAAAAAAAATTGAAATAGCCATCGCCAGCTGTTCTTTGTTGCTGCCAGTTTATTCGCTGTCGCCAGCCGCATTTTGTCTTTGTCATCATCCTAGTCGCCACCTCCTAGCCTATTCGTAACTATTTACAATTGGTAGCCTCCCTGTTGCTACCTTTGATTTATGTTTAGTGGATAAAAATTTGATTCATCATTTATATGTATTTAGTTGATTTGTGACATTCATAGTTATTAATGATGCACAACACAATAATACACAACACCTTTCTGGAGCCCTTGCAGACGAATTGACAAATGGCACATGTTTTTTTTTTTTTTTTTTTTAAAAAAAATTTACTGCACATTTAATATATAACAATAAATTTTAAAAAATTCAATATTTTTCCTAAACATATGCAACAGAGATTTTTTTTAGGCATTTTGAAAAAAATATATTATCAAATATAAATCATAAAAGTATAATTTCAAACATAATGTTTTCTAAAGCCAAAATTCAATATAATTATAAATATTACTAATAAACTAGAAATTTGAATATGGTTTGGCAATTATATTTTCCAAGTCAATGTCCACATTATCATACTCATAAGCTTAACATCTTCCTCGTCCATCTAATTTAGTTTTTTTTTTTTTCAAATGAGTTGAAGTGGGTGTCAAAAACCCCTTAGTGTGGATATTCTTTTACTTAGATATCTAGCTTAAGTGCTTAACAACATCCTAAGTCAAGCCATTATTATCATCGTCAAATACGAATTCATCTTCGACATCAAATGCATCATCCATAACATTCGTTAATCATTTATTACAGCTATCAGCATCCTTCAAAGATATTGGATCAATGGCGTCATGGATGTTGTACATTCTTTTGATGCTTCGTAATATGATGGATACTAAATTTTATGCAGTTTAGATTATAAAAAATGAAAAATAAAATAAAACAATAATAAATAAAAAAGTGTGCCATTCACTGTGTCAATTCGTGCATGCCACGCTGCATAGGAGGACGCATATGCCGTGCCACACGGCTTTTATAACTAAGATGACATTATGTGTTTAGATCTAATATTTTTTTATCGCAAATCCTTTACCTTATCATTTATATAAATATAAATATAAATTAATTTGTTTATATTAATTTTTTTGTTAAATTTTTTAATCCATACCATATAAATTATATAAAAATATGAATTGATTTACAATTTGAAAACCATAATTTACACAAAGACTTTAAGTAATGATGTAATTTGTATATTTTAAGTATTTTGTTGTTGGTATGTGTTTATATCTAATATTTTTTAATCGCAAATCCTTTACCTTATCATTTATATAACTATAAAATAATTTGTTTATATTAAAATTTTAATCTATACCTTATAAATTATATAAAGATATTAATTGATTTACAATTTGAAAACCATAATTTACATAAAGACTTTAAGTAATGATGTAATTTCTATGTTTTTAGTATTTTGTTGTTGGTATACTTGAGTTGAGTGGCTTTGTACCTTCTCAGTTTGATTTATGAAGATCGTATGATGGTTTATTCTCAAAATTGCATTCATAAAAATACTTTAAAGCAAAAATTGAGTATTACTGCATTTATTAATTGCAAATTTTTGACCATAACATGGAAAAAGTGATGCTCAAAGTGTTCAAAAAAAATCCCTAGGTGCAAAAAAAGCATTAAGCAAGGGCTTAGGGCTTTTTTGCTTGAGACAACTATGTCGCCTTGTCATACTCATGACCAAAAAAAAAAAAAAAAAACTCTTATTCCAAATTCACAAAATAATAATATTAAAAATTATGGATGTTATTACATCAAAGCAAGCACAAGGATAATAATAATAAAAATTATGGATGTTATTACATCAAAGCAAGCACAAGGATTCATTTTTCTTGCCATGACATGAACTGAATTCTCCTAGCACTTTTCAGTGGCTGCTTTCTAAAAGCGATGTTCTAAAATTTCCAGTAGCTTGTTGAATAGTGCAGATTGAAATTTATATTCAATAATTTGTGGAATTTTCTGTTTTTCTTTTGACAACCTGCTTGTCGTAGAAGAAAAGGGAAAGGAAAAAACTGTTGCCATTAGTTATGATTCAGATCCCTGTAAGAAGTCTGGCTTCCAAGTTGTATAAGTTGGTTTTCATGACATCAATTGCTGTACATTATGAATTGTGGAATGTGATTTACTTTATGCATTAACTAGCACTAAATTGGTCTTACAATCTTTATTGTTAATCTGCAGTTTTGCACTGAAATAGTTGGTATCCAAGTCTGAATCACGTCTGTTGATGATAGGACTCTTAACAATACTGTCGCTTGTTTTTTCAAATGATTTATTTGTGCCCATCAATTATAGTCCATAGGGTGTGCATACATAGAGTTCTCTAACTGGTTAATGCCACTGCGAAAAAAGCAATAAAAAACATAATTATTTGTTGCAAAGCACACTTAACTATTAAAGGGCTTGGATACGCTGAACTAAACACAGTGTAAATCAGCTTGCATCCTGGTATTGTTTTGTAGCCATATACTCGAGTTCAGAGTTATATTGGCCATGTTCTTACTGTGGGCAGCAATCACACATATTTCTGCAGGAGTTACCGCATGAGATATTATTTCTTAACAAATTTAGCAGGTAAACATATTTATTTCTAGACATTTTTTTAATGGACTAAAAAGGTGGATACTTGACCACCCCTTGAAACCAAATTTAATTCTAAAAGTTTCCCCTCAATCAAACTTTGTAAAACAAACCCCTCTAAACTTTTTTTTTTTGATGTTTCTGCATTTCTCCTTCTTATACGTAAACTCTAACCTGCTTTCCATATTATAGGCAAGCCCCTAACATGTTTGATTTATCAAATCTCTTGATTCTTTTTTTTTTTTTTTTTTTGTGTTTTTTCTGAACTTTATTTCTTTTAGCTCTTATAATGACTTCTCTCAGATGTGATTTTCCTTGACCAGCATACGTTTTACTCTTTCGAAACATTCAGTTTGCAGTGATTTTTTGAACTTCTAGAAGAATATGTATATAATTTATGAGTATTTTAAATCCTATTTGAACATTTTTTTGTATATCCATTCATTTTGCAAACAACAGATTCGGAAAATATGTTTACATTATTTTAATGCAAAAACATGTTGTCGTTTTGTGAATATTTGCAATACATGCTTATTCAACCTTATTTCTTTTGCACAAAAGGGCTGGAAATGCTTTCCCATCCTGTAAATATCATTACCACCAAGAGTTTACGTTACAACGACAAAACACATCCCAGCCTTCTTCAACCAACAATACAGCCTATTACTACACATACTTTGGGCAACAAAAAAAATTCTTTTACAGACTCAAATCTGAACAAAATAAAACCAACCCACAACACTTCATTTTATTGACACAACAGTCAATGAAACATTACAAAATACACTTAAATCATGTTTTTATTCATTCATTTGCCACTATTTAGAAACATCTTTATTCATTTGGAAAATATTTTTGACTTCATTCAATTTGCAAACACTTCAGCAACATGAATGATTTATACCAAGATATTTCTACATGCATTTTTTCATAACTAGTGAATTTTTTATCTTCATTTTTCTTTTTTTGATGGTCGTTTAGTATCTTTTTTGATTTCCTAATCCCCTTAGCATTTATCTTTGATCGTTGCCTCTGATTTTTTTTTAATGCCTCAGGATAAAATTAAAGTAGAGAGAATGGAAGAGTTGCGTGGGAATGATACTGATGTAGTAATGAATTATTTAGGGTTTAGTAATCTGGGTTTGATGATTAAAAATAGTTTTTTTTTATTGATTTTCAGGAGTCATTAGTTGTTTTTGAATCTTTACAGGGGTGTGTGCCAAAAACCCTGTAACATCTCGATATTTTTAACGATTTAAATTCCGATTTAAATCGAAATTTTTATTTTGAAATTTTTATATGGTTTTTCATAATGAGAATTTAAGATTTGAAATGCGTATAGTGAGATGTAGCAACTGTAAAAATTTCATCGGAAAATTTGACTATTTTTCGATCGCGCAATTTTCAGTGCAAAGCTGCGCATATCAGTTCAAATTTTAGCAATTTTAAAATTTCTCCAAAACCAGTTCGGACAAACATGAAAAATATTCTATTCGTTATCACGAATCCGACGGTGAAATTCGTTTCGCGAAAATCGGACGTTTTGACCTCCGTTTTCCCTCTGCATTTTTACGTCAAAGGGGTCCGTAACGCGCTTTTGAACGGAGCATCCTGACACTGTAAATTTCATACCGTTGTGTCCGTCTCATCGCGCTGATTACCACAATATATTCATTTGTCAATTTCGGTGTTCGGTTCGCACTGAAATTGTGAAAATGCTTACATAGTTCATTTTTGAAACAAAGGCATTTGAGTTCGACGTGTCCCTATTTGAATTCAGTATATTTTTCTAGCTATTTTGGGGTGTGCGTTAAATTTCCAATATGTATATTTTTTTTTTAAATTTATTGTGAGTTTACGTGTGGAAAAAAAAATTATTTAATAATTTTGTAAAAGAATTTATTGTGTTATTTTGAGTCGGTTTTGGTGTTGAGTTCCAATCATTTCAAAAACCCCATAGCCGTACCGTCCCAAACCAATAGCCGTACCAATCCGTTTAAAATTCCCCTAGCCTCCTCTTGTGAAAATAAAATATATTGAGTGATAGCGAGTAGAATCCGTTCTGGATCGTGCTTGGAAGTTGTTTTCTCACTGGGTGTTAATCCATTTGACGTCTCCGTTCTGTGCCATGAAAGGTGAATTTATCTCACACCTGACTTACATTTTTCATGGATGTAAGATCAATAATGAGCTGTTATATGAAATGTATAGGATTGCTGATAGAAATTGTTTGATTTGATATATGTACATTTCATATGTGACACGATATATGACACGTAGTTGTACTGATGATATATATATATGCTGTGATTGTTGACGCCCCTAGTTTAGGAAAATCACTAAGGGTTGAAATGATACATATCCGAACGGACATTAGAATAGGAAAAATCGTTATGGGTTGAAATGATAGACCTGAATGATTTTTACTGAATTTGGGATCACGGGTTGAAATGATAGACCCGTAGAAATTTTATAAATTGCGGGTTGAAATGATAAATATCCGTATCACTTGACCATAGGGTAGAAAACTATATACGGACACCGTTGGTCGTGTTTTCGAAGTAAAATGATTTGGAATTTGAATTTAACTTAAGATTTATATTTTTTTAATATTATTTTAAAGATCTTAAAACTTAAATTTTACAAATTTTGAATTATATGTTTTAAAATGATTTAATTTGGAAATATAGATTCAAATACTTATTTAAGATTTCACTTATAATTTTATTTATTTTAGACTATATAATTTAATTTATTAGTATTTTAAACTTTTTATGTTATTATAAATAATTCTTTTAAACTTATTTTCTATTATTTTAATCTTATATATGTTTATAATCTATATTCTAATTAATTTTAGAATTTTATAAACTTATATATGTATTTTTTTTAAATTAATTTTCTTTTATATATATTTTACAAACTTTAATAATAAGCTAAAAGTTGGATAAGTTAAGGTTTCGCGATTCGATTTCGAGGTTTAAGATATAAATTTATATAATGATATTTGACTTAACGAATGAACGTATATAAGAAATGAATTTGATTTCGAATCGAAATAGACTTACGAGAAATGAACTTGAATTGTGAATTTGTTTTGAAATTGAATTTCCAAATTTAAGGAATGAATTTGATTGTAAATCAACTGAATACGAATTTGAATTTGGTTTTTGAACCTTTATAAGAAACGATCTTGAATTGCGGTTAGTTTTGAATATAAATTGACATAGAATGAATACGATCATTTTGTGTAACTAGTTTTATAATCGTATGGTTTGAATTGGAATATTTATGAAATTGAACTTATAAAAATTAGTTTGAAATTTGTATGAACTGTTTGAATTGAAATATAAGGTTTTGACTTTATAGTAATGAATTTGAATTTTACGACTTCGTTATAAGTTTTGATATGATTCGTTGAAATTGAAATATAAGATTTGATTCGAATTATATTAACTGAATTTGAACTTAAGCATTGGATTTTGGAATCTCCTTAAACGAATTCTTATAAGGGTAAACTGAATTATATGAATTATTTGAATTTTCAAATTCGAATATGAGAATTCGTATAAACTGTTTTATAAAACAATGGTCACGGTGTGAAAAATGTAAACGATTGGTTGTTAAAGAGACCGGGATCGGCTATTGTCATACTCTCTGCCAATACCGAAAACAACTTTAACAACTGTGTACGCGGTGGAGTTCCAGAATGAAGGGGATGATTTGGCGAACGACTCCATTTTGTATTTCATATTAATTACGAGACCCTGACTACCTTGAGTCAGCTTGATGTGACTAAAACAGGAGCTACGCACGGACCAAGTGAGGTCATACCTCTTATCGAGCACACTTCTTCGATATTATTCTATTACTGTTGAGATTCGATTTGGGCCCTTTTGATTATGAGAGTGTGTATCGAGGTGGGCGGTAGTTGCTACTATGCGTTACCACCAGTCCGGCTCTGCAAACGGTGAATCCATCCTGGCATTCCTTGCGTGCCTTGTCACATGCCTTATACGAGCCCACTACGATTTTGTTTTGTACCGTTTTATATGGACTGCCCTCTGATCAACCTCCAGTTTACGGAGGAATTACGGTACTGTATATACTATGGGAATATATAAACGGTGTAAGGGTAATCATGGTAATCCCGCTTACGCTATTTTGATATTTTTACTTTACTGATAGACACTATTGTATATAGCGTATTATACTATATAGTATTAGTTTGACGGATCCTTAGAGGATGGCGATCCCAAACATCCTTTAAGTTACTGATTGCATTTCATCGAACATTTCATTTGAGTTGATTTACTTCCATGAGAATGTTAGTCCTGATCCGAGTTGTTTTGTTTTGCATTATTGCTCGGGTCAGATCGATTATCACAGCTTTCGAGATCCACTCTTGGAGTTTGGAGATTATTGGGTTTTCTCATTTATATCTACCTGTTCAGTTATCTTTGTCATTCTGTTTCAAATTGTTATCAGTTATTTATTGTAGTAGACTTCCGCTGTGTTATTTTTGTAAACTCTGATGTAAATGTTTAATTAGTAGCTTCATGAACTACTATTGTAATTTGTATTTTTCCGCTGCGAGGTATTATATTGCTCTGTATCTATGTCTGTGTTCTGTGATTCTGTGATTTATTCTATTTACCTCTGGACTAATAACAATCTGTCATTTTGGACGGTTCGAGTTGACATGTTTTGTCGATTCGGCACGGTCAAAAAGGCTGGTCGTTACAAACCCCTTTTAAAAATTGCATTCTTAGCTCATCAATAATTGGACATATTAATATTTTCTTTGTGCAACACATGACCGTCTGAACTGTTGGCATCATCATGGCCTCATTCTACTTGCAAGCTCGAGCTTGTTCTGAACATAGTTGCATGTTATCGGCTTTCACAGCATTAGGCTTGGGCATTTACCAACTATGTTGCTATATTCGTTAACGTTCATTCTCGTTTTGCTTCTTCAAGGGCAAATTACTTTCACATCGGACTTTCTTATCATTTGATTGATGTCCATAAGCACAAACTTGTGGAATCTTATGCTATAAATTTAGAAAAATTGGTTTATTGTATAGTGAAGAGTTCATGTTTTCTTTGTCAGCTTAATTGGGAAAAGTATCTTTGCTGGCTGACTGTTAAATTGGAATGATGCTTTCAAACACTAGATTCTTAGGTCCAATACAGAATATGATTTGAAAGGCTATTTCTTTTTAAAGTAGTCTTATATATATGCACATATGTAAATCTGAATTTTGACCGATATTCAAAAGAAGCTACTGAATATACGCTAGATATTGGTGTTCCTAATAATAAATTGTGACTAACATCCAGTGTATTAAAAAACGCGCCTGAGGCGCGCCTCAAGGCGAGGCGTTGCCTGAAACGCCTGGAGGCGTGTTTCAAAAGGCGGTTATCCTCTGAGGCTTACGCCTCAGTGGATTGAGGCGTTGAAATCGTAAAAAAACGCACGCCTCAGAGCCTCAACTATCTGAGGCGTGCGTTTATATGAAAAAAAAAAACCCTAACTTACCTTCAGTTTTACTTTTACGGTCTTCTTTCAGTTTTACTCCAAACTTCAGAGCTCCAGAAGAGGTAAAAAAATTTGAATTTCAATTGGAACATGAATGGAAATCGATTCCTGTTTGGAATCGAACTCGATTCCTTAACTGGAATCGAGATCGATTCCAGTTAAGGAATCGAACTCGATTCCTGGAGTCGATTTTGAAAGAAGCCTTTTTTTTGTGTTCTGTTTTTTTTAAATAAACTGCTGTGCTTTGTTTTTTCTGGTTCTGTCTATTTTTTTTGGTTCTGTCTATTTTTTTTGTTCTGTTGAATGTGCAACAATTATTGTGTTTTGTTTGAACTGCTAGGAATGCTTGTATTTTGTTTGAATTGCTATGAATGCTTTATGGTTTTTGCTTAGTACTTGACGTTTAATGTTATTTCATATTAAAAATTAAGTATACGTGTTGCGCCTCATCTTTCCCCGAAAGGCTTACGCCTCAACGCGTCGAGGCTTACGCCTCGCCTCACGGACCCGAAAACGCCTCGCGTACGCCTTTTGCGTTTTAAAACATTGCTAACATCCAATAAAAATACTATATTAAAGTCAGAGTAATGGAAGAACCCTTACTTTTTGTCCTTTTTTAAACCTTAGCGCTTGAAGTGGAGGTTCCTGGTATTTTATGTTTTGAGCTTTTAGCTTTTATATTCTTTCTGTACAGGTTCTATATAGTCCTGTGAAAGATTTGAATGGAATCCCTGGGAGTGATTCACTTTTTATTTGCTTAACCGGGTATCAGAAGCAAGATCGGGATGACATCATGGTATTTATTTTTTACTACTATTTTAGTCTCTTGTAGTAGAAGTTTAGAATTGACTAGCATTAACTATTAGTAGATAGCCTTCTCAAGTTAACACTGTTCGATTTTATAGAGACTCGATTTTGTACATTTTTGACTGGCCACTATTCAACTTTATAGAGGCATGTCTAATTTTCTTGACAGATTTTGATATGCTTAATGTGTTAGCATGAAGGTGATTCACCATTACATGCTACACGTGTTAAATTTTGTATTACTCTTTATTTTGTCTAAAAAAATAGACTCAAAATCACAACTCACATCGCTTGCCTTTTGAAACTTAGAGCTTGGTCAACAATACTGATTTCTGGCCCATCTTTCAGTATACCTTCCGTAAAGAACTTGCACACCATGGGATGTTTGGACAAACTCACTTTATTAAGCTTTAAAATTTGCATGCTTTTGTTACCTGACTTGTTTCGTAAGTCCTATAGAGTAAACTCAACATACCATCTTCTATAATTAAATCATGCACCTTTCAGCCTGGTCTTGCTATTTTTTTGGGTAATGTATTAATAACTTTTAAAAAAATTCTTTACAGAAAATGGTCTCATTAATGGGGGCACGATTCTCTAAGCCTTTGATAGCAAACAAAGTGACACACCTTGTTTGCTATAAATTCGAAGGTATGTTTGTTTCATTCTAACACATAAGCATGAAGAACAATTATAGGCTGCTGCTATCATGTATTATTCATTTGCTTTTTTGTTACATTTATGGTCTATGTTATTTACTGTCAATATATTTGTAAAAAGGAAATGCCGAAATGTATTAGGTGCATTTCTTATGGAAGCATTTTCATTTCATGTAGTATATTTAATTGTAACTAATACGATATGAACATCTGAGTACGGTCTTAGTCAAGACAGCAACAACTGCAGCAGCAAGCTAAACAGTAATTCGTTCCTGCCTTATTTCAAATTCGCTAATTTTGTATTTCCAAGGAGAGACGTATGAGCTGAAAATCACCTCTCAAGTACTATAGCAGCATAAGAAAATATACATTGTATTCTTAAAATTACAATAGCTCTACAGTTCATTCCTGAACGTCAAAATAGAAAAGATGAGTCATTTTTTATGCCAAAATATCTTAAGAAGTAATCAGTATGATTGAAACTTGAAAGATTTGCACTGAGGTATATAATATGTTTCTTTTTTTCCTTGCATCAATATGATATTGTTTTTTTTTTTTACTTGTCATATAATTATACTTTGTAGGTGAGAAATATGAACTTGCCAAGAAAGTAAAAATTAAACTTGTTAATCATCGATGGCTTGAAGACAGGTATGAGTGTTACTGTTTCCATGATAATTTTACTCACTTTTATTTATCCTGCTTACTTGACTTATCACAGTAATTATTACTTAACTAGTATATTGTAACACACCATCGTCGTTGTGCTTAACTGCAGCTTGAAAACATGGGAAATCTTGCCGATAGACAATTATAAGAAAAGGTAAGTCGATATAGATGCCTTCTAGCAGCTTTTCTAGTATTTTTGGACAGTTTGGTTGACACCATTTATTCTGGAGTTATTGTGATAGGATAATCAATCTGTAGGTATACATTCGATTATTTTCCGTCGAGAAATTGAACTATTGGAACAGAAAAAAAATGTTGTTTTACTTTTATACGGTTTGACCACATTTTCTAAGGTGGTCATAGCATTGCTAATAAAGTTAGGCAATGTATACTTGCTCGTCTTGTATGACCTATAACATTGAAATATTTAATATTTCTATAAATCTGAAAATCGGTCATCACTAATTTTCATTTTAACTTACCATAAGAATAATTTTACACAACATATGAATTTCAATTCGTACAATTTAAATGAACTTGTAAGCATTTGTTTCTAATTACGTGGAGACCACATGTCCTAAGAATGCTGTCCAATGTAATTAGTTCTTCAGTTAAACATTCATTCTGTATAGCAGGAATTTCAATTCCAAAATTTCCTTTTTTGATACAGTGGATGGGAGCTGGAGATTATGGAGGCAGAAGCTATGGATACAGAAGAAGAAGAAATTGAAGATCCAGGAACAGAGTCATTAGCACAGAGAAACAATAAAGGAACTCAAGGCAAAGAAACCTCCATGATCCATAATGGTGTGTCAAATGCTAATGTGCAATCAAGTAAAGTGAAATCTTTAACAAACAAAAATTCTGATCCCTCTTCATGCAATGTTGCTATACCTTCAGATATCTACCCTAATCAGAGCCTTGATATAGGCCCAAAAATTACTAGTTGCGATCTGGGTACTTCCAAAGCAAGGGAGTCATCAGATCAAACTATTATCGACTTAAAAGGGAAGGGCAGCATCTTGTCCTCTGGTATGGGATCAATTTCAGGGAACCAGGATAAAAGTCACAGTACTCTAAGTTATTCAAGAAAATCTTTGAAGGGTGTTGCTAAAGTATTACAAAGCTATTCCATGGTGGATTCTAAAGAAAATACAACAAATGGCCATCAAGACATTCTAGTAGCTGAATTAGAAACAGATAGTAGCCCCAGTCGCACAAAAAGAAATATTTCTGATTCAACTGTTGGTTCGAAATCTCCCAAGTTGTGTTCGAAGCAAAGTCCATCTACAAATATACCACGGTTGGAATCTGCTCCTTTAATGCCAGAAAGGCATAATGAGGCAAATAATCAATTTGAAGGGCCTGTGGAAACAAATTCTATAGGTAAACAGTATGGCGCACTGTCAAAATTTTCTTTAGGCCATACGAAATTTCTCAAACGTGGACAGACTGCTTCTGAGATCAAAGATTCAATAAGCTCAGATCTGCCTTTGATTCAAAGTGAGCACATGGCTCAGCCAGTGGAACCCATGCAGTCGGATGATAAATGGCCAACCTCTGAAACAAGATTTACCGCTGACATTGCAGAAAAAGCAGTGCATGATCATGAGGATTTGGAAAAGGCAGGTGGTAGCCAAAATAAAGGCATCGGTCATTGCAAAGAGAAGGCTGTAGAGACATCTAAGGGTGTAGGTGAACCTGATATGATTGAAAAACCAGAGAATAGTGTTCATCTTATTATCAGTGATGTATCTAGACCAGTATTGGATGGACCTACAGAGCATGAAAATATATCCAAGTCGATATCTCCTAATTATAAGGACCCGGAAATCAGAAAGCTTTCAAATGACTTGAATAATGAACTGCCTACTGCACATGCTGATTCAGGTGGAAACATTAAACCTCAATATAGGACCGAGTCAGCTTCTACTGATAATAAAACTACTAAAATCACAAATGTTGGCAAAAATAGATTAGGTGTACGGTCCAAGAAGGTTGTGTCCAAAAGAAACTTGAACAACAGCAAGTCAAAAACATCTAAAAACCCTTCCAGCACAAATGATGCTAAAATATCTAATGAAACTGATACTTCGACTGTACAAACCATGGAATTTGTACCAGGTAAAACTACTGGACCTCAACCCATTAAACCATTGGATGTATGCACTGAGAAAGCAGCTACTGGAAGAAATTTGAGCAAGTCAAAATTATCTAGCGACATTTCCTTGGTGGAAAATGCTAATATATCTGATGAAGCTACCACTTCAAATGTACACACCGAGAAGGTTGCATCAGATATTAGTACTGAACCTCGATCTACAAGTACAGATACTGGAACCAGAAGCTCTACAAAACAACCTGGTATATGCACCAAGAAGACCATTTCTAAAAGAAAGTTGAGCAGCAAGTCTAAGTTGTCTACAAACACTTCTAGCACAGATAATAATATATCTGAAGAAGCTACCGCTACAAATGTACATATCAAGAAGGTTGTATCAGATGTTAGCCCTGAACCTGAATCTGTATCTACACCAGCTTCTCTTAACAGTAAGGGCACTGGGACCCGAAATCCTGCAAAACCATCTGATGTTAGCACCAAGGCAATTTCTAAAAGAAACCCATGCAGGAAGTCAAAGCTATCCACAAACCATTCTATCACAGATGATGCTAACATATCTGATGAACCTATCACTTCAACCAGTGTCAAAGTCAATACAGGAAAACTGGAAAAACGAAAAGCGGGAGCAATGTTTAAAAAACCAGCTGGAAAGGAAAATAAAAAGGCTGCCGAGGATGCCATACTAGAAGACAGATCAGATCTGAAAGAAAATAAAGTTACAGAAAAAGAAGTTAAACAGACTGATGTATCTGTGGATCCTGAGAAGGAAAACAAGTCAAAAGAAAACGGTAATATCACTTCACATGTTGATTCTCACCCTAATAGAAAGACTCCAAAACAAAAGGCGAAAGGTGCTATTCTGAGTAAAAACAATGGGCAAAAAGCAATAAGTCGTGCAAGAGTTTTGGAGCCCAACCCTGTTTGGTTCTTACTAAGCGGACATCGTTGTCAAAGAAAAGAATTTCAGCGTATTATTAAAGGGTTAAAAGGAAGGTTATGCAGGGATTCTCATAACTGGAACTATCAGGCTACTCATTTCATTGTGCCAGATAAAGTTCGTAGAACTGAGAAGTTCTTTGCAGCTGCTGCAGCTGGAAGGTATTCCTATTGTTTCTTTGTTTAGCTTTTTTCATGTGGGCCAAATTTCAGTTTTTAAAAGAAATTCTACAGAAATTCATTTGTATCCCACTTTTCAACAAATGCTTGCATAAACACCTCTTTTTCAAAGAACAATCCTTTTCAGTTGAAATCAATGGTAATTTTTATTTCATCATATTACAGATGGATTTTGAAAGCCAATTACTTAACTGCTAGCAATGAAGCTGGGAAATTCTTGCCTGAAGAACCGTATGAATGGTACAGCAAAGGCCTTGCTGAAGATTGTGCTATTAGTTTGGAGGCACCGCGAAAGTGGCGCCAGTTGAGGGAGAGGACAGGCCATGGAGCATTTTATAAAATGCAGATCGTCATTTATGGGGAATGCATTACCCCAAGTTTGGTATGTCTTTGTTGCTGTTCAATCTATTTGTGTTGATTTTATACTGAAACACGTAATAAATTGTAAATTGACATCTAAACCTAAAACTCAACTTTTTCATTTTTATTATGTTTAGAAAACGGTAGAATTGGAACTGTGGATCTGAACTAAGTACATTGAATATATGGGCTAAATGATTTTTGGCTAAATGATTTTTCTCAATTACAATTTTAACTTCATATGAATTGGAATGCAAACCGAATCCCAAACAGAGTGCAATTGAAGCGGGATTGAATTATAAGATTTTAAAATTTCGAACAACAGTGATGTTAGATTGTTTCTAACACATGTTTTGTTTACTTCATCTCTTTGTTATCTGAAGAACTGAACAAAATAACCATACATTCAGAAATATGGTTGTTATGACAGCCGTCACAATTTTTATTTTATAATTACCATAAGAGTACTGTGTTTACCGGAAGGCTAAAATTGCTTACTGTTACCTTTGCCGATTTACTGATATACCGAAGTTGATGAAGTGGTCATCGTTACATTGGTGATGGTAAATTATCTCTTGTTTAAATCAATCAAAAATTTGATATACTTTTACGTTGTAATGATGCTTCATTATACATTTTATTGTGTCACATACATGAAATATAAATGAGAAAGAAACAAAAAGAATATCTAGCACTCTTTACACTAAATTTGTGAGTTAAATTTAATCACTTGCTTGCTTTGAAATGCATGTAATACAACATATTACATGAGTATCCATGTATTTATTATAAATGATTTGGTAAACTACTATTACTGTTGATCTTGAAAAGAAATAGCAATGTTTTTTATCATAAAAAACAGTAAAATTTACCGCTATCATATCAATTATAATAGCATCCCAATTTTAAAAAAAAGGGGTAATCGATGCACTGGTAATTGTATGGTAGTGGATAATGTACCGTTGTAATAGCCTTGGACTAGCACTGCACAAATCAACCGCTGAAAGCCTGAAACGGTTGTTAGGTAAATCGGTATGCATAAAAATGGTAATCTCCTTGTTTTTAATAACCAGTCCTATGGACTGAATCGACGGCTTATTTTTTCAGCTGAACAAGTCATCACTGGGTGTAAAGTTGCTTCTTTGATTCGTTTTTTTAAACTGAACAAAGCTATTATTGGGTTTGCTTAGTTTTCAATTTGGACCAAAATTTTGAATGCAGGAAACGTTAAAGCGTGCAGTCAAAGCAGGAGATGGAACGATCCTGGCGACTTCACCTCCATACACTCGTTTCCTTAACGATCGCATAGACTATGCAATCATCAGTCCAGGCATGCTTAGAGTGGACAAATGGGTGCAGGAATTCATGAAACATGATATACCATGCGTGGCTGCTGATTACGTAGTGGAGTACGTATGCAAGCCTGGGCACTCTTTAGATAGGCACGTGCTGTTCAACACCCAGTCATGGGCAGAGAAGTCATTTGCGTATCTACAAAGCGTGCAAGAAGAAGCTGTAAGCGAAGATGGCTGTGACGACGTTACCTGTTCGGTTTGCAGGTCAGGAGACCGAGGAGAGGTAATGCTGCTATGTAATGACTGTGGAGCTGGTATGCATGTTGATTGCTGTGACCCTCCCCTTAAAGCCATTCCTGAAGGTGACTGGTTTTGCCCTAAGTGTAGGAAGGAAGAGACGCCTAAGAGTGCATCAAAGAGTAGAAAGAAGGCTTCTTCAAAACGTAAATGATTTTCCGTGTATGTAGGGTACCAGTATGTTATATCTATCTTCTGTTGAAATGGCGGCGTGACAGTTGTTTAGGCACTACCTTGTTCTCCTTCTGTTATGTAGCTTTTGAAATATTTCTTTAAACAGAATCATCGTGTTTGTATATCTTTGATGAGCCGTACCTGCATTTTCACTCCTAATATTTTATAGTGGTTTCTCATGTATAAATGTTGTGACGACTATTCTTTGATGCTAGGTTCCATTTTAATCCCGTATGTTGTAACAGCATTTTGCATTATCTTGTCATGTACAGCGCAGTACGGTGAATACGTATATCATCATGTTTACTGTTTTAACCGTGACGTTGAAAACAGGGGAGTGGACGTTCGACATGAAAATAGAGCTTATGGAGTTCATGCTGAAATGTGGTTTATTAAGTTAGACTAACAACATCTCCAACCCTCTTAAGATTTTAATGCAAAGTTTTTTTTACATATCATCAAACTTCAGTAGGCATTGTCAAGTGCAATGTCTAGTTCTAGTAGATATTGTACTTTGCAATGTAAAGTAAATAATTATTTTAGTATAGTATTTTTATTTATTTATAATTTGATTGGGGGCACATAAGCTAATTATTTTTTATAGACACATTAGTGTTGGAGTTGATTTTTAACTTCCGTTGTAATTTTCAAATATTTTTTGTAACATTGATTTCACAATGTGATATTTTCATTAATATATAGGATTAAATAGACATTACATTCTATATGCATTAAATATGCTCTTCGAGTGCATTGCTACTATGGCGTTCCTATTTCTTCAGCTACAACATAGAATTATGAATAGGAATATATACTATAGTAGTAAATCCATAAACTGTTGAATGTTTTTTTTTCTTTTTTCTTCACTATTGAAACTGCTCAATATCCATGGTTACCATACCATTAGACTTTGGCTGACAACTTCAATGCTATGGCGAAGCAGTCATACCATCATAACACTCAAACTTTAAAATGATGTTGCAAATGCTACTTTATAATATTTCCAGGTAAGAGGAAACCAGATTGAAGAAAAAACCTAAACAATTTTAGTTTGAAGAAGATAAGTTTTAAAATTTAGTTTGGGAGATAACTAAATGATATATACATACAATATTACGAAAATATAATGCTTTATTCACATTATTTGCAAAATAAATAATGCAAATTAACAATTTTAAGTATCTTTCTCTTTTTCGTAAAATTAAAAGCTTAAGTTTATACGTTACAAGTTGAATAGTTTTTACAATATTGTAATGAGGTTTTTGGTTATAGTTTTTACCATATTCGAAGTGAGTTAAAATTCATACGTTACAAAAATTGTATAGTTCTGACTTATTAAAAGTCATATGATAATCAACATGTTGGAATTTATATGAACGAAGAACAAGACGTACGAATTTTCACTGTCGATAACTTTGTCTTTTCTTAATATTTAGACTGCTAATATGTATATCGTCTTTTTTGAACCTTCGTAAGCTATTTCATTTTTTTAATCTACTCAGTTATCATCAAAATACATGTTTTTTCTGTTGTTGCTGTAAAAACATGATCAACATTATATATTATCATGTTTCTTACATAATTAATTACATTTTAATTTTATTATTTGACCTTAAGCTGCTGAGTAATGATCTATTTAAGTCTAGATTCTTGATCATTTGTAAACAAAGGCTTTTCCTTTCATGCTTATTGCTACCAATATTAATTGTTCCACTGACTTTGCCGAGTTTGTCTTCTATGATTGTGAAATTCAAAAAGAATGAGCTACCGCCAGTATTTCAAGTATTTGTAACGACCCAGAATTTCAAACACTTTGTATTTAAATATTTGAATTATTTAGATGTTTGAATCAGGTATTAAATTTCATCAAAATGATATAATAAAATTTTAATTTCTTTTCATAAAAAAATGATGATAGTAAACTTGTTTTGGAAAAATGTGTTAATAAAAGATTTTCTTTGGAAAAACATTGATAAAATGACCGAAAATCATTTTACCGATGAACAGTTTTTTTAACCGTTAGAAGTTGTTCAGATTTTTTTTTTTTAACATACACTTATTTTGTTAAGAACATTAATGAGATTTTTTTTTTCATATTTATAACTAACTAAATATAATTATGTCATCTTTTTAAAAAAAATGAGCATTTTATGGAAAGTTTTTTTATATTTTGGGTATTTAATTATTCAAATTAAGTGTTTTATAATCCAAATATGCTTATATTAATTATTTAAAGATGATAAGGAATTTATTTCCAGGTTTTATTTATTTAAATAAATAAATTGATAAAGAACTCAAAATATAATCGAGATTCAACTTTCGGATTTACAACCTTTTGTCGAACGGAACTTGTATCAAATCTGTACAACGTTGTTTGATACATATGTATATATATGCGCACACACACACACACATACACACACACATGCACGCATAATTAGTCATATCAGGAGAGTAGAAAATATCCTAACTGTATGCATATAAGCTCCTTATATATATAGAAATGCAAACTTAACTCTTAAGCTTTGAAAAAACAAACTTACCATCATCTTACGCACTTTCACATCACTTTTGCACACACATCAAATCTAACATCAATGCATAAGTTTATTTATTTATTTTTTGGAGGGGGGGAGGGCATTTTGGTCTCTTTCCATTCATATTACTAAGACTATATAAAGGGAGACATATCCTTAGGAATATTAACAATTTCTTTTATTATTATTATTCTTCCACGGTTATTTTAATGACTTCTTCTTGAGTGAAATAAGAGTGTCACAATTAGTGGAGTACTTAAACACTAATCCACTAAAATACTCTCTAACTTCCTCGTATTTTAATCAAATCTTTTTTAAAATTTTGGCTTTGGTCCTAAGACATGATTAGCTAGTAAGAAATGGAGGAAGGTGAGAAAAAGAAGTGGTTCCAAGGAGGAGGCGTGAGCAATGGTGGAGGAGGAGAGACATTGGTTGTTTTGGAAGTGCTAAAGGTTAAATCTTTGGGCTTATGGTAAATGGAAGGAGGTGGTTCTTTTGTTCTTATGGTTTTTTGTATGGTTAGGCATGGATCTATGTTAGCTACCTCACTATCTCTTAGTAATATATTACTTATTTATGTGTTGTATTTGAAGTATAAATTTAAGTGACATTAACTAAGTTACTAAGTTATTAACTTTAGACCCCTTTTGCTTTTGAAAGCAAATGACAACTTTATATTATGTAGCATTACTTCTATTTCCCTCTAAAACATGTGTGTGACCTTGACTTAATGTTTAAATGGTTATTTAACGTGTATGTTAAATTGAAGTAAGTTTGAAAGCGTTTGAAGCGAGAATAATCATATAAGTGCACTTCCTAATTCCTAAATTTTGGGAAGTTTTATAGATATCTTCTTCTTAATCATGTCTTGTTAAATACGTAACTAAAAAGTAATCGAAAACGCATAACTCTAATAAGTCGAGGACTAGGCTTATGTAACACCCCGCCTCCGCTAGGGTCACTCGCAAAGGAATGCACTAGCTTTAGAGGGGCATTATTGGTAAACATGTACAGAAATATCACAAGACAGAACATATAAAATAGCGGAAGTAAAATCGAACTTTCATAAACATTAATAATTAAGGTCTAAAGCCTTTTACATCAGAGTACATCAAAACCTGTCTTGCAATAGTAAAGAAGCATAAAGACTTTTTCATAAATAATTCCCCAAGTAAAAACAGTAAAGTAGCCATAGCCCAGAAAAGTCCAAGCCATCCATGATGACCTTCAAGCAGAAGAAGTCCGAACTAAACAACAGTATTTCCTCCCTGTAACCTGGGGGGGGGGGGGGGGGGGAAACGGAAGAAAAGAGGCGAAACAAAACGGGTCAGTCAAAAAGACTGAGTAAGCCCTATCTACTATCAGCATAAAAACTAGTAAAGTTAACTGACATGAGAAACTGAGATGAACATAAGCATGATAACAAGATAGATAAGCTAAATCAAAATAACAGGATGAACTACTGAACTCAGATAAACTAAGGTGTCATGATAAATTACGATGTCAAGATAAAACAAGGTATCACATCGTCAGGTTTCTATCAAGTATAATATCCCCAAGATATCTATCACGTATAACGTCCCATGATATCTATCCTGTATTTTAGCTCTGCACCTACCGTACTAGTATCCCCACCGTGTCATGTGTTAACCAAGAATGACCCTCACTCAAAAGTCGTGTAATGGTCCATGTCAACCTAATATATCGCATATATAGGTTACTCAACTTGTATGTTTTATTCCATGTAAATGTTCAGTCCCTTGCCGTAGACCATACGGGCTTTCCCATGAGATTCTATATTACTTTAACATAGTTCCATGATCCTTAAGATCGGTTTGGACTGTTACCCTAAACCTAGCCAGGGTCTTCCAACATGAATTATCGTTTGTACAACTAGGACTTATGCTACCTAGGGCTACTAGGGATTATGCTTACCTATTGCACGTTTTCGTATCTCGGTTTGGGTTCAACCACCTAGGACCACTAGGGATTACACTAACCGCCAACCGCGCCCTTTTTCCCACGCATATATCGTGAATCGTTTTTCCATGACTGTATGCACATGTATCACATCGTGCCATCCGAGTCCTGTCACAGGGCAGACCAGGAAATACAGGACTCGGTCGGGAGCTTTCGATTTATCTGCCGATGCAGATGCTAAGGTCTGTTTTTTTCCTATACGTGGCTATGGTCCCACGAGACCACTCCCTCAACTAGTGAAAGACAAGACAGGATAAATCCTGTATGAGAACACAACACTGGCCAACCCACATCCAAGCCTTACCGCAACCATAATTAGATAGCAATTATGGTCTATTGGGTGTTCTCTGCCTTTCCGTACGTACACGCTTGACCAAAGATGGTAGGTAGCCTGACGAAATGCTATCTAGGGTACGATCGTGTATCGTCGACTATCCCCTATCCATCCCCGTCTTTAGGTCGCTCGTATAACAACCAAGGCATACTCTTGGTTCTTCTAACGCAGACCTTAACCTCTCATGAGCCTAGTATAATCACCTGGCAGCTCATAGAGGGATACCAAGAATACCCTCACGTTCCCCGAAGCCGCTGCTTCGTTACCCAGTTCGCTGGAGCCTTTATCCAAATCAGATACTTGCTCCTACTCGTATACTTAAACGATGACCTACCGTATTAGGTTACTCATCTATCTATGAACTGGTCTAAACTTCCTTGACTAAGAATCATTACTTAGTTATTCTTCAACTAAGGTTTACCACTTAGCCTTATTCCCGCTATCCTTGTTAACTACGGTTATCCACCTAATCCTCAGAACTAGGGTTTACATAATGGATTAAGTGTCACTTAAGTTCATGACTTTACCCGTCTACAAATCATGTCAAAATTGGCTAAGTATCCAAGTTCAAGACTTAACCCTACAAACCATGCTCAAGTTGGTTAAGTATATTAAGCAATTCACGACTTAACCTCGTCCAATTATCATTCTAGATTGGTTAAGTATATATTAACTTGACCCTATCAATTTACTTAGTCAAATCGGTCAAGTGCATTCAAGCGATTCGTGACTTAGCCTTATCATGTTTTCACGTTATATTGGTTAAGTATTGGTTAACTTAACCACAATAAATTAACGAGTTAGATTGGTTAAGTATAGGTCACTTAACCACATCAATTCATCATGTTTAGATTAGTTAAGTGTTTAACTTAACCCCATTAAACTACCAAGTGGGATTAATTAAGTCCAGGCTAACTTAACCCCATCCGATTTCCATGTTTAGACTAGTTGAGTCTAATCTTAACCCCATCCGTTAACCGTATCTTTCGGTTAAGCGTCAATAAGAAAACTTACTTAACCTTACCAAGTTATCGCGTTGGATTGATTAAGTGTTGGTTAACTTAACCCCGTCCACTGGTCATATAAAAATGGTTAAGTGTCATTAGGCAAATCAAGTTACTTAACCTACCCAACCTTGTCATGTTTTGTTAAGTATCATTAGCCTAATCAAATTACTTAACCCATTTGTCCATGTCATATTTGGTTAAGAGTCATTAATCAAATTAACTTAACCCTATCATGTGGCATTAATTACTTAATGCACCTTCACCTCTCACATTAGACTTTGTTGTGGTTACTAGTTAAGCCGGTCGGTTCTGGGTAGCTTTACACCACAACTTGGTCTAACCTCGGGTTCAAGCACAACATGACCAACTTCTCACATTGGGTCCTATTGTTTGCAACTACTAGTTAGGCCGGTCGGTTCCGGGTAGTTTTACGTTGCAAACTCAACCCAACCTCGAGTTGGCCACACTTATATTATCTAAGTGTCATGTCCATTATGTTTCCAACACATATTACAAGTTTTCAAGCAATTGGGTAGACCTAACTTAATAGGTAAATTCCCAATGGGTAGACCTAACTTAATAGGTAAATTCCCAAGCTTATGTTTTCAAGCATACTTACATGTCAACTTCCATGTTATATTTCAAGTCATGTTTTCAAGTATAAACACATGTCATATTTAACGTTACATGTTGTCATGTTTATACCCATTTACCCAAATCATGTTCATGTCATTATGTTTTCCCATCATGTGACCCCAACGCTTTTAAACTCGCATAATGGATTCAAAGAAGGAACTTGTCAAAGGCATGACAAAAAAGGGGTATAAAGCCACTAGTTGAACATGGTGGCAAATGAGACATAATGTGTTCATTAACTTGCATGTTACATTCTTAAGCCTCAAAAACATGCATAACGTTCAAACTTGGCAAATAAGCGAATCATGATGATAAATGACATAGAAAGATGGCTAGAAGTTCACATATGACATTACATACAAGCTATCATAAGGGGTATGATAGTTCTCATGTTGCCAAAATGCAACATTTAACATAAAGGCCAAAGCTTTATGACCACAAGATCAAGATGAAGACTTCATAAACTTGCATGACATGATAGCATGTATTATACTCAATGATCAAACCCAAACTTGAACATGAACATTTAACTTCATAGTTAATATCTAAGAGTAGGGAAAGGGCTTACATTGCTATGAAGGCACAAAAGATATGACAAAGCCCTTATGCAATCAAATAGACCCAAAATGCAAGCTCTAACATAAAAACCCTTGAGCTAAAATGATCAAAACCCTTGCTTTATGATGCAAAGATAGAAACTTGACTTGAATGCAAGCTAATGACACTCATACAAGCTTGAAAACACTTGTATGCATGGAAAATCTCTCATAGAAACAATTTAGAAATTTTATGAAGAGAGTGGAGGCCATGAGAGGTAAAATTTTGCCATAGTTTAGTTGCATGAATGAATAATGATGATTTAGGGTTAGGTTAGGGTCTTATTTATAGATTAGGCAAGTGTTTTAGGCCATAGGATTAAACCCTAGTTGCAATCTCAGCCCTTAAAACCGAATCTGGCCCCCAAACTCAACACAAACCCAAAATGGTGCACCAGGCAGAACTGCCCGGCTGGACCAAGTCGGCAGCCAAGTCGACAGGGCTGTCGACTTGGGTCCAACCAAGTCGACTCCCAAGTCGACAGGGCTGTCGACTTGGGTGCTCTGGCGGGAATTTTCCCGCCTGGCCCAAACTGGCCCAAATTTCCAAATTCAAACTTGAATTTGAAATCTGTTTTTACTTTGAAATTTTCTGAAAACTTCGTTGGGCCTTAATCGGGTCATACAGACTCCGATTTTCAAAAACTCGGACTCTATTTCGCGTATTTTTTCGAGACTAACGCAATGGCATAGCCCGTTTTACTTGATTCAGAATTTAAAATTAAATTCTGCCTTGATTCTCGTCTCAACATGTTATCGAAATACGGGTTGTTACAGCTTATCTATTCGTGAGATTCAGGAATGAAATGTCTAAGCAAGGGATGATGCAACCAGTGCTCTAACTTCCCTGTCTTTGCTCATGAACGAGGAGTAGTTAGGTTGAGAATGTCGGAAACTAGTTAAGTATACAAATAATTATAAAATATTTGTCATGGATTTAATTATGGCTGACGTAATTAAAAAATTAATTTTGATTAGTGGTATCTGTTTACATAATTTAACACTGATATGCTATTATAATAACTTGGATAATTGTTTATATGTCGGTTGATTAGTATTGGGAAACATTCTGTTAATTATTGATTGTAGTTTATCAGTGGTTATTATTATCCGACTGATTGTGTTGATTGTCCCCGACCAGTTTGTGAGTAAATACATGTTACCATTTCGCCTTGGAATGGATAGAAAATATTTGTAGGCTAATATCTTGTGTGATTTATTTCACGATTTGACCAAAAGGTATGTAGCGATGATATTTGATTCATTTAGTTTATAAATAAAAATTTAAATAAATGGTTTTGAAAGATGGTTTTCATAAAAGAATATAAAATGAAATGTTTGATTTTTAAAAATAGAAAATATTCGAAAATAAATATTTTGACGATGATAAATGGTTTATAAAAAAGTATTTTATTAAAAGAGAATTTCAACGACTTAAATACCAATGTTTAAAAGATTTTAAAAATAACAACATTATTATTAGCACCAAAATATCCAAGCAGAAACCGAAAGCCAAAGTTAAAGTGAAAGATGCTGAAGGCAGTAGGCCTTCGGCACGATCAAAACCACTCCATCAATACTTACTTTCGCAACCAGATTTAAAGAAGCAGAGAATTCTTTCTCGCAAGGAAAGCCCCAATCAGTGAAACCGAAGGGGATGATCTTCTAAGCGGTTATCTTAAAGCACATGAAAAGAAGGCAGGTATATCCTTCAGATAGCCCAAAGAAAGCATGCAAAAATGCTTCAGCCTCCATCAGATTATTTTCCCATTCAGTCATTATATGCAAAGGAAGACGATGTCATAAGCAGCGTCAAAACCTATGAGCTCCTACAAGTTCACTTCTCCTGTAGATAGCCAAAAGCTTCTTGTTTCCGAAGAATACTTTCGTAGATCCCTATATCAGCATTATAGCTACCATCCTAGCAGATAATGGAAGGCGCCTTCACAAAGACTTCATATTTCTTTCATAAGAGTACTGGAGCAAAGCCCATATGATAAAAGAGGGGCTAACCCTGTAACGATACGGATTTCGCTCGAACCTAATCGATCGCTAAATCGACCAAGACCTTTCAAAACCCAGATACGCTAACTCTGGGAAAACAACACATCAGAACAAATAACAGAAGACTTTTATAAACATCATAATAATGTTACATCAGAGTACATAATATCAGAGTACATCAAAAAAAAAATAATGCAGCGGAAGATTTATTTACAATAAATGTAATACAATGCACGGCGAAAAAACAAATAAACCAACATAGAGGAAGACTATCAATGCTCTGGACACAGCTTTAAGCTTCAATCCAGAATCCTGCTTAATATATCTGCAAAATAAACTACTCGACTGCCTGTGTGGAAAATAAGGGCACCCGAGTTTGTAAGGGAAAAACAAACTACAGGTCAGTCATGAGACTGGTGTGAGAAACTCTACAGTTCAAATTAACCTTTTTAATAATAAGACAAATCACAGGACCACGCCGCTAACGCGGAACGGGTTTACCCCCATGAATGTCAGTGTACCAACAACAATCAGTAATAGAGATATGGATCTACTATGCATTAATCAACATGCAATTTTCCAATCTACCCATTTAGATTAATCCCCACACTTAGATTTTCCAAATCCAATTCACTTTACAGAAATTATTTCTCTGGACTTTATTTCCCGATTTCTTATTTCAAATCATTTGAAATACATATCTAGCTTAGATTTCACTTCAGGATCCCAAACCAAAATCTTTGGAAATATGAATTCCAAAACATAACAATGCATACAAACAAGTATACAACCAAATATCGTGCACGACCCTCAGACCAGACTGTACGCGCCCCTCCAACTCGATATATATGTGCACCTCCCACTATGGAGCAGGCTACACAGACGATGCACATCCCACACATGGAAGCATACACCGCCCAAAGCCATTTAAGGCTATAACACCCATACTTTTAGTCAATCTCGGGTTACCCGAATCTTTACCCACATACTTGCTAAATCATTTTATATCCCGAAGTGGGGAAAATCATTTCACAACATAATAATCACAAGTACTTTCAAACTATAGTACTTCACATCAGCAATTCACACATATGATTAGTCACTATTAATCACATAACCTTTGAGCTCGTACATCTCAAAGAAGCGTATTAAGAAAGAGAATGAATTCTCCGCCACCAAACATATATATCATCAATAGCAACTAATCGGTTATGTGTTGATCTACAATGTAACACTTAATACATTTCGAAATCATTTCGACAATATCGGGTTTAGGCCTCGAAATCCTTTCTGTTTTATAAAACATTTTTATAAAACATTCCCTGTCCAAAATCGGGAATACATTTCTTTTCACTTAAGAAATATACCATTTCAAAATCATTCATTAAATTTGAAATGAACTCAACAACATCGCTAATCATCTCATAGTCAAATCATGTAGTGTTTCACAAGATGTCAGCATACAAATATTTCTACCCAACCCAATGCTAAATGTAAAAGCATATTTTGCTCATAAACTGGTTGAGCACAATCCAAACAATCAATCAATCATGATCAATATCAGCAACCAAGTGTATCTGGTTCAATCACATCTCGTGTTTTGGTAAAATTTAATTACCATATATTCATTTAAAGATTTATTAAACTCCAATTGATTTCAATCTCTAAAATCACTACTTAATGATTGTTCAACTTTTAGGAAAATTAATCCTGCTTTTAACTGGGTTAAAGAACCAATGTATTTTAAAACACAGTTCACCATAAACCCAAAACCCAAAATCCAAAATCTAATTTGATATTAAATATAAGGCTCTGAACTGAAATAATATCGTCTTATATTCAACATTCAATTCTGAAATCAACAAATATCGTATTGGGAATAACGATATATATATCTTCCAAATTCTTCAACAATATCCGTATAGCCACGGAATCCAATATCGAAATATTCCGAAGATGATTTCTATTCGAATCCATTCCAATTCATACATTGAAAAATTCTGGTTATTAAAACCCCTTCAAATCCAATTTATTTATTTAAAAACATTGGATTATTATTCTAGTTAATAACTAGTTCATTTCGATAAAAATATATTTTTATCATTTCAAATATGGAATTTTTCATCCAAAATCTTTCCAAATCATTTAATATGATTTTACACAATTTTTTCATATTTTTAATAATTTTATTAAGGCCCATACAGTTGGTTTCTAATATCGACCACCGAACTGCATTCATAGCGACCTTTTCTAAAATTGATTTGGACATATTTCAAGATATAGCCATTCAAATTTGAATCTCTTATATTAATTGGAAAGCTCTTTTCGATACGAACCCAACGGTTCCGATTATAGGAGAATCCGATGGTCGGATCTCCCGTTACATCAATTTGAAGTTAATGGTCGAAATTCGCGAACGGTCGTTGCGCGGCGCGTTCTATTCAAGCCATTAAATATATATAATATATATATGGTCGATTTGCATTTAAAACGTATTTTATAAATCGTTTATAAATTCGTTTTAAAACGATTCCAATTTCCATTTCTATTTTAAATCAAAATTGAATATTCCATTACAAGACCATTTTATATATTCCATATATACGTTAAAAATAATATTTTTAGCCAACTAATAATTATTTCAATCCATGACAATTTAATACAGTCCATATACATGTTAAAAATTATATTTTTAACGAATAAATAATTATTTCAATCCATGACAATCTTATATATTCCATATATAATTTTATACAACGCATATGTATATTTTACTTCATAACGCATACACACACACACACACACACACACACATATAGTTTCACAATGCATTTATATTTTAATACAACGCACATATGATTTTCACATCGCATATATATATATATATATATATATATATATATATATATATATATATTTCACAACACACACACACACACACATATATATATTCCACACCGCATATAAATTTTACTCACATCACACATATTTTTTCCACATCGCATATATATATTATTTCATTTCTCATATATATACATATATATTATTCACATCACATATATATTTTATTCGCATCGCATATATATATACATGTATATTATATTTCATTTCATATCACAATCACAATCCAAATAAACAATCATGGTTTGTACAATAAATGGTGTCGGGGGCTACTAATCCCCGTCTGCAACCTATGATATATTTTATTTTCCATTTCAATTGAATTTAGAGATCTCACATTGGGTTCCACTCCTCCTTAAATTGTAGATAGCTCCATATTTATTCTGGCCAGTTCCATGCTATAGCACTCTTCAAGACGATTCCAACGGACTTTGATTTGCTGAATTCTGATGCCGTATGTAAAAGTTATAAGCTTTAAAACTTTAATCACTTAATTAAATTAATTAAAATATAATTAACATAATTATTTTATTTATTAACCTTGGAAAGATATGGCCGTTGTTTTTGCTTCTTCCTGATCCCACATCGCGATTTTTTCCCATAGCTGCCAAACAAAACACGATCCCTCAATCCGTTCATGCACTCCCCTTGAACCACCTGACCAACGATCGGCCGATGTCACATGAACCACTGTAATCTCCTCTCCAGGTGTCGGAAAGATGGTGCAGCTTGCACCCATGGAGGCGCCGCAATCTAGGCGGGAACAGCAGCAATTTGGGGCTCCAATTCGAACAATCTAGGGCACAAAAATCCATCATCACCGTTGATCTTACAGATCTCCGTACCTTCTTCAATTCTAGCGTTGAAAATTTCATGAATTGATTCTTTTATTAGGAGAAAAACAAGGAGGAAATCGGCGCGATTTTGGCCATCTGATTTTTAGGGCCGGCGCTCTGTTGAGAGTGAGGGTAGAGAGAGAGTGTATAGGCTATTTGTATAAATATATTTTTAATTATTAAATTTCAGAAATACCCGTGTATCGATCCGAACTCCAAATCAAAACCAATGACTGTCGTTTCTAGCCAAATACCAACATTCCGGACACAATGGAACATGTTTCGTAAGCCAGTTCGACTGTTTCAGTCAATTTTTCTTTAAATAAAAATATATGACGTTCAATATTAGATTTGAACGTACATTTTAATTTACTTGGGCCACATACAAACTCCAAAAATTACTGAAAATAAATCCAACTATGTTTTGATGATACGGTCCTAACAAAACTAATTTCGTTGAATTTGGAGACCATTTGAAATGGTTATTTTCCAGTTGATTAAATTCAAAATGAAAGTACCAAATGCGTTTAAATTCACCACGCTCACATATTAATTCCAAAAATCGTGAAAATTGGAATCTAGCAATAATTTAACATTCCGAATCCAACAAAAGTGGTTTCGTCGAAAACTGAGGTCGTTTGCAAAATGGCTATTTTAAAGGGCTATATATTATATTAAAATATATATAAATTCCATAACGACTATTTTGAATTTTAATCTGGCCATAACTTTCAATTTATATTATGAAATCTGGATTTTTCACATTTGTTAGAAAGATATAATTAAACAGATTCAAATATTTCTGGTTTTACTGAAATCTGATTTGTTTTGAATCCTGTACATTCATTTGAAATTTTAAATTGAATTTTCAAACTACCACGCCATTTCAGGCTCGTTTTATAATTAAAATAAATTTATACGTTCTAACTTCGATTAAACTAAATTTTAGTCATTATTATTTAAATACATCATTTTAAATATTCAAAATCCATTAAAATAGCTAGAATAAAAATTTTAAATTGGTTCTGAAAATCCGGGTTGTTACAATCTCCCCCACTTAAAATCTTTTCGTCCTCGAAAAGGAACAGAGCTAAAAGTTGTTTAACTAACCAACTCAACTTTCATTCTGGCTTTCATTCTTCAAATTTTCAGTTTCTAATAATTTCTAATTTTTCAAAAATTTGGCTCACACCCTAAATTTTCGATTTTTTTTGCCATAACCTCCTTTTTATGGAGAGACCTTTAAAACAGCAACTAGTCTCACAGGGCCCTCATCAATCTAAAAGAAAAAGAAAAAGCCAAGCGGCTCAAAAAATCATCAAAACCCAGTAAAGTAGTAAACATGTACCTATTTGTCGGGCATAGAATTTTATTCCTCTTCTTAGCTTCCATGTTATGACCTGTTCACACATATATATGTATATATGCAATTTCAAATAATTTTCAATTCAGTTCAATATTTGATTCGATTTGGCTAAAATTAACTTTCATTTCCATATTGGTTTTATCATTCCAATATCTTTATTAGTCAAACTAATAATCACACGTCACAACCAACAATCAATTAGTTTGTTAACTTTTCAAACATATATTCTTTTATATATTCAAAAATTATATTTTCTAAGATCGGATTATATATAATCACAAATACGTTAATTATAAACTTGTCACTCTCCACTCATTCCAAGGCATTTCTAACTCCATCTCTAATGAGTTTCTCATTCATAGGATATTAATAATCCAATCTCTGATGAGTCTTTTATTTTGTTCTAATGAGTTACACCCCAAAGATTTGAGTTAACCAAAGCTCTGATACCAGCCATAACGATACGTATTTCGCTCGGACCTAATCGATTGTTAAATCGACCAAGACTATTCAAAACACGAATACGCTAACTTTGGGCATATAATGTAACAACCCGTATTTTCAATAACCTGTTATAACATAAATGGAGGCAGAATTAAACTGTAAAATCTGAATCAAGGGAAACGGGCTATGCCATTGCGTTCGGCTCGGAAAAATACACGAAATAGAGTCAGAGTTTTCGAAAATCGGAGTCCGTATGACCAAGATATGGCCTCGCGAAGTTTCACGAAAAATTCCCAAATTAAAGTATACTTAATTAAGTGAAATGGGTTGCGCAGAGAAATATATATATATTGATATATATATATATATAATTGAAAATTAAATAAATAAATATGCAAAAATGTTCAAAACAGCGAATTGGGAGAGGGGAATAACCGAACCGGCCGATTTTTGAGGTCGACCCGTGCCCGCTGGGTCGACTAGGGGTTAATCCAGGGTGTTTGGCTGTCAACCCGTGGGCCGATTCGCTCAAATGCAGATTTTGCATTTGGATGGTTCTCATGGTTCATCTTTAATCTAAAGGCCCTAGATGGTTCCTACACTTGACTTCTTCCCCAAGACATGCTTTGATGGCTTGGATTAAATCTAGGTTTAATCCTATGGCCTAAAACACTTGCCTAATCTATAAATAAGACCCTAACCTATCCTAAATCCTCATTATTCATTCATGCAACTAAATTATGGAAAATTTTTACCTCTCATGGCCTCCACTCTCTTCATAAAATTTCTAAATGGTTTCTATGAGAGATTTTCCATGCATACAAGTGTTTTCAAGCTTGTATGAGTGTCATTAGCTTGCATTCAAGTCAAGTTTCTATCTTTGCATCATAAAGCAAGGGTTTTGATCATTTTGGCTCAAGGGTTTTTATGTTAGAGCTTGCATTTTGGGTCTATTTGATTGCATAAGGGCTTTGTCATATCTTTTGTGCCTTCATAGCAATGTAAGCCCTTTCCCTACTCTTAAATATTAACTATGAAGTTAAATGTTCATGTTGCAAGTTTGGGTTTGATCATTGAGTATAATACATGCTATCATGTCATGCAAGTTTATGAAGTCATTATCTTGATCTTGTGAGCTAAAAGCTACAACCTTTATGTTGAAATGTTACATTAGGCAACATGAGAACCCTCATAACCTTTATGTCAACTTGCATATGAAGTCATAACCCTTATATGATGATATATGCGAGTTACTAATCATCATTCCATATCTTTTGTCACCATGATTCGCTTATGTGCCAAGTTTGGGTTTATGCATGTTTTGAGGCTTAAGAATGTAACATGCAAGTTAATGAACACATTTGTGCCTCATTTGCCACCATGATTAACTTGTGGCTTAATATCCATTTTTGTCATGCCTTTGCCAAGTCTCTTCTTTTAATCCATTACGTTGTCGCGAACGTATATGCGAGTTTAAAAGCGTTGGGTTATGTTATGGGTAATTTCTAATGACATGAAACTACAACTTGAAAACATGACTTGAAATATAACATGGAAGTTGGCATGTAAGTATGCATAAAAACATAAGCTTGGGAATTTACCTATTAAGTTAGGTCTACCCTTTGGGAATTTACCTATTAAGTTAGGTCTACCCAAATGCTTGAAAACTTGTAACATGTTTTGGGAAACATGATGGACATGACACTTAGATAATATAAGTGTGGACAACTCGAGGTTGGGTTGAGTTTGCAACGTAAAACTACCCGGAACCGACCGGCCTAACTAGTAGTTGCAAACAATAGGACACAATGTGAGAAGTTGGTCATGTTGTGCTTGAACCCGAGGTTAGACCAAGTTGTGGTGTAAAGCTACCCGGAACCGACCGGCTTAACTAGTAACCACAACAAAGTCTAATGTGAGAGGTGAAGGTGCATTAAGTAATTAATGCCACATGATAGGGTTAAGTTAATTTGATTAATGACTCTTAACCAAATATGACATGGACAAATGGGTTAAGTAATTTGGTTTGGCTAATGATACTTAACAAAACATGACAAGGTTGGGTAGGTTAAGTAACTTGATTTGCCTAATGACACTTAACCATTTTTATATGACTAGTGGATGGGGTTAAGTTAACCAACACTTAATCAATCCAACGCGATAACTTGGTAAGGTTAAGTAAGTTTTCTTAATGACGCTTAACCGAAAAATACGGTTAACGAATGGGGTTAAGATTAGACTCAACTAGTCTAAACATGGAAATCGGATGGGGTTAAGTTAGCCTAGACTTAATTAATCCCACTTGGTAGTTTAATGGGGTTAAGTTAAACACTTAACTAATCTAAACATGATGAATTGATGTGGTTAAGTGACCTATACTTATCCAATCTAACTCGTTAATTTATTGTGGTTAAGTTAACTAATACTTAACCAATATAACGTGAAAACATGATAAGGCTAAGTCATGAATCGCTTGAATACACTTGACCGATTTGACTAAGTAAATTGATAGGGTCAAGTTAATATATACTTAACCAATCTAGAATGATAATTGGATGAGGTTAAGTCGTGAATTGCTTAATATACTTAACCAACTTGAGCATGGTTTGTAGGGTTAAGCCTTGAACTTGGATACTTAGCCAATTTTGACAGGATTTGTAGACGGGTTAAGTCATGAACTTAAGTGACACTTAATCCATTATGTAAACCCTAGTTCTGAGGATTAGGTGGATAACCGTAGTTAACAAGGATAACGGGAACAATGCTAAGTGGTAAACCTTAGTTGAAGAATAACTAAGTAATGATTCTTAGTCAAGGAAATTTAGACCAGTTCATAGATAGATGAGTAACCTGATACGGTAGGTCATCGTTTAAGTATACGAGTAGGAGCAAGTATCTGATTTAGATAAAGGCTCCAGCGAACTGGGTAACGAAGCAGCGGCTTCGGGGAACGTGAGGATATTCTTGGTATCCCTCTATGAGCTGCCAGGTGATTATACCAGGCTCATGAGAGGTTAAGGTCTGCGTTAGAAGAACCAAGAGTATGCCTTGGTTGCTATACGAGCGACCTAAAGACGGGGATGGATAGGGGATAGTCGACGATACACGGTCGTACCCTAGATAGCATTTCGTCAGGCTACCTACCATCTTTGGTCAAGCGTGTACGTACGGAAAGGCAGAGAACACCCAAAAGACCATAATTGCTATCTAATTATGGTTGCGGTAAGGCTTGGATGTGGGTTGGCCAGTGTTGTGTTCTCATACAGGATTTATCCTGTCTTGTCTTTCACTAGTTGAGGGAGTGGTCTCGTGGGACCATAGCCACGTATAAGAAAAACAGACCTTAGCATCTGCATCGGCAGATAAATCGAAAGCTCCCGACCGAGTCCTGTATTTCTTGATTTGCCCTGTGACAGGACTCGGATGGCACGATGTGATACATGTGCATACAGTCATGGAAAAGCGATTCACGATGAATGCGTGGGAAAAAGGGCGCGGTTGGCGGTTAGCGTAATCCCTAGTGGCCCTAGGTGGTTGAACCCAAACCGAGATACGAAAACGTGCAATAGGTAAGCATAATCCCTAGCAGCCCTAGGTAGCATAAGTCCTAGTTGTACAAACAATAATTCATGTTGGAAGACCCTAGCTAGGTTTAGGGTAACAGTCCAAACCGATCTTAAGGATCATGGAACTATGTTAAAGTAATATAGAATCTCATGGGAAAGCCTGTATGGTCTACGGCAAGGGACTGAACATTTACATGGAATAAAACATACAAGTTGAGTAACCTATATATGCGATATATTAGGTTGACATGGACCATTACACGACTTTTGAGTGAGGGTCATTCTTGGTTAACACATGACACGGTGGGGATACTAGTACGGTAGGTGCAGGGCTAAAATACAGGATGGATATCACGGGGCGTTATACGTGACAGATATCTTGGGGATATTATACTTGATAGAAACCTGACGATGTGATACCTTGTTTTATCTTGACATCGTAATTTATCATGACACCTTAGTTTATCTGAGTTCAGTAGTTCATCCTGTTATTTTGATTTAGCTTATCTATCTTGTTATCATGCTTATGTTCATCTCAGTTTCTCATGTCAGTTAACTTTACTAGTTTTTATGCTAATAGTAGATAGGGCTTACTCAGTCTTTTTGACTGACCCGTTTTGTTTCGCCTCTTTTCTTCCGTTTCCCCCCCAGGTTACAGGGAGGAAATACTGTTGTTTAGTTCGGACTTCTTCTGCTTGAAGGTCATCATGGATGGCTTGGACTTTTCTTGGCTAATGGCTACTTTACTGTTTTTACTTGGGGAATAATTTATGAAAATGTCTTTATGCTTCTTTACTATTGCAAGACAGGTTTTGATGTACTCTGATGTAAAAGGCTTTAGACCTTATTTATTCATGTTATGAAAGTTTGATTTTACTTCCGCTATTTTATATGTTCTGTCTTGTGATATTTCTGTGCATGTTTACCAATAATGCCCCTCTAAAGCTAGTGCATTCCTTTGCGAGTGACCCTAGCGGAGGCGGGGTGTTACACGTGGTATCAGAGCAGAAGGTTACCAGACTGGGCAAAAGTTTTTAAAGACCTTCTGAAAACTATTTGAAAAAAAAAACCGTTTACAAAGAAGCATTTTTCAAGAAAATTTTCTTTTAAAAGAAAAAGGCTATTCCCCAAAGGCCATTAGCACTATCCTTGTTTCCTTAATTGAGTCTCTTTTCCTTTCTTTCCTCCATCTGTAGTCACAGTAGTTTTAACTGCGACTAGTCTTTTCTACCTACGAAAGTGCTTTTCATACGATGGAGGTGGTTCTCGAGAGACCAGTGGCCGCGTTATAAGAAAGGATCGTGAGAAAGAAGGATAAAGGATACGAGCTTAAGGATGAGCAACTTGTTGGTATGGCTTAGTCCTCAAAGGAGGGAGAAAGATGAACAATGAAACCCATGATGAGAGAGTACCTTTGGCATGGTAAAACGGGGCGGATAGTTAAGTATTATGGGACAAGGACAAGATCATCGGGAGGGCAGTAGTATGCTCTCATTTCTAGAGTACCTCGGAAGGAGGGTAACGATCTTGTTAAAGGTTTAGCTTTTCTTCTCTATCATCCCGTTAGGACTTCGTTGTTCGTATCATTTAAGTCTGCTTCGATAGTTGAGTCTCTACACCTTAAGTACTAGCGTAATAGAGAATCCCATTTTTGTCTCAAAGTCCTATTGGAGAATCAGTCCATTTATACATGACTTGTTTGGATTTGGGAATGTCTATGCCAAGTGTTGAGTTTGGAAATAATGCTTATGTTTATAAGCTATGGATGGATTCTAGGGATGAAGTGGTTATCCAGTAAGGGGTGCCACTCTCGGTTTTGATAGAAGGGTAGTTAGACCTTTTGACTAGCCTTGGTAATGCCCTCGAAGTATCGGGTAACCTTTTTGAGGTTCTGTCATGACTAGTTACTTAGAATCCCTTGATGCCTTTATTGGAAATTTAAAGCCCGATCGAGTGGTGTTCGCCAATAAGACGGATGGTTTACTTCATTTATGCATGGGTTATAGAGATCACCCTAGTAAGTGCGCATGATAACCTGATTGACATCTGTTTACTTTCAAGAGAAAGTTCTTCTACATGGAATGCCTTATAGTATATAAACGAGATCCAAGATTCACTAGTGAATTTTGGAAAGCTTGCATGAGATCATGAGTACGCAGTCATGTTTGCGTCAAGTATTCTAGGAAAAGGATAAGTGCAAGTGGAACGAGAGGCGACGAAGAAATGAGTTCCAGCTCATGTTATGGAAACAGGAATAAGAAGCTACAAAATCGCGAAGTTAAAAGACGACTTTGATGGTCAAAGACTAGATACGCGCATGATATCTCTTTTTGGGAGTATATCCTTGATCCCTGTTTTCTGTAGAGCTTACTTGTAGGCTATCTTTTGTGGACATCCTCTCGGTCCTATTCTCCGTTACAAACCCTGTAAGGAGTTTGTCCTGTTTATCTTCTCGACCCTGTTTCAGGGAATTCTAGGTAGAACCCTATGGATGTAAACATGTATTTGAAACATGTTATGATTGATATGGTTGCAAGTGGTTGCTCGTGGATGCGCGAATACACATTAGATACTAGCTCGACTCGGTCACATTTCATATTGCATATGCACGAGTATTTATACTTGTTTATGGATGAAATCGAATGTATTATCATGCGGTTGTTGCATATGAATGATTGATTGTGCACGCATATAGTATCTATATGACTAGGACTATTTGCATACATGTTGGATTCATGGCACTATACATATTTTGCATTAGAAAGATTATTCAGGCCTGATCATTAGCATTAGCTAAGGAACATGTACACACACGTTTTGCATATATTCATACAGCATTAGAAATCATCTAAGGACAATGGTTGCTTGTGGATGATGTTTTGAGTAGATGGATGATGGATGGTAGGATATGTTCTTCCTAACTTGGAGATTTCGGGGACGAAATCCTAAAAGGTGGGGAGAATGTAACAACCCGTATTTTCAATAACCTGTTATAACATAAATGGAGGCAGAATTAAACTGTAAAATCTGAATCAAGGGAAACGGGCTATGCCATTGCGTTCGTCTCGGAAAAATACGCGAAATAGAGTCCGAGTTTTCGAAAATCGGAGTCCGTATGACCAAGATATGGCCTCGCGAAGTTTCACGAAAAATTCCCAAATTAAAGTATACTTAATTAAGTGAAATGGGTTGCGCAGAGAAATATATATATATTGATATATATATATATATAATTGAAAATTAAATAAATAAATATGCAAAAATGTTCAAAACAGCGAATTGGGAGAGGGGAATAACCGAACCGGCCGATTTTTGAGGTCGACCCGAGCCCGCTGGGTCGACTAGGGGTTAATCCAGGGTGTTTGGCTGTCAACCCGTGGGCCGATTCGCTCAAATGCAGATTTTGCATTTGGATGGTTCTCATGGTTCATCTTTAATCTAAAGGCCCTAGATGGTTCCTACACTTGACTTCTTCCCCAAGACATGCTTTGATGGCTTGGATTGAATCTAGGTTTAATCCTATGGCCTAAAACACTTGCCTAATCTATAAATAAGACCCTAACCTATCCTAAATCCTCATTATTCATTCATGCAACTAAACTATGGCAAAATTTTACCTCTCATGGCCTCCACTCTCTTCATAAAATTTCTAAATGGTTTATATGAGAGATTTTCCATGCATACAAGTGTTTTCAAGCTTGTATGAGTGTCATTAGCTTGCATTCAAGTCAAATTTCTATCTTTGCATCATAAAGCAAGGGTTTTGATCATTTTGGCTCAAGGGTTTTTATGTTAGAGCTTGCATTTTGGGTCTATTTGATTGCATAAGGGCTTTGTCATATCTTTTGTGCCTTCATAGCAATGTAAGCCCTTTCCCTACTCTTAGATATTAACTATGAAGTTAAATGTTCATGTTGCAAGTTTGGGTTTGATCATTGAGTATGATACATGCTATCATGTCATGCAAGTTTATGAAGTCATTATCTTGATCTTGTGAGCTAAAAGCTACAACCTTTATGTTGAAATGTTGCATTAGGCAACATGAGAACCCTCATAACCTTTATGTCAACTTGCATATGAAGTCATAACCCTTATATGATGATATATGCGAGTTACTAGTCATCATTCCATATCTTTTGTCACCATGATTCGCTTATGTGCCAAGTTTGGGTTTATGCATGTTTTGAGGCTTAAGAATGTAACATGCAAGTTAATGAACACATTTGTGCCTCATTTGCCACCATGATTAACTTGTGGCTTAATATCCATTTTTGTCATGCCTTTGCCAAGTCTCTTCTTTTAATCCATTACGTTGTCGCGAACGTATATGCGAGTTTAAAAGCGTTGGGTTATGTTAGGGGTAATTTCTAATGACATGAAAATACAACTTGAAAACATGACTTGAAATATAACATGGAAGTTGGCATGTAAGTATGCATAAAAACATAAGCTTGGGAATTTACCTATTAAGTTAGGTCTACCCTTTGGGAATTTACCTATTAAGTTAGGTCTACCCAAATGCTTGAAAACTTGTAACATGTTTTGGGAAACATGATGGACATGACACTTAGATAATATAAGTGTGGCCAACTCGAGGTTGGGTTGAGTTTGCAACGTAAAACTACCCGGAACCGACCGGCCTAACTAGTAGTTGCAAACAATAGGACACAATGTGAGAAGTTGGTCATGTTGTGCTTGAACCCGAGGTTAGACCAAGTTGTGGTGTAAAGCTACCCGGAACCGACCGGCTTAACTAGTAACCACAACAAAATCTAATGTGAGAGGTGAAGGTGCATTAAGTAATTAATGCCACATGATAGGGTTAAGTTAATTTGATTAATGACTCTTAACCAAATATGACATGGACAAATGGGTTAAGTAATTTGATTAGGCTAATGATACTTAACAAAACATGACAAGGTTGGGTAGGTTAAGTAACTTGATTTGCCTAATGACACTTAACCATTTTTATATGACTAGTGGATGGGGTTAAGTTAACCAACACTTAATCAATCCAACGCGATAACTTGGTAAGGTTAAGTAAGTTTTCTTAATGACGCTTAACCGAAAAATACGGTTAACGAATGGGGTTAAGATTAGACTCAACTAGTCTAAACATGGAAATCGGATGGGGTTAAGTTAGCCTAGACTTAATTAATCCCACTTGGTAGTTTAATGGGGTTAAGTTAAACACTTAACTAATCTAAACATGATGAATTGATGTGGTTAAGTGACCTATACTTATCCAATCTAACTCGTTAATTTATTGTGGTTAAGTTAACCAATATAACGTGAAAACATGATAAGGCTAAGTCACGAATCGCTTGAATACACTTGACCGATTTGACTAAGTAAATTGATAGGGTCAAGTTAATATATACTTAACCAATCTAGAATGATAATTGGACGAGGTAAAGTCGTGAATTGCTTAATATACTTAACCAACTTGAGCATGGTTTGTAGGGTTAAGCCTTGAACTTGGATACTTAGCCAATTTTGACAGGATTTGTAGACGGGTTAAGTCATGAACTTAAGTGACACTTAATCCATTATGTAAACCCTAGTTCTGAGGATTAGGTGGATAACCGTAGTTAACAGGGATAACGGGAACAATGCTAAGTGGTAAACCTTAGTTGAAGAATAACTAAGTAATGATTCTTAGTCAAGGAAATTTAGACCAGTTCATAGATAGATGAGTAACCTGATACGGTAGGTCATCGTTTAAGTATACGAGTAGGAGCAAGTATCTGATTTAGATAAAGGCTCCAGCGAACTGGGTAACGAAGCAGCGGCTTCGGGGAACGTGAGGATATTCTTGGTATCCCTCTATGAGCTGCCAGGTGATTATACTAGGCTCATGAGAGGTTAAGGTCTGCGTTAGAAGAACCAAGAGTATGCCTTGGTTGCTATACGAGCGACCTAAAGACGGGGATGGATAGGGGATAGTCGACGATACACGGTCGTACCCTAGATAGCATTTCGTCAGGCTACCTACCATCTTTGGTCAAGCGTGTACGTACGGAAAGGCAGAGAACACCCAAAAGACCATAATTGCTATCTAATTATGGTTGCGGTAAGGCTTGGATATGGGTTGGCCAGTGTTGTGTTCTCATACAGGATTTATCCTGTCTTGTCTTTCACTAGTTGAGGGAGTGGTCTCGTGGGACCATAGCCACGTATAAGAAAAACAGACCTTAGCATCTGCATCGGCAGATAAATCGAAAGCTCCCGACCGAGTCCTGTATTTCTTGATTTGCCCTGTGACAGGACTCGGATGGCACGATGTGATACATGTGCATACAGTCATGGAAAAGCGATTCACGATGAATGCGTGGGAAAAAGGGCGCGGTTGGCGGTTAGCGTAATCCCTAGTGGCCCTAGGTGGTTGAACCCAAACCGAGATACGAAAACGTGCAATAGGTAAGCATAATCCCTAGCAGCCCTAGGTAGCATAAGTCCTAGTTGTACAAACAATAATTCATGTTGGAAGACCCTAGCTAGGTTTAGGGTAACAGTACAAACCGAACTTAAGGATCATGGAACTATGTTAAAGTAATATAGAATCTCATGGGAAAGCCTGTATGGTCTACGGCAAGGGACTGAACATTTACATGGAATAAAACATACAAGTTGAGTAACCTATATATGCGATATATTAGGTTGACATGGACCATTACACGACTTTTGAGTGAGGGTCATTCTTGGTTAACACATGACACGGTGGGGATACTAGTACGGTAGGTGCAGGGCTAAAATACAGGATAGATATCACGGGGCGTTATACGTGACAGATATCTTGGGGATATTATACTTGATAGAAACCTGACGATGTGATACCTTGTTTTATCTTGACATCGTAATTTATCATGACACCTTAGTTTATCTGAGTTCAGTAGTTCATCCTGTTATTTTGATTTAGCTTATCTATCTTGTTATCATGCTTATGTTCATCTCAGTTTCTCATGTCAGTTAACTTTACTAGTTTTTATGCTAATAGTAGATAGGGCTTACTCAGTCTTTTTGACTGACCCGTTTTGTTTCGCCTCTTTTCTTCCGTTTCCCCCCCAGGTTACAGGGAGGAAATACTGTTGTTTAGTTCGGACTTCTTCTGCTTGAAGGTCATCATGGATGGCTTGGACTTTTCTTGGCTAATGGCTACTTTACTGTTTTTACTTGGGGAATAATTTATGAAAATGTCTTTATGCTTCTTTACTATTGCAAGACAGGTTTTGATGTACTCTGATGTAAAAGGCTTTAGACCTTATTTATTCATGTTATGAAAGTTTGATTTTACTTCCGCTATTTTATATGTTCTGTCTTGTGATATTTCTGTGCATGTTTACCAATAATGCCCCTCTAAAGCTAGTGCATTCCTTTGCGAGTGACCCTAGCGGAGGCGGGGTGTTACATATAACACATCAGAACAAATAACAATAGACTTTTATAAACATCATAATAAAGTTACATCAGAGTACATAATATCAGAGTACATCGAAAAAATAATAATACATCGGAAGATTTATTTACAATAAATGTAAACAATGCACAACGAAAAAACAACTAAACTAACACAGCGGAAGACTGTCAATGCTCTGGACACAACTTTAAGCTTCAATCCAGAATCTTGCTCAATATATCCGCAAAATAAACTACTCGACTGTCCGTGTGGAAAATAAGGGCACTGTAACAACCCGAATTTTAACAACTTGTTAAAACCATAAATCAAGGCAGAATTAAATTTTAAAATAAGAATCAAGGGAAACGGGTCTCCATTGCGTTCGTCTCGAAATTCTGCTTGGAAACGAGTCTGAGTTTGCGAGAATCGGAGTCCGTATGACCAAGATATGGCCCTCCAAAGTTTTAGAAATTTTCATAGTTCAAAACAACTCGAATTCGAATTCAAATTCCGAATTCTAAACCCAGAACAGACTGGGCGGGAAATTTCCCGCCCAGGACCAGGTCGACTGGGTGGTCGACCCTAGAGTCGACCTGCCCAGGACCAGGTCGACCATAGAGTCGACCTGGGTGTCGACCTGGTACCAAAAACTAGTTTTCAGCCTGGGTTCATTCTGATGTATTGGACCAATTTTCTGATTAGATTCGTGACTCTAAAGCTATATAAGCAACCTCCTAGCCTCATTCTCTCCACACCATTTCATTATGTCCTTATGCTGCTTTTGAAATAATTAAATTAAATTAAAAACGCGAAGACTATTTCTTGAAGACTACGGCTAGGAATTGTATATTTGGGGATTTGCTTCTACAATCAAATCAAGATTCAACGATTCAACAATTCGACGACTAGTTTATAGATTCAACTTCTGCATCTCAATTTCTTAGACCACGATCTGTAAGTTCCAGTTACTTTTAGATAAAAACTATAAATCTAATATGGGCATGTTATAAATTGGAATTGACTTATGTATGATTCATATCTATTCTTGTTTTCTTCTTGGATCTTGACTATTGGGAATATTGCCTACGACGTTGAAACTATTGTTAATGGCCTATGACTAAGACGGTGAACATAAGATTATGCCTATGCCTATGACTATGAACATAAGACTACGCCTATGACTGTGAACATAAGACCATGCCTATGCCTATGACTGAGAACATAAGACCATTGCCTATGACAATGACAAGGACAATTTTGGCTAATCACCTATGACTCGTGACTATGAATTACTGCCTATGATTATTAATATAAGACTATGACCATGACTTTGAAACTATTACAGTAAATTGCCTATGACTGTTAGGGTAGTTGCCTAGAACTCTTTTTGGGGTAATTATCCATGACTATTGTATAACTATTGTGGTTAATTGACTATTATAGTTGATTGCTCATAATATTTGAAAACCATGTTGAACACCGAATTGACATTTAGTTGGATCTCATACCTAGGGTGTGACTTCCTTACTTTATTCATTATGATGTACACCAAAAACCATTGACCCATTATCCTTGTATTTGGCTTGCTTGTGCATACCTATTCTTTTATGTCAAGTTTTTATCAGGACTATCGCCTTATTTTGCTAGATTTGAAAACCCTGTTAATTTCTATATGCCAGTGATGTTGTAACCGATTATCTCAAGTTATATCATGCCAGTTTTGTAATCTCTTTTATTGCTTTATGCTTGTCCCTTCTGCCTATCATAGTTTTGATGTTATTCCCTTTATCTCTAGATTTAGATTTTCTTGATTAACGTTTACATGCGATGGGAATACGATTTGGGTAGATTAGGCAAAACATGAACTGGTTATAAACATGAATCATGAACTTGATAATAGGCATAAGTTGAAACATGAAACTTGACACGAACTTGACATGAAACTTGAACATGGTCATGACACTAGAATGAACTTGAAAATGGCCAACTCGAGGTTGGGTTGAGTTTGTAGTCTAAATCTACCCGGAACCGCCCGGCAAATCCAGTTACTGCAAACAATAGGATCCAATGTGGGTAGTTGGTCATATCGCGCTTGAAACCCGAGGTCAGACTGAGTTGTGGTGTAAATCTGCCCGGAACCGCCCGGCATATTTAGTGACCACAACAACAGGTCTGATGTGAGAGGTTGGGGTGCATTAATGAATTAATGCCACATGATAGGGTTAAGTCATGAACATGAAAGACAACACTTAACCAACTAGAAACATGATTGGTAGGGTTAGGTCATGAACTTGAACGACTACACCTAACCAACTTGACATGTGAATTGTAGGGCTAAGTCATGAACTTAAATGACAACACTTAGCCAACTTGATATGCTAGACTGATGGGGTTATGTCTCGAATTTAAATGACAACACTTAACCTACTAGACGGAAACCCTAGTTACGCGGTCCATTTCAGTAGTAACCCACTAGATGTATCATGGTACCCTGGAACTAGGCAGGGTGGGGCACGATTACTGGACTGATTGTAAGCGACGAGAACGACGGCTGTGGGGGTGCGCCAGTGTAGGTTCAGGCGGGCTATGGTCGTGCACGTGGTCCGGAGTTGAAAAAGCAGGCATTGGGCATCAGTAGGATTATCTGTGCATTCTTGATTCGTGTCGGTGGTTGGCACCATAGGGCTTGATACACCCTATGGTGGACATAGCACAGGTAACTACATTCGTGATAGGGCCGTATGACACAGACACACAACGAGCTAGAACTTGTAGGGAGCCGATCGATTAGTGGATCGTTCCGTTGAACCTAGTAATGGGTCATTCGTGATATTGGGCCAAGGGATCATTTCATGATTAATATAAGACATGGGTTGGGATACTAGTACAGTTGGTGCAGCGACCCTTGAACATGCGATGCTATACTTGACCTATACTTGATTTATCATTTTATCTTAGTCTATCTTATCCATCTTGACATCATACTTATGTTTACTTTCAGCTTATACATGTCATGTTACCTTTACCTGTTTTTATGCTGAAAGTCACTTGGACTTACCAGTCTTTATGACTGACCCATTTTCTTTTGCCTCTTTTTCTTTCGTTCCCCCCCAGGTTCTCAAGGAGGAAACGCTAGCACTTAGCTTGGATTCTGCTTGCTTTCCGTCAGCTCATGTACGGTTTGGTCTTGAGCTATGCTATGGCTGCACGTCTGCTATTTTTGGGGAATAATTTACTTTTTTTATTTTAAGTTTATGCTTCTTTATTTAGAACTTGATGTAATGGAATAATGGCAACTTGTACTTTGGATATATGAGGTTTTGACTCTTTTCTTGAAAGTAATAAGATTGGGTTTTTAATTTCTTCCGCTGTTTCATTTATGTTCTGTCTTGTGATATCTCTGTGTATGTTTACCTAGATAATGCTCCACCAAAACTAGTGCATTCCCTTTGTGAGTGACCCTAGCGGAGGTGGGGTGTTACATTTGGTATCAGAAGAGAAGGTTACCAGACTGGGCAAAAGTTTTTTTTAAAAAAAAATCTTCTGAAATTATTTTCAAAACCGTTTACAAAGAAGCATTTTTCAAGAAAAGTCTTGTTTTATTTAAAGGCTATTCCCCAAAAGCCATCGGCACTATCCTTTGTTTCCTTGTTTGAATCTCTTTTCCTTTCTTTTCTCCATATGTAGTCGCAGTAGTTTTTACCTGCGGCTAATCTTCTTTCTAGCTTCGTAGAGGATTTTTCGTACGATGGAGATAGTTTTCGTGAGGCTTGTTAACATGTTACATAGGAAGGGTATGAGTGATAAGAAAGACGTTAAGGCGGATGAGCCTTAGAACGAGAAGGAAGACTTCCAGAAGGTAGACTCCGAGAAAGGAGGCAAGAACAACAACAACAATAAGGATAACAAGACACGTGACTAAAGAAAATGCCACTTCTGCGGTATTGAGGGGCATATAGCCCAGGATTGTAGAAAGAAGAAGATGAAGATGGGAGCATGCTTTCAGTGTGGTGAAACTGGACATATCAGCAAGAACTGCCCTAAGAAGCAAGGGCAAGCCCCGCAAGCAGGACCTTCTGGGGGTACATCTTTAACTTCTTCTCCTTGATGCTTTGTTTTATCTTGCTTATCTTCTCGATCCTATCTTGAGAACCTTAGGTAGAATCATATGGATGGAAACATGTATTTGAAACATGTTATGGTTGATGTTTGCAAATGGTTGCAAGTGGTCGCAAGTGGTTGCTCGTGGTTGCATAACACACATTAGGCACTAGATCGGCTTAGACACATTTTCATATTGCATATGCATGAGTGTTTATACTTGTTTATGGATGAAATTGAACGTGTTATCATGTGAATGTTGCATATGGATGGATGTCTGTGCACACATATAGTGTTTATGTGACTAGGACTATTTGCATACATGTTGGATTCATGACACTAAACATATTTTTGCATTAAGAAGATCAAACAGGCCTGATCATTTGCATTAGATAAGGAACATATACACACACTTTCTGCATATGTTCATACAACATTAGAAATCTCTTAAGGACAATGGATGCCTGTGATTGATGATTGAGTAGATGGATGATTGGATGGTAGGACAACATTCTCCTTAACTTGAAGATTTCGGGGACGAAATCCTTTAAGGAGGGGAGAATGTAACAACCCGAATTTTAACATGTTAAAACCATAAATCAAGGCAGAATTAAATTTTAAAATAAGAATAAAGGGAAACAGGTTGCGCCATTGTGTTCATCTCGAAATTCTGCTTGGAAACTAGTCCGAGTTTGCGAGAATCGGAGTACGTATGACCAAGATATGGCCCTCCAAAGTTTCAGAAATTTTCATAGTTCAAAACAGCTCGAATTCGAATTCAAATTTCGAATTCAAAACCCAGAACAGATTGGGCGGGAAATTTCCCGCCCAGGACCAGGTCGACTGGGTGGTCGACCCTAGAGTCGACCTGCCCAGGACTAGGTCGACCATAGAGTCGACCTGGTACCAAAAACTGGTTTTCAGCCTGGGTTCATTCTGATGTATTGGACCAATTTTCTGACTAGATTCGTGACTCTAAAGCTATATAAGCAGCCTCCTAGCCTCATTCTCTCCACACCATTTCATTCTATCCTTATGCTACTTCTGAAATAATTAAATTAAATACGCGAAGACTATTTCTTGAAGACTACGACTAGGAATTGCATATTTGGGGATATGCTTCTACAATCAAATCAAGATTCAACGATTCAACAATTCGACGACTAGTTTATAGTTTCAACTTCTGCATCTCAATTTCTTAGACCACGATCTGTAAGTTCCAGTTACTTTTAGATAAAAACTATAAATCTAATATGGGCATGTTATAAATTGGAATTGACTTATGTATGATTCATATCTATTCTTGTTTTCTTCTTGGATCTTGACTATTGGGAATATTGCCTACGACGTTGAAACTATTGTTAATGGCCTAAGACTAAGACTGTGAACATAAGATTATGCCTATGCCTATGACTATGAACATAAGACTATGCCTATAACTGTGAACATAAGACTATGCCTATGCCTATGACTGAGAACATAAGACCATTGCCTATGACAATGACAAGGACAATTTTGGCTAATCACCTATGACTCGTGACTATGAATTACTTCCTATGATTATGAATATAAGACTATGACCATGACTTTGAAACTATTACAGTAAATTGCCTATGACTGTTAGGGTAGTTGCCTAGAACCCTTTTTGGGGTAATTATCCATGACTATTGTATAACTATTGTGGTTAATTGACTATTATAGTTGATTGCTCATAATATTTGAAAACCATGTTGAACACCGAATTGGCATTTAGTTGGATCTCATACCTAGGGTGTGACTTGCTTACTTTATTCATTATGATGTACACAAAAACCATTGACCTATTATCCTTGTATTTGGCTTGCTTGTGCATACCTATTCTTTTATGTCAAGTTTTTATCAGGACTATCGCCTTATTTTGCTAGATTTGAAAACCGTGTAAATTTCTATATGCCAGTGATGTTGTAACCGATTTTCTCAAGTTATATCATGCCAGTTTTGTAATCTCTTTTATCGCTTTATGCTTGTCCCTTCTGCCTATCGTAGTTTTGATGTTATTCCCTTTATCTCTAGATTTAGATTTGCTTGATTAACGTTTACATGCGATGGGAATACGATTTGGGTAGATTAGGCTAAACATGAACTGGTTATAAACATGAATCATGAACTTGATAATAGGCATAAGTTGAAACATGAAACTTGACACGAACTTGACATGAAACTTGAACATGGTCATGACACTAGAATGAACTTGAAAATGGCCAACTCGAGGTTGGGTTGAGTTTGTAGTGTAAATCTGCCCGGAACCGCCCGACAAATCCAGTTACTGCAAACAATAGGATCCAATGTGGGTAGTTGGTCATATCGCGCTTGAAACCCGAGGTCAGACTGAGTTGTGGTGTAAATCTGCCCGGAACCGCCCGGCATATCCAGTGACCACAACAACAGGTCTGATGTGAGAGGTTGGGGTGCATTAATGAATTAATGCCACATGATAGGGTTAAGTCATGAACATGAAAGACAACACTTAACCAACTTGAAACATGATTGGTAGGGTTAGGTCATGAACTTGAATGACAACACTTTACCAACTTGACACGTGAATTGTAGGGCTAAGTCACAAACTTAAATGACAACACTTAGCCAACTTGATATTCTAGACCGATGGGGTTAAGTCTCGAATTTAAATGACAACACTTAACCTACTAGACGGAAACCCTAGTTACGCGGTCCATTTCAGTAGTAACCCACTAGATGTATCATGGTACCCTGGAACTAGGCAGGTTGGGGCACGATTACTGGGCTGATTGTATGCGACCAGAACGACGGCTGTGGGGGTGCGCCAGTGTAGGTTCAGGTGGGCTATGGTCGTGCACGTGGTCTGGAGTTGAAAAAGCAGGCATTGGGCATTAGTAGGATTATCTGTGCATTCTTGATTAGTGTCGGTGGTTGGCACCATAGGGCTTGATACACCCTATGGGGGACCTAGCACAGGTAACTACATTCGTGATAGGGCCGTATGACATAGACACACAACGAACTAGAACTTGTAGGGAGCCGATCGATTAGTGGATCGTTCCGTTGGACCCAGTAATGGGTCATTCGTGATATTGGGCCAAGGGATCATTTCATGATTAATATAAGACATGGGTTGGGATACTAGTACAGTTGGTGCAGCGAACCTTGAACATGCGATGCTATACTTGACCTATACTTGATTTATCATGTTATCTTAGTCTATCTTATCCATCTTGACATCATACTTATGTTTACTTTCAGCTTATACATGTCATGTTACCTTTACCTGTTTTTATGCTGGAAGTCACTTGGACTTACTAGTCTTTATGACTGACCCGTTTTCTTTCGCCTCTTTTTCTTTCGTTTCCCCCCAGGTTCTCAAGGAGGAAACGCTAGCACTTAGCTTGGATTCTGCTTGCTTTCCGTCAGCTCATGTACGGTTTGGTCTTGAGCTATGCTATGGCTGCACGTCTGCTATTTTTGGGGAATAATTTACTTTTGTTATTTTAAGTTTATGCTTCTTTATTTAGAACTTGATGTAATGGAATAATGGCAACTTGTACTTTGGATATATGAGGTTTTGACTCTTTTCTTGAAAGTAATAAGATTTGGTTTTTAATTTCTTCCGCTGTTTCATTTATGTTCTGCCTTGTGATATCTCTGTGTATGTTTACGTAGATATTGCTCCACCAAAACTAGTGCATTCCCTTTGTGAGTGACCCTAGCGGAGGTGGGGTGTTACAGGCACCCAAGTTTGCAAGGGAAAAACAAACTTCAGGTCAATCATGGGACTGGTGCGAGAAACTCTACAGTTCAAATTAACCTTTTTAATAATAAGACAAATCACAGGACCACGCCGCTAACGCAGAATGGGTTTACCCCCATGAATGCCAGTGCACCAACAACAATCAGTAATAGAGATATGGATCTACTGTGCATCAATCAAAATGCAATTTTCCAATCCCCACACTTAGATTTTCCAAATCCAATTCGCTTTACAGAAATTATTTCTCTGGACTTTATTTCCCGATTTCTTATTTCAAATCATTTGAAATACATATCTAGCTTAGATTTCACTTCGGGATCTCAAACCAAAATCTTTGGAAATATGAATTCCAAAACATAACAATGCATACAAACAAGTATGCAACCAAATATCGTGCACGAGCCACAGACCAGGCTGTATGCGCCCCTCCAACTCGATACATATATGTGCACCTCCCACTATGGAGCAGGCTACACTGATGATGCACCTCCCGCACATGGAAGCATACACCACCCACATCCATTTAAGGCTATAACACCCATACTTTTAGTCAATCTCGGGTTACCCGAATCTTTAGCCACATACTTGCTAAATCATTTTATATCCCGAAGTGGAGAAAATCATTTCACAACATAATAATCACAAGTACTTTCAAACTATAGTACTTCACATCAACAATTCACACATATGTTTAGTCACTATTAATCACATAACCTTTGAGCTCGTACGTCTCAAAGAAGGGTGTTAAGCAAGAGAACGAATTCTCCGCCACCAGACAAATATATCATCAATAGCAACTAATCGGTTATGTGCTGAACTACAATGTAACACATAATACATTTCGAAATCATTTCGACAATATCATGTTTAGGCCTCGAAATCCTTTTTGTTTTATAAAACATTTTTATAAAACATTCCCTGTCCAAAATCGGTAATACATTTCTTTTCATTTAAGAAAAATATCATTTAAAAATCATTCATTAAATTTGAAATGATCTCAACAACATCGCTAATCATCTCATAGTCAAATCGTGAAGTGTTTAACAAGACGTCAGCATACAAATATTTCTACCTAACCCAATGCTAAATGTAAAATCATATTTTGCTCATAAACTGGTCAAGCACAATCCAAACATTCAATAAATCATGATCAATATCAACAACCAAGTATATTTGGTAAAACACAGTTCACCATAAACCCAAAACCCAAAATCCAATTTGATATTAAATATAAGGCTCTGAACAGAAATAATATCGGCTTATATTCAACATCAAATTCTGAAACCAACAAATATCGTATTGGGAATAACGATATATATATCTTCCAAATTTCTCAATAATATCCATATAGCCACGGAATCCAATATCGAAATATTCCGAAGATGATTTTTATTCAAATCCATTCCAATTCATACGTTGGAAAATTCTGGTTATTTTAAAACCCCTTCAAATTCAATTTATTTATTTAAAAACATTGGATTATTATTCTAGTTAATAACTAGTTCATTTCGATAAAAATATATTTTTATCATTTCAAATATGGAATTTTTCATCCAAAATCTTTCCAAATCATTTATTATGATTTTACACAATTTTCCATATTTTTAATAATTTTATTAAAGCCCATACAGTTGGTTTCTAATATCGACCGCCGAACTGCATTCATAGCGACCTTTTCTGAAATTGATTTGGACATATTTCAAGATATAACCATTCAAATTTGAATCTCTTATATTCATTGGAAAGCTCTTTTCAATACGAACCCAACAGTTCCGATTTTAGGAGAATCCGATGGTCGGATCTCCCGTTACATCAATTTGAAGCTAATGGTCAAAATTCGCGAACGGTCGTTGCGCGATGCGTTCTATTTAAGCCATTAAATATATATTATATATGTATATGGTCGATTTGCATTTAAAACGTATTTTATAAATCGTTTATAAATTCGTTTTAAAACGATTCCAATTCCCATTCCAATTTTAAATCAAAATTGAATATTCCATTACATGGCCATTTTATACATTCCATATATACGTTAAAAATTATATTTTTAGCCAACCGATAATTATTTCAATCCATGACAATTTAATACAGTCCATATACATGTTAAAAATTATTTTTTTAATGAATAAATAATTATTTCAATCCATGACAATTTTATATATTCCATATATAATTTTATACAACGCATATGTATATTTTGCTTCACAGCGCATATATATAATTTCACAATGCATTTATATTTTAATACAGCACATATATGATTTTCATATTGCATATATATGTTTCACAACGCATATATATATATATATATATTTTCTACATCGCATATATATTTTACTCACATCACGTATATGTATTTTATTCACATCGCGTATATATATTATTTCATTTCTCATATATATATATATATATATATATATATATATATATATATAAGCGAAAATTAGGCTCACATCCTTAAAAATAAAGTTAATTAGGCTCACATCCTCCCCTTTTGAAATATGTAAATCTCATCCCTATTTTCAAAACACAGCTTTTATTTTTCCGGAAATGCCCTTATTCAATTTTCACGGTTCTTTTTTGTTTTATACGTTACCTATTAGGGTTTTATTCTTTATAGAAACATTATTTTGAAATCCATGGCGGCTGGATCCAAAACCTAAACCTAATCCTAAACCTAAACAATCAGAAAATCCTAAACCGCCGCTACCCACTGGCGCACCCCCACCTCCAGCCAATCCCCCGTTCGGTTCCCCAATCCGCTCAAGGATTTTGTGGGCAAACTCTCGGCGTTCGCAGCTGATCTGGGGCCCACCGTGACCTACAAGCTGGCCAGCGATTGACGCAGGAATAGATCTGGGGCCCACCGTGACCTACGAGGTGGCGAGGAAGGGAAAACAAGTGGTTGGTCAGCAGACCCTTCTCGTCTTCGGAAGTCGAATTTCGCTCAAAGTTCAGGCAGCTTGTCTAAACAAAAAAATGCAGCAGTAAATGATTACTCTAATAAAGAAGCTGCGGTAAGTCAACTTTTTTCCTCTCTTGCTTATCTGTATTTCATTTGGTTGGAGTTGACTTCTATAATTAACAAACAATGATTTTTCTGAGAAAGATATCAATAGATTACAAACCTATTGTTCTGCCTCCTTTTTTGTTTTGATTTTAACCTGACTTAGAAGTTTACGTTAGCTAATAACTGAATAAAATGACTGTTCTGCATATTTTAGGTCAAAACATTGATGATTTATATTTAAAAAGCAAAGTGTCTCATGCCATCTATTTCTGAGCTTATATTTTTAAAAGTAAATATAACTTGGACAAATTTTGGTTATGACTTTTACTTGAGCAATAACATTGTCCTACATCCTTTTGTCCTTGGTTCTTTTTTTATTTCCCTTGTGGATTTTTCGGAAGCTTACGTTGTCCTAATTTTAGCTATGGCTAGTTGTTGCTTACACCAGTTATATAGATGCTTATGAGCTAGTAACTGATTTCATGTTTAAGATTATTATTATTATTTTTTATTTTATTTTTTTATTTACAAATGGTCTGTTTTGATATTTATTCTTGCTTTCTGAATAAGATTTTATTGCATGGTATCAGGTCTTACAAATGGTTTGGATTTTTGCTGTAATTCTGATTAAAAGTTGCAGACAAATATGCATCTATTATTAATATATGCTTATCTGTATGCATTTTTTATCAAACATTCAGAAAAACATATTATTTTACAAATATATTCATATTTCTATGCATATATGTAGAATACTTGCATATGGTTGGTTTGGATCTGTAAAAACACGATTAGTAATAGCATAAAAAGTACGTTTTTTCATATGATAAGGACCTGAAAAAACCATAAATTCATGAAACTATTGTTAGAACTTGTGGATTTTTGCTGTAATCCTGATTAAAAGTTGCGGACAAATATGCATCTATTATTATTATATGCATATCTGTATGCAAATTTTTATCAAACAATCATAAATACATATTATTTTACCAATATATTCATATTTCTATGCATATATGTAGAATATTTGCATATAAATAATCAGAAATTATTGTTATTTTGCTGTATTGTACGCATGTATTTTTATTAATCTGAAGCTGTTTTTTGTAATTTAGGTTTCTGCACATTAAGCTTATCAATGTTGATTTTCCTTTTTTTGATAACAGTGTTCCGGCGGATATTGATGTAGTGGTGTTGTTGAAGCTTGGTCGTCCATCTTTTTCCAAATGATTGAAATCTGCAGTTGCTTCTACAGAGTCTACTAGATGTGGTTTGTGCAATAAGCTGGGTCTTAACAAAATTATTTGTTCTTCAAAAGACCATTAGCTCTGCTTTGTAAATGTTCTAAAAATTTTGATGTAGTACATGTATATGTGGTCTGTAAGAATTTTTTGATGTAGTACATGTAAATGTTACGAATTTTTTCATGTAAGTATGCACATATTTCTGTTATTTGCATATATATATATATATATGCATTTTGTTATAATTACATGTATTTACTTTTTTGGTCACTTATTTTGTTTCAGCAACTATGCAGTACAGTTATGTATTTGTATGCAATTATTTCACTTACTTGCATATATGTATGCAATTTTATGTAATTTTTTTATCTAATTGTTTAGTTTTTCGTAAGAAACACAAAACTTAATAAATAAGTTGTAGTCACTACATTCAAGTAATATTTTATTTCTGTATAATGTTAATTTATGCACGTCTACCCCATTGTTGCTTAAAGTTAATAATTTGTTTTCTGTGTAATATTAATATATGTATGCAATTATTTTACTTAATTGCATAAATGTATGCAATTTTACATAATATTTGTATCTAACTGTCCAGTTTTTCGTATATATATAAAAAAAAACCGCTGTTGGAGTGATTGACTGTTTTCCAGAATTGTAGGATTAGGTTTTTGCACGATAAAATAGGAGTGGTGGACTGAGTAAATGAGGAACAAAAAGTTGTTTGGTAGTTTTTTAGGTGCATGAGGGTAGATTAGGAATTTTGTTAGCGGAAATTCAAAAATAGGGATGTATTTTGTGACTTTTTTATCACCGGTTTTTTTTTATATTTTGAAACTTAATAGGGACCTGTAAAAAACACACCCTATATATAAACACATCACATATATATTTTATTCGCATTACATATATATATAACTTCATTTCACATCACAATCACAATCCAAACAAATAATCATGGTTTGTACAATAAACGGTGTCGGGGGCTACTAAGCCCCGTCTGCAACCTATGATATATTTTATTTTCCATTTCAATTGAATTTAGAGTTCTCACATTGGGTTCCACTCCTCCTTAAATTGTAGATAGCTCCATATTTATTCTGGTCAGTTCCATGCTGTAGTGCTCTTCAAGACGATTCAAACGGATTTTGATTTGCTGAATTCTGATGCCGTATGTAAAAGTTATAAGCTTTTAAACTTTAATCACTTAATTAAATTAATTAAAGTATAATTAACATAATTATTTTCTTTATTACCCTTGGAAAAATCTGGCCGTTGTTTTTGCTTCTTCCTGATCCCTCATCACGATTTTTTTCCCGTAGCCGCCAAACAAAACACGATCCCTCAATCCGTTCATGCACCCCCCTTGAACCACCTGACCAACGATCGCCCGCTGTCACATGAGCCACCGTAATCTCCTCTCCAGGCGCCGACAAGATGGTGCAGCTCGCACCCATGGTGGCACCGCAATCTGGGCGGGAACGGCAGCGATTTGGGGCTCCAATTCGAACAATCTAGGGCACAAAAATCCATCATCACCGTTGGTCTTACAGATGTTCGTACCCTCTTCATTTTCCAGTCGATTAAATTCAAACTAAAAGTACCAAATGCGTTTAAATTCACCACACTCACATATTAATTCCAAAAATTATGAAAATTGGAATCTAGCAATAATTTGACATTCCAGATCCAATAAAATTGGTTTCATCGAAAATGGAGGTCGTTTACAAAATGGCTATTTTTAAGGGCTATATATTATATTAAAATATATATAAATTCCATAGCGACTATTTTGAATTTATTCTGGCCATAACTTTCAATTTATATTATGAAAACTGGATTTTTCACATTCGTTAGAAAGATATAATTAAACAGATTCAAATATTTCTGGTTTTACTGAAATCTGATTTATTTTGAATCCTGTACATTCATTTGAAATATAAAATCAAATTTTCAAACTACTGCGCCATTTCAGGCTCGTTTTATAACTAAAATAAATTTATACGTTCTAACTTCGATTAAAATAAATTTTTAGTCGTTATTATTTAAAATAAATCATTTTAAATATTCAAAATCCATTAAAATAGCTAAAATAAATTTTTTAAATTGGTTTTGAAAACCCGGGTTGTTACAAACCCGCACCTATAAATACGACCCTAGGGGTCCAGAATAAGGACTAGATTTCTCATTCTTACCCTCATGACTAAAAGTCAGCCGTGGACCCTAATCATGAAATCAATTTGGGAAAAGTCTGTAATTTCAGAACTTATAAATAAAGAGATTTACTCATGTTATTGAGGTTATATAGTGGTAATTTCTTAATTATTATATTATTATAATCTTATAACTTTGCAGGTTCAATAGCGAAAGAATTAGGAAGACAATAGTTTGAAAGAAGTACTTTCTAGAGGTGTCGAAAGGCCTTAAGTACTGGAGTTGGTTAATTATACCAACTTCGAGAATGGATTTCTGAGACCACATAGTATATAGCTTGTCGATGGTTCCCAAAGTTGATTCAAACTAGTTAGAACTCCGAGTCTCCGAAATCACCCTTCGTTGACTCGGCCGAACCCTCCTTAGAATGATAAAGGCTTTACATGGTAATATATCATGGGAAGTTCAAGAATTTCGAAACCCCACACTAGGGACTAAAGCCCGACTGTGGAGCCTACCCCGAAACCTATAGGAAATTGTCAACATGATTTAATATTCCAAAGGACAAATGTAACGACCTGACTTTTTGACCGCCTCAAGTTAGTAATTAAACCAACTCGAATCGTTCAAAATGACAGATTGTTATTGCTTATGAAGTTGAATTACAAATCATTACAGTATCACAAACACAGAATATCTCATAGCGGAAGTAAAATTTATACAATATTACAAAATCTATAAATTTACATGTTATCAGAGTATAGAAATAAGTATAGGTACAGCAGAATAGTGAATATAGAGTCATACTAATATTTGGTAATCAGTAGGGATGGGTACACTTGCGAATGACATAGTCGATGGATGGCTGGATCTCCAACGAATCTCAAGCTATAACAGATAAATCTCCAAGCTGAAATACTCGGTCTGACTAGAGCGTTTTGTAAGAAATAAAACAAACAAAATACCTGAGTCAGGACTAATAGTCTCATATAAGTGAATTAACCCAAATGAAGTGTTCACTGAAATGTACAATAACTTAATGGATGTTTGGGATTCCCACCCTCTAAGGATTCGCGAAACTAATATCTATATAATAGTGTGCTGTTATTGTAATGTCTATTCAGTAAAGTAAATATAATGGAAATAGCATAAGCGGGATTACCATATTACCCTTACGCAATTTATAGCCATCACAGTCTATACAGTACCGTAAATTTACCGCACTGGTGTTACCAGAGGGCACTCCATAGAAAGCAACACTAAATCAAAATCGTATGGGGATCATATGGGATAAATATGACAAGGCACTTGAGGCTATACCCAGGGTAGGATTGTAACAACCCAGAATTTCTAAACCATTTTTTATTTATTTATTTTAGCTACTTTAATGGATTTTGATTATTTAAAATGATTTATTTTAAATAATAATGACTAAAAATTTATTTAAATCGAAGTTAGAACGTATAAATTTATATTAATTATATAACGAGCCTTAAATGGCACGGTAGTTTGAAAATTCGATTTTTCAAATGAGTGTACATAATTCAATATAAATCGGATTTTAGTAAAACAAGAAACGTTAGAATCTATTTAATAAAATCTTTCCAATGAATGTGAAAAATTGAGATTTCACTTTATAAATTAAAAGTTATGTCCAGTTTAAAATTCAAAATAGTCGCTGTGGAATTTATGTATATTTAATCTAATATATAGCCCTTAAAAATAGCCATTTTGCAAATGACCTTTGTTTTCGATAAAACCACTTTTGTTGGATCCGGAATGTCAAATTATTGTTAGGTTTCAAATTTCATAATTTTTGGAATTAATATGTGAGCGCAGTAGATTTAAATGTGTTTGGTAATTTCAGTTTAAATTTAATAGACCAGAAAGGGGCCATTTTTCAAACGACCTCCAAATTTGATGAAATTAGTGTTGTTAGTACCATATCGTCAAAACATTGCTAGATTTATTTTTCTGTAATTTTTGGAGTCAGTATGTGGCCCCGGTAAATGAAAATGTACGTTTAAATTCAATATATTGATTTATATTTTAATTTTGACAAAAACTGATCGAAACATCCGAATTGGCTTACGAAACATATTTCATTGTGTCCGAAATGGAGTTATTTGGCTAAGCGCAACAGTCGTTGGGATTCGTTCGGAGTTCGGAACGTTACACTTTGAGATTTTGAAATAAATGAATTAAATAATTAATAAAAAGGGTACAAGTTCTTTGGTCAAACCCCTAGTCTCCCCAAACCTGTGGTCAACCTGAGATCCGCCATCTTCATCGTTTTCAAAGGTGATTGTCCTTCAAAATTAAATCCCTTCAGATCTTCAAATCGCATCATCAATTCGTGAAATTTATGATGGGAAAACTGTAGAGCTCCCTGAGATCTCGATAACCAATGGCTACAATTGATTTTCGTGCCCTGGATTTCTTGAATTTCATGCCTAAAGTCACGAAGTTCGCATGAGTTTTCAGGGAGGCGTAGGCGTTCGAGTTTCACGTTATTCAAGGGTTAGGTGGCTGTCGTATAGGCGCTTTAAGGGGTGGAGGTTGATCGGTGGTCAGGTGCCCTGAATGGCGTGTGACGGTGAAGTTTTATGGTGGCCGATGGGTGCTTTTGCACGATGAAGGGAAGAAGGATTAGCAACGTTTTTAAATGTGATTAAGAAATAATGATGTAATTAATCATAGTTAGTTAATTTTATTTATCTCGCCAATGTGATTTATGTATAATATACAATATCTTTTTCATACGAGGTCCAAATCCGACGATTTCAGATTCATTGGGATCGTGATGAAAATATCTAGAACATTCAACTGAGCAGAACGAAAACGGAGAAAATTGGATTTTCAGCTGGATTAAACATGCATTTAATTCAGTTTGAAAATAAAATCATCCAGTAAAGACTGACGGAGTGGAACCCAATGTGAGAACTCCTTCTCACTCAATATTTTATCATGTAGTTATTTATTTTTGGAGTTCAACACACGAACTCCACAAATCACATAAATTGGACGCGATGTATGGATATTAGCGACACTCGCATTTCATACACCGCGAATGCCCACTTGTGGCGCCGTAAATGGCATTGGGTTGTTGAGTATTTATTTGTATGAATGATTTGGTGATTTGTGTATTGTGACTGTGATGATTAACATATTAAAATATTGTTAATATTATTGTGGAAATTGAAATTAAAATTATAAATATACATTTGTAATTTAAATAGTAAAATTGGAATAAATATCCATTTACAAGTCGGAAGACTTGTTTATGTACACCTATTTAAGTGATATTGATTGGGACGATAATTTTTACACATCGCCCAAGTGCATAAATAATAATCAGTATTTGTTGTTTGAAAACCCCGCACGGGTATTGGGATGATATTTGACAAACACTAATCCCAATATTTAGTTGTATGTCAATCGATGGGTTGACATCCTGTGATGAGTGTTATTTATTTATTTTAATGCTTATACAGTTGTAAATTGCACTCTGGATGATGTTTGAATGGTTAATGATTATTTATCATTATTGTTGAATACATGCGATGTATGAAATTCATATAACTAAAATTATATGGTAATTGATTGAGTCGCATTCCGATTTAGAAATAAAGAATATTTTTAAATAATAAATATTTTTAAATAATATTCAATGAATAATTAAAATATGATTTTGATGTCAGATTTTGGATGGACGAAAATATAAAGTGAATGGAGCCGACTTAAGTAGATTTCCCCCATTTTAACTCGAACGAATTTTTATATTGATCTTATTCATTTTATAAATGAATACGAAAGGGAATTGGATTTCAAAAATCAGATATTTTGAAAATATTATCATTTTAAATTTTATAATGATATGGAATATTCAATTTTGATTTAAAAATTGAAAATGGATTTCAAAATCAGATATTTTGAATACATTATCATTTTAAATTTTATAATAATATGGAATATTCAATTTTGATTTAAAATTGAAAACGAAGTTGAAATCATTTTAAAACGAATTAGAAACGATTTATAATATCCGTTTTGAATGGAAATCGACGATATTATATATATATATATATATATATATATATAATGGCCTGAATAGAACGCGCCGCACAGCGACCATTCGCGAATTTCGACCAGTAACTTCAAATTGATGTAACGGGAGATCCGACCGTCGGATTCTCCTAAAACTAGAACCGTTGGGTTCGTATCGAAAAGAGATTTCCAATGGATATAAGAGATTTAAATTTGAATGGTTGGATTTTAAACTATGTTCCAATCAATTTTAGAAAAGGTCGGTATGAAGGCAGTTCATTGGCGGTTATTAGAAACCGACTGTAAGGGCCTTAATAAAATTATTAAAAATATGGAAAAATTGTGTAAAATCATAATAAATGATTTGGAAAGATTTTGGATGAAAAATTCCAGTTTTGAAAAGACAAAAATATATTTTTATCTAAATGAACTCGTTATTAACCAGAGTAATAATCCAATGCTTTTAAATAAATAAATTGGAATGAAAAAGGCATTTTAAAATAACCAGAATTTTCCAATGAATGAATTGGAATAGATTTGAGTGGAAATAATCTTCGGAATATTTCGTTATTTGCTTCCATGATTTTACGGATATTTTTGAGGAATTTAGAAGACACAGATATCGTTATTCCCAATACGATATCCGTTAGTTTCAGAATTTGATATTGAATATAAGCCGATATAATTTCTATTTCGAGCCTTGTATTTAATATCAAATTGAATTTTGGGTTTGTCATGAATGGTGTCTTTAATAACACTATTTTTAAACCCAGTTGAGAAAAGAATAAATCTTTTAAATAAAATTTAGAGAAGTTTACCAATTAATTAATTAATATTTAATTGGAGTTGAATTGAAATTGGATTTTTGGGTTTATCGTGAACAATGTTTTAAATAACATTTGTTCTTAAAACCCAATTAACAATGAAGATATGATTTGGACATTATAAATCTTTTTATTAAGATGTAATAGAAATTTTCCAAAGTAAAGTTTTCCAATTTAATATATTAAACTGGAATTGAGTGGAATTCGATTTAATAAAAATCAATATGAGCTTCGGTGAATGAGGACCGTTACTATATATGGAACTTAAAAGGCTTTGCCGTTATTTCATTTATATTATTATTTGATACGAAAATTTATATCAATTATATATTGACCGGTTTTCCGTGAAGATTCCATTTTAATTGAAGTTGATTTTGGGTTTATCGTGAACTTTATTTTAAATGACATAGATTCTTTAACCCAGTTAAAGACAAGATTAATTTCTCGGAGTTGTATAATCATAAAGTAATGATTTTTGATATTAAAACCGAATTGGGTTTTAATGAATCTTTAATTAGATTGGAATGTGAATGAGATAATTAAATTTATCAAATGCAGGAAATGATTGAGAATGGAGTATCACCAGTTTTACTCCAGGCGATAGCTAAATCTTTAATTAGATTTGAACGTGAAATGGTAATTAACTTTACCAATAACACAGTGGGTGTTAGATATGGAGTACTACCAGTTTTGCTCCATGGGATGAATAGGTTGGGATTGGATAAATAAAATAAATGATTACTTCGTTAAGGCTCGATAATTCTGACTAGTTTTATAAACCTTAATTTGGTTTAAAATTGTTAAAGGATAAAATAAAATCTTTTGAAATGATATCCAAAGGAAGACTAAAGAGAAAATTTAAAATAATTTATCTTTGATAAAATTAATGGGAACCTTTCCCTAAAGATGTGGATATTTGAATAAAAGAATATTCTGGATTGGAATGAAGCGTATGATGTGTTTTTATAGCACTTGATTATAAAATACGCGGGTTATTTGGAAAGACCAGGTTTAACCCATTTTGAATAATTGATACAACGACTAAAAATTGAAGATTTGAAGATGGTGGTTGAAGATCGGAGATCTTCACGTCGTTTAGAAGATTACTGATGTCTTGATTGGGTTGTACACCCAAGATAAGGTAATAAGTGGTGATTGTCTAGACGTACTTGGAGATCGACCGGATATGCGAGGGCCTCTCTCATGTATTGGAATATGGGACGAGGAATAAGGTGCCTCCGGTTTCGTTCAGACCCAGAACGGTCTTGCAAATGGATTGTGTGTCTGACACTGTATTCCTTTATACTGTATTCGTTGATCTCTGCTAAATATATATCTGTTTGGTGGCGGAGAATTTATTCTCTTTCGTAACACCCTTCTCTGAGACATACTAGCTTAGAGGTTATATATTGGTGGAAATAAGTGGTACGGTATGGACTGATAGTGTGGCATGCTGAGATGCAAATGATCAAGGCTTTTGTTGAAAAGCAGAGTCTTGTGGTTGATGATCAAAGCACAACTTTAAGTAGCACAGTTTTGTTTAGCATTAATTCGCGAGCCTCACACCCCATTATGACCAAAAACGAGATAGTGACTGTAGGGAAATGGACATATGTTAGTTCTAGCTACGAGTAACGTCATGGTATGGAGCCCAGGCATTTTACTGATGTGGATGTTGCATATTATTTGATGGATAGCGAGGTACCTCGGATTTGATTTGAGTCCCTAATGGCTCTTTGGTCGACGTGACTGACCATTTTAGAGGTTTGATAGAGCCAGCTAACATATAGTTTATGGTATAATTAATCATCAACGGATGACCGGCCTTGCCGATTCCAAGGGCTTGCCAGCGTCCGAGTCTGAGGCATTTGCTAAAGTGTCTGGAAACCGACGAGGACGATCCTTTGCCTCGGTTCATAAATGGAAACCCAATTTCCAACACATGATTTTACGGTTTTAGTTGTAAACCTATATGGCGACGTAATATAATAGTATCTACGCCGCCTATGATTGATACATTTATATTTGAAGTTGATTTCTTCACTTATAGTAATAATAAAAGATGAAATTTCGCGTATCAAGCATATTTGGCTATTATAAGGGAAAACTCTATCCTCGACTGCATTCATTGTGTGATGGGACCTGAGTCTTATAATAGCTTCATTTTTCTCTTTAGCATTGCGCTGTTTATTTTTATACACTGGTATCCATGGGGGATAAACCCATTCCGTGTTATTCGACGTGGCCCCGTGATTTACCTAACATTAAAATAAAAAGCTAATAACTGTTTTAGTTCTCACACCAGTCCCATGACTGACTCGGAGTTTATTGTTTCTACCTAAACTCTGGGTGCCCATATTTTCCACACGGGCAACTAGTAGTTTTGGTTTTCGCAGATATTTCTTTTCACAGGATCCTGGACTACAGTTGGAGCTATATTCGGAAAGCTTTGTATCCGTGTATTTCATTCAGTTGTGCGAGTTGATGTATTTTCCGCTGTACATTGTATTTATACATTTTATATTTATGTATTTTAATCTTTGATACTTATTTCCGCTGTGTATATTATTTATTCTCTGATATTCTTGTACTGTGATGTAAATTGTTGTAATAGCAATGAAATGTTCTATTGTTCTGTTGCGCCGTGTTCTCAAAGCACTCCGGGCTCCTACGTCTCTTCGGGGATCGGGGAAGTTTGGGTCGTTTCAAGGATTCTACCAGTTGCACACCCGGACTGGTGGGAACACATAGCAGCAACTACCGCCCACCTCGGAACACACTCCCAAATCAATCACATAGTAATAAAGATGTTGTCGAAGAAGCGTGTCCGATATGAGGTGCGACCTCAATTAGTCACGGTATAGCTCCTGTTTTAGTCATTTTCATTATGACCCGAAGGTCTAGGCCATTTCGTCATCGTTCGCCTTCTTCGATCTGGTAATCGCCTTCAATCCATTCTGCTTTGTTCCGGATACTCCATTACGTACACAGTTGTTAAAGTGGTATCGACACTGATAGAGAGTATTCCATTTACCGACTCCGGTCTCTTTAACAAACGAACGCTTACTTTTTTCACACCGTGGCCATTAGATTTGAAATCATATTTCAAATATCACAAATCAATATATTTCAAGTATTGCCCCAAATAAATTACTCAAATCATTTATCATTGGTTCGATTAAGATTATAAACCAATATTCACCATTTCCTTTGTCAACCATTTGGTTTTAAGTTTCAACTTCCATGAAATATCGTTATTACTTGAAATCCTTTATTTCACCCTTCGGATTCACTAGACTGGATTGGACATAGATTTTTATTCGAATTTATAAAATACATTTAAAAAAGTTAAGTTTTGAAAATAGTTATGTATATTAAATTTAAAATAGTGTATAAACATATATACTTTTGGAGAACTATTATAAAACTCATATAGTTAAAGTAATCAGTTAATCATTTTTATAGAAAAATATTTACAAAATCAAGTAATGTGGAAAATTGCTTCTATGAAATTGTAGTTCTATTCGAATAATATTGATCTAATCAAATCCAAATCCATGTCTTACAATTTCTTTTCCCATCAAATTTCACATTTAAATCAAATTCCCTTTTATTTAGTTCAATTTAAATATTTCATGGTTAAAGCAATTTCCAAACCAATGTTTACCTTGGATTTCACATATCCTTTTCATATAATAAATCTCAAAACAACTTTAACATTAGTTATTAATCAAAATATGATCTATTAAATTCTAACTTGTTAACCAAACCCATATTCACCATGATTTAGTAATCATATTCTTTCATACTTGAACTTAAACACTTTCATTTTGACAAAATCCTTCTAACATTCACGTGGTGACAATTCATTTGACAAATCATATATCAAAATAAGTTTTGAAAATATTTTTCAAGTCTTTGCAAATCCTTTACATTAAATCATTAAATTCTAGAATTGTCATATTATTAAATTCATTATATGAACATAAAGTTATAAAGAATTTTTTTAAATAAAAAAAATTTAAGTGTTAACTTGCAGAATCACTTTGAAACTTATTTTAATACAAATTGGATTTCTTATAAAAGTTCAAGTAATAATTTGAACAAAATTTCTTTAAAACTTTTCTTTACGCTATATGGAAATTTCATTGGAATTTCTACTTATAAAATCGATAAAATATTTTATAATGTTCTTATTTTATTGACCATGGTGTTTGTATAAAATTTTCTATCCTATGGTCAAGTGATATGGATATTTATCATTTAAATCCGTTCTTTAAAATATTAGAATCCCGGGTATATATCATTTCAACCCGCATCCTAAATCGATTCGAATACACAAGGGGTTTGGGCATGTATTATTTCAACCCCTAATGGTTTTCTAATCTAAAGGGAACTTGCATGGTGAGAAAATATACATAATATGTCAAGCATACATTTATATGTGTCATATGAAATAACAGTGTGTGTCGTACGTGCACAATCACAAGGCAAACAAATCTAGAGCACCCTAACATTTCATTCAACATCTCAAATGTTTAATTCACTTAAGAATCAGTTAGTCTGTGAGTGGGAAAAACTCACCTTCAAGGCAAAGGAGATGAATATGAAGCCGACGACGAAGATGAAGCGAACACGATATCCAACATGATGTTTAGTCAATTTATATACACATATACATATGCATATGTGTACATATTTTTTTTGAAATTTCCAAGCGTGCCGAATCCAACTAGCTATGGCTCCTAAACAACACGATAATAAATCCTACATCAATCCCACCTAAACCATGTTGTATATATTTCTTTCTATAATATATAAATTTTAAACGACAAGTATTGGGCATTCAAATTTAAAACTCACCCTTGGACCAAGTAGATCAACAAAGCAACCCTATAACCCTCATCTTAGTCACCCAAACAAAATACCCCAACCACACAGCGTTCTCTCGAGCATTTGATCGAGCATTTGAGGTGCATTCTTCCTAGACGTGACCTCCCAGCAGATCGAAGAGTAGCAAACACAGCTGCATGGTCCTCAGGACGAGGAGATTTAAGGTCGGCCACTGGTGAACGAATAGGAAGTGGAGTCAACCCCTTTCTCGTCTTTTTTCACGGTTTCCAGGTTTGACGAGGAGAGAGTGGAAAGTTTCAACATGGCCTGAATTGGGAACGATGCTGGTTAGAGTCAGAAGATTGGACAGGGCGCGGTGGAGGCAAGCCGGGTGGCGGTCGATGACCACTGACGCGAGGAGGACATCTTCTGTAAGCCCCCGTAACTTCCCCGGTAAGGAAAGAGCAGATACTTTGAGGACAAGCCACATTGGAACGCAAACAGAAGAACATTTCATTGTTTATTACAATAATTCCATCAGAATACAAAAATATACAGGGTATGAATAAATATTACACAGAAAATATCAGAGATTACAATATATTACATAGCAGTGAAAAAATAATACAATACACAACTGAAAGAGATATATGGATACAGAGCTTTTCGGATATCATTCCGGCTGTAAACTAGGCTCCTGTGAATATAAATCTGCAAAACCAAAACTACTAGCTGTCCGTGTCGAAAATAAGGGCACCTAGAGTTTAGGTTAAAACAATAAACTCCGGGTCAGTCAAGTGACTGGTGTGAGAACTAAAATAGTTATTAATTTTCATTTTAAAGTTAGGTAAATCAAGGGACCACGACGTATAACACGGAACGGGTTTCTTCCCAAGGACACCAGTGCATAAAACAATAGCGCAATGCTAAATAAAGAACAATGAAGCTATTATAAGACCCAGGTCCCATCACACAATGCAACACAAGCTGGAGGATAGGGTTTTACCTTGTAATAGCCAAAGAATGCTTGATACGCTAAATCTCATCTTTTATTATTACTATAAGTGTATAGTGTCAAAACAATTTCAATCATAAGTACCAATCATAGACGGCATGGGTATCATATATCATGTCGCCATACTAGTTATACAATTAAAACTGCAAAATCACGTATTGGAAATTGGATTTCCATCTGCAAACCGAGGCGAGGGATCGTCCTCTACCGATTCGAGACAATCTAGCCCATGTCTCAGGACCCAGACACAGGTGAGCCCTTGGAGCGACAGGACCGGTCCATCGATGTGGATTAAAATGCCTGAACACTGCGTTTCCCTGCCCTTTTTGGCGTAAATGAGTCAATGAATGACTCCATCGGCTCCACATAGTCACCGATATATCCGAGGCGCCTCGCAACAGCAACAACCACACAGGTGAAAATAATATAAATGTCAGGGCTGGTAGGTCACTGACACCACCCTAGCTAGAAGGAAACACATGCCCTCTCTGAAGTCCTCTCCCCTTTCTGGTTCACAACCGGGGTGTGAGGCTCGCGAATTAACGCTACACAAAGCTATGCCACACATGCCTTGCTTTGATCATCAACCACAAGACTCTACTTTTCAACAGAAGCCTTGATCCTTTGCATCTTAGCATGCCACATAGGCAAACCACTCCATGCAACCGATTTCCATTAATCACATAGAATGATATCCAATGTCAGACACACAGTCTGGAGGTACCTTGTACCTCGCATATCCATCGATCTCCAAGTACGTCAGGACGATCACCAACTGATTCCCTCCTCTTGGGTGTACAGCCCAATCAAGATCATCAGTAATCACCCAAACGATGTGAAGACCTCTGGTCTTCGACTACCGTCTTCATCCTCGACACCACGTCGAATCAGTTATTCAGAATGGGATAAACCCGGTCATTCTGAATAACTCGCCTATATAATAAACAAGTGTTACACAAACACAACATACGCCTCATTCCAATTCAGAATATTCTTTTATTCAAATATTCTTATACTTTGGGAAGGTTCCCATTAATTTTATCATAGATAAATTCTTTAAACTTATTCTTTAATCTTCTTTTGAATATCAATTCAAACTAGTCGGGATTAGCGAACCACACCGAAGTAATCATGTAACACCCCACACCCGCTAAGGTCACTCACTAAGGGAATGCCTTAACTTCGGTGGAGCATTTTAAGTGAATATAGAACAGAAAAATTACACAAGACAGATATAAATACTTGAAAATACAAAACATCATTTCATTGCAGCAGAAGGTAAACATGTTTAGTTACAACACCATAAAGAGTCAAGTACTAAATATCCATCCTGATAAAAACATAAGTTCTTAATCCCACTACATAAACAATAGCCATAAAAGAAAAGATAAGCTGGGCTTTACATCACGGTCCAAGCTCCAGAAGATAGATAAAGAAGTCTGATCAAAGTCCACTAGTGCTAGGCCCAACCTGAGGACCTGAGGGGGAAAAAGATAAAAACAACGGGGTCAAACATAAGTCTGAGTGAGCCCTATAACTTTAACAACACAATCATTAAAGTAATTAGGGTATGATATAAACTTGGTACGGGATGACTGGGGATAAATGACTACACTAAGTAGCCCACTAGACATAGGATGAACTAAGATAACGGTAAAGACGCATCTACCCACCCAAGGTTAATTACTAACTGCACCACACCAGTCATTCCTACTTAAAGGTTGATCCCACCTAAGGACTTAGAAAATTTACCCAGTAGTTTCGTGTACCCCTAGCTGACTACCTAGGTGCCGTCTGCCCCTATCTCCACTAGGTGTACCCACTACTCCCAAGCGATCGGCTCCCTACCGTAGATACCCGTGCTGGCCCCACAATGGGGTGTATCACTCCCCAAAGTGGAAACCCGATACAACAAATGGTGCACAACTTATACCTACACGATGCAACAACGTCTTACCTACCAGCCCGGGTCCACACACGCATATGAAACCCGTTGGACTTGCGTTGCCACCGCTAACCCGTTTTGGCCTTTTATAATCAAGCCCAGTACGCGTGTCCCGTCCTCGACATGGGTCGAGCCCAATAAGATACATATGGGTTACTGGGTGAAATGGGCCCCCAAAAGCTACCACCTAAGCTTGTCATTATATCTAGTGCATCCCACTTAACCCTTTAATCATGTTTAATTACATGTTTCCACTTGGTTAAGTATTCTAATCGTATTTTCTATTGCCACCCAAGGCAACCCACTAGATTTCCTCATGCCACCCAAGGCACTTACTTGATTTCCACATGCCACCCAAGGCACCCACTTAACCCCTCATGCCCACTACATGCTTATCTGGTTAAGTGTTTCTTAATTGATTAAAAACGTAACCGTTGAAAAGACCTCTCACATTAGACTATCTTTTATGGCAGCTGGATTTGCCGGTTGGGTCCGGGCAGCCTTACGCCATAACCGAGTCTAACCTCGTGTCTATACACTTGTCACGTATTTAGTTTGTGCCTAAGACCTCTCACATTGGGCCAATCATTTGTAGCCGCTGGATTTGCCGGTCGGTTCCGGGCAGTCTTACGCTACAAAAGGGTCCAACCTCGTGTCTTAGTCGATTAATTACACCTAATTAATCACCCTGAATTAATTTTCCCTAATTAATTCCAATTTTTACGATGTACATAATTGACTCAATTATGTCCATCCACTTTATGGTATGCATAATCATACCAACTTCACACCATTTCATTAACATGTATATTAACCCCATCGTTCCCCACGTAATTCGCTAACATGACATAAAAGGGAAGATTCATCACAAATACAATGGGTTCAACTTGCATAACATTAGCATCAACATGGGTTTAAAGGTGTCAACATGCATATAGCATCAAACCCAACTAGCATAAATAATCAACCCAAACTTGCATGAATCACATATGTCATAAAGAGGTTAACTTGCATAAGTTATTTATGTCATACAAAGGGGTAAACTTGCATATGTATGTATGACATACAAAGGGGTTAACTTGCATAAGTTATTCATGTCATACAAAGGGGTAAACTTGCATATGTATGTATGACATACAAAGGGGTTAACTTGCATATGTATGCATATCATACTAAGGTGTAAACTTGCACATGTTACTTGCATATAATCAAACACCCAACTTGCATAACATGTCATATATGAACTTGCATATAATCATACACCAAACTTGCATAACATATCATGTATGAACTAGCATATAATCATACACCAAACTTGCATATCATGGTGTCATAATGGATCAATGTTTCTCATATGACTTGCATATCTTGCATAACATCATAAACACATAACATATGACTTGCATATCTTGCATAACATCATAAACACATAGCATATGACTTGCATAACTTGCATAACATCATAATCACATATCATATGACTTGCATAACTTGCATAACATCATGATCACATAGCATAAGACTTGCATAACTTGCATAACATCATGAACATGTATCATATGACTTGCATAACTTGCATAACTTCATGAACATATAACACATAACTTGCATAACTTGCATAACATCACAAACACATAGCATATGATAACATAATCTTGCATTGATCCACATTCATAGCCATAACCTCATTATATCCTATCATAATCATTTCAACAATTGGTTATTAAGGCTATAGAAAACTCACAACTTGTTGATTAGCACTCCTAAGAAGAAGATTAAGTTGGTAGAGTTGATTAGTAGTTGATTTGAGAGACTATCTTCTTCTACAATTTGATGGAGGCTCCTTCAAGTTGCATTTTGACGGCATAACGGTGTTGTAGCTATTTTTAGTATGAATTAGGGTAGTCTTAGGGTGTATTTATAGAGTAGTTAGGTGTTTTAGGCCATTAGATTAACCCTAAATCAGATTAGAGACGTCAGATCTCGTCCTAGCTACCAAACACAGCCCAAAAGCCAAACTGATGCACCCAGGTCACCTGGGCTCGACCAGGGAGGTCGACCCCCAGGTCGACACTAGGGTCGACTCTCCAGTCGACCTGGTGGGCAGGTCGACTCCCCAGTCGACCCCCAGGTCGACTCCCTGGGTCTGGCGGGAATTTTCCCGCCACTTCTGAAATGTGAAATTTTCGTTTTTAAATCTGTTTTGAATTTTCTGAAAACTTCTTTGGGCCTTTACTGGGTCATACGGACTCCGATTTTCGAAAACTCAGACTCTGTTTCGCGTATTTTTCCGAGACGAACGCAATGGCATAGCCCGTTTCCCCTGATTCAGATTTTAAAATTTAATTCTGCCCTGTTTTCTATTATAACAAGTTATTCAACATACGGGGTGTTACATTCTCCCCTACTAAAAGGATTTCGTCCCCGAAATCTCTAAGTCAAGAAGAACGTGTCCTACCAACCAAACAACCATCTACTAAACCATCAAGCACTGGCATCCATTGTCCTTAAAGTTTCTAATGCTGTATGAACATATGCAAAGAGTGTGTGTATATGTTCCTTGTCTAATGCAAAATCAGGCGGTCTACTGATTCAGTTGACCTCCTTAATGCAAACCATGATAGTGCCATGCATCCAATATGTATGCGAAAGAACCCTATCGACACATACTATTTCTACATGAGTGCACAATCATTCACCAAAATGCATCATCCATATGATAGCACAACCATTATACATCCATTAATATAGCTACCTACACACAATTTTATGCAATATGCTATATGAAGTGATTGAGCCGATCTAGTGCCTAGAGTGTGTGTATATGTATCCACGAGCAACCACTAGCAACCACTTGCATCCACACGCATCCATCAAACATAACATGTCTCAAACACATGTTTCAACCATAGGTTTACCCTATCTAAAGGTCAAAGGTACTAATGAGAGGACATACTAAAGATAAGATAAGTACTAGACAAACGATAAAGGAGAAGTTAAAAGACATACCCTCAAAAAGGAATGGGTACAGTGAACGTATCTTCGCTTCTGTCTCCCAAGTAGCATTGCTTTCATCCTCTCCCCATTGCACTTTGACTAGCCGCACCTCTCTGTTCCTCAACTTCCTAATCTCTGACCCAAGGATGCGGGTAGGAGCTCGTCGAATAGTTGCATCACGCTCTACCTCCACTTCTTTAAGCAAGCTCGGCTCTATCACCTCTGCGGTCTCATGTAGGCACTTCCTCAAATGTGACACATGGAATACGTCATGTACCCCACTAAGTCTCTCGGGTAAATCCACTCTATATGCCATCCGTCCAATCCTTTCCTTAATAGGAAACGGCCCAAAAAATCTTGGAGCTAACTTCCCAACGGACCCAAAGCGAACTACATTCCGTAATGGAGATACTTTGACAAAGACCATGTCCCCAACATCAAACTCAAGATCCGTCCTCCTCTTATCCGCGTAAGATTTCTGCCTATCCTGCGCTGCTTTCATCCTTCTTCGAATTAAATCAATCTTTTCCGAAGTCTCTCTAACCATATCAGGCCCAAGCAAGATCTTATCCGTAGATTCCCACCAACATGCGGGTGATCGACAAGGCCTTCCATAAAGAGCTTCGAAAGGAGCCATGCCAATACTGGACTGAAAGCTGTTATTATACGCGAACTCCACCAACGGAAGATGCTCTTCCCATGTACCTCCAAAATCTAAGATACAAAGCCTCAAAAGGTCTTCCAGAACACGATTCACCCTCTCGGTCTGGCCGTCCGTCTGAGGATGATATGCGGTGCTCAAGCACAACTGAGTACCAACTGCCTCTTGCAAACTTTTCCAAAACTCGCTAGTGAAGATGGGATCTCGATCACTCACTATGCTAGAGGGTACCCCATGCAATCGGACTATCTCTCGAAGATAAACTGAAGCTAGCCATGGAGCAGTCCTCTTGCTTTTCATGGGTATGAAATGGGCGCTCTTAGTAAGTCTGTCTACCACAACCCAAATTCCCGTATTACCCTTCCTCGATCTAGGTAACCCATCAATAAAATCCATCGAGATGCTATCCCACTTCCATTGCGGAACTTCCAATGGGTGAAGCAACCCACCTGGTTTCTTTTGCTCTGCTTTCACTTGTTGGCACACCAAGCATCTAGCGACATACTCGGCCACATCTTTCTTCATACCGACCCAAAAGAAAACTCGCTTCATGTCTTGGTACATCTTGTCCCCACCGGGATGAATGGTCATCCTAGAACGGTGTGCATCATCAAGAATAGCCTTCCTCAAACCCTCGTCTTGCGGTACACAAAGTCTACCGTCTCTACGCAAGCACCCCCTATCGTCTAGGGTGTACCTACTCAAATGGCTGGACGACTCCCCCCTTATGAGCCTCTCTAATAACTCAACCAACTGTGGGTCGTCCCTCTGTGCCTCGCCAATCCGTCCCAAAAGAGTAGGTCTGACCTCCAAGGATGCTAGCAAACCGGGTATATAGTCGACGGAAGGTCTAAAATCAAACATCGAGATAAATTCCAAGCTTTGTCGTTCCACGAACAATGGACTCAAGGACAACCTTTTTCTACTCAAGGCGTCTACCACCACGTTACCCTTGCCAGGGGTATACGCTATCTCGAAATCATAGGATGCTAAGAACTCCATCCACCTTTGCTGTCTCAAGTTCAAATCCTTCTGAGAAAACAAGTACTTCAATGATTTGTGGTCAGTGAACAATTCGAATCTCTCACCAAGAAGATAATGGCGCCAAATCTTAAGCGCACAAACAATAACGGCCAACTCTAGATCATGGGTAGGGTAATTTTTCTCATGCGCCCTCAACTGCCTTCCACCATAGGCTATTACCCTTCCCTCTTGCATTAAGACTGCGCCCAGTCCAGTCCCACAAGCATCGGTATAGACAACAAATGGCTTACTCCCATCTGGCAACACTAAGACTGGAGCTGTGGTTAAAGCTCTCTTTAACCGTCGGAACGCATCATTACAATCTACGTCCCATGCGAAGACTAGATTCTTCTTCGTCAAGCGAGTTAATGGGGCTGATATCTTCGCGAAGTCCTTGATAAACTTCCTATAGTAGCCAGCCAACCCCAAGAAACTCCTCACCTCGGTAGCATTCTTCGGAACCTTCCAATCTTGGATGGATACTACCTTCGCGGGATCCACAGCTATCCCTTCCTTGGAGACCACGTGCCCCAAGAACCACACTTCCTTCCTCCAGAAGTGACATTTAGAAAATTTAGCCTTAAGGCTATGCGCTCGAAGAGTCTCCAACACTTCCCTAAGATGTAGGGCATGCTCTTCTTCACTCTTAGAAAATACTAAGATGTCATCCACAAAGACCACCACGAACTTATTAAGGAACTCCCTGAACACCCTACTCATCAAATCAACAAAATATGCAGGGGCATTCGTCAAACCAAATGGCATCACCAACCACTCATAAAAACCATCCAGAGTCCTGAAGGCAGTCTTGTCTATGCTATCCTCAGCCACCCTCAACTGATGAAACCCCGTGGCTAAGTCCAACTGAGAAAATACTGAAGCGCCAACCAACTGATCAAAAAGATCATCAATCCTCGTCAATGGGTGTCTATTCTTATTTGTGAGCTTGTTGAGTTCTCTATAGTCTACACAAAGTCTGAGGGACCCATCCGCCTTCGTAGCAAAAACTACTGGAGCACCCCACTCCGATATACTTCGTCTTATGAACCCCTTCTCAAGCAACTCCCCTACTTGCTTATGGAGTTCCCTCCTCTCACGAGGAGCCATGTGGCGCACTGGTAAAGATACTGGTTTAGCATTATCCACCAGATATATTCGGAAGTCAATATCCCGCTTCGGAGGTAAGCCCTTCACCTCCTCAAACACATCCGAGTACTCCCGGACCACTCTAACAGATCGCAAACTCTCGACCGAAGCGTCAAGCGATTCAAGATAACTTAGCATAACAGAATCCATGGGATTACAAGAGATCTCGAGAGTGTTCCCCAAGCGGGTCATGAGCCTAACAACTCTCCTTTCGCAATCAAGAACGGCACCATTACTGGATAACCAGTCCATGCCCAAAATCAACCCATAGCCTGTGAAGCCCAAAACAAAAGCATCACATCTAAACTCAATGCTAAGTATAGAAATCTTCAAACCCAAACATATCATGGACAAATAAGTGGAGCCCCCAATTGGGTTTGAAACAACCAAGGGATCATCTACTAGACTGGTGTCTAAGTGAAGTGACTCAACTAATGATGATGAGATAAACGAATGCGATGCGCCAGAATCAAACAATGTACGGACAGGATGACCAAATAGAAAAACCAGACTTTCAACGGAAATAGTTCTACCTCTTTCCTGAATCGGTGGAACCGCGAGAGCCTGAACTTGCCCCCTTGCCTGACCCGGTGCCACAAGAGCTTGCACCTGTCCTCCTGAGGTAGATCCCGTCCTTTGTCCCTTCTTAGGGCAATCCTTCACTAGATGCCCTGCTTCACCACAGTGGTAGCAGCCAGTCTTCTTCTTCTTCCGACAATCTTTGCTTAGGTGGCCTGGTATCCCACAATTGAAGCACTTCTTCTTCCCCTTGCCACCGTTGCCTTTTCCACCCTTGTTTTGCTGTTGCTGTGGTCTCTTTTGATCTCCTTTCTTCTCGGGTGCCTTATTAGCATTGGGACCCTTCTCTTCCTCATGCATGAGTGCCATGTCTACTAGCTTCTCAAAGGTGGCCCCCATAGGGATGTGAGTCATAGCCAATCCATGCATCGGTTCATTCAAGCCCTTAACGAACCTCAAAGCCTTCTTCTCTGGTGTATTCACCATGTCTATGCCAAACCTTGCCAATTGATTAAACTTGTTGACATATTCCTTCACCGAGAGGTTTCCTTGCTTTAGAGTCAAGAACCTTTCCATATACAAGTTTTCCTCCGCCCTTGAGAGAAACTTTGCCACAAATCTTTGCCTGAAATCCGCCCAAGAGTCAACGGGGCGTTCTCCATTAGTGACCTCCCACCAGAATGAGGCCTCTCCCTTCATTAACCAAGCAGCTAGCTTGACTTTCTTTCCTTCTTCCATCTCAAAGATATCTATCAACTCTTCCACCTCCTTAAGCCAATCTCTAGCCTCCACAAAAGTTTCTGATCCTTGAAAAGGTTTCCCTCCCATAGCTTTAAATTCCTTGCAAGTCTTAGCAAAAGTATCCGTGCGAGGAGGAGGAGGGGGAGGAGGAAGATCGGGTGCTACGGTTGGTGGAGGAACATTTGCTGGACCCGCAGTGGCGGCCCTAGCCTCCATCAATCTCCTATACCATACTGGTATCGTCACACCCTCCAGAAAGTTAAGATCTTCAGCCATGCTGAAACGAAAAAGGAAAGATTCAAAACGGAGAATTCGAAAGATAAAGATATGGCTATTGGGGATTATGCTTTTCTTTCAAAAACTTTTCCTCTTTAAAGACATGTTTTTGAAAATACTTCTTCCAAAAATGTTTTTAGAAAAATAGTTTTCTAAAAATTTTATCTGTTCTGGTAACCTTCGCTCTGATACCACGTGTAACACCCCACACCCGCTAAGGTCACTCACTAAGGGAATGCCTTAACTTCGGTGGAGCATTTTAAGTGAATATAGAACATAAAAATTACACAAGACAGATATAAATACTTGAAAATCTAAAACATCATTTCATTGCAGCAGAAGGTAAACATGTTTAGTTACAACACCATAAAGAGTCAAGTACTAAATATCCATCCTGATAAAAACATAAGTTCATAATCCCACTACATAAACAATAGCCATAAAAGAAAAGATAAGCTGGGCTTTACATCACGGTCCAAGCTCCAGAAGATAGATAAAGAAGTCTGATCAAAGTCCACTAGTGCTAGGCCCAACCTAAGGACCTGAGGGGGAAAAAGATAAAAACAACGGGGTCAGACATAAGTCTGAGTGAGCCCTATAACTTTAACAACACAATCATTAAAGTAATTAGGGTATGATATAAACTTGGTACGGGATGACTGGGGATAAATGACTACACTAAGTAGCCCACTAGACATAGGATGAACTAAGATAATGGTAAAGACGCATCTACCCACCCAAGGTTAATTACTAACTGCACCACACCAGTCATTCCTACTTAAAGGTTGATCCCACCCAAGGACTTAGAAAATTTACCCAGTAGTTTCGTGTACCCCTAGCTGACTACCTAGGTGCCGTCTGCCCCTATCTCCACTAGGTGTACCCACTACTCCCAAGCGATCGGCTCCCTACCGTAGATACCCGTGCTGGCCCCACAATGGGGTGTATCACTCCCCAAAGTGGCAACCCGATACAACAAATGGTGCACGACTTATACCTACACGATGCAACAACGTCTTACCTACCAGCCCGGGTCCACACACGCATATGAAACCCGTTGGACTTGCGTTGCCACCGTTAACCCATTTTGGCCTCTTATAATCAAGCCCAGTACGCGTGTCCCGTCCTCGACATGGGTCGAGCCCAATAAGATACATATGGGTTACTGGGTGAAATGGGCCCCCACAAGCTACCACCTAAGCTTGTCATTATATCTAGTGCATCCCACTTAACCCTTTAATCATGTTTAATTAAATGTTTCCACTTGGTTAAGTATTCTAATTATATTTTCTATTGCCACCCAAGGAAACCCACTAGATTTCCTCATGCCATCCAAGGCACTTACTTGATTTCCACATGCCACCCAAGGCACCCACTTAACCCCTCATGCCCACTACATGCTTATCTGGTTAAGTGTTTCTTAATTGATTAAAAACGTAACCGTTGTAAAGACCTCTCACATTAGACTATCTTTTATGGAAGCTGGATTTGCCGGTTGGGTCCGGGCAGCCTTACGCCATAGCCGAGTCTAACCTCGTGTCTATACACTTGTCACGTATTTAGTTTGTGCCTAAGACCTCTCACATTGGGCCAATCATTTGTAGCCGCTGGATTTGCCGGTCGGTTCCGGGCAGTCTTACGCTACAAAAGGGTCTAACCTCGTGTCTTAGTCGATTAATTACACCTAATTAATCACCCCCGAATTAATTTTCCCTAATTAATTCCAATTTTTACGATGTACATAATTGACTCAATTATGTCCACCCACTTTATGGTATGCATAATCATACCAACTTCACACCATTTCATTAACATGTATATTAACCCCATCGTTCCCCACGTAATTCGCTAACATGACATAAAAGGGAAGATTCATCACAAATACAATGGGTTCAACTTGCATAACATTAGCATCAACATGGATTTAAAGGTGTCAACATGCATATAGCATCAAACCCAACTAGCATAAATAATCAACCCAAACTTGCATGAATCACATATGTCATAAAGAGGTTAACTTGCATAAGTTATTCATGTCATACAAAGGGGTAAACTTGCATATGTATGTATGACATACAAAGGGGTTAACTTGCATAAGTTATTCATGTCATACAAAGGGGTAAACTTGCATTTGTATGTATGACATACAAAGGGGTTAACTTGCATATGTATGCATATCATACTAAGGTGTAAACTTGCACATGTTACTTGCATATAATCAAACACCCAACTTGCATAACATGTCATATATGAACTTGCATATAATCATACACCAAACTTGCATAACATATCATGTATGAACTAGCATATAATCATACACCAAACTTGCATATCATGGTGTCATAATGGATCAATGTTTCTCATATGACTTGCATATCTTGCATAACATCATAAACACATAACATATGACTTGCATATCTTGCATAACATCATAAACACATAGCATATGACTTGCATAACTTGCATAACATCATAATCACATATCATATGACTTGCATAACTTGCATAACATCATGATCACATAGCATAAGACTTGCATAACTTGCATAACATCATGAACATGTATCATATGACTTGCATAACTTGCATAACTTCATGAACATATAACACATAACTTGCATAACTTGCATAACATCACAAACACATAGCATATGATAACATAATCTTGCATTGATCCACATTCATAGCCATAACCTCATTATATCCTATCATAATCATTTCAACAATTGGTTATTAAGGCTATAGAAAACTCACAACTTGTTGATTAGCACTCCTTAGAAGAAGATTAAGTTGCTAGAGTTGATTAGTAGTTGATTTGAGAGACTATCTTCTCCTACAATTTGATGGAGGCTCCTTCAGGTTGCATTTTGATGGCATAACGGTGTTGTAGCTATTTTTAGTATGAATTAGGGTAGTCTTAGGGTGTATCTATAGAGTAGTTAGGTGTTTTAGGCCATTAGATTAACCCTAAATCAGATTAGAGCCGTCAGATCTCGTCCTAGCCACCAAAACACAACCCAAAAGCCAAACTGATGCACCCAGGTCACCTGGGCTCGACCAGGGAGGTCGACCCCCAGGTCGACTCCCCAGTCGACCTGGTGGGCAGGTCGACTCCCCAGTCGACCTGGTGGGCAGGTCGACTCCCCAGTCGACCTGGTGGGCAGGTCGACTCCCCAGTCGACCCCCAGGTCGACTCCCTGGGTCTGGCGGGAATTTTCCCACCACTTCTGAAATGTGAAATTTTCGTTTTTAAATCTGTTTTGAATTTTCTGAAAACTTCTTTGGGCCTTAACTGGGTCATACGGACTCCGATTTTCGAAAACTCGGACCCTATTTCGCGTATTTTTCCGAGACGAACGCAATGGCATAGCCCGTTTCCCCTGATTCAGATTTTAAAATATAATTCTGCCCTGTTTTCTATTATAACAAGTTATTCAACATACGGGGTGTTACAAATCATTTGTTTTAATTTCCCAATCCCAACCTATTCATCCCATGAAGTAAAACTGATAATACTTCATATCTAACACCACGGTGTTATCGGTAAATTCAATTACCATTTCACGTTTAAATCTAACTAAAGATTTAACTATCGCCTGGAGCAAAACTGGTGATACTCCATTCTCGATCATTTCATTCTAATTAAAGATTCATTAAAACTCCACTTGGTTTTAATCTTCCCAAAAATCAATATTAATGATTGTTTAACTTGGGAAATCACATCCTGTCTTTAACTGGGTTAAAGAACCAATGTCATTTAAAACATGGTTCACGACAAACCCAAAATCACATTCCATTAACGATGGAATCTTCATAGAAAACAAATCGATATATATATATAATCGATATAAACTTCCATATCCGACTAACAATATAAATGGAATAACGGCAAAGCCTTTTAAATTCCAAATATATTAGCAGTCCTCATCCAAAGAAATTCACTTCGATTATCACCAAATCAAATTCCATTCCATTCCAAATTATTTTATTTAAATTGGAAAACATTACTTTGGAAAATCTCCTTTAAATATTAACAAAAGATTTATAAATTCCAAATCATATTTCACTGTAAATCGGGTTAAAGAACGAATGTCGTTAAAATACAGTTCACGATAAACCCAATTCACATTCCATTAATTATCGGGTTAAAGAACAAGTGTTATTTAAAACACCATTCACGATAAACCCAAAAATCAATTCAACTTCAATTCCAATTAAATACCATTTAATTGGTACACTTCATTAAATCTAAATAAAAAGATTTAATCTTTTTCTCAACTGGGTTCAAGAACAACGTTAATGAAGACACCATTCACGTCAAACACAAATCCCATTTGATATTAAATACAAGGCTCTGAATAGAAAATATATCGTCTTATATTCAAAATCAAACTCTACGACCGACAAATATTGTATTGGAAATAACGATATAAATATATCTTTCAAATTTCCATAACAATATCTGTATAATCACGAAATCCAACATCGAAATATTCCAAAGACAATTTCGATTCAAATCCATTCCAATTCAATTATTGGAAATTCTGGTTACTTTTAAAACCATTTCAAATCCAATTTATTTATTTAAAAATAAATGGATTATAATTCTAGTTCAAAACTAGTTCATTTCGATAAAAATCTATTTTTATCTTTTCAAATATGGAATTTTTCATCCCAATTCTTTCCAAATCATTTCTTATGATTTTACACTAATTATTGATATTTTTAATAATTTTATCAAGGCCCGTACAGTCGATTTCCATCAATGGCCATCGAACTGCACTTACAGCGACTTTTTCCAAATTTGATTTGGACATAATTCCAAATTCAACCGTTAGGTTTCTAATTTCTAATATTCGTTAAAAAGCTATTTTTGATACGAACCCAACGGTTCCGGTTTTAGTAGAATCCGACGGTCGGATCTCTCGCAACGTCAATTCGAAGTCAATGGTCGAAATTCGCGAACTGCCGCAGCGCGACGCGTTATATTCAGGCCATTATATTATATATATATAATATTTTTTCGTCGATTTCCTTTCGAAACGTATTTTATAAATCGTTTTAACTTCGTTTTAAAAACGATTTCAACTTCAAATTCAATTTCAAATCAAAATTGAATATTCCATATCATCGATATATATATATATATATATATATATATAAATGATAATATTTTCAAAATGTCATATTTTGAAATCACTTCCTTTTCTATATTCATTATAAAAATGAATAAAATTGATATAAATATCGTTCACGTCAAAATGGCGTCAATCTAACCAACACGGCTTTATATATTTCAATACTTCGTTATTCTATTCAACAAATGAATATTTTCTTCAACACATGAATATATATTTTTATTCCACACATGAATATATATTTGATTTCTATTCAACACATGAATTTACTTTTATAATATTCCTTATTTTCCAAATTGGAATGAGGCCCAATCAATTACCATATAATGTTAATTATATGGATTTTCTACAACACAGGTATTTAACAGCAACGATAAATCATCAACCATCATCCAGAGTGTACCACACAACTGCATAAGCATTAAATATAAATAATTAATGCTTACACAGTCTGTCAATCCATCGATTGACATACAAATAAACAATCGGGATTAGTGTACGTCAAACCTCATCCCAATACCCGTGTGGGGGTTTCAAATCAACAAACACAGATTTTTATTTGTGCAGTTGGGCGATGTGTAAAATTTATCGTCCCAATCAATATCAGTCAAATCAGTGTATATAAACAAATCGTACGATTTGTTTATAAATATTTATTTTATTTACACTTTAAAAATTATATTTTTAACTATAAAATATTTTCCACTATAAAATATTTTATTTCATTCCACATCACACAATCAAATTTCATAACACAGCAATCAAACAAGCAAGTCATCCATGGTCTATGGACGACGGGTGTCGGGTGCTGCTAAGCACCGTCTTCATCCTAGTATATATTTCAAACTAGAAATAAATTAAAGGTGAGGAGTTCTCACCAAAGGTTCCACTCCGCCATTCTCTATTTCTGAATTTCAGAACAGTGCTGACTTGCCTGAAATCCCAACTTCATTTTCACGCTGTTCATATTAAAATCACATTTTTAATATGATGTTCTATACATTAAAAATCATATTTTTATTCTTTCTTTAATATAAAAATCATATTTTTATTTCAACACTATATGGATAAAAATCACATTTTTATCAATTCGCTATATTTATAAAAATCAAATTTTTATAGCGACATTCATATTATAAAAATCAAACCTTCGTAGCGCTAAAAATCCTATCTTTTTATTTTAAAAATCAATTCTTTTTCTATAATCAAAATCAATTTCTTTTCTATAATCAAAACTCTAACTATATAAAAATCAAAACTTTAACTATATAAAAATCAAAACTTTAACTATATAAAAATCAAAACTTTTACAATATAAAAACTGATTCAAAATATTTTTTTTGTATAAAAACTACTATTAACAAAACTGAATTTAAATTAAAAACTGGATCTAAAACTGATTTTAGAAACTGATTTAAATTAAGTTTTGTAAATAAATAAATAAAAAAAAACTAACCAAGATCCGTCGAATCGTAGGGACTGCGGGAGATGATCGGAGGCGTGGCGGTCTACACTCGGCGGCGGAGGAGCATCTTCAGCGGTGGATGAACGAGGTGGGCCGTGGAATTTTAAGTGGGGGGTTCAGGTTTGGATTCACGGCGGAGATAAGGAAGAGGAAGGGTGGAGTCAGCGGTTGGAGGGGGAAGTGGAGAGGTCTAGCGGCGGTCATCGGAGGCGGTTGGGGGGGTTTGGGCGACGGGTGTCGGATCGATTTGGGCGCGATTTTGTTTTTTTTTGTTTTTTCTCTTTTTCTGAAATTATCGGGGAGGGAGAATAGTGAGGGGGGGGGGGGGGAGAGTTGACTAAGTTTAATAATATATATATATATATATATTTAATTTTAAATTTTAAACTCAAAAAGTTACTTTTTTATTTGAACCCCAAATCGAACCCACCGACTGTCATCTCTAGCTAATTACCCCATTCCGAACACAATGGGATATGTCCCGTAAGCTGATTCGATCAGTTTTCGTCAAAATCAAAATATAAATCTATATATTGAATTTGAACGCGCATTTCAATTTACCGGGGCCACATACGGACTCTAAAATTTCCCAAAAAATATTTTCTATCTTCGTATTGACGATACGGTCCTAACGAAACTAATTTCGTCAAATTCTGAGACCGTTTGAAAAATGGCCATTTTCCATTCGATTAAAATCAACTAAAACTGGTCAAACACGTTTTCCTTTGCCTTGCTCACATATTGATTCGAAAAATTATGAATTTTGAAACCTAGCAATAACTAGACATCACGGATCCAACAAAAGTGGTTTCGTCAAAAACATAAGTCGTTTGCGAAATTTCCATTTTTAAGGGCTAGAATTCCATAGCGACTATTCTGAATTTTCAACTGGGCATAACTTTTGATTCCCGCTATGAAATTTCAATTTTTCGGATTCGTTGGAAAGATATTCTCAATTAGATTCTAATATTTTTGGTTTCGCTAAAATCCGGTTTATTTTGAATCCTGTACATTCATTTGAACTTTGAAATCGAATTTTCAAACTACCGAACCATTTTCAATTCCTTTTATAATTATAAATAAATATTTATATTCTAACGACAATTCAAATAAGTATATACGTTCTAATTCTATTCAAAATAAATTTCTCGTCGCTATTATTTAAAATGAAACAATTTAAATATTCAAAATTCACTAAAATTGCCAAAATGAAAATTTTAAATTGGCTCATATTTCCGGGTTATTACAATCTCCCCTACTTAAAAATTTTCGTCCCCAAAAAGGAACGAAGCCGAAAGTTGTTTAACTTATCAACTCAACTTCCATTATTTTCATTACGGCTTAAGTTCTTCAACTTTTCAGTTTCTAAGAACTTTTCAAATTTTTCAAAAATTTGGCTAACACCCTAAATTTTCGAAAATTTTCGCCATAACCTCCACTGCACCGGGGACTTGGGGATATTTCAAATAGCCTCCTATGGCCTTCATCAATCCAAAAAGAAAAAGAAAAAGAAACAGCCAAGCGGCTAGCCAATCGGCTCATAAAATCATCCAAACCCAATAAATTTGTAAACATGTACCTATTTGTCGGGCAAACAATTTTATTCCTCTTCTCTAGCCTCCTTGCTATGACCTGTTCAATAGATGTACATGTATATGTATGCAAATGCGACAAATATTAAATACAATTCACTATTTGGTTCAATTTGGCTAAAGGTCCAACATTTAATTAATCAAACAATACAATCATCAATCAATTAGTTGATTATCTTTTCAAATTCATAATTTTGACATATATCCAGAAAATCATGTTTTTGATGCAAAGTCACAACAATATATTCTGACTATATTTTGGTTCTTGCACTAGTCAATTGGAAATATATAGGAATCCCACTTTTGAAACTCGAACACAAACCACTGATGCTATATAGTCATCAATAGTTTCATCCCCGGGCGACTAGAGTGTGATTCTATATCTATCCAGTATATTAAAACTTCGAATACACGCGAATCCGACGAATACTTAAAATCTTTATATACTGGATTGTCCAAATCAATACAAATAAATATTCAACTACGAACAATTGAATTAAATTTTTAAAACAAAATTCGTTTTCAATTTAAAAATATATTCTTCACACTCGTTCTAGGATACTACTGATCCCATCTCTAACGAGTCAATCCCGTTGGATATTACTAATCCAATTTCTGATGAATTCTTTCATTTGGTTCTAACGTGTCTTGTTCTCCGAGCTCTGTAGACCAAAGCTCTGATACCAACTGTAAGCCCCCATAACTTCCCCGGTAAGGAAAGAGCGGATACTTTGAGGATAAGCCACATCGGAACGCAAACAGAAGAACATTTCATTGTTTATTACAACAATTCCATCAAAATACAAGAATATACAGAGTATGAATAAATATTACACAGAAAATATCAGAGATTACAATACATTAGATAGCAGCGGAAAAATAATACAATACACAACTGAAAGAGATATACGGATACAAAGCTTTTCGGATATCATTCCAGTTGTAAACCAGGTTCCTGTGAATATAAATCTACAAAACCAAAACTACTAGCTTCCCGTGTCAAAAATAAGGGCACCCAGAGTTTAGGTTAAAACAATAAACTCCAGGTCAGTCATGTGACTGGTGTGAGAACTAAAAAAGTTATTAATCTTCATATTAAAGTTAGGTAAATCAAGGGACCACGCCGTATAACACGGAACGGGTTTCTTCCCAAGGATACCAGTGCATAAAACAACAGCGCAATGCTAAATAAAGAACAATGAAGCTATTATAAGACCCAAGTCCCATCACATAATGCAACACAAGCCGGAGGATAGGGTTTTACCTTATAATAGCCAAAGAATGCCTGATACGCTAAATCTTCTTTTATTATTACTATAAGTGTATAGTGTTAAAACAAATTCAATCATAAGTATCAATCATAAACGGCATGGGTACCATATATCATGTCGCCATACTAGTTCTACAATTAAAACCGCAAAATCACGTATTGGAAATTGGATTTCCATCTGCGAACCGAGGCGAGGGATCGTCCTCTACCGATTCGAGACAATCTAGCCCATGTCTTAGGACCCAGACACAGGTGAGCCCTTGGAGCGACAGGGCCGGTCCACCAATGTGGATTAAAATGCCTGAACACTGCGTTTCCCCGCCCTTTTGGGCGTAAATGAGTCAACGAATGACTCCATCGGCTCCACATAGTCACCGATATATCCGAGGCGCCTCGCAACAACAACAACCACATAGGTGAAAATAATATAAATGTCAGGGCTGGTAGGTCAATGACACCACCCTAGCTAGAAGGAAACACATGCCCTCCCTGAAGTCCTCTCCCGTTTCTGGTTCACAACCGGGTTGTGAGGCTCGCGAATTAACGCTACACAAAGCTACGCCACGCAGTCCGTGCTTTGATCATCAACCACAAGACTCTGCTTTTCAACAGAAGCCTTGATCCTTTACATCTTAACATGCCACACAGGCGAACCAGTCCATGCAACCGATATCCATCAATCACACATAATGATATCCAATGTCCGACACACAGTCCATTTACAAGTCCGTTCTGGGTTTAAACGAAACCGGAGGTACCTTGTACCTCGCATATCCATCGATCTCCAAGTACATCTGGACGATCACCAACTGATTCCCTCCTCTTGGGTGTACAGCCCAATCAAGATCATCAGTAATCACCCATACGATGTAAAGACCTCCGGTCTTCGACCACCGTCTTCATCCTCGACACCACGTCGAATCAGTTATTCAGAATGGGATAAACCCGGTTATTCTGAATAACTCGCGTATATAATAAACAAGTGTTACACAAACACAACATACGCCTCATTCCAATTCAGAATATTCTTTTATTCAAATATTCTTATACTTTGGGAAAGGTTCCCATTAATTTTATCAAAGATAAATTCTTTAAATTTATTCTTTAATCTTCTTTTGAATATCAATTCAAACTAGTCGGGATTAGCGAACTACACCGAAGTAATCATTTGTTTTAATTTCCCAATTCCAATCTATTCATCCCATGATGTAAAACTGGTAATACTTCATATCTAACCCCACGGTTTTGACGGCCCGCCCCGCACTAACCGACATTTACTCTAAAAGTGCGCTGTACACATGTCCAGTCAGCACGGGACGGATCGTCAGAAGGAAAGGGAAGAAGGAAATGAACTAACAAGGAACCTGTAAAATGTCTCACATCGCATGGAACCAAATATAATAACAACATACTTGACATAAAACAGGTGAGACAGTGCATAAGCTGAAAACAAACTAACATAGCAGCGGAAAATCCAAGTACAGCTTATGATCCAAAGCTAACATTATTACAACTTTCCAAACTGTCTCAAAACAAAAGCGAGATAAAGGAGGTACACTACTAATGCCCAAGTAGCGACCACCAACGACACAGGGAGAATATCTATATATCAAATGTGGAAGCCTCCTGCTCGCCTCCGAATCAGCTACTCGCGCATCACCAGCTAAACTTTCTCTAGACTGCTCGTGTGAGCACCCAGAGTAATAAGAGGAGACATAAAACTCTGGGTCAGACATAAAGCCTGGTATGAGCGATAAGCATCTAAACAGAACAATAACAGGTAGACTAAAACATAACTGAACCTGGACCTGCAACGAAAGAGTTAACACTACATACTGTACAACACTCTAAGGTGCCATTTCAAATGGTGTAAAGATAACGGGGATAGGGGTGTGCATGTCATAGTGATGGCAAACAATCAAACATAGCAACTATCCTCACATCTCTCACTCAGTGCATAAAGCATACGATATTCACCACTTCGATCACCCAACATACCTTTCTACGATCACTTTGCCCCATGAAGTCATAAATGGCTTCACTGCACTGATAACGTAGCCACTAATCCTTTGCTATGTCCACTTTGCCCCATGGAGTCGCAATGACCCCACTGCACTGGCTCATAGCCTCACTAATCCTTTACTATGTCCACTCTGTCCCATGGAGTCACAATGACCCCACTGCACTGGCTCATAGCCTCACTAATCCTTTACTATGTCCACTCTGCCCCATGGAGCCACAATGACCCCACTGCACTGGCTCATGGTCTTACTACGCATCACTTTGCCCCTCGAGTCGTAATAACTCTACTGCACTGATAACGTAGTCTTGCTACCATCACCTTGCCCCTCGAGTCGTAATGACCCTACTGCACTGATAAGTAGCCCATCATCCATTTTCAGTGGTGAATCGAAGTTATGAATGTTGACAACTCCTTAGCACACGTCCTGCAGTAAAGTCCAACCACGAAGTGAACTCATTGGTTCCCATCTGGATCCTGAGCTCTAACTTCCATTTGGACTACCTTTGCATCTCGGGTTATTAGTCATCACCGGATCGGTTTGGATACCCTCTTAGCCATCAGTTCGGTTCGGATCAGAGTGCTCCTCCTTCGCTGGATCGGGTCGGGTCATCATCGCCTCAGCGGATCGGGTCAGGTCTCCATGTCCAATCGCCGTCATCGGTTCGGGTCGGAGTCCTCCAATGTGCCACGGTTCGGATCGGGTCCTTCTCATCATCCCGGGTCTGGTCGTAGTCTCCTAGCCTCGTCGTAGTTCACTGGTTCGGGTCGGAGTACCATGGCGGATCGGGTCAGAGAACATCAGGCGGGTCGGATCGGACGATATATGCCACGAGAAGAGCGAATAGATCGAAGAATAAAGTATAGAGGCGGATCGGGTCCTCCCTCCGTTCCGATCCGGATCGGTTTATTTTCTGCACTTTTCCAGCAAGCAGTTTTACGCCACTCGACGGTGTTTTCGACCATTCTACCTATTCTAATCAATCACAAAGCATACCATACAGTCATAGCAACATGCATAATCAACCACAAACATCAAAACAACAATATAATGGGTTAAAATGGATCAAACCTAGCCAAAACCCCATATTTCCCCTTAAGCATGTTTAGGTGAAACTAATGATATGATTAGCAAAACTTAACCAAATTAACCCAAATTCATATCAGAGGTCTAAAACATCATTTCAGATTTTATAAATATTTTTCCAGAATTTTATCATGATTAAATTCGCTAATTAACACTAATTACCCTTAATTAGCCATAATTAGTGAGGAACTATGCAAATCACTCACCTTAGCCACAAATAAACTAAGATCTGTAATAACTCTCTAATTTGGTGCGAATCCCGATGCTAAACAGCAGCTCTAACGTTGATTTGGTGTAGATCTCCCTTGATTTGATGCTGCTAAGCTTAATCCTTGATTAGAAGATGATTTGGAGGTGATTTAGAGGTTGGAGGCCATTTTTAGGGTTTCTAAGAGGTAAGTGGAGGCTAGAAAAATGGAATGATTCTCTTACTCCTTTCAGCCTCCCCATAACCCTAATCCCGAAATGGGTTATGGGCCCATTCACTAATCACCCTATTTGGCCCGGTTAAGCAGTTTTTCACCTTCCAAACCTTATTTCAGCCATATCTCCCAAACGGTAAGTCCGTTTTTCACATGTGACCACTCTACGGAAAGGTAAACCATCAAACGAATCTAATGGAAGTAGTTTCAGGTCAAAATTCCTTTCCAATCAAAAGTTATGGCCAAAACAAGATCAGCTAGGGGCAAAATGGTCATTTAAAAATCGGCAAAAATCATGAACATGGGAAATGAGTCTAATGGTTGTTTCCCAAAGTTACATGACCATACGACTTCATATGGGAAAGAAATAAATATTCTACGATCCTTCGATGTGTAGAATGTGGGTTGTTACATTCTTCCCCCCTTAAGAAATTTCGCCCCCGAAATTCCCTAACCAAAACACACAAAGGGTCCCGCATGCCTATCAGTCATAAAACAACAATCAAATGTGCAAAACAAGCAAAGCAAGTCTATCCTAGCATGCAGAATAACTAAATCGCAAAGTAAATCTTACCAGGCAAAGAGTTCTGGATGCGTCTTCCTAAAGCTCTCCTCTGTCTCCCAAGTACAGTCATTCTCGTTCTCGCCCCACTGAACCTTGACTAGCTTCACCGCCTTCCTTCGAAGTTGCTTCATACCGTACTCGATAATACGAATCGGCTTGCGGTTCCCAACCGCCTCGGGTTCTACTTCGAAGTCCTCTAACTGATCAGGTGAAATAGTCATATCTGGGTCGTGTACAAACTTCCTTAGTTGGGAAACATGAAATACGTTATGAACTCCCGCCATCTTCTCTGGTGGGTCAACTTTATATGCCAAATTCCCAACTAGTTCAAAAACAGGGAATGGGCCAACAAATCTTGGTGCCAACTTGCTTCTCCTGCCAAATCGTATCACGCTCTTCAACGGAGAAATCTTGACAAACACCAAGTCACCAACGGAGAATTTTAAATCTCTTCTCCTCTTATCAGCATAGCTCTTCTGCCTATCTTGGGTAGCTTTCATTCGTTGTTGAATGATCTTATTCTTATCTGAAGTTTCCCTCACCACATCTGGTCCAAGCATGAACTTCTCGCCAGTCTCTATCCAACATGATGGTGAGTTGCATGGTCTTCCGTACAAAGCTTCATATGGAGCCATACCGATACTTGATTGGTAGCTATTATTATATGCAAACTCTACTAGATGCAAATGGTCATCCCATGATCCACCAAAATCCAATATACAAGCTCTCTAGAGATCTTCCAATATACGATTCACCCTCTCCGTCTGACCGTCGGTCTGAGGATGATATGCGGTACTGAGATGTAATTCTGACACTAGAGCCTCTTGTAAGCTCTTCCAAAACCCACTAGTAAACAACGGGTCTTGGTCACTCACAATGCTTTTGGGTACCCCATGTAATCTCACTACCCACTTCATATACAATTCTGCTAACTTAGCTGCCGTTCTGGTCGATTTGACTGGTATAAATCTTGCACTCTTAGTCAATCGATCCACAATTACCCAAACGCTATCATGTCCCGCTCTAGTCCTTGGTAAACCATCAATGAAATCCATCGAGACTTGCTCCCATTTCCATTCGGGAATTTCTAATGGTTGCAACAACCCACTAGGCTTCTTTTGCTCGGCTTTAATTAGCTGGCAATTCATGCATTTGGATATAAACTTCCCAATGTCTCTTTTCATCCCTTCCCAGTAGTAAGTCTGCTTCATGTCTCGATACATCTTATTACTACCGGGATGTATAGTCAGTTTTGAGTGATGACATTCTCTAAGCACTTCATCTCTCAAACCATTCACGTTGGGTACAACTAGTCTTCCACTCTTTCTAAGCCACCCATCCCGATCAAGCCCATACAAATTCATCTCCTCACCGTCAATGTCCATCTCTAACTTGGAGATGATTTCCAATAGATTAGGATCGTCCCTCTGGCTGGAACCAATCCGCTCTATCAAAGTGGGTCTGATCGTCAAACTAGCTAGCACTTCTGGATCCAATTCGCACTTTGGTCTGTAATCAAACCCTGTGATATACTCCAGTTGCTTCCATTCAAGGAACATAGCCCTTAAACTAGCATGTCTCCTACTCAAGGCATCAGCTACCGCATTAACTTTCCCAGGTGTATATGCGATATCAAAATCATGAGAAGCCAAGAACTCTAACCATCTCTGCTGACGGAGATTCAGATCTTTCTGAGAGAAGAGATACTTTAATGATTTATGATCGGTAAACAATTCAAATCTTTCTCCCAAGAGATAGTGTCTCCACATCTTTAATGCGAAAACAATTGCTGCCAGTTCCAAATCATGGGTAGGATACTTCTTCTCATGCGGCTTTAGCTGCCGACTAGCATAAGCTACAACCCTACCTCTATGCATCAATACAACACCTAGTCCGGTACCACAAGCATCGGTGTATACCGTCATCTCTTCATTCCCTTTAGGAATGACTAATACTGGCGCATGCGTCAACTTTTCCTTTAGACTCTTGAATGCATTCTCACACACTCCATCCCAGACGAAGGACTGAATCTTCTTAGTCAGCCGAGTCAACGGTGCTGCTATCTTGGAGAAGTCCTGGATAAACTTACGATAATATCCAGCTAACCCCAAGAAACTTCTTAAATCTGTTGCATTCTTGGGCGTAGGCCAATCCTGTACCGTTGCCACCTTCGCAGAGTCCATGGCAATACCATTCTCGGAAACAACATGGCCCGAGAATCTCACTTCCCTCCTCCAAAAGTGACACATAGAGAATTTCGCTTTCAATTGGTGTTTCCTCAACACCTCCATCACTATCCTCAAGTGTCCCTTGTGTTCCTCCTCTGTCCTCGAGTAAATAAGGATATCGTCTATGAACACAAGAAAAAACTTATTCAACTGATCTCTGAATACTCGATTCATAAGATCCATAAAGTAGGCTGGTGCATTGGTCAACCCAAATGGCATGACCAACCACTCATAGAATCCAGAAGGCGTCCTAAATGCCTTTTTCGAAACACTCTCATCCGCTACTCGTAGCTGATGAAATCCTGTCGCGAGGTCCAACTGGGAGAACACTCTTGCTCCTTCCAGCTGATCAAACAAATTATCTATCCGTGGTAGAGGATACTTATTCTTCCTCGTTACCTTATTCAACTCGCGATAGTCCACACACAAACGAAGGGAACCATTTTCCTTAGTGGCAAACACAACTGGTGCTCCCCACTCGGAGACACTTCTTCTAATAAATCCCTTCTTTAAAAGATTGCTGACTTGCACCCCGAGCTCTCGCTGCTCCCTTGGTGCCATACGACGAAGTGGCATCACTATAGGTCTAGCATCTTTCACTAAATCAATACGGAACTCAATTTCTCGGTGTGGTGGAAGCCCGGTCACCTCCTCGAAGACGTTCGGATACTGGCCAACCACGGGCACATTTGACAACTCATCCTGTGGGATGTCGTGGGAATTTATAAAACTAGCCATTACACCATCACTAGGTAGACTACCAAACACTACCCTCCGCCCATCATCTGCCCTAACTATCACCAAAAAGCCCTCACAGTCTACCACCACCCCGTATATTTGGAGCCAATCGACTCCCAATATAATGTCATACCCAATAAAGCCCAAAACAAAGCAATCACAAACAAACATACATCCATGACTCGATAAGACCACATTTCGGCAAATCATACTAAGGCTAGTCGAACCACCAATCGGGTTTGTCACAACCAATGGTCTATCGACTATCTCGGGTTCCAGTCCCAACCTATCTACCAGGTCACTAGATATGAAGGAACGGGAAGCCCCAGTATCAAACAAAACTCGAACTGGTACATCATAAATAGAAAGCATACCTTGAATAATGACATTCTTTCCTTTCTCCGCCGCAGTTGGGGCATTCGACGAAGAAGGAACAGTATCAATAGCATATGCTTTCACAATCTGCTTCTCCTTAAGAGATTGCGGACACTTATCCTTATGATGTCCCACTTGGCCACAGTTGTAGCACTTCCTTTCCGCTGGCTTGGCCCGACATTCTTTAGCATAACGACCCTTCTTACCACAGTTGAAGCACTCAACATCTTTCTTGTTCTTTTTCTGGCCATCCTTAGATTGGCTCTGCTTCCTCTTATTCTGAGAGTTATTCTTGCCTCCACCGCCTGCTTGCGGCTTCAGCCCTTCTGCAGATGCAGCCTCAGTCTTTGACTTAGGGTAAAGACTCTCTGATCTCAAAGCTTTCCCCACAATCGATTCAAAAGTCTCATCGATGTGGTTGATAAGCCTTTCCCCCAAGTATCCATCCAAACCAGTAATGATCTTCTCATTCTTCTTCTCAGGAGTATCGATAAGAGATAGTCCATACTTCGACAAAGTGTCAAACTCAACAATATAGTTAGAGACTGCCCTACCATTTTGCTTGAGTTCCAAGAATCTCTTAAACAACACAGACTTCTGGGCAGCTGGAATAAACTTCTCGCTAAAGCGAGCCTTGAACTGATCCTAAGTAACCTGATCTTCTATAGTGGCTGTTTTAATGGCATTCCACCAATTCATCGCTCGCCCTTGCAGCTGACGAGACGCCAGCCTTCTCTTCATCACATCCTCGATACCCAAGTCGTCGAAGATACGATCACAGCTATCCAACCAATCTTGAACATCTGTGGCCGACTCCGTTCCGTGGAATGGCTTCCCACCAAGGTTAGTGTAATCCTTGCACAACTTGGCGAAATTGACCCTAGGCGCCTGCACTACTGGGCCACCACCAATTCCGGGATTGGGAACTGCCCCTTGCACCTCCCTTAGCATGTTTCTCATGAGGTCAGTAAACATCGCCTCATGTCAGCAGCATTCCCATTATTGGCTCCCCTACCAGCACCTCTTGCATGTCGGCTCATCGTCAGTTTGTAAAAGGGGAAACGATTAACGACCCCATAGTGGTGCTAGTGCAGTACGACTTCATTCTTATACTACTAATAGTATATATATATAACTTTTGAAAACCAAAGTAATCACAAATACGCGCTCTCATATACGTACCATCTCCCCCTAGTGTCTTTCCCTAGGTTAACTACGCAACTTAGAGCTCTGATTCCAAATGCGACGGCCCGCCCCGCACCAACCGACATTTACTCTAAAAGTGCGCTGTACACATGTCCAGTCAGCACGGGACAGATCGTCAGAAGGAAAGGGAAGAAGGAAATGAACTAACAAGGAACCTGTAAAATGTCTCACAGCGCATGGAACCAAATATAATAACAACATACTTGACATAAAACAGGTGAGACAGTGCATAAGCTGAAAACAAACTAACATTGCAGCGGAAAATCCAAGTACAGCTTATGATCCAAAGCTAACATTATTACAACTTTCCAAACTGTCTCAAAACAAAAGCAAGATAAAGGAGGTACACTACTAATGCCCAAGTAGCGACCACCAACAACACAGGGAGAATATCTATATATCATACGTGGAAGCCTCCTGCTCGCCTCCGAATCAGCTACTCACGCATCACCAGCTAACCTGTCTCTAGTCTGCTCGTGTGTGCACCCAGAGTAATAAGAGGAGACATAAAACTCTGGGTCAGACATAAAGCCTGGTATGAGCGATAAGCATCTAAACAGAACAATAACAGGTAGACTAAAACATACCTGGACCTGCAACCAAAGAGTTAGCACTACATACTGTACAACACTCTAAGGTGCCATTTCAAATGGTGTAAAGATAACGGGGGTGGGGGTGTGCATGTCATAGTGATGGCAAACAATCAAACATAGCAACCATCCTCACATCTCTCACTCAGTGCATAAAGCATACGATATTCACCACTTCGATCACCCAACATACCTTGCTACGATCACTTTGCCCCATGAAGTCATAAATGGCTTCACTACACTGATAACGTAGCCACTAATCCTTTGCTATGTCCACTTTGCCCCATGGAGTCGCAATGACCCCACTGCACTGACTCATAGCCTCACTAATCCTTTACTATGTCCACTCTGCCCCATGGAGTCACAATGACCCCACTGCACTGGCTCATAGCCTCACTAATCCTTTACTATGTCCACTCTGCCCCATGGAGCCACAATGACCCCACTGCACTGGCTCATAGTCATACTACGCATCACTTTGCCCCTCGAGTCGTAATGACTCTACTGCACTGATAACGTAGTCTTGCTACCATCACCTTGCCCCTCGAGTCGTAATGACCCTACTGCACTGATAAGTAGCCCATCATCCATTTTCAGTGGTGAATCGAAGTTATGAACGTCGACAACTCCTTAGCACACGTCCCACAGCAAAGTCCAACCATGAAGTGAACTCATTGGTTCCCAACTGGATCCTGAGCTCTAACTTCCATTTGGACTACCTTTGCATCTCGTGTTATTAGTCATCACCGGATCGGTTCAGATACCCTCTTAGACATCAGTTCGGTTCGGATCGGAGTGCTCCTCCTTCGCTGGATCGGGTCGGGTCATCATCGCCTCAGCGGATCGGGTCGGGTCTCCATGTCCAATCGCCGTCATAGGTTCGGGTCGGAGTCCTCCAATGTGCCACGGCTCGGATCGGGTCCTTCTCATCACCCCGGGTCTGGTCGTAGTCTCCTAGCCTCGTCGTAGTTCACTGGTTCGGGTCGGAGTACCATGGCGGTTCGGGTCGGAGAACATCAGGCGGGTCGGATCGGGTCCTCCCTCCGTTCCGATCCAGATCGGTTTATTTTCTGCACTTTTCCAGCAAGCAGTTTTACGCCACTCGACGGCGTTTTTGACCATTCTACCTATTCTAATCAATCACAAAGCATACCATACAGTCATAGCAACATGCATAATCAACCACAAACATCAAAACAACAATATAATGGGTTAAAATGGATCAAACCTAGCCAAAACCCCATATTTCCCCTTAAGCATGTTTAGGTGAAACTAATGATATGATTAGCAAAACTTAACCAAATTAACCCAAATCATATCAGAGGTCTAAAACATCATTTCGGATTTTATAAATATTTGTCCAGAATTTTATCATGATTAAATTCGCTAATTAACACTAATTACCCTTAATTAGCCACAATTAGTGAGGAACTATGCAAATCACTCACCTTAGCTACAAATAAACTAAGATCTGAAATAACTCTCTGATTTGGTGCGAATTCCGATGCTAAACAGCAGCTCTAATGTTGATTTGGTGTAGATCTCCCTTGATTTGATGTTGCTAAGCTTAATCCTTGATTAGAAGATGATTTGGAGGTGATTTAGAGGTTGAAGGCCATTTTTAGGGTTTCTAAGAGGTAAGTGGAGGCAAGAAAACTGAAATGGAATGATTCTCTAACTCCTTTCAGCCTCCCCATAACACTAATCCCGAAATGGGTTATGGGCCCATTCACTAATCACCCTATTTGGTCCGGTTAAGCAGTTTTTCACCTTCCAAACCTTATTTCAGCCAGATCTCCCAAACGTTAAGTCCGTTTTTCACATGTGACCACTCTACGGAAAGTTAAACCATCAAATGAATCTAATGGAAGTGGTTTCAGGTTAAAATTCCTTTCCAATCAAAATTTATGGCCAAAACAAGATCAGCTAGGGGAAAAATGGTCATTTAAAAATCGGCAAAAATCATGAACATGGGAAATGAGTCTAATGGTTGTTTCCCAAAGTTACATGACCATACGACTTCATATGGGAAAGAAATAAATATTCTACGATCATTCGATGCGTAGAATGCGGGTTGTTACAACGGTGTTATTGGTAAATTCAATTACCATTTCACGTTTAAATCTAACTAAAGATTTAACTATCGCCTGGAGCAAAACTGGTGATACTCCATTCTCGATCATTTCAATCTAATTAAAGATTCATTAAAACTCCACTTGGTTTTAATCTTCCCAAAAATCAATATTAATGATTGTTTAACTTGGGAAATCACATCCTGTCTTTAACTGGGTTAAAGAACCAATGTCATTTAAAACACGGTTCACGATAAACCCAAAATCACATTCCATTAACGGTGGAATCTTCATGGAAAACAAATCGATATATATATAATCGATATAAACTTCCATATCCGACTAACAATATAAATGGAATAATGGCAAAGCCTTTTAAATTCCATATATATTAGCAGTCCTCATCCAAAGAAATTCACTTTGATTATCACCAAATCGAATTCCTTTCCATTCCAATTTATTTTATTTAAATTGAAAAACTTTACTTTGGAAAATCTCCTTTAAATCTTAACAAAAGATTTATAAATTCCAAATCATATTTCACTGTAAATCGGGTTAAAGAACGAATGTCGTTAAAATATAGTTCACGATAAACCCAATTCACATTCCATTAATTATCGGGTTAAAGAACAAGTGTTATTTAAAACACTGTCGATAAACCCAAAAATCAATTCAACTTCAATTCCAATTAAATACCATTTAATTGGTACACTTCATTAAATCTAAATAAAAAGATTTAATCTTTTTCTCAACTGGGTTCAAGAACAGGGTTAATGAAGACACCATTCACGACAAACCCAAATCCCATTTGATATTAAATACAAGGCTCTGAATAGAAAATATATCGGCTTATATTCAAAATCAAACTCTACGACCAACAAATATCATATTAGAAATTACGATATAAATATATCTTTCAAATTTCCATAACAATATCTGTATAATCATGAAATCCAACATCGAAATATTCCAAAGACAATTTCGATTCAAATCCATTCCAATTCAATTATTGGAAATTCTGGTTACTTTTAAAACCATTTCAAATCCAATTTATTTATTTAAAAATAAATGGATTATAATTCTAGTTCAAAACTAGTTCATATCGATAAAAATCTATTTTTATCTTTTCAAATATGGAATTTTTCATCCCAATTCTTTCCAAATCATTTCCTATGATTTTACACTAATTACTGATATTTTTAATAATTTTATCAAGGCTCGTACAGTCGATTTCCATCAACGGCCATCGAACTGCACTTACAACGACCTTTTCCAAATTTGATTTGGACATAATTCCAAATCCAACCGTTAGATTTCTAATTTCTAATATTCGTTAGAAAGCTATTTTTGATACGAACCCAACGGTTCCGGTTTTAGGAGAATCCAACGGTCGGATCTCCGGCAACGTCAATTCGAAGGCAATGGTCGAAATTCGTGAACTGTCGCAGCGCGGCGCGTTCTATATTATATATATAATATATTTTTCGTCGATTTCCTTTCGAAACGTATTTTATAAATCGTTTTAACTTCGTTTTAAAAACGATTTCAACTTCATATTCAATTTCAAATCAAAATTGAATATTCCATATCATCGATATATATATATATATATAAATGATAATATTTTCAAAATGTCATATTTTGAAATCACTTCCTTTTCTATATTCATTATAAAAATGAATAAAACCGATATAAATATCGTTCACGTCAAAATGGCGTCACTCTAACCAACACGGCTTTATATATTTCAATAACTTCGTTATTCTATTCAACAAATGAATATTTTCTTCAACACATGAATATATATTTTTATTCCACACATGAATATATATTTGATTTCTATTCAACACGTCAAAATGGCGTCACTCTAACCAACACGGCTTACACAGTCTGTCAATCCATCGATTGACATACAACTAAACAATCGGGATTAGTGTACGTCAAATCTCATCCTAATACCCGTGTGGGGTTTCAAATCAACAAACATAGATTTTTATTTGTGCAGTTGGGCGATGTGTAAAATTTAACGTCCCAATCAATATCAGTCAAATCAGTGTATATAAACAAATCGTACGATTTGTTTATAAATATTTATTTTATTTACACTTTAAAAATTATATTTTTAACTATAAAATATTTTCCACTATAAAATATTTTATTTCATTCCACATCACACAATCAACTTTCACAACACAGCAATCAAACAAGCAAGTCATCCATGGTCTATGGACGACGGGTGTCGGGTGCTGCTAAGCACCGTCTGCATCCTAGTATATATTTCAAACTAGAAATAAATTAAAGGTGAGGAGTTCTCACCGAGGGTTCCACTCCGCCATTCTCTATTTCTGAATTTCAGAACAGTGCTGACTTGCCTGAAATCCCAACTTCATTTTCACGCTGTTCATATTAAAATCACATTTTTAATATGATGTTCTATACATTAAAAATCATATTTTTATTCTTTCTTTAATACAAAAATCATATTTTTATTTCAACACTATATGGATAAAAATCACATTTTTATCAATTCGCTATATTTATAAAAATCAAATTTTTATAGCGACATTCATATTATAAAAATCAAACCTTCGTAGCGCTAAAAATCCTATCTTTTTATTTTAAAAATCAATTCTTTTTCTATAATCAAAATCAATTTCTTTTCTATAATCAAAACTCTAACTATATAAAAATCAAAACTTTAACTATATAAAAATCAAAACTTTTACTATATAAAAACTGATTCAAAATAATTTTTTTTTTGTATAAAAACTACTATAAACAAAACTGAATTTAAATTAAAAACTGGATCTAAAACTGATTTTAAAAACTGATTTAAATTAAGTTTTGTAAATAAATAAAAAAAAACTAACCAAAATCCGTCGAATTGGAGGGACTGCGGGAGATGATCGGAGGCGTGGCGGTCTACACTCGGCGGCGGAGGAGCATCATCAGCGGTGGCTGAACGAGGTGGGCGGCGGAAATTTAAGTGGGGGGTTCAGGTTTGGATTCACGGCGGAGATAAGGAAGAGGAAGGGTGGAGTCAGCGGTTGGAGGGGGAAGTGGAGAGGTCTAGCGGCGGTCATCGGAGGCGGTTGGGGGGGGGGGGGGTTTGGGCGACGGGCGTCGGATCGATTTGGGCGCGATTTTTTTTTTCTCTTTTTCTGAAATTATCAGGGAGGGAGAATAGTGAGGGGGGAGAGTTGACTAAGTTTAATAATATAAATATATATATATTTAATTTTAAATTTTAAACTCAAAAAGTTACATTTTTATTTGAACCCCAAATCGAACCCACCGACTGTCGTTCCTAGCTAAGTACCCCCATTCCGAACACAATGGGATATGTCCCGTAAGTTGATTCAATCGTTTCGATCAGTTTTCGTTAGAATCAAAATATAAATCTATATATTGAATTTGAACGCGCATTTTAATTTACCGGGGCTACATACGGACTCTAAAAATTCCCGAAAAATATTTTCTAGCTTCGTATTGAAGATACGGTCCTAACGAAACTAATTTCGTCAAATTCTGAGACCGTTTGAAAAATTGCCATTTTTCAGTCGATTAAAATCAACTAAAACTGGTCAAACGCGTTTTCCTTTGCCACGCTCACATATTGATTCGGAAAATTACGAATTTTGAAACCTACTAGTAACTAGACATCACGGATCCAACAAAAGTGGTTTCGTCGAAAACAGAGGTCGTTTGCAAAATTTCCATTTTTAAGGGCTAGAATTCCATAGCGACTATTCTGAATTTTCAACTGGGCATAACTTTTGATTCCCGCTATGAAATTTCAATTTTTCGGATTCGTTGGACAGATATTCTCAATTAGATTCTAATATTTTTGGTTTCGCTAAAATCCGGTTTATTTTGAATCCTGTACATTCATTTGAACTTTGAAATCGAATTTTCAAACTACCGCGCCATTTTCAATTCCTTTTATAATTATAAATAAATATTTATATTCTAACGACGATTCAAATAAGTATATACGTTCTAATTTTATTCAAAATAAATTTCTCGTCGCTATTATTTAAAATGAAACAATTTAAATATTCAAAATTCACTAAAATTGCCAAAATGAAAATTTTAAATTGGCTCAGATTTCTGGGTTATTACAATCTCCACTACTTAAAACTTTTCCTCCCCAAAAAGGAACGAAGCCGAAAGTTGTTTAACTAATCAACTCAACTTCCATTATTTTCATTACGGCTTAAATTCTTCAACTTTTCAGTTTCTAAGAATTTTTCAAATTTTTCAAAAATTTGGCTAACACCCTAAATTTTCGAAAAATTTCGCCATAACCTCCATTATACCGGGGACTTCGGGATATTTCAAATAGCCTCCCATGGCCCTCATCAATCCAAAAATAAAAAGAAAAAGAAACAGCCAAGCGGCTCATAAAATCATCCAAACCCAATAAATTTGTAAACACGTACCTATTTGTCGGGCAAACAATTTTATTCCTCTTCTCTAGCCTCCTTGCTATGACCTGTTCAATAGATGTACATGTATATGTATGCAAATGCGACAAATATTCAATACAATTCACTATTTGGTTCAATTTGGCTAAAGGTTCAACAATTAATTAATCAAACAATACAATCATCAATCAATTAGTTGATTATCTTTTCAAATTCTTAATTTTGACATATATCCAGAAAATCATGTTTTTGATGCCAAGTCACAACAATATATTCTGACTATATTTTGGTTCTCGCACCAGTCAATTGGAAATATATAGAAATCCCACTTTTGAAACTCGAACACAAACCACTGATGCTATATAGTCATCAATAGTTTCATCCCCGGGCGACTAGAGTGTGATTCTATATCTATCCAGTATATTAAAACTTCGAATACACGCAAATCAGACGTATACTTAAAATCTTTATATACTGGATTGTCCAAATCAATACAAATAAATATTCAAATAGGAATAATTGAATTAAATTTTTAAAACAAAATTCGTTTTCAATTTAAAAATATACTCTTCACACTCGTTCTAGGATACTACTGATCCCATCTCTAACGAGTCATTCCCGTTGGATATTACTAATCCAATTTCTGATGAATTTTTTTGTTTGGTTCTAACGTGTCTTGTTCTCCGAGCTCTGTATACCAAAGCTCTGATACCAACTGTAAGCCCCCGTAACTTCCCCGGTAAGGAAAGAGCGGATACTTTGAGGAAAAGCCACATCGGAACGCAAACAGAAGAACATTTCATTGTTTATTACAATAATTCCATCAGAATACAAGAATATATAGAGTATGAATAAATATTACATAGAAAATATCAGAGATTACAATACATTAGATAGCATCGGAAAAATAATACAATACACAATTGAAAGAGATATACGGATACAAAGCTTTCCAGATATCATTCCAGCTGTAAACCAGGTTCCTGTGAATATAAATCTGCAAAACCAAAACTACTAGCTTCCCGTGTCAAAAATAAGGGCACCCAGAGTATAGGTTAAAACTGTAAACTCCAGGTCAGTCATGTGACTGGTGTGAGAACTAAAATAGTTATTAATCTTCATATTAAAGTTAGGTAAATCAAGGGACCACGCCGTATAACACGGAACGGGTTTCTTCCCAAGGATACCAGTGCATAAAACAACAGCGCAATCCTAAATAAAGAACAATGAAGCTATTATAAGACCCAGGTCCCATCACACAATGCAACACAAGCCGGAGGATAGGGTTTTACCTTATAATAGCAAAAGAATGCTTGATACGCTAAATCTCATCTTTTATTATTACTATAAGTGTATAGTGTCAAAACAATTTCAATCATAAGTATCAATCATAGACGGTATGGGTACCATATATCATGTCGCCATACTAGTTCTACAATTAAAACCGCAAAATCACGTATTGGAAATTGGATTTCCATCTGCGAACCGAGGCGAGGGATCGTCCTCTACCGATTCGAGACAATCTAGCCCATGTCTCAGGACCCAGACACAGGTGAGCCCTTGGAGCGACAGGGCCGGTCCACTGATGTGGATTAAAATGCCTGAACACTGCGTTTCCCCGCCATTTTGGGCGTAAATGAGTCAACGAATGACTCCATCGGCTCCACATAGTCACCGATATATCCGAGGAGCCTCGCAACAGCAACAACCACACAGGTGAAAATAATATAAATGTCAGGGCTGGTAGGTCACTGACACCCCCTAGCTAGAAGGAAACACATGCCCTCCCTGTAGTCCTCTCCCATTTCTGGTTCACAACCGGGGTGTGAGGCTCGCGAATTAACGCTACACAAAGCTATGCCACACAGGCCGTGCTTTGATCATCAACCACAAGACTCTGCTTTTCAACAGAAGCCTTGATCCTTTACATCTTAGCATGCCACACAGGCGAACCAGTCCCTGCAACCGATATCCATCCATCACACATAATGATATCCAATGTCCGACAGACAGTCCATTTACAAGTCCGTTCTGGGTCTAAACGAAACCGGAGGTACCTTGTACCTCGCATATCCATCGATCTCCAAGTACATCTGGACGATCACCAACTGATTCCCTCCTCTTGGGTGTACAACCCAATCAAGATCATCAGTAATCACCCAAACGATGTGAAGACCTCCGGTCTTCGACCACTGTCTTCATCCTCGATACTACGTCGAATCAGTTATTCAGAATGGGATAAACCCGGTCATTCTGAATAACTCGCGTATATAATAAACAAGTGTTACACAAACACAACATACGCCTCATTCCAATTCAGAATATTCTTTTATTCAAATATTCTTATACTTTGGGAAAGGTTCCCATTAATTTTATCAAAGATAAATTCTTTAAATTTATTCTTTCATCTTCTTTTGAATATCAATTCAAACTAGTCGGGATTAGCGAACCACACCGAAGTAATCATTTGTTTTATTTTCCCAATCCCAACCTATTAATCCCATGAAGTAAAAATGGTAATACTTCATATCTAACACCACGGTGTTATCGGTAAATTCAATTACCATTTCACGCTTAAATCTAACTAAAGATTTAACTATCGCCTGGAGCAAAACTGGTGATACTCCATTCTCGATCATTTCAATCTAATTAAAGATTCTTAAAACTCCACTTGGTTTTAATCTTCCCAAAAATAAATATTACTGATTGTTTAACTTGAGAAATCACATCCTGTTTTTAACTGGGTTAAAGAACCAATGTCATTTAAAACACGGTTCACGATAAACCCAAAATCACATTCCATTAACAATGGAATCTTCATGGAAAACAAATCGATATATATATAATCGATATAAACTTCCATATCCGACTAACAATATAAATGGAATAACGGCAAAGCCTTTTAAATTCCATATATATATATTAGCAGTCCTCATCCATAGAAATTCACTTCGATTATCACCAAATCAAATTCCATTCCATTCCAATTTATTTTATTTAAATAGCAAAACTTTACTTTGGAAAATCTCCTTTAAATATTAACAAAAGATTTATAAATTCCAAATCACATTTCACTGTAAATCAGGTTAAAGAGAAAATGTCGTTAAAACACAGTTCACGATAAACCCAATTCACATTCCATTAATTATCGGGTTAAAGAACAAGTGTTATTTAAAATACCGTTCACGATAAACCCAAAAATCAATTCAACTTCAATTCCAATTAAATACCATTTAATTGGTACACTTCATTAAATCTAAATAAAAAGATTTAATCTTTTTCTCAACTAGGTTCAAGAACAGCGTTAATGAAGACACCATTCACGACAAACCCAAATCCCATTTGATATTAAATACAAGGCTCTGAATAGAAAATATATCGGCTTATATTCAATATCAAACTCTACGACCAACAAATATCGTATTAGAAATAACGATATAAATATATCTTTCAAATTTCCATAATAATATCTGTATAATCACGAAATCCAACATCGAAATATTCCAAAGACAATTTCGATTCATATCCATTCCAATTCAATTATTGGAAATTCTAGTTACTTTTAAAACCATTTCAAATCCAATTTATTTATTTAAAAATAAATGGATTATAATTCTAGTTCAAAACTAGTTCATTTCGATAAAAATCTATTTTTATCTTTTTGAATATGGAATTTTTCATACCAATTCTTTCCAAATCATTTCTTATGATTTTACACTAATCATTGATATTTTTAATAATTTTATCAAGGCCCGTACAGTCGATTTCCATCAACGGCCATCGAACTGCACTTACAACGACCTTTTCCAAATTTGATTTGGACATAATTCCAAATCCAACCATTAGATTTCTAATTTATAATATTCGTTAGAAAGCTCTTTTCGATACGAACCCAATGGTTCCGGTTTTAGGAGAATCCGATGGTCGGATCTCCCACAACGTCAATTCGAAGTCAATGGTCGAAATTCGCGAACTGCCGCAGCGCGGCTCGTTCTCTACAGGTCATTATATTATATATATAATATATTTTTCATTGATTTACTTTCAAAACGTATTTTATAAATCATTTTTACTTCTTATTAAAAACGATTTCAAATTCATATTCAATTTCAAATCAAAATTGAATATTCCATATCATCGATATATATATATATATACATATATATATGAATGATAATATTTTCAAAACGTTATATTTTGAAATCACTTCCTTTTCTATATTCATTATAAAAATGAATAAAACCGATATAAATATCGTTCACGTCAAAATGGTGTCACTCTAACCAACACGGCTTTATATATTTCAATAACTTCGTTATTCTATTCAACAAATGAATATTTTCTTCAACACATGAATATATATTTTTATTCCACACATGAATATATATTTGATTTCTATTAAACACATGAATTTAGTTTTATAATATTCCTTATTTTCCAAATTGGAATGAGGCCCAATCAATTACCATATAATGTTAATTATATGGATTTTCTACAACACAGGTGTATAACAGCAACGATAAATCATCAACCATCATCCAGAGTGCACCACACAACTGCATAAGCATTAAATATAAATAATTAATGCTTACACAGTCTGTCAATCCATCGATTGACATACAACTAAACAATTGGGATTAGTGTACGTAAAATCTCATCCCAATACCCGTGTGGGGTTTCAAATCAACAAACACAGATTTTTATTTGTGTAGTTGGGCGATGTGTAAAATTTATCGTCCCAATCAATATCAGTCAAATCAGTGTATATAAACAAATCGTCCGATTTGTTTATAAATATTTATTTTATTTACACTTTAAAAATTATATTTTTAACTATAAAATATTTTCCACTATAATTTTTCTTATTTCATTCCACATCACACAATCAAATTTCACAACACACCAATCAAACAAACAAGCCATCCATGGTCTGTGGACGACGGGTGTCGGGTGCTGCTAAGAACCGTCTGCATCCTAGTATATATTTCAAACTAGAAATAAATTAAAGGTGAGGAGTTTTCACCGAGGGTTCCACTCCGCCATTCTCTATTTCTGATTTTCAGAACAGTGCTGACTTGCCTGAAATCCCAACTTCATTTTCACACTGTTCATATTAAAATCACAATTTTAATATGATGTTCTATACATTAAAAATCATATTTTTATTCTTTCTTTATTATAAAAATCATATTTTTATTTCAACACTATGTGGATAAAAATCACATTTTTATCAATTCGCTATATTTATAAAAATCAAATTTTTATAGCGACGTTCATATTATAAAAATCAAACCTTCGTAGCGCTAAAAATCAATTCTTTTTCTATAATCAAAATCAATTTCTTTTCTATAATCAAACTCTAACTATATAAAAATCAAAACTTTAACTATATAAAAATCAAAACTTTAACTATATAAAAATCAAAACTTTTACTATATAAAAACTGATTCAAAATAAATTTTTTTTGTATAAAAACTGCTTTAAACAAAATTGAATTTAAATTAAAAACTGGATCTAAAACTGCTTTTAAAAAACTGATTTAAATTAAGTTTTGTAAATAAATAAATAAAAAAAAACTAACCAAGATCCGTTGAATTGGAGGGACTGCGGGAGATGATCGGAGGCGTGGCGGTCTACACTCGGCGGCGGAGGAGCATCATCAGCGGTGGCTGAACGAGGTGGGCGGCGGAATTTTAAATGGGGGGTTCGGGTTTGGATTCACGGCGGAGATAAGGAAGAGGAAGGGTGGCGTCAGCGGTTGGAGGGGGAAGTGGGGAGGTCTGGCGGTGGTCATCGGAGGCGGTTGAGGGGTTTGGACGACGGGTGTCGGATCGATTTGGGTACGATTTTGTTTTCTTTTTTTTTCTCTTTTTCTGAAATTTTCGGGGAGGGAGAATAGTGAGGGGGGGGGGGAGAGTTGACTAAGTTTAATAATATATATATATTTAATTTTAAATTTTAAACTCAAAAAGTTACTTTTTTATTTGAACCCCAAATCGAACCCACCAACTGTCGTCCCTAGCCAAGTACCCCCGTTCCGAACACAATGGGATATGTCCCGTAAGCTGATTCGATCGTTTCGATCAGTTTTCATCAGAATCAAAATATAAATCTATATATTGAATTTGAACGCGCATTTCAATTTACCGAGGCCACATATGGACTCTAAAAATTACCGAAAAATATTTTCTAGCTTCGTATTGACGATACGGTCCTAACGAAACTAATTTCGCCAAATTCTGAGACCGTTTGAAAAATGGCCATTTTGCAGTCGATTAAAATCAACTAAAACTGGTCAAACGCGTTTTCCTTTGCCACGCTCACATATTGATTTGAAAAATTACGAATTTTGAAACCTAGCAATAACTAGACATCACAGATCCAACAAAAGTGGTTTCGTTGAAAACAGAGGTTGTTTGCAAAATTTCCATTTTTAAGGGCCAGAATTCCATAACGACTATTCTGAATTTTCAACTGGGCATAACTTTTGATTCCCACTGTGAAATTTCAATTTTTCGGATTCGTTGGAAAGATATTCTCAATTAAATTCTAATATTTTTGGTTTTGCTAAAATTCGGTTTATTTTGAATCCTGTACATTCATTTGAACTTTGAAATCGATTTTTCAAACTACCGCGCCATTTTCAATTCCTTTTATAATTATAAATAAATATTTATATTCTAACGACGATTCAAATTAATATATACGTTCTAATTCTATTCAAAATAAATTTCTCGTCGCTATTATTTAAAATGAATCGTTTTAAATATTCAAAATTCACTAAAATTGCCAAAATGAAAATTTTATATTGGCTCAGATTTCCTGGTTATTACATCTTCGATATGGTGGATTTTGCAACAGCAGGGCTCGAAGACTCCACGCGATAATACTTGCATGCGACAGAACGAGAGGAAGAAGCTAACCGATCCCTACCTGGAAACGATGGCGCACGTCCTTGCGATGGTGGAGGAGGAGGTGCGCGATGGACATTATCGGCGGTGGCTTCATTGAGGCAGTGACGAGTTTAATTTGGAAAGAAACAGTTTTGAGGATTTAAGAGCTTTCAATTTCCTTCTTTTTATTTGGGGTTCACGGTTTCCACGAGAAGGAAGAGTTTGGGTCACGAATTAATTTCCAGAAAGAATGAAGAAGGTAAGCGAATGTGGTTTAACTGATAGGCAAACCTAAAATGGTATCCCCTTTTTGTTTATGTAGATGAGGGAAGCCGCTAGCAGAAGACATTCAAAACGTGGAGTGTTTAGTTAGAAAAGGAGATTTTTGAAATCCTGCAGTGTTTTCAGAAACTTTGTAACTGACCAAGGAAGATATCGAAATCTTTGGGCACTGTTTAAAATCTTGTGTTATTGACAAAGCAAGATTTGAGCTGCTGCCATATCTTTAGCAAGATATTTTCAGATTTCGGCTAAAACTAAACGGTGGCTGAATAAAGGAAAGAGTTCAAACGTTGCTGAATAAAAAGGGTACGGTTGAACAAACATTAGCAGTGGATGTTGGTTATTTATTTTATCATGTCATAAATTCAACAATGATAAATTTAGTTTAATGTCAACGCAATATACACGTAATTCATTCCATAATCTATTCCTTCCGCTTTTTATCATATCGACCGTATTTCCAATTGTTGCCATTTTAATATAAATTTACATTTACAACCAGTTAGCGGTTTAAAATAAAACTCACATTTTAATTTCCTCTTTTCGAAACCGCGCTCTAAAATAAAGTTGATTTCAAGTTCTCAAATAACAATTTTGTTTCAAACTAACTTTGAAATGAATCAACTCTTTTAAATTTGTACATAAATTTTTAATTCACGTTTCGGTATATCCTTCGATTCACTACACCTTTTATGTTCCAAGTTGAACAAGTCGATTTCCCTTTTTCTTAGACTAAATTACACAATTTATATTTCAACGTTAAATTCATTAATAATGTTGGTTTCTCTATAACTTCTATATAAAATAATTCCTTGAAAAGTATTTTATTTAAGAATACGCCCAAATAGCTCAAAGTTGAACCTTTACTTAAATGTGAACTCAAATATCGTTCAAAATAAATAAAATTCCAAATTCTATGCCGAAATCCAAATATAAATGTTTATTTTAATGTTCAAATTTTAATTCTATTTATATTTAAAATGTAAAAATTACCAGTTCGTTACAACAAAGCTTCTTTCGAATACTCTTTTTAATTCCATCCTACCGACGTCTGATTATTATATCTTGTTTTCTACAGGAACTTACTTTCGAAAATTAATGGAAGCACTCTACAATAAATTTATTGTGGAAACGACAACGTAACATAAGTTAACACTTTCTTAGGTAAAGGAATTTACAGAAGCTACACCATTTTGGGGTGTTAACCATAATTTTGGAAAACATTTTTGGCACAAGGAGTACCTGAACTATAGCAACCCTCCTGGAATGGGCCTAAATTTTGACCTAGAAAAGACCCATCGAAACTTAGAGCCATTCTAAATGGGTCGTTGGTACTTGTAAGGAATTACATTTGCATAGAATAATATATATACACTTCGAATGTGAACCTCACACAACGGAACGAGAGAAATATAATATCAAATGAGATGTACCAATTTATAAAATCATAGAATCCAAACACAAACTTGTCATAAATACATTTGTTCCATAGGTACCCCAATAGATTTATTCTAAAAAGTTTCCATAAGAAGTACAACAATAATGACTAATAAAAGCATAACGTCTTCGTTCTCGTCTTCAGCCTCCACCATTGCTTCGTCAATAATATCTACCCTACCTACTGAACTATTGGATATGTAAAGGAGAGGGGTCAGAACATAAAGTTTCGTGTGACTGAAATATAGTATTTACTTAAAGTCCATACCCTAGATTTGGCAGGTTACATATATCAAGGTCAATACACAAACATTCACACAAACACAAAGTATCTAACCAATGAGGTGGATATCCCAGTCAGTCCCTCTTAAGTGTATCTAGGGAAAAGACCCAACGAGGTGGGTATTCTCGGTTGCTTATGTCCCTATTAAAAGTGAATTCTTATGATCTCTTATAACCCTGAGGTGGACCCTAGCCTCTTAAGACCCCCGTCCTACCACGTCCGCGTTCTTAATGTTAGGGAATGCAGAATGGACCGTTAAGGCAAAACTAACACTAGAGGGGGGGGGGATGAACAGTGATTTTGAGAAATTTAACAAAATCTGAGACTTATATGATCTACTATATGAATCACACACCACAGAGATAATCACAGACACAAAATCAAACATAAACACAAAGATTAAAAAACCGCAGAAAAGGAAAGAACACACGGATTTATACTGGTTCGGATTACTCCTATGTCCAATCCCACACAATGCTAGATTGCGCAGAGTTTTATTACTATATCAATATCTAAGTACAACACCCTTGATTTCATGGCCACAAGACTGATTCCAAACACCCTTGATCAAGTATACTCCTCCTGATTTCCTGTCTACAGGGTTAACACCGCTATGTTTCCTTGATTTCAAGGCTACAAGGAACACTCCTTTTCCCCAACACTACCCAAACAATTACAACCGCCTTATAACTCTTCAATAGCACTTCGATTCAGAGAGTAATGAGTAGAGAGTAAGAAGAGAAGAAGTTTTATATAAATAAAATTGAACTCGGCAGAGTATAAGTGTATAAAATATGAAATATTAATGGTGTAAAGTAAGGGGATGAAGATGGAGAAGAAGAATGATTAAAAATTCGAAATCAACCCCTATTTATAAGATTTGAAACATTGCAACACTTTTGGAACGTTACAAATAGTGAAAATACACTTCCTTTCATAATAAAAAATATGACAGTTATATGTTGACTTTCCCAATAATGTATGTCGACATATCATAGTATAAAATTGAAATATGATTATTTTTCAAGTGTTTTGATATATATATATAATTTTGGAAATTCTTGAATTAAAACATAGTGTTATAAATAAATATTATAAAGTAGAAATCATATGAAATCATAAATATAAACTATATAAACATATTTATAAAATATAAAGTTAAAAACTATATTAGTATAAAGTATATAATTATATAAATATATAAAACTTATAGACTCAAAGACTTGAGTTTAAAATCAAAAATAGAGAAACTTAATTAGAAGAACAATTGAAGATAGAATTTGAAAATAAAATTTGAAAACAGAATTTGAAATTTGAAAATCTAAATTGAAAAACATAATTTGAAATTTGAAAATCAGAAATTGAAAAACAGAATTTAAATTTGAACCTGGAGTGCTATTGACTCTATTACTATATTTATCTTGAACTCTTGAAATCTTGATTACTCATGTGTCTTGAATCATCTCTGAATTCCGAATCTATAAAAGCTCTTAAACTATATAGTCTTCAGTATTAATTCCTGTATACAAATCCTGCATATGTATATATATATTCTAGATAAAGGTGTTAGTATATATTTTATAATCAATTAATATTGAAGTAAGGTTATAGTCATCAAAACTCCATTCTCTAACAATCTCCCCCTTTTTGATGATGACAACCTTAGTTTATAAAATATCATACCTGTTCATACCTGTTGATGGCGATTCTTCTAATACTCCCCCTGTCTATTTGAATCTTATATATTCTAAGTATATTGTCTATATTTTATAATTCCCCCCTTTGGCATTATCAAAAAGAAATTCTAAAAATACTCCCCCTAAATTCTATAACTATCTAAGTAATTCCTATACTAAAGTAAAATGCTTCCCCTGAATTTAGCATAACATACTCCCCTTAAATTTATGATTATACAATAATCGATACTAAGTATATAAACAAACCAGTTCGAGTATCATAATTACATATGTTATTAGTTATATTTACAAATTTATCCAAGCACACCACACTAAGTATATGTTTAATATATACATGTTTTAATTCAAACAATCCAAACAAATCAAACAAATTAAATCAATCAAATCATACCAAATAGTTAAACATTTATTTGGATTTCTACCCAACCGTCTTCTCCAAATTGGATCCTTCTTGATGACCTCCCAATCTTCATCCTCTTATATTGCATGAAAGTGCTTCTCTTGCTGTTCAAACATCTTTATTTGGCTCAACTCAAGATGTCGCTGGTTTCGTAGTATTATAGAGAGGATGTTCTTGAAGGAATTCAATGTTTCTTCAAGATTTTCGCTTAGATTATGAATTGGTTTTTTTTATAGTTTTGATAAGAAATAAATAGAGAAGAAGGAGAAATGATATACTGAATTTTTCTCGAAGAAATAGGCTTAAATAGGGTCTGGAATTCATTGGATTTTTAATAGTCATGAGTTAGTTATTTAATTTTAAACTTCGAAAAGTTTTGAAAATCTGGCAGTTATACGTCGACATATCAAAGTATGCATGTCGACATACCTAGTGATTTTTTTTGAAAGTTTTCAAATTTTGATTTTTTTGATCTTATATTATATTTAATTCTTAAGTTTTTGCAGTAACTTAAAGATAATTTTAACATAAATAAAACTCCATTTATTACTTCATAAAAAGTAAATACATCCAACTAATTAAGACACACTAAATACCAGGTTCGAAAGCAAATACAAGTGAATACATAAAGATAAATTAAATTAGATAGACTAGTTTTCAGCGGATGATGACAAGGAAGATGAAATTCCAAGCTTTGTTCCTATTTTGACCATAAACTTAGTCCTTTTGGAAAAGTTCTTTTTGAGCTTCTTTTGATTGTTGACAATCTTCATTTGTTTTTGAACAGTCATCTCTCTGGAAATGTTTATAGTGTTGATTGGACACTCAACACTTTTTAAAGAAGCTTCTTCTTCTTCTTCAACTTCCATAAGTGCTTGTTCTTGTTGCATTCGAGCTTGTTTGGCTTCGAATGTCTCATATGGTTTGAAAGTGAGAGGAACTTGCATGAGATCTATGTTTGAGGAGTCAAACACCTTTTTTTGGCACAATTTCTTCTTTGTGAAGATCAACTCCGAAATATTTGAAAATATGAGTGAGATAAAATCCATAGTAAAGAGTGTCCCAATTGATGAAGTTTCTATGGGCTTGAATTCTCTTAAGATCATATCGGCCCAATTGATGTTATAGCCACCAATAATAGCAAAGCTAGCTTTTTGGACCTTAAGAGTTGGATTATTAAAGTTTCCAGAACGAGGAGTGATGGTATGTTGGAGGAGAAGGTTTACGATTCTTGTTTTTGGATGGAAAAAGCGATGTTTGAAATCCATTTGAGCATTGTTTTCAAATATGTCATGATAAGTCTCTTAATCGGTTTCATCGATTTTGAAATCCGAAAAATCCTAGCCTATGCTTCTATAATTTAAGATATTGCCTAAGATTTCAGAATCTAGGACAATTTGCTTGCCTTTGACGCTACTCCAAATTTGGTCTTTGTTGCCTTCATAAAATCCGCGGTTAAGGTTCGCACAAAACATCTTGACAAGCTTAGGATAACACACTTCGTTATTATCTCGTGAGTCAATTAGACTCAAAACTTCATTGTGGTTGAAGAGAGAGATAAGATCATAGGAAGGAAAGTCTCCAAAGACAGCGAAACAACCTGTATTAACTTTAGCATTTGCTAAATAGTCAACATAGGTTTTGATAACATCTCTATCATTATGAAGATAACCTTTGATGGTTGGTTAACTTTAATTTTTGAGATGAACTTGAGGAAGCCATTGGAATGATTGGTTTGAAGAGTATAGATATGAAGAATATAGTTTGAATTGTGAATGAAAGGTAGAGAGAATAGATGTATATATAGAAATTGAATGGATATGAATTGAATAGGCACAACTTTTAAGAAATCAATGACACTTTTTCAGACCTTGGGAGTTGGTGAAACGTTGGAGGGAAGTTTGAAAGTTAAAACCTTTGAAATTCAAAATTTGAATTTCAAATTACAGGATGATATGTCGACACATAGACATATGTATGTTGATGTAATAGCCCGGAAATCCGAGCCAATTAAATTTTTTATTTTGGCAACTTTAATGAATTCTGAATATTTAAAATGAATTATTTTAAATAATATCGATGAAAAATTTATTTTGAATAGAATTCGAGCGTATATATTTATATAGTTCGTCGTTAGAATATAAATATTTATTTTAAATTATAAAAGGAAATGAAAATGGCGCGGTAGTTCGAAAATTCGATTTCAAACTTCAAATGAATATACCGGGTGCAAAATAAACCGGAATTTAGCGAAACCAAAAATAATAGAATCTAATTGAGAATATCTTTCCAACGAATCCGAAAAATTGAAATTTCATAGCGGGAATCAAAAGATATGCCCAGTTGAAATTTCAAAATAGTCGCTATGGAATTCCGGCCCTTAAAATGGGAAATTTTGCAAACGACCTCGGTTTTCGACGAAACCACTTTTGTTGGATCCGTGATGTCAAATTATTGCTAGATTCCAAAATTCGTAATTTTTCGAATCAATATGTGAGCGTGGCAAAGGAAAACGCGGTTGACCAGTTTTAGTTGATTTTAATCGACTGGAAATTGGCCATTTTTCAAACGGTCTCAAAGTTCGATGAAACTAGTTTTGTTAGGACAGTATCATCAATACAAAGCTAGAAAATATTTTTATGGAGTTTTTCGAGTTAGTATGTGTCCCCAGTAAATTGAAATGCGCGTTCAAATTCAATATATAGAGTTATATTTTGATTTTGATGAAAACTGATCGAAACGATCAAATCAGTCTAGGATACATATCCCATTGTGTTCGAAATGGGCGTAATACGCTAGGGACGACAGTCGGTGGGTTTCGTTTCGAGTTCAAACGAAAAAGTTATATTTTTAAAATTAATTTAATTAAATATATATATTTTAATGTTTGGTCAACCCTTCATCACCTTTACCCTCTCAGGCTGCCCCCCGTTTACTTTTTCAAATCAAAATAAAAAAAGGGAAGAAGAGGGCGACGGAGCCCTGGCCGCGCCGCCAACGACGGCGATTCCCTCCCAGACGATCGGAATTCGCCCCCTCCTCCGTTGCTCCTTCTCTTTCCTCCTGAAATCGAGCACGCGCCATCACCAATTGGATCCACCCATTATCACCGAACCCTCCACCGTCGGAGAAAGAAGACTGCGCCCCCCTGCGCGCAACCGCCTCCGACCTCGCCACACACCCCCCTTGCCTGACGCGCAACCACCCACTCCGACACCCTAGCTCCTCTATCGCTCTCTCCCTCTAGATCGAATCCCGCCAAGAAGACTGCGCCCCCCTGCCTCTTCGTCGAACCTGAAAACTGCAACTCTACTCCTCCCCCCTACCCGATCAATGTAAGTTTTATTTATTTAGTTTTCCCTTTTCTTTTCTTCCTTTTTCTGAAAAGTATAAAAGAACAGATTTTTATGAAAGGAAAGGTAAGATTTTTATAGAAAGAAAGAAAGAAATTTTGTTATGAAGTTAGTGAAGATAAAAGTACGATTTTTATATATAAAAACGAATAATAAAAATGTGATTTTTACTATGAAAAGAGATGAAAGATTATATTTTTATATACGTATAAAAGAAAAATATAATTTTGATATAAGTAGGAAGTTAAAAATATAATTTTTATATAAGTATGATAACAAAAATATGATTTTTATATTATAGAAGTATTAAAAATATAATTTTTATTATATGTAGAGAATAAAAATATAATTTTTATTGTAAAGAGGGCGTTATAAAAATATATGAACATCATATTAAAAATGTGATTTTTAATATGAACAGCGTGAAAAGGATGGCATAGGAATTTGGGGCAAATTCAAACGGTTCAGAATCAAAAGGAGGAGTGAAACCCTCGGTGAGAACTTCTCACTTTTAATTTTCTTTTTCTAGTTAATAATATATACTAGGATGCAGACGGTGTTTAGTAGCACCCGACACCCGTCGTCCACAGACCATGGACGGCTTGTATGCTTGTTTGTTTGATTTTGATGTGTAGTTGATTGTGTGATGTGAAATGAAGTAAAATATTTATATAGAAAATAAATATTGTATAGTTAAAAATAGAATTTTTTAACGTGTATATAAAATGAAATGAAATGAATATATATAAACAAATCGGATGATTTGTTTATATACACACATTTGACTGATATTGATTGGGACGATAAATTTTACACATCGCCCAACTGCACAAATAAAAACTGTGTTTGATTGATTGAAACCCCACATGGGTATTGGGATGATATATGGCATACACTAGTCCCAATAATTAGTTGTATGTCGATCGATTGATTGACAGGCTGTATAAGCGTCGAATATTTATATTTAATGCTTATACAGTGTAGAATGCACTCTGGATGATGGATTGCTGTTTTCATTGTTGTTATACACATTTGTTGTGTGAAATCCATATAATCACATTATATGGTAATTGACTGTGCCTGATTCTAGTTCAGAATTATCGAATATTTTAAAATATTTGAATAGAAATATTTGGATAGAAATATTTGAAATAGAAATATATAAAGCCGTGTCGATTAGATTGATGCCATTTTGTGGTGAACGATATTTATATCGATTTTATTCATTTATATAATGAATATCGAAAAGGAATTGATTTCAAAATATAATGTTTCAAGAATATTATCATTTATATATCGATGATATGGAATATTCAATTTTGATTCGAAATTGAAGTTGAAGTTGATATCGTTTTGAAAACGAATTTAAAACGATTTATAAAATACGTTTTAAAAGAAAATCGACGAAATATATATTATATATATAATATAATGGCCTGAATAGAACGCACCGCGCTGCGGCAGTTCGTGAATTTCGACCATTGACTTCGAATGGATATTATGGGAGATCCGACCGTCAGATTCTCCTAAAACCGGAACCGTTGGGTTCGTATCGGAAAGAGATTTCTAACGAATGTAAGAAATTAGAAATCTAATGGTTGGATTTGGAATTATGTCCAAATCAAATTTGGAAAAGGTCGCTGTAAGTGCAGTTCAATGGCCATTGATGGAAATCGACTGTACGAGGCTTGATAAAATTATTAAAAATATTACTAATTAATGTAAAATCATAAGAAATGATTTGGAAAGAATCGGGATGAAAAACTCCATATTTTAAAAGGTGAAAATAGATGTTTATCGAAATGAATTAGTTTTGAACTAGAATTATAATTCAATTGTTTTGAAAAATAAATAGATTGGATTTGAAATGGTTTTAAAAATAACCAGAATTTCCAATATATAGGTTGGAAATGGATTTGAATCGAAATTGTCTTCAAAATATTTCGATGTGGGATTTTGTGATTACACAGATATTGTTATGGAAATTTGAAAGATATATTTATATCGTTATTTCCAATACGATATTTGTTGGTCGTAGAATTTGATATTGAATATAAGCCGATATATTTTCTATTCAGAGCCTTGTATTTAATATCAAATGGGATTTGGGTTTGTCGTGAATGGTGTCTTCATTAACAGTGTTCTTAAACCCAGTTGAGAAAAAGATTAAATCTTTTTATTTAGATTTAATGAAGTGTACCAATTAAATAATATTTAACTGCAATTGAATTGGAATTAATTTTTGGGTTTATTGTGAACGGTGTTTTAAATAACATTTGTTCTTTAACCCGATAATTAATGGAATGTGATTTTGGGTTGTCGTGAACGGTATCTTTAATAATACTGTTCTTAGACCCAATGGAGTTAAGAAAATCAGAAATTAACTAAAGATTAGTTAAGTTGAATGGTTTCTTGGGTATTGATCTGATGTTGGTTTCGGCCTTCGGGGTTATTACTTAGGGAATTGTTCACTTGCTAATTTACGGTTAAAGTCTGGTTGGAATAGAATGTGATTTTGGATTTATCGTGAACCGTGTTTTAAATGACATTGGTTCTTTAACCCAATTAAGGATTAAAACTAAGTGGAGTTTTAATGAATCTTTAAATAGATTGAAAAGTGAATTTGATAATTGAAATTATCAAATTCAAGGAATGATCGAGAATGGAGTACCACCAGTTTTGCTCCAAACGATAGTTAAATCTTTAATTAGATTTAAACGTGAAATGGTAATTGAATTTATCGATAACACCGTGGTGTTAGATATGAAGTATTACCAGTTTTACTTCATGGGATGAATAGGTTGGGGTTAGGAAATTTAACAATTGATTACTTCGGTAAGGCTCGTTAATCCCGACTAGTTTGGATAAACCATAATTTGGTTTGAATTGATATTCAAAAGAAGATTAAATAATAAATTTAAATAATTTATCTTCGATAAAATTAATGGGAACCTTTCCCTAAGAATGTGAAATTTAACAACTAACTGAAGATTAGTTAAGATGAATGGTTTCCTAGGTATTGATCTGATGTTGGTTTCGGCCTTCGGGGTTAATATTTGGGGAATTGTTCTCTTACTAGTTTACGGTTAGTGACTGATGAACTGGAATGAGGCGTATGTTGTGTTTGTGTAACACTTGTTTATTATATACGCGAGTTATTCAGAAAGACCGGGTTTATCCCATTCTGAATAATTGATACGACGATAGGTCGAAGATGAAGACGGTGGTCGAAGACCGGAGGTCTTCACATCGTTTGGATAATTACTGATGATCTTAATTGGGCTGTACACCCAAGAGGAGGGAAATAGTTGGTGGTCGTCCAGACGTATTTGGAGATTAATGGATATGCGAGGTACAAGGTGCCTCCGGTTTCGTTCAGACCCAGAACGGACTTGTATGGACTGTGTGTCTGACATTGGATTTCATTCTGTGTGATTGATATCGATTGCATAACGTGAATTGCCTGTGTGGTATGCTGAGATGCAAATGATCAAGGCTTTTGTTGAAAAGCAAAGCCTTGTGGTTGATGATCAAAGCACGGCCTTTGTGGCGTAGTTTTGTGTAACGTTTAACTCGCGAGTTTCACACCTCGGTATGAACCAAAAACAGGACGAGGACCTCAGGGAGGACATGCGTTTTCTTCTAGCTAGGTGGTGTCAGTGCTTAAACTGGCTAACATTTATATACTTTTCACCTGTGTGGTTGTTGCTATTGCGAGGCGCCTCGGATTTATCGGTCGTTCTCGAACCGATGGAGTCATTTGTTGGCTCACTTACGCCCCAAAGGGCGGGGAGACGTAGTGTTCAGGATTTCGTTTAATCCACATCGGAAGACCGGCCCTGTCGCTCCAAGGGACGATGAATTCTGTTCCTGAGACTCGGGCTAGACAATCTCGAATCGGTAGAGGACTATCTTTTGCCTCGGTTCATAGATGGAAATCCAACTTCCAATACGTGACTGTGCGACTTTGATTGTAAACCTATATTTGGCGACATAGTGGCATGGGACTCTCATGTCGTCTATGATTGATACTTATGATTTGAAATTGTTTTGACACTATACACTTATAGCAATGATAAAACATGAGATTTCACGTACCAAGCATTCTTGGCTATTATAAGGTAAAAACCCTATCCTTCGGCTTGCGTTGCATTGTGTGATGGGACACGGGTCTTATAATAGCTTCATTTTTCTTTATTTAGCATTGCGCTGTTGTTTTATGCACTGGTATTCTTGGGAGAAAACCCATTCCGTGTTATACGGCGTGGTCCCTTGATTTACCTAACTTTAAAAATAAAGATTAATAACTGTTTTAGTTCTCACACTAGTCACATGACTGACCTGGAGTTTATTGTTTTTAACCTAAACTCTGGGTGCCCTTATTTTGACACGGGCAGCTAGTAGTTTTGGTTTTGCAGATTTATATTCACAGGACCCTGGTTTACAGCTGGAATGATATCCGTAAAGATTTGTATCCGCATATCTCCTTCAGTTGTGTTTTGTATTATTTTCCGCTGCATTGTAATGTATTGCAATCTCTGATATTTTATAATGTGTAATATTTATTCATTATTCTGTATATTCTTGTAATCTGGTGAAATTGTTGTAATAACAATGAAATGTTCTTCCGTCTGTGTTATGATGTGGTTTGTTCTCAATTCAATCCGGCCTTTCCTTACCGGGGAAGTTCGGGTCATTTCATTTTGGTATCAGAGCTTCGGTTTACAAAGCTCAGAGAACAAGGCACATTAGAACCATACGAAAGAATTCATCAGAGATTGGATTAGTAATATCCAATGAGAATGACTCGTTAGAGATAGGATCAGTAGTATCCTAGAACGAGTGTAAAGAGTATATTTTTAAAATGAAAACAAACTTTGTTTTGAAAATTTAAACCGAATTCAACGTATTTGAATATTTATTTTATATTGAATTTGGACAATCCAGTATATATAGATTTTGCATACACGTCTGATCCACAGGTATTCGAAGTTTTAATATACTAGATAGATATAGAATTACACTCTAGTCACCCGGAGATGATTCTGATGATGCCGCGGCGTCATCAATATTTATATTCGAGTGACGAAGGTGGAATTTCTATATATTTCCAATTGACTAGTGTGAGAACCAAAATTAGATAGGGTCTATTGTTGTGATTTGGAATCAAAAATGTGATTTTTGACTATATATCAAAGTTATGAATTTGAAATGATAATCAACTAATTGATTGATGGTTGTGTTGTTTGATTAATTAAATGTTGAACCTTTAGCCAAATTGAACCAAATAGTGAGTTGTATTGAAAATTAGTCGCATTGGCATGCATATACATGTACTTACATTGAACTGGTCATAGCAAGGAGGCTAGAGAAGAGGAATAAAATTGTTTGCCCGACAAATAGGTACATGTTTATTGTATTTCTTGAGTTTTGGGTGATTTTATGAGCCGATTGGCTAGCCGCTTGGCTTTTTCTTTTTCTTTTGGATTGAAGAAGGCCATGGGAGGCTATATGAAATATCCCGAAGTCCCCGGTGCAGGGGAGGTTATGGCGAAATTTTTCGAAAATTTAGGGTGTTAGCCAAATTTTTGAAAAATTTGAAAAGTTCTTCGAAACTGAAAAGTTGAAGAACTTAAGCCGTAAGGAAAACAATGAAAGTTGAGTTGGTTTTTAAAACAACTTTCGGCTTCGTTCCTTTTCGGGGACAAAAAGTTTTAAGTGGGGAGATTGTAATAACCCGGAAATCCGAGCGAATTAAATTTTTTTATTTTGGCAATTTTAATGAATTCTGAATATTTAAAATGAATTATTTTAAATAATATCGATGAAAAATTTATTTTGAATAGAATTCGAGCGTATATATTTATATAGTTCGTCGTTAGAATATAAATGTTTATTTTAAATTATAAAAGGAATTGAAAATGGCGCGGTAGTTCGAAAATTCGATTTCAAACTTCAAATGAATGTACCAGGTGTAAAATAAACCGGAATTTAGCGAAACCAAAAATAATAGAATCTAATTGAGAATATCTTTCCAATGAATCCGAAAAATTGAAATTTCATAGCGGGAATCAAAAGATATTCCCAGTTGAAATTTCGGAATAGTCGCTATGGTATTCCAGCCCTTAAAATGGGAAATTTTGCAAACGACCTTGGTTTTCGACGAAACCACTTTTGTTGCATCCGTGATGTCAAATTATTGCTAGATTCCAAAATTCTTAATTTTTCGAAT